>CM053580.1:477300701-477344715 GCA_028627135.1 Pseudochirops cupreus
ATCAGTTCACAACTCCACCAACAATGCATTAGTGTTCCAATTTTTCCACAACCTCTCCAGCATTTGTCATTTTCCTGTTTTGTCATCTTAGCCAATCTGACTGGCGAGATGTGGTACCTCAAAGTTGTTTTGATTTGCATTTCTCGAAGCATTGAAATTCTTAAAGGAAAAGTTAAATGAGTTATAGGAGGAAATAGCAAAACTATACTAGTGGGGATCTTCAACTTACCCCTCCAGAACTAGAGCAATCTAACCAAAAAATAAGAAAGAAGTTAAGGAGATGAATACAATTTTAGAAAAGTCAGATATGATAGACCTCTGGAGAAAACTGAATGGGAATAGAAAGGAGTATATCTTATTCTCAATGGTACATGACACCTTCACAAAAATTGACGATGTGTTGTAGCATAAAAACCTCACAACCAAATGCAGAAAAGCAAAAATATCAAATGCATCCTTTTCAGACCACAATGCAGTTAAAAAAATCAATAAAAGACCATGAAAACATAGATTAAAAATTAATTGGAAAATAATCTAATCCTGAAGAAGGAGTGGGTCAAAGAACAAATTATAGAAACAATCAATAATACCCTCTGACTCAGTAATACCATTAGTAGGTCTGAATCCCCAAGAGATTTTTAAAAAAGGAAAAGGAGCTATCTATTAAAAAATATTTATAACACCTTTTTTTGTGGTGGGAAAGAATTGGAAATTGAGAGGATGTCCATCCATTAGGAAATGACTGAACAAGTTATGATATATGATTGTGATGGAATACCATTATGCTATCAGGAATGATGGGCAGGATGCTTTCAGAAAAACCTGGGAAGACTTACATGAACTGGTACAAAGGGAAATGAGCAGAACCAGAACACTATACATAGTAACAACAATATTGTAAGGATGATCAACTGTGGATGACTTAGCTATCCTCAGCAATACAACAATCCAGGAGAATTCCAAAGAACCTATGAAGAAAAATGCTATCCAGCTTCAGAGAAAGAAATGATGAAATCTGAATGCAGATTTAAGCATACTTTTAAAAAATTTATTTTTCTTGGGGGGGGGTTGTTCTGTGTTTTCTTTTGCAACATGGCAATTGTGAAAATGTTTTACATGATTGCATATGTATAATCTTTATCAAATTATTTGCCTTCTCAAGGGTGAGGGCAGGCAATAAAATAAAATAATACTCATTAATAAAATAAAATAACAGTTAAAAATAAACATCTATTGAATTGAATCGACTTTCAGTAGTAGACAATACAGTTCCTATAATCGCGTCTTATGGTTCAACTGTGGAATTAAAAAAATGAACAAGACACCGAGTTTGTCCTCTGATAATTTTTTAATTTGTAGGGGAGCTAACACATACAAAATAACTTTGATACAAATCAATATGTGATAAGTACCATGAAAATACTATAGGATAAAAGAGTGCAAAGGAGAGATAGAATTCTTTAATCTCCATATTAGAGAAGTCTGAGATTTTCTTTATCTCCCAAGCTAGAAACCTTGGAATTATTTTTTATTTCTCCTTTTCCTTCATCCTCAATGTATTGCTAGTCACCAAAGCATCTCTTATATTTATTCCTTCCTCTTCACTGCCACCATACTAGTTCAAGACATTATCAATAAGCATCCCAATGTAATGGGGGTAATCAAGACCCTCCGATCTGGTCTGGCTTAGAGCACAACCCATGGAGTAGAGTGCTCTAAGAGATTTTCAGTGCTTCATATTTCATCCCTAGAGCTGGGTCCTTTCCAGTGACACATTTATCCTGGACCTTTCCTGTGGGCCCCTTCATAAATGACATGCAAAACTAGAAGTTCCTGATTGAGCAAGTCCCATGTGCCCCATTCCCTCAATTCATTTCCAGGTGAGGGGCATCAAAGAGGACTGACCACTGAACAGCGAGGGCTATCAAGTCAGTACACTTTAAAACAGTGGTTCTCAACCTTCCTAATGCCAGGACCCTTTAATACTCTTACGTGGCCATGTCTGCATGTGGATGAACCTGCCAGGAGACATATAGAGGAGCGGTGTCTCAGTTCCTAAGACCATTGGAAATATGTGTTTTTCGATGGTCTTAGGTGACCCCCAAAGGGGTCACAACCCACAGGTTGAGAACCACTGCTTTAAAAGGAGAAATCATTTCCATTCTACCTATGAGTGGGAGGGATTTTCCCACAATCTTAGTCAGCTATGGTGACTCTATACAAATGAAAGCAAGAGCATGTGGTGAACCTGAGATTGGACCTCCGTCTCTGACTACTTTGTATTCTTTCCCCTGAGTACAGTGACTGTGCAGCAGTTCTGAGATGGGTATCGTGAGCCTTAGCAGCAACCTCCTGAGTTGAAGAGATTGGGCATTTCAGGGTCCTTTAGTTGATTCCAGCTATAATGTAGAAGGCATTCCCTATAGCTACTACAATGCTTTTCAAAGGAGATGATACTTCTTACAAACACTATGATACTTTTAGGAAAAGATGAGCATCAATAAGAAGATGAGCCCAAACTATACCCTGAGTTGCCAGGAGGTAGAACCCAGGTGAAAATGAAATAGATATTTATATATGTTTTAAATATTTGTAGATACATGCTTAGGAGTCTTATGTAGTGGAGGAAATAGCCACTCTCCTGTCTACTTTGTACATTGAGTACCTTTCTAGAAAAAATGCTGTTAATTCCTTTTGTAGGAGACCCTAGACATGAACCGAAACTAAGTTTTGTTTAAGTGATTTTCCCTAGAGTTATATTCTGACTGAACTTGAGATGACAACTGAATGAGCTGGTATCTTTACAGGCCAGGCTTCCCTAAGATTGAATCCATTCTTGTTTAGCCTAAGGCTAGAATCCTTTTTTAGGAGAAGGCACTCCAGTCCTCTGGACCAGTGAGTGGTTTGTTAAAACCTCCTACTTGGATGACTGTAATAGCCTATTTAACTAGCTCTCTTGTTCCCACTTTTCCAATCTATCCTTCCATTGCCAAGTTAATCTTACTAACATAACACTTTTACCAGGTTTGAAAACCTACAGTGGTTCTCTATTGCTTCTTGCATCAGATCTAAATTCAGCATTCTAGGTCTCCCATAGTTTGTGCCCATGCAACACTGGCAGTTCTATTTTTATCATCCCCAACACATACTCTGCTCTACTGGGCTACAGCTGAATGGTTAACTCTGGGGTCTTTCTCATGAATAGAACTCACACTCACCTGTGGGTGATGTAAAGATTTCACAGTGCCCCTTCCTCTACTGGAGTGGTTATTGGTAAGGCCAATCTAACATTTTGCCCAAATTAATGGAGATAAACTGCAGAAATATGTGAGAGTAGGCAGCAGCAGCAGATCAGCTTCTGTATTAGGCATTGAGGAAAAGTAAAGTATTTAGAGAAAAATAATTTAAACTGTGCTTCTAAAATAATAGGCTCTAAACTATAAGTTATAATGAAATGGATCTGGATGTTATTGTTTGCAACTTGGTAGATTGGAAAAAACCTTGGCTTTAGATTCAGAACATCTGGGTTTGAGTCCTTTCTCTGACACTGTGAGATATTGGACAACTCAATTCTATAAGACCATAGATTAAGACCTGGAGAGGACCTTAGGAGGAATGTAGACCTACCCCACCAACCACCCCCCCCTTTCTGACCCTTTACAAATGAAAAAAGCTTAGACCTAGATAAAGTGACAAACATCACACAGGCAGCAAATACCATGACTGGGATTGGAATAATAACTGGGAGTTGTACCAGTGTCCTCTGACTCCAAATCCAGTGTCCTTTGCACTATTTGACTCCACTTTTCTGAGCCTCAGTTTCGCCAGTCATAAAATGGGGTTAATAATACTGCTAGCACATTGGTTGTCACAGAGTTATCCTTGAAGTAAGGTGTTGTCTAAAGAGACAGACACTATAAGGAACTACCATTTCTTGAGGAACAGTTTGGTGATAAAAGAGGTACGGTATCTGGCACATAGTTGGCCAATAATAAATGTTTATTGACTAAGAGTAGACATGATGCACCAGGAATTACGTGAACTGCTATTATTTTTGTAGATCTTTCCATGAAAACATTAGGTCAATGTGTGATAGGTCATCAAAACAACAACAGATATCATCAGTGTACGACATTAAGTAATTTAGGAAAGGAATGTTAAATCTGTATCCTCTACCTACGTCAATGATTATGGGGAATGAACAGGCCCAGAGGGAGAGAATTCAGATTCAGAGAGGAATGTATGGCTAAAGCCATGATCTAGAACAGAGGCTCCCAAGCTTATTTGGCCTACTACCCCTTTAAAAAAAATTACTCAGCGTACCTTCTGGAAATCTACTTACTTTAACCCTTTAAGTGGTTTTTGGGAAATTTGCAGCATTTAAAAAAAATTTAAAATATTTTTTAAAAAGAGTCATCTTAAATTTAATAATTTATTTTGAATGTATCGTTATTTTTCCTGCATTTAAATTTTAATGACACAATACTACATCATGTAAACAAATAGTATTGTATTGTAAGCAAGTCATTACACGCACATATTCCTGCTGATGCTTGCTGGACTTCCCAATAACGTGAGAAACACTTGCCTGACAATACTTACTTGTTAAAAGCTGTTGACAGACTTGACCACTGATCAGTTATAATTTGCATTTTGTGTGTTTATTTGGAAAATAATGTAATCACTATGACTTTAACTCTATTACAGAACAGATAAAAGATGTATGAACAATTTATCAAAATGCTCTTCTTTCCTTATGCTTCTACCACCACCTTATTTTTGTTCAATGCCCCCCAGTTGCACCCAAGCTACTACCACCCCCCACCTCCGATCAGTGCCCTCTACGGGACAGTATCTCCCACTTTGGGAACCTCTGAAAGAAGGGTTATGGCAGCACCATGTTGAATTCTAAAGAAATCTAGAGAGGTAGGCAGGAATCACAACAAGCAGGAGTAGTTCTCTAGAATAGGAGGAGTCAAGTAAAATCATGAAGGGAACACTACAAGTAATTAATTCATATTATTGCACATAGATTCTCCAGTCAAAAGAGCTTTCTTTTACTCTTCAATATGCCAACCACATGCTCAGCCCATGGCTATGCTACTGTGGGTCTGAAGAGGAAGGTATAAACTAAACAGAAAGCGCATCCTACATGTACAGATGAATCATGGTTTTGCATGAAGGTAAAGACTTCTGTAGACCTTTTCCAGCTCCATTTTGTCTTTCTCAAGGTGAAAACTATAGGGACATGGGAAAAGTCTACATGAAGGCAATATCCCTAACTTTGGTTAATCATTTCACAGACATATGCCCTGGTTTTTGAGAGAAAATGGGCAATTTTTTTTGAAGTGATGATTATTTGCCCAGTCTTTCTCCAAAATTAAAGCATGCATTTGACATGGCTAGCCAGAATTAGCTGTGGCTGTGGTTCAGAATATCATAATATTTGTAAAGCATTTCACAAATATATAAGTCCTATATAGGGCTAGGGATTGGACCTGTGATTTGAGTGGGAAAGTAAAGTTTTAGAAGGTTGCCTAAAGCACTCAGTGCTTAAATGACCTGCCCAGGATCACACAGTTATTATGAGTCAGGGTGGGACTTGAACAACAACAATTGTGATGACTAGCATTAAAAAAATCTCTTTAAGGTTTGCAACATGCTTTACCTATAATCCCATCTGTCTTCACAATATCCCTGTGATATGGCTGTTATCACTCCCACTTTTACAGATGAGGAAGGAGAGGAAGATGAAGAAGATGAGGGAACCGGGACAAAGAGGTTAAGTCGCTTGCCCAGAGGTCATGTTGCTAGTAAGTGATGAAGGTGGAATTTAAACGTGGGTCTCCCTTACCCCAAGTCCAGGATTCTGTCTTCTGTGCCCCTTAGCTACCACTGAGAGAATCTTGTTTCTTTTCTTTCCTTGACTACTAGCATGTTTGTGTTCATCTGGTTGCCACATTCGATGTGAGGCCTCCAGGTCTTTCTGGTTTGGAGGCCGGTTATGACATTTTGCCTCTCACAATGCTGTATTATTATTGTGGTGGTGTGACTTGTATTGTTATTATTGTCATCATTAGTATTAGATGCTGAAGTAATTCATTCCACTCTCTGATAGTTTTACTTTTTGAAGTTTTTTCTTTATCTCAAGTCAAAATTTGCCTTTCTATAACTGCCATCCAGAATAAGTCTAATTCCTTTTTTTACATGGAGTTTTTGAAATATTTGACCTCAACTATTATAATTTCCCTAACTTAAACAGGGTCCTTAATAAAAAAACTAAAACAACAGACACCTCCCAAAAAAGACTCAAACCCCTTTATCACATACCTTCCAAGAAAACCAAGTGGTGATTGTTAATACAAGGGAGAGATATGTCCTGATTGACTCCTAAGGTTATTTTCAGTCTACTTTTCCCACCCTTATTGAGTACTACTTTTCCTTCACACACTACACATTCCAGCCAGCCTGGCCTACCTGCTGTTCCCTTCAGACAACATTCCATCTCCAGTGTCTCTGTCATTGTATTGGCCATCCCCCAGGTCTGGAATGCACTCATTCCTTATCTCCATTTCATAGATTCCACGGCTTCCTTCCAGGTACATCCCAGGTGCCAACTCCTATGAGAAGCCTCTTCTAATCCCACCTCTCCCCAGAAATTACTTTATGCCTACTTTTGCATATAGGCTATATTAATTTTCTGTGTGTTTTTGTTTTCCTCCAATAGAATATAAACTTGAGAGGAAGACTCTTCCTCCCTCCTTTTTCCTTCCTTCTTTCCTTTCTTTCTTTCTTCCCTTTCTCCCTTTTTTCCTTCCTTCTCTTCTTTCTTTCCTTTTTCTTCTCTCTCTCTCTCTCTCTCTCTCTCTCTCTCTCTCTCTCTCTCTCTGTCTCTCTCTCTCTTTTTGTCTCTCTCTCTCTCTGTCAGTGCCTGACACATATTAGGATCATAGGTCATAGAATGAGAGATGGAAGGTATGTCAGGGATTATCCAGTCCAACCTTCATTTTACAGATGAAGAAACTAAGGCCTAGGGAGATTGATTTGTCAAAGGTCAAAAAGGTCATAAACATCAGAGCACTTAATAAATGCATGCTTCTTCTTGTTGTAATTATTAAACAGTAGTACAATTGTCAAAAACAGAAGAGACATAGATGACGATAAATATCATAAATTTTATGTTTATTTTTTAATTTTTAATTTCTGTATTAATCATGTTTTGAAAGAAAACACAGATCAAAAAACAAAAGAAGAAAGAAAAAAGTTTAAAAAAATATTCTTTGATCTGCATTTAGACTCCATCCATTCCTTCTCTAGAGACGGATAACATTTTTTATCATACATCCTTCAGAATTGTCTTAGATCATTGTACTGCTGAGAATAGCCAAGTCATTCACAGTTGATCATCAAACAATGATTACTCTTACTGTGTACAATGTTCTCTGGTTTCTGCTCACTTCACTTTGCACCAGTTCATATAAGTCTTTTCCAGGTTTTTCCAAAACTATCCTGCTCATCATTTCCTTATAGCACAATAAGATTCCACCACAATCATATTCCACAACTTGTTTAGCCATTTCCCAATTGATGGGCATTCTCTTGATTTCCAATTCCATGCCATACATTTCAGTGGACAAAATTACCTCAGTTTCATCAATTAATCAATCAATAAGCACTTATTAGATTCTAGGAATAGAAAAACAGGCAAAAATAGTCCTTAACTTCAAAGAGCTTACATTCTAACATAAGTGGCAGAATACAAATAAATAAGTATGTTAAAATTTATACAGAATAGATTGAAGATAACAGAGAGAAAGACTCTTGACCCAGGGGACCTAGGAAAGGCCTGCTGCAGAAGATGGGGTTTGAACTGAGTCTTGAAGGAAGCAAGGTGGGAGAGCATTCCAGGCATGGAAGACAGTCAATGCAAAGTGAGATGGAATTTAATGTATAAGGAACGACAAGTAAGGGGTATGCTGGATCATAAAATTCTGGGAAGGAAACAAAGTGTTAGATTATAAAGGTAGGAAGGGGGTAGGCTGTGAGAGTTTCAAATGTCAAAAGGCTTTGTAAATATTTTTGATGTATATATATGATGTCAAGCTATATAACCATACTGAAAAACACATGAAAAAAACTCATATAATGTGAACTCTTTCTCCAATGATATAAAAATATAATATGATTCAATAAGGGTAAAACTCTTAATATATGCTAAGGAAAGATAGAGATTAGATCTTGAATCTAGAAGCCAAATTTAACCAATGGAAGAAGGCAATACTTACAAATAAAACAATCCAGGAAAAAGCTGTAGGTCAATAATTAAAAGATTTATAGATATCTTGAAATCACAGGCTAATGTGGGAGGAACAAATTGAAAGTAATTAGTGCCTACACAATGCTGGTCTTAAAGTACACTTCTTAGAACTGCAAAATAGACTATAACAGATGTGGGAGGCATATTAACAAAGTCTATACAATATTAATGAAACACAGGGCCCTATGGCAACTGCTGGAAAATGAATACTTCCTCACCAGAAAGGAGGGAGTAGAATAAGGAGGAAGAAGTAATCTTGGAGTACATGCTTTCATGGACTGAGAAATGACAAATCACCTTATTGCCAATACAGACTTCAAAAGAACAGATGAATTGTCTTGAAACTAGAGCAGTATCATAAGATAGAATTGTTTGGTGTTCACAATTACCTGAATCCATAACTGACCCACCAAAATTTAAGGGTAATATATTAAACAGATATCACCATATCAAATGCTCATAATCTCCAGTCTGTACAGAACAAAAAGCTTTCAAAATATAGAGAACTAATAGAAGAAATCAAAATTAAATGAGAACAGATATATTTCATCCACATCATCTCAGCTGCTCCTAGAGTTGTACTGAGGTTGCTTTCTATGAGCCTACTGGAGATGATTTGTATGAGAATACCTTTATTCAACTATGAAAAGCAGCTATTTTATCCACTCTTTGCAATCATCTCTAGAGCATTAAAAAAAAATTGTTGCTGGACAATAATTTGTTCCAGGACTGTTTCTAGCTGAAGTCCATTGGACAAAATTGGAACACCTCCCCTTCCCTGCCCCGAGTTTTGACCTGTGATTTCCTCAGTGTATGGAAACCCTTAAGTAAACTCCCTCCACAGATGTAGATTGGCAATTTATCTTTAATTTATAATATTAGAGAGTTGCTTAAAGATGCTGAGGGGTTAGTTGACTTGACAATGCTTGTAAAGCTATGTCAAAAGAGAGACTTTCCAGACTCCAAGGTCAACTCTTTGTGAACTATGACATACCTCTTATCAATAATACCTTACCATATAATTTCTGAGGCAGTTCTGCAGATATTATCTTATAGAATTATAAAATCATAATAGAGAAGGGTTGTAAAGGACTTCAGAAGTTATTTCCAGTCCCTCCATGAATAGTAATTTCCTCCATGATAGATTATCCAGCTTCTATATCAAGGATTCTTTATCTTTTTTTGTGACCTGGAACCCTCTTTGGGAATGGCTCTCAAAACATGTTTTGCTTCCTACATTAATAATAGAAAAAAATAGGATGATTTCAGAAAAACCTGGAAAGATTTACATGAACTGATGCAGAGAGAAGTGAGGAAAGCCAGGAGACCATTGTATGTAGTAACAGCAACACTGTATGATAAAGAACTGTGAATGACTTAGTTTTTCTCAGCAATACAATGATCCAAGACAATCACAAGGACTCAAGATAAAGCATACTATCTGCCTCTAGAGAAAGAACTGATGGAGTCTGAATACAGACCGAAGCATGCTATTTTTCACTTTCTTTCTTTAATTTTTTTTTATTCCAGTCTTCTTGACTAACATGGAAATGTTTTACATGATTGCACATGCATAACCTATATCAGATTGCTTACCATCTTGGCGGGGTCGGGGGAGAAGAAAGAAGGATGGAGGGATAGAATTTGAAACTCAAAACTTAAAAAAAAAGTTTTAAAAATTGTTTTAACATGCAATTGGGGGAAAAAATATTAAAAAAAAATAGAAGGAAATTCCAGTTAGATGTTCGTGAAAATGAAGGTGTAATTTTTTTTTTCCTTAACCAAGTTCATGAACACTTTAAAATCTATCCATGGATCACTTGGTGTAAGCCTCAAGGATAAGAAACCTTGCTCTACATGAAGATCTATAATAGGAGAAACCCAATGGACTTTATCCCTACTGTAGTTCAGTTGCAGATCCAACCATATTACCCTCCTACTCAGTAAACTCCAGTGGTTCTCTGTCACCTTCAAGATCAAATACAAAATTCTGTTTGATGTTCAAGGTCCTTCATTAACCTCTCTCCCCTCCTTTTCTCCACTGTTCCAGTCTTCTTACATTTTCCTCCCACCATTCTGATCCAGCAACACTAGCCTCATAGCTATTCCATGAACAAGATTCTCTACCTTTTAGCTCTGGGCATTTTCTTTAGCCTAGAATGCTCTCCCTTCTCATCTCTGTCTCCTAATTTCCATGACTTCCTTCAAGTCTCAGCTAAAATCCCATCTTCTATATAGGAAAACTTTCCTAATTCCCCCTTAATTCTAGTGCCTTCCCTGTTGATTTTTTCTCATTTATACTATATATATATTCATATTTTGTACATATTTGTTTACATATTCTCTCCCCTATTAGATTGTGAGCTCCTCAGGAGCAAGGACTCTTTGCTTTTCTCTATATCCCCAGCAAAGTGCCTGACACATAGTAGGTGCTTAATTTAATACATGTTGATTGACTAACAATTCAGGGCTCCAGAGCTGAAGAGATTTACCAGCTTCTACCTCCCCCAGGGTCAGGGATTATAAGTCTACTTGGGTATACTCAACTTATTAACTGTTAGAAAGGAGGAATGTGTCCTTTAATTATAACTTTGTGGTACTAAGATTCAGTCAGAATCCTTTGTGACCCTAGAACTGAACCCAATGATTCAGATGATGTCTGGCCAGGACAGTACAGTGGGGGGAACTCTCACCTCCCTCATTATGGGTGCTGTGGTTTTATTTTATTTTTTGCTTTTTTGGAGAGGGGTGTAATGGCAAGCAAAGAAGTGGTTAACACCTTGAGCTATTTAATTATTTAACACCTTGTTTCAGTTCAAGTTTCTTGCCCATAATTATATCAAGCCTTTTGTTAAGAAACAGAACTTGTGAACCCCTGCTGCTGATGCAACAGGAAGGGGTGGAATGGGGTGGGGGTGGGGGGGGGGGGAAGCATAATGATCATATATAAGGAGAAGCCCAGGCTGAGAGGGGAGGAAACTGGGAAGAAGCATAACTGTGGTGCTAGTACTTTGTCTGTTTTGATGTTACTTTGTCAGATTTGTCTGCTGACAGAGGATGTTGCTGTTGTTTACCCAAACCCTGGGACCTTACTGCTCGTTCAGAAGCCCTGAAAGAGGATTTTCTTGTTGTATGTTTACAGAAATCCTGGAGAAGGGTCTTACTGATATTTTCAGAGGTCCTAGGACTATACCGATGATTTGTGTTGATGTCTCAAACTTTGTTTTTGGGTTTGTGTTGATTTCACAGGCAGAAAGTGAATTGGTAATGGTGCCAGCAATGTGAATAAATGTTATTGTGGCTTTGTTAAGCTTTGTCTTCTCAGGAACAGAAACTGTGAAGGACTTGAGGTGGACTAGAGACTGTGAGCTTCAATATGGAACAGGAACTAAACAAGGAGCTGGATAAGGAGTTGGGAGCTGCCTGTCTTTGAACCAAGGTGACAGTGGGGTGGATTCAGATAGGAGCTGGGACCATGGAAGAGGAACCATGGAATCTGAGAGCCAACCTCGAGTCAAGACGTAAAGACTTCTCCTTGGATATTTAATGCAAACAGAAGATCATGATTGACTGTGGCCTAGGGGTGGGAGGACTTTGTAGTCTGTATCCTATACTCTTCAGCATGATTAAATTAAGGAAAATTGGAAACTAATCTCCAATTAAGAAGAAAGAAGAATGTTTGACTGAGAGATTAAGACAATGTGACCTAGGGGTGGAGAACTCTGACCTTTGTACTTTGTGTTCATTAAGGAGGCTTCCTCCTTAAGGATGATTGAGTTAAGGACTTACTGAATGATATATTTTGTTTAAAACTATGTGGCCACTTTGGTGAAAATTTGGTGAATGCTGTACTTTGGTTTCTGTCAATGTTTTGTCTTAGTTTATTACTGAATAAATAAAGAGTTCACTATACTATGTAATCAGAACTTTGAAGCTGTTCACAACAGCAGTCCTCTGGAAAGCTGCTCATGCTTGGCTTTACAGGGGGAAGGCAGGGAAACTGGGGTTAAGTGACTTGCCCAAAGTCACATGGCTAGTAAGTGCTAAGTGTCTGAGGCTGGATTTGAACTCAGGTCCTCCTGACTCCAGGGCTAGTACTCTATTCACTGCGCCACCTAGCTGTCCCTGTGTTTTTATTAATGTAGCCTAAGATAGCATTCACCTTATAGTATTATAACACAGTTGGCTCATGTTGTGGTTCCCTAAAGCCTCCATGTCTATTTCACTTAAGCTATTACGCAAACTGTGTCTTCCTTACACATACTTTGCTATGTTTAGTCTCAATGGCTGTTTCCCAATCATAAGTTCCCAAAGTGGGAGATATTACCCCCTATGTGGCACTGGAACAATCCAGGGAAACAATAGTAACCTTGGATGAATAAAAATAAGGGGGTAGTGGAAGCATAAGGAAAGAATAGAAAATTTAAAAATTTTGAAAAACCTTTAGTATATGTTTCATTTGTTGTGTAACAGAGTTGAATAATTACATTATTTTCCAAATAAACACACAAACTGCAAGTTATAGACCACTGATGAGTGGTCAAGTCTGTTAAAAGGTCTTAAAACAAGCAAGTGTTGGCAGGCCAGCCAATTGTACGTTGTTGGGAAGTCCAGCATGCATCAGACCATCTTCTCCTCCCTGTCTTCACTCACCTAACCATTGACAGAAATATGTGCATGTAATGACCTGTTTATAATAAAATATTATATGGTTACATGATGCAATATTGCATCATCAAAATTTCAATGCAGGGAAAACCTCATAAATTTACAATAAATTGTTAAATTTAAGATGTGTCATTTTAAAATATCTTATACATTTTTAAATGACATAAATTTAAAAAAATGTTAAAGGGCTAAAGAAAGTAGATTTCCAGGACAGTACTGAGTAATTTTTTTTTTTAAAGGGGGCAGTAGGCCACACAAGTTTGGGAACCTCTGATCTAATTGGTCTGCTTACTAGTTAGTGGCAACTATAATGTTTTATACATTTTAAAAGTATTTTGAATTTCCTCTCTATTTGGTAGACTGAAATTATCTATGCCTATAAACATCTAGTGTGATAGGATATACCCAGTTCTATGATGTGATCCTTACTTCTGTCAGATTATTGTTCAATTTAGAAATGAAAGCTTTATTAAAAATAATAAAAGTAAAGTGGCTCTCTCCCCCTGGGAGAGTATCTTTATACCCCCAGTTCCTGGCATAGAGTCTGGCATATAGTAGATACTTAATAAATGCTTGTTGAATTATACTGACACCATTTCTCTGTTTCAACGTTCATTTTGGACTATTGGCTTTGACTCTAGTACATGCATTCTTTTTGTTGTTGTTGTTGAGGAGGGAAGGCAAGGCAATTGGAGTTAAGTGACTTGCCCAAGGTCACACAGCTACTTAAATGTCAAATGTCTGAGGCTGAATTTTGAACTCAAGTTCTCCTGACTCCAGGGCTGGTGCTCTATTCACTGCACCACCTAACTGCTCCCCCTACATGCATTCTTGAATTCATCCATGGAAACCTCAGTATTCATGTTTAAGACCCCTGAGACAACATCATCATACAATTCCTCAACTTTCTTAACTACAATGATCTCTTTTTGCCCTGAAAGTGTCTTGATCCATCTTGTTTCTCCCAATCCATCTTAGGGATCCTGGCTTCACTTACCTACTCATGTTTACCCTTTACTCCATGTTTATTTACCTTCATATTTCATTGATTTGCAACCCTGGAATTCCTTGTCCCTTTTAGTCCTCATTCATCCCATTTCTTAAATACCTTTAATCCTGTGTTCTATTCTTTTACTCCACTTCAGCTACAAGTGCGATGGTCACATACTAGGTTGTATCATTACCCACAAGTATTCTACTTATCCACTAGAAACTCTGACATTCTTCTATATGGACATAACCTCTTATAATTCTGCTTCTTCCTATGCCTCACCTCTCCTAAACCTATTCTTTATTCTCATTGAAATCTCCAACACCTCCACCCCCTCAGTACTTTCTTTAAAAAAAAAAGATAAAAAATATTTTTAATCAACAAAAATCTTCCCTCTCTCACACAGTTACCCTGAAAGAAGGAAAAACTTAACTCTTATTACAAACACGTATAGTCAAATAAAATGAATTTCCCCATTGGCCATGTCCAACAAATGTTTCAGTCTACATTTTTAGCCCCTCACCTCCCTTGGGAGGTGGGTAGTAAATTTTTTTTGGGGGGAAAACCCCTACCCAAAATTTAATAAAAAACTCAGAGGCTTCTCAAGGAAGGAACAGAAAGCATTTATTCAATTCTCGTGAGAAAGGGGTATCACCTCCACTAGGACAGACTAGTGGAAGGAGACAAGTTACAGAAAACAAAACATACTTATATACCCTAATGCAAACAAGCCCTCCCACTGACCTTACCCTTCTTGGTCTGGAGCTCGGCCTCACAATCTAGGGCAGTAATCTACCCCAGATACAAAGAATGAGGCAACAATCTTCAACCAATGAAAACCAGTGAAAGCATTTAATACCTTATTTGGCAGTGGGTGATAGCAGGGGAGGAGTAAGTTTCAGTTTCCCAGAAATCAGGTGGTCTACAGGAAAGTGAAATTTAGGCCTATCTGCGGCAGAAGCCCAGCTTGAGTTTAGAGCACTGTCTCCATTTTACGAGAATGCTTTCAACTTACTACACTCAGTTTCATCATCTGTCTTCTAGAATAGAGGGTTAGTTCTTGCTTTGAGCAAAGTTCTTAAGTCTTTCAAAATTGTTCCTCTTTATAATATTATATTATTGTATAATTTGATCTCCTGGTCCTGCTTGCTTTACTCTGTATCAGTTCATACAACTCTTCCCAGGTTTCTCTAAAACTGTTTTTTTCTTCATTTCATATAATACAATTATATTCCCTTATACTTATGTACTGTAATTCATTCAACCAATTCCCCAACTGAGAGTCACTCCTGCCCCAAGTTTCCAATTCTTTGTTACTGAAAGAAGAGCTACTGTAAATATTATATTATAAATGGATCCTTTTCCAATTTCTTTTATTCTTTGGGGTAGTAGTGGTATCACTGGTATCACTACTATTATTGATAATAGTGGTATCACTGGGTCAAAGATGAGCAATATTTAATAGACTTTAAGGCAGAGTTCCAAATTGCTTTCCAGAATGACTGAATCAGTTCACAGACCAACAGTGCATTAATGTGCTTTTTTTCTCACAGCCCCTCTAACATCTGACATTTTCCTTTTATTTTTCCAACTTTGTCAATATTATGCATGTGAGGTAGAATCTCAAGAGTTCTTTAATTTCTCTAATTATTAGTAATTTAGAGCATTTTATAGGATTATTGATTCCTTGGTTTTTTTTTTCATTTGTTCTGAAAACTGCTTGTTCATATCTTTTGGGCAATATGTCAATTAATGAATGGCTCTTATTCTTTTTTTTTTTTTTTGCTTTTTGGAGGGGGGAAGTCAGGGCAAAAGAGATACTTGAAAATCATGTTCAACCTTCAATTTGTCTTTTTGTTTTGGATTTGATTTAAAATAGGACTAAGAATTCTTATTGACAGAGAAAAGTTGTTACAAGAGAAATAAAACCTTGTGAGGACATTTGGATGAACTTCTTCAAGAATATACCAAAAATGTTTTAACTTTATTGACTGGGAACCAATTTGAAATTTCTGGTTATTTCAGGGATCAATAAGCTCTTCTTTTCTTGGGACATTGTTACTGATTTTTTTCTAGCTGAATATGAAAAAGATTTCAGAGCTAAAATGCATTCATTTTATTTTAGTCAGTAAATATTCTTTCATATGTGTAAAATTTTTCAGATGTGCTATCATGCCTTCTCCCTTTCCCACCTACCACCTCCTCCTCACTGTGTCTCTCCAATTTACAATTTTCACTAATATTGCCACTTTTGCAATGTTTCAAATATAGTTATTTAACAAATATTTATGGTACTCCCTTGATAAGCATGACTAATAGCAACAGACAGCTCATTATGAACCAAGGCAGTCAATTTTACTTTTGTATAGCTTTGTTTGTTAGAATAATAGGAACAAAGCTCCAGAGCCTGAAGGGATCTTGGAAAATATCGAGTTTAATCTCTCTTTTTTATAAACTAGTGGCCTACAAACTTTTATGCTCTCCTACCAACAAAACTATTTTGAGCACTCTTAAAGCATGCATGTGTGCATGCACACACACATGTACAGGTGTATGTGTACATGCATATGTACATATGTACATACACACATGTGTATAGACAGATGTATGCACATGCTTTGGGAGTGTGTGAAAATATGATCACATAAACATATATGTTTATAAGTTATATACACATATTTTCTCATGTTATATATGTTATAAAAGCTATGCAAACATAAAGATGAAAGAGGATAAAATTAAAATGAAATAAATACTTTAACAACACATTATATTTTTATTAACTCTACAAAAACATTATTCCCATTAAAATAATATTTTGAAGTGAGAGTAATGGGATTGAATATGTTCCAATGACTTGGGAAAATCTTGATTTAACACTTAATAATACTTAATATAGTTAATCCAATGTCTTGTTCCAAGTTCAATTTATTTTGATACTTGATTTTTATGGCTGCCATACCTGGAAAAGGTATCTTACATAGATACAAGGATGTTAATGGGTGATGTACATCGTTAGCTCCATTTACTAAATCATGAAACTCATTTTCCAATTCTACCTACCAATTATACAAAGAATTTTGTTGAAATTCATCTAATAAATTAACATATTGGTTGGTTGCATTTTTACATTTTTAGTAAATAGGTTCACCAATCACTGACACTTTTTTTTCTTTTTGGAGGGGGGAAGGCTGGGCAATTGGGGTTAAGTGACTTGTCCAAGGTCACATGGCTAGTAAGTGTTAAATGTCTGAGGCCAGATTTGAACTCAGGTCCTCCAGGCTCTGGGGCTGGTGCTCTATTCATTGCACCACCTAGCTGCCCCCCACTGACACTTTTCATTGAGAAAATTGTTAAACAGTTTAGTAAATTCTGTTCACATGTTTTAAAGTGTATAGCCACTGATTTTAGCAATAAAAACTTAACTTTAAAATGTCTTGCTAATTGTGATGTAATGGCTTAAGTCTCAAAACACAATGTACATTTAGGATAAAATTAATCACTAATGACACTGGCTATCAATCCACATTTCAAATAATCTTGGTAATTTTAAATTTCTTTGGTTGACTTTTTGGCAGAGATGACTCAACCAATCATTATTGTTGTTACCTCATAATGTGACCTCATATTGTTGTTACCTCATAATGTGACCTCATAATGAGCCTGCTCTAGGAGTAGAACTGTCAGCTTTGCCATTTTCTTGTTGAACTTTTGTGTCACATTAGTGTTATATTTAATCCGAAGTTTCTTGCAAGAATCTTTTAAAATGATGTCTATTTTGTAGAGGTTAGGTCAGTTAAAAGTAGGTAATATAATTTGTAAATCCACTTAACTGGAAACATGTAAACTTTGATATGTTACAAAATCCTGAATGAGAACAAATAAGTGAGGGTGCCACTACTGACGCCATTATATTACAGAACTCCAACTCTTTCTTCAGGATATCTCACATACTATACCTAACATGTGACTATTTGAAATATGAATCCAGTCAGGGCACTAGTGTCAGTCAGCATACTAAATGTTAGCAAAGCTTAATTTTATTCCATTTTTTAAAGATGAGAATATATTAAATGACAGAGTTCAACTTATACCAGGAAGACAAGGTTGGTTTGATATATGATTACTATAGTCAGTCATGGCAATAAGATAGCAATAGATTCTCAAAAGACTTTTGGCAAAATCTAATACTTGTTTATGTTTGAAAAAAACCTGTTAGAAAGCATAATAATAAGTGGGTTTTTCCTTAATATAGTAAATAGTAGCTCTATAAAATGAAGACCAACATTTATGTAATGGAGAAAAGCTAGAGATTTTTCTGATAAGATCAGGGATAAAGCAAGGATGCCCATTATCACCATTACTGTTTAACATAGTATAAGAAATTCTAGCTATGGCAATAAGCCAAGAAAGAGAAATTTAGGGTAGAAACATAGGCAAAGGAGAAACAAAATACTTGCTTTTCACAGATGGTTTATCTTTAGAACTCTAAAGAATCAAGTAAACTCAATTGAAACAATAAATTCAGCAAATAAAAGAACACAAAATCATTAGCATTCCTGTATGTTATCAACAAAATCCAAGAGGAAGAGATAGAGAATTCCATTGAAAAAAACTACAGATAAAATAAAATATTTGGGATTCTATCTATGAAGATATCTCCAGGAACTATATGAATCCAACTAATGAACATTCTTTATAGAAATACAGGCAGACCTAAATACTTAGAGAAATATTCATTGCTCTTGGGTAGGTCATACCAATATAACATAAATGACAATATTACTGAAATTAATTTACTTATTCAGTGCTATAGTAATCAAGCTACCAAAGGATAATTTCAGAGAGTTAGAAAAAAAACAACAGCAACAAAATTTATCTGGAATAATAAAAAGTCAAGAATCTGAAAGGAATTTTTTAAACGAAAAGAAGGGTGCAGTATCAGTTCTCAAAATACACTTCAAAGCACTAATAAAAACAACAACAACAATTATTTGGTACTGGCTAAAATGTAGAGTGTTAAATCTGTGGAACAGATTAGGTACAGAACATATAGAAACAAATAAACTTAGTACAGTGTTTGAAACTCAACTACTCAGTTACTAGAATAAAAACTCACTATTTGGCAAAAATTCTGAGAAAACTGGAAATCAATCTACGTACAGAGAGGATCACTGCAGATAAAATTTCAGTTATATAAAATTTTTAAAGTTTTGCAAAAACAAATGTGATGCATTTAAATTTAGATGGGAAACATAACTAGAGGAAAATCTTTGAAGTAAGTTTTCAAAACTAATGTCTCATTTCTAAAATACATAAGGAACTGATTTAAATTTGTAAGAATAAATTCTTATATTCCTTGATAGATTAAGTGGTCAAAGTATACGAGCAAGAAATTTTCAAAAGAATTCCAAGCTATGCAAAAAATATTTCAAATCATTAATAATTAGATAAATAAAAATGAAACCAACTCTGAGGTTCTGTCTCACACCCATTAGATTGACAAAGATAGGAAAAAAAGAGGAAAATGACAAATGTTGGAAGAGCTGTGGGAAAACAGACTGATGCGTACTGTTGATAGAGCTATGAATTGATCTAGCCATTCTGAGAAGCAATTTGGAAATTCACTGAAAAATGTCATTATGCTGTATGTCTTTTGACCCAGTGATTCTACTACTTGGCATAGACTCCAAAAAGATCAAAGAAAGAGGAAAATTAATCACATATACAAGAAGTTTTATTGAAACTTTTTTGTAGTAGCAAAGGAAAACAAGAAAAAGCCCTGGAAACTAGGGAGGTTTATACCTGTTAGGAAATGGATACAAATATGGTATATGAATGCAATAGATGTTATTGAACCATGAGTAATGATGAAATGGATATTTCAGGGGAAACTGGAAGATATGTATGAACTGACCAAGTGAAGTGAGCAGAACTGGGATAACCACTTTTACAATGACAATATGATAAGTAAAACAACTTCAAAAGGTTTTAGAATTTTGATCAATGCAATGACAAAGCATGACTACAGATAGCAGAAGACTGAGCATGATATTGACTTCCTGACAGAGAGGTGAAGGACACAAAATGCAGAAGGAGATATACAGTTTTGGACATAGTCAGTGACAGAATTTGCTTTGCTTAACTAAAGACATTTGCTATGCGTTTTCTTTTCTTCTCTTTTGTGGGAAGAGTGAGTAGAATAGAAAATAAATGATTATTTATTAGAAAAAAATAATAAAGTTAAATTTTTAAAAATCAGATCATAAGACTCCACTGATGGAACCAAGGGGATTGGAACCAAGTTTTTTTTTTCCTCTTCTCCATTAAGAGTCCACTCTGTTTTGTACTCATTGTCATGGTAATGATTATTTTAAGATCTTCCCTGCCTTTTAATAAGCTTAAGGGAATTTTAAGATCGTAATTTGAAGATCTTCCCTGTCCCCTAATAGGCAGAATGTAATCATATGGAGCCTCCGGTGAGAGAAGTTTGCCTGAGGATGGAGCAGAGCCCACAGGAAGCTGGGAGTCAGAGCAATTAGAGCTGGAAGGAGGAGAGGACACACCCAAGGAGATAGCTAGGCTTATGAGTGTTTGTTTGCCCCTTGCTGTGACAGTTTGGTTTGTGAGTGATTGTTTGTGGGAAGACTAAAGTATGGTATGACTCCCTGCTGTGCTATGGTGTATTAACCTCTTTGTTACTATGATGGATTCAGTTTCCTAGTATTGGGATTTGACTTCCTGGTGTCCAAATAAATGTTTTGCTTCTGTCTTCTATATTAGAGTTTGTTATATTTTATGATTAAGAACTATGCTGGCATATTCACAGTCACCATTGGTGCTGTGAATATTGTGTTGGTGTTACATACGTGCACATGATTAGACCAGGTTCAGTCCTGGGGCACCCAAAGATTAGGCTTCATTTTCTTATATACTGTTTGGACTGTTTGGGGTATGGAGACCCCCAAAATCCCCTACCCAATAAAAACCAAAAGTCAGAAGTATTTTGAGAAACAGGAAGTTTTATTGTCTTCCCCCACAGGAAGAGGGCAGTCCTCACCATGGTGGCGATCAAGGAGAGGAGGCGGTTTACAAAAGACAGAATGAGAATTTATACCCTAACACAGTCAAGCCCCCTCCCCCAGCTGTCCCTTCTCCCATTGGCTGGGAGGTGGGCTCTTCGTCTTGGTGCAAAATCTAACCCAATGGTGGATAACAAAGAAGCCCGTCACTGTCTCTGTTGTCAGGGAGGTGGGACAGGAAGCCAAGGTATTATCCATACCCTTATTTGGTAAATGCCAAAGCAAGGGAGGAGATAAGGTCACAAGCAAGGGTGGAGATTAAAAACTCCTGAAAAAGGGCCTAATGCTTTTAAGGGTGTGATATACAAGGGTGGAGGAGTAAAACTCCTGAAAGGGGCCTAATACTGATGACAACAAGGGAAGAGTGAAGAGTCCTAGATTGTGTAAACTCAGGACTCAGGCCTGTCTAGTCTTACAAAAGTCTATCTCTGGTTTCCAGAGAGTTCTGAGGAGTTTTCACAGAGGGTGCAGAGAGTGTACCCCACTCAGGATCATACTGCTTGTACCTTAGGACCCAGGGGAATAAGGATGTAGCAAAGGAGGTTGAGCAGGAGGGAATGTTATCCTGAAAACCTAGAGAGAAGAGATTATCAAGGAAGGAAAAGTGATCAACAATGTCAAAGACATTGAGAGGTCAAGGAGAATGAGGATTGAGAAGACACTAATGGACTTGGCAATGAGGAGATCGCAGGTAACTTTGGAGAGTGCAGTTTAGTTGAATGATGAGCTCACAAGTCAGGCTATAGGAATAAAGACGAGGGGAAGAAAAGGAGACACCTATATATGGCTTTCTCAAGGAGTTGAGCTACAAAGGGCATAAGAGATATAGGATGATAATTAGTAGGGATGGAGGGATCAAATGAGGGTTTTTTGAAGATGAGGGAGACAGACATGTTTATAAGCACATAAGGAACCAGTAGAGGGGAGAGATTGAAAATAAATGATCAAGGTGTGTTGGAGGAGAAGGGATGGAATGGGATCACTTGTGCAGGACAGATGGATAGGCCCTGGGAAGGAGTAAGGTCATTTCTCCTTGTGAAACAGGGGTAAAGGAAGAAATAGTGGCAAAGACATCTGAGAGAGGTTTAGTGACTTTGCCAAGACCACACAGTATCTGAAAAAGGATTTGAACTCAGGTCTTTCCATTTCCAAGTCCAGAATTCTATCCCTTGCTGCATCTATCTGCCTAGTATGCATGGAAACATATAGCTGCCCTGCATAGGGATATTTCTAAAATATATGACTATACTTTCTTAAACAGATTATTAATAATAGATATAGAGAATATAGCTAATAGACCCAGCTCTGTATTTACTGTGCCCCTCTAACTGGGCACTAATATTTAACATGATTTAATCTATAGTTCTTGATGCAGGGTCCTGATTCTTAAATTTAATTAGCATCTTGTTCTGTAATACAGCAGTCTCACGTGGGAAGCAGTGTGGTATAATGGAAAGAGATCTGGTTCTTTCCTGGAATCAAGGACCTGGGTTCAAATTCTGATTCTGATTCTAACTACTTGTGTGACGTCAGGCAAATAATTTAGATTTTCTAGGCCTGTTTCTTCTTCTGTAAGATGAAGGCCCTAGGCAAATGGCACCTGAAGCTCCTCCCAGGTCTCTTTCTACGATCTGTAGTCACGCCATTTGTTGTTATACTAAGTAAGTCTAGAATTCTGTCTTTACTGATTCCTTCTGTCTCTGTGACATAATTTAGCTACCTCTTTCAGTGTCTTTCTGTCAGTGCCTTCTTTCTACTTCTGATTTTCTGCTTCTGGTATGTGGTAGACTTTGAAACAAGAGAACTAAGTTTTTTAGATTCATGCATGTGGGTGGGTAGAGTGTCTGTGGGTGGAGAGTCAGGAAGAATTGGGTTTGAATCTCCCCTGTGACACATACTACCTGTGTGACCTTGCATAAGTTACTTAATCTCCCTGAGCTTCAGCCTTTACATTTGTAAAATGAACAAGTTTGTTAAAATGGCCTCTGAGAGGCCTGTTCTAGATCTGTGGTCCTATGGTCTTATGGCTTTGGTGTCACTTAGCTTATCAGTACCTAGGCTACTTTGTAAGAGACCGAGTTGTTGAGCTGGTGTGAATCTGTGCCATTAGAGAGAGTTTCTCCATAAGGAGTTCACTACACCAGTGGTTTTCTTTTTTTTTGGTGAGGCAACGGGGTTAAGTGACTTGCCCAAGGTCACACAGCTAGCAGGTATCAAGTAACT
Source organism: Pseudochirops cupreus (assembly GCA_028627135.1). Taxonomy (NCBI): domain Eukaryota; kingdom Metazoa; phylum Chordata; class Mammalia; order Diprotodontia; family Pseudocheiridae; genus Pseudochirops; species Pseudochirops cupreus. The sequence continues at coordinate 477,323,983 of CM053580.1, forward strand.
GACGCAAATTTGAACTTAGGTCTTCCTGATTCCCAGGCCTGTGCTCTATCTGTTGTGTCACCTAATTGCCCCTACACCAGTGATTTTTAAAGTGTAGACCCTTTCAGGGGGTTTATGAGATCCAAAATATTTTCATGTAGTATATAACCTATATCAGATTGTTTACCACCTGGGGTGGGAGTAGAGGGGCCTGAGAGGGAGGAACTAAATTGGAACTCACAATTTTAAAAGTTTGGAAGTTGGAAAATTGTTTTTATATATTACTGGGGAAAAAGAAAATATTATTAAAAACCTAAAAATATTTTCATAACAATGCAAAAGCCATTTTAAATTCTAATATGGTAAATATTAATAAATGTAACCAACATAAACAAAAGCTATTTGGGGAGTCCAATATAATTTTTAAGAGTTTAAAGCTGTCCTGAGACCAAAAAGTTCAAGAATTGTTAATGAAATCATAGTTCTGATTTTTTTAAGAGAGAGAGAAAGAGAGAGAGAGAAAAAGAGAGAGAGAGAGAGAGAGAGAGAGGGAGAGCATGTGTGTGTGTGTGTGTGTGTGTGTAGACACAGCGGGGCACTTAATAAATATGTATTGATTTGGGAGGTGGTATAAAAAATGAATAGTATCTGAGTGAAGAACTGAGAGAGTGAACCCTGGGGAAAGCAAATGAACTTTATGATATAACAATTTTGTGACATCTTTTTGGTTTACTTTAAGAAATATCTTTTGCTTACTTCTTGATTCTTTGTTAAATCTTGGAGGGAAGAGGAGACCTTGCTAGCAAGCTAATCCGATCTAAGAATGTTGTCTTGGGCTCTGTCCTCTCCCTTTCCTGGCCTTGCTCTATGTAGACTTTTCCTAGGCTTTGGACCTTTTGCTCTAATAGTTGGTTTACAATTTCTTGCCTAGTGCTTTGGATGGATTGCATTTGTGAGCCCTTGGCTTTGACTTGGGCCTGGCTTTCTGTTAACAACTTGGATCCTATTTTGGACCACACCCTGCCTCTTTCTCCATCCTCCACCCTCTTCCTCTAGTGAATTCACATTTTCCATAACCTGAACAATTGGCCCATGAAATGTGTATCAAAGGCAAGATCTTTAAAATTAAAAAAAGCCCACAACAGATTGGAATTTACAAAGGAAGGGAGTCCAGTCTAAATCCTAGCCCAAAATAGATAAATATACTGGCCTGGGAATCTGGAAACCTGGTTCTGGTTCTGTCTCCATCACTATGTTGCTGCGTTGCTTTGTGCAAACCACATAACCTCTATGGACATCAAATCCTTCATCTGTAAAATGAGAATATGAGACTGGATTGACAGCATTTCTCAAACTCTAGACCAAGAACATTAAAAATTACTGAGGACCCCCTCCCAAGAGGTTTTGCTTATGTGGATTACACCTATCAATATTTACTATACAAGAAATCAAAACATCTTTGCATTATTATGAAAATGCCTCGGACCTTGCAGACCCCCAGGCATCCCTGGACCACACTCTGAGAGCTGATGAACTTTTAAATTGTTTCAGCTAGCTTAACTAAATGATTTGTAAGACCCTTTTTAGTTGTCTTATTACATAGCTTTATTATAAGCATCTATTAGTCATAGTAGTATGAAAAGTCTATTGTCTTTTCTGTGTTGGGTAGCCATTTGTTCATGCATAGTGTAGTGGGGATGTCTCCTTTTGGCTCTCAGGGAGGCCAGAAGAGACACCTTTCTGACATTTTCTTCCCCATCTTTCTTCAAAGAAGACCTAATTCCTGCTAGGAGGGGAAGTAAGAGGTTAGAATGGGAGACTGATTGCTCTGCTGTTTTCAGAGGGAGAAGGTATCAGTCTAGAATTTTATATGCTCACTTATATGCTGTGAGTCTAGGCACAGGGGTGGGAACCTGCAGGCCTTGAGGCCATATGAAGCCCTCTAGATCCTCAAGTGTGGCCCTTTGACTGAATCCAAACTTCACAGAATGAATCCTGAGATTCAGTTTGGATTCAGTCAAAGGGCCACACTTGAGGACCTAGAGGGCCACATGTCACCTCAAGGCCACAGGTTGCCCACCCCTGGGGGGAACATAATTTTCAGATTTAAGCTAATCTCCTGACTGCTAGTTCTTAATAGGGAAGGAGGGACCCCAAGCTCTAAATCCAAGGCTTGACCCCCTTCTCACCAAATATTAGTTCCATATAGCAAAAAGGAAAAAGATCCACGTATACAAGTTGATAGTAAAAACAGATATCAGAGAAAGTATATATATGAAGCTATATACAAGATAATACAGAATGAAATAACTCTCCTATTGGGAGATAACTAAACCAAAAGAGGGTATCTCTGATCTCACCTAAAGGGGAAATTTCTCCAAAGTCTCTAGTGTAATGAGTGGGAAAAGAGACGTGATGGATACTGCCAATTTCTTTCAGGTCAACTTCTTCCTAGTTTCTTTTCCTCTCTTCACCAATCTGATTGTGGTTGGTATCCTCCATTTTCTTTCTCAAAGCAGGAAGTAAGTAGCACTGAAAGAGACTAAAAAGACCCAATTTCTTTTCTCCCTCATACTTGCCAACTTTGCCATCACTCAGGCAAACATTAATCTCCACCAGTGAAGACAGAGTACCATACCAATGGGCTTTGGGACTTAGGTTACAATCCTCCCTTGGGCTGAAACTCTTTGTTGTCCTTTGCAAAGATCAACTGAGGCAAATTCAAAACCTGTAACTAAGCAGCTTAAACACAAACATCAACCCTTTAAAACAGCAGGATGATTTTCCTAGTGTCCCCAGTTAACCAATCGTCACTACCACTGAAAGTGAAATAAAACAAAAACTCATTAGCAGTAAATGCAGTAGACAAGGCACTATAGAAGGCCTCTTCTAAGAAGAGACTGTAGTGACAACATGTATAACTACTTACAGGATATAACAGGTACATTTTGAAGATACATATAATTTCTTATACATAGCAATCAATCAAAAAGGAACCAACAAACCAAGGCTAACTAAAAAGCAAAGTTAGCTAACTTCAATAATAACACTCTCAAATTGGGCTAGAAGAAAAATTCAGCTTAAATATAAACATTAGCTTATGTACAAAACAATTAAGAAACAGACATTGCTATAGCATGAACACAACACAAAACGTAGTCAAGTGAACATAACAGCAAAATAAGATAACAGAATACTCAAACATGTTAAGTGCTTTGCTCTTATGAGATCTGGGCACAACCAGGAAAACCACGCCATGTTAGGCAATCTGGGCATGCTTCAAAGGCCACATTACAATACAGTCATAGAACTTTAGATATAAAAGGCACATCTGATCCCATGGCCATAGTTTACTGAGGCCTGTAGAGAGGAAGTAACTTGCCGAAGGTCATACATATATCTTGTAAGTGACAGATCTGGGACATAAAGCCAAGTTGTCTAATTCCAAATCCAGGACTCCTTCCATGCTGCCATGCTGCCAGCTAGAGGACTTGAGTTCAAGTCTCATTTTCAATGTTTCAGAGCCATGTGACTATACTGTAGGCAGGTCATTCAATGTTTTCTGAGTTTCCATTTTATATCCATAAAATTGTCTTAATGATTTTATCTTACTAAATCACATAGGGCTATTGTGAGACAAGTGCTTTGTAAAATTTGAGGCATTATTATGGAAATGTGAGATATTATAATAACAGTAATTAATGTTATTAATTATTAAATCAGGTATAATATAGATAGTATTACTATGGCAATTGGTATTTATGGATAGTAGGGATGATAATTTTTTTTAATTTTTAAGTTTTTTTTAATTTAAAAAATTTTTCTTTCAGATCTGGATAATTTCTATTACCCCAGCTGGCCCCAAAGCTAGGAAAACCCAGCTTCCAGTTCTGACTTTGACACATACTGGTTATGTGATCTTAGGTCTGTCTCCAAACCTCTCTCTGCTCTAAACTTAGAACACTCATAAAATGGGAGAATATTTGTAAAATACTCTGCAAACCTTAAAGCACAGCATAACTGCTAGCTATTATGCTAGCTAAGCAACTTTCTCAAACTACAGATTGCAGAGAAGTGCCAGCCTTCATTGGTAGATTGGGTTTCCTTACCCAGAAGTTCCTTATGCTAATGAAAGTCCCTATCTCTGTCCCAATCTCTTTCTTGCTAGACAGAGGTTTTCCTGAAATTGAGATTAATAATCATTGACTTCAGGAAAACCAGTAGTTTTTGTGAAGATATGAATCTAATAAGAAAGAAATTCTATTTTTGAATCCTCAAGGATCTAATGAAGTCAGAGCTGATTCAGCTTCCTAAGGGCCACTGGCAGAGCAGGTACAAGGCTAGGACCACTGATTGGATTTGTGTTCACATCCCTTCTTGGGATCCCGGGGTGATCACTTTCTGCAGCCCTCTAGCCCTTTTCTGTTTGTATCTGCTCCTCTGCTTCAGCTCAGCTAGAGGTAGTTTTAGTAGTTGAAGTTTGTATATATCCATGTGTCATTCAAAAATAGAATACTTTGCATTAGATATCCCATTACTAATGTTATTTTAATGATAAACATATTTATTTTTTCTTTTAGCATGGACTGGAAATAGACAGCTAGGTGACTCAGGGGATAGAATGCTGGGCCTGAGTCAGGAATACCTGAGTTCGAATCCACCCTCAGACATTTACTAGATGTGTGACCCTGGGCAAGTCACTTAACTTTTTGGCTTCATCCCTTGGAGAAGGAAATAACAAACCACTCCAGTATCTTTGCCAAGAAAACCCCACAAGGGGTCATGAAGAGTCAAACACGACTGAACAACAAGGCCTGGATATTACTCTGACTTCAGAGGCAGGAAGAATCAAGTTCAAATTTAGCCTCCAACACATACTGGCTGAGAAACCCTGGGCAAGTCACTTAACTCCTCAGTGCTTTAGCTGGATCCCAGAAATTTTGGTATACTGTATAGTCATTATTATTATTAATAACTCTTGTTTCTTGTTCTTTAACCCATTAATTTATTAAGGATTTCATTATGAAATCTCCATTTAGATCTGTGTGTTTTGCACATCTCCATGAACCAACTGCACGATGGTTTGTAAGATGGGTTTAGTATTTCAGCTGTTAACATTTATTTTGTATCTCTTTGTACCTTAATACCCGATCTATTATTTTTTTGTAAAAGCTCCTCCTGTTAGCGTACCTCCTCCCAATAGCTTTGAGTTTTGCTATTGCTGTTGTTCGATAGCCAGCATTTGTATAGAGATTTAAGTTTTACCAACGCTTTACAAACATTATCCTCACAATAAGCTGGGGAGCTAGGTGTAATGATTATTCCCATTTCATAGGTCAGGAAACTGAGGCAGACTCAGGTTATATGGCTTGCCCAATGCCACACAGGTTGTAGGTGTCAGAAATAAGACTGAGAACAAAGTTTTCTTGGCTCTAAGTTCAGCATTCTCTTTACTGTACCACTCACCTTATTTTGACCAGAACCTTTGATTTCACTGGTTAAAGAGAACTCCCCAAAACTCCCCAAAAAGAGAACTCCACTGATGCAGGTGAGTACCTGCTCTGCAATCTAGAATAATACTGATAATAATAGTCATAATAGCTAACATTTATATGGCACTTTATGGTTTGCAAAGTGCTTTACCTAGGATAATAATAATAGCTAGCATTTAGATAATACTTTAAGGCTTATAAAATGCTTTAAATAGAATAAAAATAGCTAATATTTATGTAGTGTCTATGTCCCAGACCTTGTGCTAAGTGCTTTACAAATATTATCTCAATTGATCCTGATAATAACCAGATGATGTGGCTGCTGTTATTAGCCCCATTTTATAAACAAGGAAACTGAGACAAACAGAGGCTAAGTGACTTACCTAAGGTCATGCTGCTAATAAATGTGTGAGGCAAGATTTGAACTCAGGTCTTCCTGACTCCAGGTCCTGTTCTCTATTCAGTGCACCACCCAGCTGCTCCAATGTGTTAACTTTTTTGATGCATCCAAGAAGAAGGCAGGTGCTATTATTACCCCCATTTTACTGATGAGAAAACTGAGGCACAGAGAGGTTAAGTGACTTACTCAGGATCACACAGCTAGTAATAAAGATCTAAAACAAGACTGGCATTCAAATCTTCCCCACTCCAACCCCAGCACTCTGTCCACTGCAACAGTTTCCTGGGGGCACAGAGAGGTTGTGATTTTCCCAGAGGCACACAACCAGTACGTGCCAGAGGCATGTGTTCCCGACTCTGAGGCTACACATGCTTCTCCCTCAGTTATTTGAGCTTACTTTGTATACATTTTATATTTCCCTTTCTATATGAATGTCGTACACCACCACAGTAGCAGGTAAGCTAAATGAGGGTAGGGACTGTTGCTTTTGTCACCTAAGCACAGCTTAATGTAAAACACTTATGAAATAGTATCGCATTGTATCGCATTGTATCGTATTGTATCGTATTGTATCGTATTGAATTCCACAGACAAAATTCCGTCAGGCAGAGCCCAGGTCTGTGAAGACTTTCGTGAGCACATCAGCTCTCCTTTCTGTTCTCAGCTGAGCATTCATACCTATGGCTGAATACTTGCCTGTTTTCTGCTACCAGCTTCCGCATCCACTTAGCATTACTTTCATGAGGTTACTGGGGGACTGTGCTATTGAACTCCCTGGGAGCTTTGGCAATGCCCTGCTGGAGGGGAGATCAATCAACAGCATCTATTTATGCTTATGAAAAGCGGACATTTGTAACCAGAAGGGCTTCCCTTTCCTTGGGAACTGTATATATCGCTGTATCTCTCTAATAGCATGGATAATAGCATGGATTTTTATTTTCTATCAACCCTGAAACTGGAAGGCCATCTAATGCAGTAGTTTCATAACTGGTAATGATAAGGGCGCATGGCAGTTTCTCCTCTTAGGTCACTGGTTCAAATCAGTGCAGAGATAATCATTGCTTACCTTTGTTACCATCTGGTTCATTAGATGTTAGCAATTGAAAGGAACTGGTTCAGGGCCCAAAGAAGATGTTCTCTTGTCACTAGAAAGCTCCATCACACAGGGTCCTTGCCCTGGCACTTGAAAGAGTTGAACCAAAGGACATCAGAGCTTAAGGTCTGAATTACATTTAAAGCTCTTTGTCTGATCTTTCCTGAACAGGAGGACAGAGGGTCTGGCACTCCATAGATTAAGAGAGAACCCATTAGCTCTCCAGGCCATTAACTGAGTTCATGTAGTGGGCAATAAATTCCCATCTTAAATAAATAAATAAGTGCCTAAGTGGTTAATAAATGCTCAGATCCCTTTAAATAAGAGTTTAAGGATCAGTGTTGATGAGGCTGACGTTAACGGTATATAGCTACACTAAAATTATTCTCTGCAAAGGCATTAGGTATAGAATGATTCGCCTCATGATGATCATTTAAATTTCTTTGGAGCTATGCTAAATCTAAAAATCATTATATTATGCCAGAAATTCACCCTTTGCTACTGAACCATCGCAATAAAAAAAAACCAACAACATATTAGAATACTGAGAAAAATGTCCACTACAATGGAAATGTCTTCTAAAGGATATGGTATATTATGTATACTTTTAAAATATAATTTATTTTATTTTTAATTTATGAATGAAACAAGCATTTCTATAACATAGTATAACAAAAAAGATAATTGCACACAAAACTGCAAATCTACTACGTATAATTTGCTATTTCTTTTAAATATACAACAGAGTTATTGTATAAATTTCTTTTTTCTCTTTCTAAATATAGTGTGTTATATTTCCAACATGTTCACATGTTTGCTGTTTGGCCTTGGCAAATCAGTTTGGTTGTTTTCTTTGGCAGTCTGTTGCCTTTTTTAGGGCCATTCTAGTGAGGGTGAGGCTGTAGTCCGGTTATAGCTGATGGCACCATGTTGGAGCTGTTTCTGATTGCTAAAGGGGTGTAGCACCCTTTCACAATAGGTCTAGTCACATCCAATCTTTTATACAGTCATGCTTGAGGATGCAGCAAAGAGCAGTTGGTGAATATGTTTCTGGTCCTCTGGGGAGCTCTCGCAGATCAACAGGCTGCTGACCTAATCAGAAGTCCTTGGGACAATCCTCTGAGAACCACTCAGGACCAGTGCCTGAAGCTCAGAAGCCCCCTCCTCCATCAGGGCTGTGGGAGGCTATGCGCCACTCTGCAGAATCAGCACAGTGTTCCAGACTGGTGATTGGCCGGAAGAGACTGAAGCCATTTACCAGCTTACAGCAGGGAGACCCAAGGTACAGCCAGAGCTCCTCTTTGGAGATACTGAGCTGAAAACTGTCACTGACTGCTGCTATCTCAGCAATTTGCTGACAAGTAAAGCACTGCTAGCAAAAAGTAGAAATCTATCAAGACGGCCAGGAAGTCTTTGTTGTTAAGACCTTTCAAAAATGTTAGCAAGCTGGATGTGTGCGGGTAAATCTGCAACAGAAGGTCAGATGGAGAGGAAACATTGCCAGCACATCCAGGTAAAACTCTGTCACTGTCTTCTCTGCTGGTGGTTGCTCACCCTCTCCGACCCCACCCTGTTCCAGCCTGTGACCTTAAAGTGTGTTTCTTTCCTTACATCTCCTGGCTCCCATCAAAACCTGGCAAGCTGATTCTGATTTCCTCACGTTAGCTTTCACTGATTGGCTTAGTTTCCCCTCTCCCAACCCCCATATTCAGGACCTTCCTTCCTATTTGCTCTTTCAGCCTTCCCTAGAAGCCAATTTCAAGTTTTTCTGTCTATAGATTACTAACTTAACCTTCAATCCTGATTTTCCCATTTACTTTACTGTTTGAATTTAAAGTTCTTAAATCTGAACTATATCTTTACTTATCAGTTCATCCAGAATGACTCAGAAAGATGAACCTTAGCCCCTTTCCATGAAAACATAATTGCTGCACCGCATCCTTACATATAATTTTAAAAGCACTTGGGGATCCGTTTTGAAGATGACTTTAAGATGTGAAGATTCTAGAAGAGTGGAAAATATCATGGGTGGTACTTTTCCAAACACATTTTTATAAGTCATCTACAATGATTGATTCCAAGAACCTGCTTTCTTGTCTCTATAAAATTTTTTATGGGAATGATCAGTACATATATCAACAGTATTCTTCCTAAAAGAAGGAGAAGGGCACAGGCAGACTTTCATAGACAGTTTTCTCTGAGAGATCAACATAATCACAGTGATACAACTGAATTAATGAATAACGGTAACAGTCATGCCAAACATTTATGTAATGCTTACTTTGTGCCAGGCACTGTGCTAAGCATTTTATGCTTATTTTCTGATTTGGTTCTCATAACAACCCTGGGAATTAGGTGCTATAATTATCCCTACTTAACAGTAAGTAAACTGAGGCGCACAGAGATTAAGTTACTTGCCCAAAGTAACACAGCTAGTAAGTGTCCAAGGCTGGAATTAAATGCAGGTCTGAATGAAGAGCATAGAAAATATGAACTACTGTTGTGTCTTTTTTTTTTTAAAGCATTTGGCTTGTTAGAGGGGCATTCTTTTCAAAGAAGGTATCTCTCACAAATGCGTTAAATTCATATAAGGTTCTATGACAGATGTAGCAACAGATATAATTTTGTTCAATGAGTCACTGAATTATCGACACAAAAGGACACCTAAAAGAGGGGGACATCTACTCACCAAGGTGTTTCTCAGTCCTGTGAACAATGGCCTGCACAGAATCCAAACAGAAGAGGGATTCTCTGTTGGTGGTGAGATTCTCCAGATGCTCCTATTAATAGACGAGTTTGGGTCCAATGTCTGACCGCTGCAGGCTGCCTCTCATAGGGATGAGATTCATATGGAATCAAGAGAATTTATTCTACCTTCCGCAATGGAAAAACATGGCAGATGAAGACTGCTTACATATCACATTACAATATATAGTTGTATGGGCAGACATTGAGTTAGTATATCAGGAAGCTTGGATGGTAGATGGACAATGAGTTGAGCCCAGAATTTAATAAGAGGAAGAGTGGTCTGGGTAACAATTGGGAAATTACACAGAGATCCTAAATTGTTAGATGGGGCAGTGGACAGAGTGCTGGGCTTGGAGTCATTAAGACCTAGGTTCAAATATGACCTCAGACACTTATTAGCTGTGTGACCCTGGGTAGATCACTTAACCCTGTTTGCCTCAGTTTCCTCATCGGTAAAATGAGCTGGAGAAGGAAATGGCAAACCACTCCGGTATCTTTGCTAAGAAAACCCCAAATAAGGTCACAAAGAGTTGGACACAACTGAAAAATGACCAAACCACAACAACCTAAGTTGCTTCCAGCATCAAAAGTCCATCCTTTGAATTTTGGCATTTTCCTGGTGATGATATATGGCCTCCATGAAACATAGAATACCATAATTTCAAAAGAATTACAATTAAGAGTGACCTAATAGGTAATAGAAAGGTATGTGATGGGCTTAAGTAGGTTATGGATGCTAACTTGAGTAATAAAGTGACCTAAAAGAGATAATCAAGGACAAGGAGGCAACCTGGCACAGTAGAAAGAATAGTGAGAACTCCAGGACCTGGGTTCTAATTCCATAATTGACTCTTACTCCTTTTGTGCCCTTGGTACTCACTTAACCTCTCTGGGGTCCAATTTTCTCAGCTACAAAATGAAAGATTTTAAATAAATGGTCTCTGGGATCTCTTCTAGCCATAGATCTGTATATTACCAGAAAAGAAGGTGGCTATCTATGTTCTGAAAAGCAAAGATAAAAGATTGATATTTCGAATTCTGCACTGGTATTTAAAAAAATTTTTTTTTGCTTTTTTGGAGGGCAATTGGGGTTAGGTGACTTGCCCCAGGTCACACAGCTAGTAAGTGTTAAGTGTCTGAGGTCAGATTTGAACTCAAGTCCTCCTGACTCCAGGGCTATTGCTCCATTCACTGTGCCACCTAGCCACCCCTAAAATATTTTTTTAAAAAGTAAGTGGTCTCATGTTCACTGGTAGATTCTCTAGAGAGGATTTGTCAAGTCCAATAAATATGAATTTATTAAGGGCCTACTATGTGCCAGACAGTATCCTACAAAGATAAAGAAAGGCAAAAAGTAGTGCTTCTCTCAAGGAGGTCACAAATGGATAAGAACCACACAAGATAAGAATGCTTAGAGCAGTAATGAGCTGCACCTGGTGGAGAGATATTCATGTTAATGATGTCATAGATTTGGTAAGAATTTAGAAAAACCTAAAAGATGAAAAAAAGATCATACAAATGAGGATGAATATAAAAGCTTAGCATTAACTTATTTTTTCAGTTTTTGTTTTCAATTAACAAGCATTTTCTCTCCTCCATGCCCTGTCCCACACTGAGGAAGAAAAAGAAAAAAAAAACTCTTCTAACAAATATTCATAGTCAAGCAAAACATATTCCCAGCATTAGAGTAAATTTTTGAGAGACTGGCTTTTGCCTGTCTTTTTATCTCTAATATTCAGCACAGTGTCCAGCACATATTAGGCATTTAAAAATTGCTAGTTGATTAACTGACCCATGCCAGTCAAAAGTAAATTTCTCATTCTGCATCTTGAGGTTTACCCCTCTATCAGGAAGTGGTTAGCATTTTTTTGTGTGTGTCTGTTCTCAAGAATCATAGTTGGTTACTGTGTAGATCAGAGCTCTTAAATTTTTCAAAGTTGTTTGTCTTTGTTGCCATTAATTATAAAAATTGTTGCCTTGATACTTCTGATTTCACTGTATATCAGTTCATTCAAATCTTTCTAGATTTTCTCTGAAACCATCCTTTTCATCACATCTTTTAGCCCCAAAGCATCCCATTCCACTCATATAATATAATTTGTTCAGCCATCCCGAGTTGATGGGTAACTCCTTAGTTTCCCATTCTTTGCCACCACAAAAAGAGCTATTATATATGTTTTTGTACATATGGATCCTTTTCTTGTATCTCTTTGGATATAGGCCTAGTAGTAGTACTATTGAGTCAAAGGGTACACACAGTTTAATAATTTTTGGGACATAATTTTGAATTGCTTTCCAGAATGTCTGTCCTAATTCATAGCTCCACCAACAAAACATTAGCACCAACTTGTAACAGTAGTATCTGACTGGCAAAAGGACAGAATGAGCCATGGAATATGAAAACTGCTATGGACAATGAAAAGGGCTATTTTAGTTACACTGGGGACAAGAAGAAAAATGAAGGGAGAGGTACATTGTGTGGAACAAATGACATAAGAAAAAGCAATTACTGTTAGACAATTATATTTCTCTACCATATTCTTATGAGAGGCTACCTGCTTTCTGAGGACTAGACCACTTCAGCACAGAGATGCTTTTTACCGGCGGGCTGGTGACCAGGTGAAGAGTTATTTGGCCATGGCAAACCATGAAAGAAAGCAAAATGTAAAATGGCTCTCAGTCCTGGGGGAAAGGGGAGGCCTCTTCTGCTTCTAGAGTCATGGTAGTAGAATTGTGGGATAAAAGTAGAGAAGGTGTTAAGGATCCTACAGTTTTTAGACCGTCTATCAATTTCTGCATAGGTGTCATTAATTTAAATGTGAGCTCTGTACATTGACCAACAAGGGAGTCAAGATGGTGGAATGAGAGCTAGTACTTTTGCTTGGCTGTCCAGACACACCCCAGACACACCCCCTCCACACCAACCTAGAAGTCACACCAAACCTAATTCAGATCAGGAAATTCAAGAAAAAGTCACAGTGAATCATTTTTCTAGCCAAGGGCAGCTTAGGAATATAGAAGTCTCAAATCTGTGGACACGAGGATGGGGTTTGGCCAGTATAGTGTAGCAGTGGCAGCAGTGTCCAGGGCTCATAAAGGGACTCAACACCTGGGCAGAAAGAGATCCCAGCAGGGAGCAGGTAACCTAGCATCTCTGTCACTCATTAGTCAATTCTGGGTCACAGTTCCAGAGTGGAAAGGAACCGTGGTAAGTTGAAAAGGAGCAGGGGCCCTAGCTGTGTAAGGATCAAGGAACAAATTCCAGAACCATGGCTGTGTGACTCTGAACCCAAAAGCAGAGTAGGGACTCAGTTCTAACCTTTAGCCCCATATTACCTGACATGCAGTGATAAACAAGGCCAGGAGGCCAAGATGAAAGGGGTGCCAGCTGTTTATTTCCTCTGAACCTACAGAATCTCCCAACGGGCTAACTGTGACTAAGTCCAAGAGCAATCTATGGAAACTCAAACCATAGACAAACCAACAGACCCAAACTGGGTCCAGAATTTACAGAGCACAGACCAGGAAGGGAGTAAATACACACACATACATATATGTATGTGTATGTGTGTATATATGTATACATTTACCTGTACGTATATGTATGTGTATGTATATATATGTATATGTGTGTATATGTATACATTTATCTGTATGTATATGTATAGTATGTGTATGTAGGTACACACACAAACATACACACATATACACACATAGATAGAGAGATAGTAGATATAGATAGATAAATATTTTAAAAGACAGAAGCTTAGGCCAGACATATAATGACCAACATGTAGATATCTGCTACTGGAGGAAATGTATCATATCAAACTTGCCATTCTCACCATAAACTATAAATGAAACCAGAAGAAATTAGGAAGTGGCTGCTAAATGGAGGGGTGACTCACAAGTGCTATTTGGAGAGGCAATTAAAGGAGTTGGTGAAGTGGTTTTTATCATGACCCTGTGCTGGGACCAGACTCTGCCCCCTTCCACACTGGGCAGAGCATCACTCTCTTATGCTGGGAACCTAGTTTTGATCTTCCTATAAAAAGATCTGACTCTGCCCCCTGAGTCTTCTAGGGCCAAGCAGTGCCCTCCTTGTCTAGGAGCCTGGGTACTTCCATATGTGCTGCATCACCATTTCCCCCTCCTCTCCCCAAGATTCTCTCCTTTACCCAAGGGCCAAAGGGCCCCCCTTCCCCCCCCCCCGGAAAAGTGTGGCTTCTGCCCTCTGTCTTGGGCTTTTCCATTGCTGCAGCCTAAGCTCTCTCCTGCTGTGCCAGGCCAGGTGCTGTGCATTGCCAGTGCTTCAGGCTGGTGCTTCTTGATGATCTGCCATAACTGATGAGGTCAAGGAACTGCCCATACATGGATAATCAGGCAACTCTATGAGATTCTGATAGGTCACGTGAGGATTTAGGTTTTTCTTAGTGTCAATGGTCTGCTCCAATTCAGGAGATTTTTCCTGATATCATTCCAGCTCCCACTTGGGAAAGAGAAAGTCTAGCCAGAGATAGTCTTGGTATCCTCAAGGTAAGAAACACAAAGCAAAAATTAAAAAATGGAAAACAAACCCGAACAAAAACAAATCATGAAGTTAGAGACTCCTATAGTTCAGTGCATATGATCTGCTATGTGAAAATGATGGGGTACAGCCTCTGGGAAACTCCTTGAACTCTGATTGAATCTTCCCACTTGATGAGTCATTTGCATAAGGCCAGAAGCCTTTCATTGTAGCTAGGCCCAAATCTCTGTAACTTGTAACCTAGCCTAGCCCTCCACTGTTCTGCTACTTCCCTCCTTGATCCATCTATACCCAAATCTGTTACCCTTAAACTAGCCTAGCCCTCCCTTGTCTGTCATCTCCAGGTAGCCTTCAGCTATTTCACACCTTTAATCTGGAATATGACCTCAGTTCCATCAAAGTTCCTCCTTAGACTCCTCCTCAAGAGCCTCCCCAAACTCCTCCTCTAGATCACCCCTAAATCCTCCCACAATCTCTCTCTCTATAAGATCCATCTTGCCTCCATGATGGGGCTGAGAATTCAGTCTAGTGCAGACTCACTCTGTGTCAGATTATTCTGGCCCACTCATCCAACACAAGCGTCAACAGATACTTAGACTCCTTAAGAGTGTACCCATTATGGTGAATATTTAATGAATTTTGCTTTCCTTTGGCTGAGAGAAGACTTGAGTTGAATTCATTTGGCAGGACCCAGCATGTTGGTATTTTGGGGCCTCAAGTACACCTAAACCCTAAACAAAAGCAGTAGTTATTTTTTGCTGGGGTTGGGGGAGAGTGTCTGGGGAGCTTTGACGTCCCTCCCTGGAAAGAAAGAGACAGAGAGAGAGAGAGAGAGAGAGAGAGAGAGAGAGAGAGAGAGAGAAAGAGAGAGAGTTCACTTCTGGAGGGAAAGTAGAATCTGGCTTAAAAAAAAAACTTAAACTAATATAGCACTTGCCTCCTTTCTGACCCTCCCATCCATGTCTCCAACTGTCGAGGTTTAGGGGTACTGGGACCCTGAAATAGCAACATGTAGGTCCTGTCCAAATGAATTCAACCCAAGCTTTCTTTCAGTCAAAGAAAAACAGAGTTTATTAAAGAGCCACCATATTGGCTAGACTCTTAAGAAATCTGAGCATTTGTGATGCTTTTATTGGCAAGTGGGCCAGATTGAATCTGAGTGCCTTCTTGGAGGCAGAGATAGATCTTATATACAGAAAGACTGTGGGAAGGATCTAGGGTTGGCCAAGTTTTTTGGGGTCACTAGAGGAGAAGTCTAAGGAGGATCTTGATGGGAGTGGCCAATAGACTGGGGTGACTAGAGGCTGGATGCCAGGAACCTAGGGACTGGGATTAAGAGAGAGAAATAGCTGAAGGCTATCTGGAGATAACAGACTCTGGGAGAGCTAGGCTAATTTAAGAGTAGCAGAGAATTGGGTTTAGTGAAAGGCTTTTGGCCTCAGGCAAACACCAGATCCAGTGGGAAGATTCAAGGAGAGTTCTAGAGGGTTCCCAGAGCCTGTACTCTAATTCTAGAAAAATCTCAGTTTCTGGAAAAGATCAAGACATAGTTCCCAATGGTTCTCAAATGCCACATAAAAAGTGAGAAACAATTCCTTCAGCACAGTTTTTCAAAACCTAGCTGGTACAGTAGAGTGCTAGATCTGGAGTCAGAAACACTCATCTTCCTGAGTACAAATCTGGCCCCAGTCTCTTGCTAGCTATGCGACCTTGGGCAAATCACTTAACCTTGTTTGCCCCAATTCCTCAACTATAAGATGAGCTGGAGAAAAAAAAATGCGAACCACTCTATAGTATCTTTGCCAAGAAAACCCCAAATGATGTCATGAACAGTAAGACACGGCTCAAATATATTCAAGGATCAGAGTACCGATAAATAACTAGGTAACAGCTAGGACCAACTGTACACAATTGGGAGGGGGGGGCACAGGACCTTGTCAAGGTAGAAGTATTAAGGCTTCCAGAAGACAAAAGCTTAGTTTAAACCTGGAAGATACAGTGAGGTCAAATTGACATTATAGGCAACTAACTCCCTGAAAGCCTTCTGGTGTCTTAGTTAGTATGTGGTTTTATTGGAGACAATGCTAGAAAACTATTAGCAATACAAAACCGACTGAAACCAAGGGTCATTGTTAAGAGGTTTCATTCTAGTGCCTGGAGGGGGTTAAGGAGATAAAATTTCCCCACACTCCCAATTTAGTCCCTTCCTAGATTTGATCAGTTCAGTCTTTTCCCTTTTTTGAGGTTTAAGATTCAGATTAGGGGTGCTCAAGACCCCAAAATGCCAACACGCTGGGTCCTGCTGAATGAATTCGACTCAAGTCTTCTCTCAGCCAAAGTAAAGCAAAGTTTATTAAAGATTCACCTTAATGGGTAGACTCTTAAGGAGCCTAAGTATTTGTGAGGCTTATATTGACAAGTGGGATAGAAAAATCTGACACAGTCAGTCTGTGCTACATAATTCTTGGCCCAGTCATGAAGGCAAGATGAATCTTAAATACAGGAAGTGTGTGGGAAGATTTAAGGATGGTCTAGAGGAGGAGTTTGGGGAGGGTCTTGAGGAGGAGTCTAAGGAAGATCTTGAGGATTAAGGGTGGCAAGTAGCTAAAGACTACCTGGAGATGACAATAGAGGGCTAAACTAGTTTAAGAGTAACAGGTTTGGGTATAGATATTTTGATAGGATCAAGGGTGGGAAGCAGCTGGACCATGGGAGGGCTAGTCTAGGTTGAGAGTAACAAAGATTTGGGCCTAGTTATAATGAAAGGCTTATGGCCTCACAGCAAATGCCTCATCAAATGGGAACATTCAATCAGAGTTCAAGGGGTTTCCCAGAGCCTTTACTCCATCACCTTGATTGAAAGGTAATCTAAGTTCTAAGAAAATACTTTAGAACTTGGACGAAACTAACATTTCCCACTTGGAAATGCCCACATAGTTGATGGAATTGGAGATTTCAATCTCCCCTAAATCTAAGAAAAAGTGCAAATTTAACCACCGACAGATTTTTACAGTTTTCTTCAGGATACAATCAGGATTGAACAAATCTGCATCAGTCTCCTGCGAGGAAACCTGGCAGTAAAGAAACCACCACTTCTGAGAAAGTGCTAGAAGCACCATCAGAGGCACAAAGGTCACTCAGGGCTCTCTTCCTCTGCACTGTCCATTCCTGCCTTCCAAGAAGATCATTTAGTTTCAATCCTACAAAACTAGGGCTAAATCGCATGGACTGGGGCCTGACCGAGGCCAGTGTCCTGTTAGTTTGCATTCAAAATTGGATCAAAATGGAACATTTGTAATCCATCTAACACCTAACTAAAGGAGGCTTATTTAGCCATAGCAGAGAAAGGACATTCAGAGGAGAGAGCTGATATTCATCCAGGATAAAGCACTGATTCAGCTGATCACAACTTACCAATGGGATCCATGCTGCTGTTACGTGATCACAGGTCAGAGGGAAGAGCTCCAGCTTCCATGATCTTGCTTATGGCAATTAAATATTTTTTCTTTTTAAAAAAGTTATTATTTATCTTTTATAGTCCTTTAAAAAAATTTAAGTTCCAAATGCTCTCCCTCCCTGCAGCCCCTCTACCATCCACAGGAGAAGATAAGCAATATACTGTCAATTATACATGTGAAATCATGCAAAACATATTTCCATATTAGCCATGTCACAAAGAAACAAGAAAAATAAAGTAGGTGAGAAAATCACACATTAATTTGTACTAAGAGTTCATTAGCTCTCTCTGGAGAAAGTCCTTTGGAATTGTCCTGGATCATTGTATTGATCAGAGTAGCTAAATCTTTCAAAGCTGATTATCATCACAACATTGCTACTACTACACACTGTGATCTCCTGGTTCTGCTCACTTCACTTTGCATGAGTTCATGTAGGTCTTGCCATGTTTTCCTGAAAACATCCCTCGTCATTTCTTATTGTAGAATAATATACCCCAACTTGTTCAACCATTCCCTAATTGATGAACATCTCCTTAATTTCTAATTCTTTTGACACCACAAAAAGAACTGCTATAAACATTTTTGTATGTATGGGCCCTTTCCCTTTTTGTTTGATCTCTTTGGGATACAGATCTAATAATGGTATTGTTAGGTCAAAGGGTATGCACAATTTTGTAGCCCTTTGGGCATACTTCTAAATTGTTCTCCAGAATGGTTGTTCTAGTTCACAAGTCCATCAACAATTCATTAGTGTACCTATTTTCTCACATCCCCTCTAGCATTGTTATTTTTGATGGGTGGAAGATGGACAACCCATAGAGCTTGTTAGTATATGTGTGTGTATATATATATATACATATATATGTTATATATATAGATAGATATAGCTGTATAAATAAATATACATACATACATATATATATTGGACAGCAAATATAAATGAACGTTTGCTTGGGTCCAAAATTAAATAGGAGGAGAGTGAACCCAATTGTCTTTAGGAAACTGCAATGATCTATTAATGACCCCATATTTTCTTCAGAAACAAAGGCTTATCTTTTAATATTAATATACTTTAATAAAAATTTATAAAGTGTCTAGTATGTATCAGACACTGAACTAAGCTGTTTAGAAATACTGTCTCATTTTATCAATATTTTGCCAGTCTTATTGTACATCTATGAGACATGGACTACTACAGTCTTTGAAGAGTTAAAAAATGAACATCACTGTCAGAGCAATGGAAAGGTACATGACAAGTGTGATCAGGTTGTAATATATAAACAATAAGTAACTTGGAATAACTGGAAGAGAGGTCACTGGAAGAGAAAAAGCAAATGGGATGATCATGAGGTGAGAGCATGTGATAACATATAAACAGCCCTTCTACTACTTTATTGCTGTCCTCTTGATGTTAGGAGAAAGCAATGACGGTCCCACCACATTGGGCAGACCCTCCCCATTCCCTCCTTGCCACATTGTGCCCCCTCCCTCCCCCCAGAAAGTAATGGGAGAACATGAAATAGTGTTGGAGAGGATAGGCAGGCATGGATGGGTTTCAGTCTGTGTTGTTGAAATGAACATATAGATCAGTGGTTCTCAACCTGTGCGTTATGTTCAATTTGTAACAATGAAAATACATCCTGTGTATCAGATATTTATATTATGATTCATAACAGTAGAAAAATTACAGTTATGAAGTAGCAATGAAAATAATTTTGTGGTTGGGGGTCACTATAATATGAGGAGCTGTATTAAAGGGTCACGGCATTAGGAAGGTTGAGAACCACTGATATAGATCAATGTAGTCATAAATCTATTTCAGCATTTGAATATTTCTCTTTTGAGAAGAATTTTGTCAATGAAAAGGATAGAATGAAAATTAAGAGGTAATTGAATATTGACCTACAGGGGAAGATTAATAACAGAGCACCTTGCTGTCCTAAATTCAAATCACTTCCTATCATACTGAAAAAGTTTGCAGATGGATGACAAAGATCACAGCTGATGATCTTTAAGAAAGAAGATGTGCTGCAGGCCTGGAGACTAACAAACTCTGTCCTAATTTTCAAAAAAGAGGAATTTCAAAAAAGAGGCAAATTATTTAGACTAGAGACTTCATGGCGATCTATGGGAAAGTTATAGAGTAGACTACTTCAAGGGATGGCTTGTGTGTACTTAGAAAAGGAAGATGTGATCACAGGTGAGCATGAGTTTATTGAGGATAAGTCTTCCCAGACTATCATTTGACATACTACTGAGTAGATTTCAGCAGGGCATTTGACAGCATCTTTCACAGTAGCGTTGTTCACCAAATGGTGAACTGGATTATACTGCAGTTAGCTCAGTTTGTCACTGGCTGACCAAGTCAAAGCTGGAAAGTGTTGCTTAGTAGATTGATGCCAACCTAGAAGGTGATCTCTATTCTTGGCGGGGATCTGTCCATAGGCCTGTTCAGCACATCTCATTAGAATATGCAACATCCACGGATTTTTATTTTATTTTATTATTTTACTTATTTTAATTTCATCTATTTATTTATTTATTTCATTTTATTTTTTGTTACTGACTACTCAATCGTTTATATTGAACAAACAAACTAAAATATAACTGAATTATTTTGTAAATGAGCAACTTGTCATTACTAAGAAAACACAAATTTAAATATGAGCCCCGAATATCAATATTTTTTTTTACGTATTAGGGTATACCTGGGTACAACTAGCACACTAGTGTCATTGACTACTACAGTCTCTGAAGAGTTAAAATGTGAGTATCACTCCCGGAGCAATGGAAAGTTATATGGCAAGTGTGAACAGGTTGCAATATATAAACAATAATAATAATATAATATGATATTATGTAATATATACTATAATAAGTAACAACAATAATAATATGTAATATGATATTATATTATACAATATATAATAATATATAACAACAACAATAATATGCAATATGATATTATATAATATATAATAATATATAACAACAACAATAATAGGCAATATGATATTATATTATATAATATGTAC
>CM053580.1:477345215-477443275 GCA_028627135.1 Pseudochirops cupreus
AACAAATTCCCACATTGACCATGTCACAAAATGTGTGTCTCAATCTGCATATTTTGTCAATTGCCTCTGTCAGAAGGTGAAAAGTGTTCTTCATCATTAGTTCTCTGGAATTATGGTAGATAAATACATGGATTAGAGTTCCCAAATCTTCCAAATTGTTGATTTTGACAATGTTGTTATTATAATATAAATTATTCTCCTGGTTCTGTTCACTTCACTCTATATCAGTTCATACAAGTTTTGCCAGTTTTCCCTCAAATAATTTCTTTCATCATTTCTTTTGATGCAATACTATTTCATTACATTCAGATACTATAATTTGTTTAGCCATTCTTCAGTTTATGGGCATTCCCTTAGTTTCCAGTTCTTTGCCAACACAAAAAGAGTTTCTATAAGTATTTTTGTACATGTGTATCAAAAATGCAATATTCACAATGCCTATGATAACTATAAATATGTTGATATGGTTATTAATCACAAAATGTAACAGGCTCTCTACATGGGGGATATAGGTAGAACATTTATTCAAATTCAAAATACTGAGTCCCAAAACCAGAAAGTCAAAGCTATCACAGTAGTCATGGAGTTGGCACAGATAGTTAATGCAGTAAACACCCACATTCTCCAGCCTTCAAAACAAAACAGGCTACCTTAGGCAAAGATTCTCCTCTCCTCACTCACTGTAACTGCTTAGCCTCCATACAGCTTGCTCCCAGCAGCTCTGGGCCCCACAGTTCCCATCCCTGGAAGTCCTCAGCAGGAGTCCTTAGCAGAAGTTCTGGCTGGCTCAAAAAAAAAAAAAGAAGCTTGTGTTGCCACCACTTCTAGTCACTGCACTGGCTCCAACCTGGCTCCTACTCAGCTCTGGTTCCTTCCTGCTCCACCCCTTTCTGCTACATCAGCAAGTTCAAGGGGCATTGAAGATCTTTAAGTCCCGTTACCATTACAAGATGTAGGATCTTTTCTTCTTCCTGTGATCTTTTTCATCTCTTTAGGGCATAGGCCTTATTGGATCAAAGGGTGTGAACTGATGAATTACTTTTAGGCCATAGTTCCAAATTGCTTTCCAGAATGGCTATGCCAATTCACAAATCTGCCAAATGTGCCTTAATATACTTTCTTTCCTGCAGCTTCTCAACCTTTCCTTTTTTTTGGTCAACTTTTCCATTCTAATAAGTATAGGATAGAACCTCAGAACCACTTTAATTTGCATTTCTCTAATTATTAGTTATTTGGAGCACTTTTTCATATGGCTGTAGTAGCTTGGAGTTTTAGGATAAAATTGGTACTTTTATACAGAAAAAGACTATGAGGAAATCTGGATGGGATGAAGGAGTGAAAAATATCTTGGGTTGGTTCAGTGGTAACAGAGAAAGGGGCCTAGATGGGATTAAGGAGTGTCGAGAAAGTTAATTAAGTAAATTGGTAGGAAAGTTCAGAGGCTTTTCTTTTTTTGGGTCCAGATCTTAAAGATATGTTCTTTTCTTTTTAGGAGTTCAGATCCCATCCCCATCATACAGGATAATTTGAAGGCAGAGTCAGGAAGAAGGCACTAAGGTTAAGAATTAAGCACGACTGAAAAGGTTTCTTGAAGAAGATAGGACTTTGGGTGAGACTTGAAGCAAGCCAGAGAAGCTTGGAGACAGAAATGAGGAGAAATATGGGGGACAGCCAGTGAAATTGCCCCAAATTCAGAGATGGAATACCTTGTTTAAGGAGCAGTGTCATTGGGTCATAGATGTTACTGTATGTGCATGTGTGTTGGTGGGGACGGGGTGTAAGGCATAAAAAGATTGAAAAGTTAGGAGGCAGTCAGGTTATGAGGACTTTAAAAGCCTAATAGAACTTCATATTTGATTTTGAAGGTAATGTAGAGAATCACTGGAGTTAAGTTAAATAGGGGAAGGGGTGTAATGTGGTCACATCTGTTTCAAGATCACTTTGATTGCTGAGTGGCAGATGAAGTAGAAGTAGGGAAAGACTTGAGCAAGGAAACCAACCTTTTGTAGTTACCTATTAAAGTAGCCTAGTCATAAAGCGTCAGAGGAGGAAAGACTGGCAGAAGAAAAAGACTGTGAGGCAGTATCCTAGAAATGGTAGGAACATGTAAATGACAGGGTTTGACCACTGATTAGACAGGATGGGTGGGGGAACACCAAAGTTTTGAGCCTGTATGCCTGGAAAAATAATCATTCTCTTCATAGTAATAGGGAAGTTAGGAAGAGGGGAGGATTTACAGAGAAAAGATAAGTTCTGTTTTGGAAATGTTGAGTTCAAAATGTCTATGAGAAAATCTGTTTGAAATGACTGAAAGAGGAGTAGCTAGGTGGCGCAGTGGATAGAGCACCAGCCCTGGAATCAGGAGGACCTGAGTTCAAATCTAACCTCAGACACTTAATACTTGCTAGCCATGTGACCTTGGACAAGTCACTTAAGCCCAATTGCCTTGCCTTCCCCCTTCAAAAAAGCAAAAAATAAACTAAATAAATAAATATTATGAAATGACCAAAAGATAGTTGGAGATGCAAGGCTAGAGGAGCAGTTGAGGCTGTACCAGGATCTTTGTAGAGATGATAATTGAAACCTTAGGAGCTGAAGAGATCACCAAGTGAAATACTAGAGGGGGAAACAAAAGGGCTCAAGACAGATCCTTAGGGCACACCTAGAGTTAATGGGCTGGATGAAGACTGACAAAGGAGAGAGAAGGAGCAGTCAGATAGGTAGGTGGAGAACCAGAAGAAAGCAATGTCCCCAGAAACCTAGAGACAAGAGAGTATCAGCAGAAAAGAGTGGTAATGGTGTGAAAGGCTGAAGGTTGAGGATCCGTGGGGGAAGGGAACAAACATTTATTAAGTGCCTCCTTCAACTGAACCAACAACAAAGGGAAAAAAAACCTTCATAAAAATATGCGTAGTTGAGCAAAACAGAACAAATTCCTAACCAAAAATCTGTTTAATTCTGCATTTTTAAGTCTATCGTCTTTACAGCAAGAGGTGGGTACTGTGTTTAATTTTTGGTCCTCTGAAATTGTGGTTTGTCATTGCATTGATCAGAATTCTAAAGTCTTTCAAAGTTATTTTTCTTCATAATGCTGTTGTCATTGTACAGATTGTTCTAGTTCTGCTCACTTCATTCAAAGTTTCTTTTGAAGCTGTCCATTTGGTCATTTTTATGACACAATAATTTCCATTACATTAATATACCATAATTTGTGTAGCCCTTCCCCAGTAGATGGGCGATAACCTCTTACCTATTCCTTGTTTACCCAAAACAAATTGCTTTTAAATCAACATTTTCTTAACTCTTTCTCCAGAGCAGGCAGTAAACATATGACTTCAATTTCTTGGATGAAATTTTCCCAAAGAGAATGTGTATGGATAAGAGTCAGAATATTGGTTTTCTTGGCTTCTTTTTCCTTTGGAGTTGATCTTTCACCATTGGGATTGGTTTTAAAGTATTTAACTCTTTCTATAAGCAGAAAATAGTATTTAATAGCAAGTGAAAGAAGTCAATTTAAAAGAGGAAGAGGAGGATGTGGAGGAGGAGAGAGGAGGAAGAGAGGGAGAGAGAGAGAGACTTGAAGAGAAACTTGACCTGTCTAATGTTTAGAACATATGACTTGAATGTTTTAAATCCCCAATTCTATTCTTCAATCTGCTCTTGACAGTGTGGTTTTGATCAGATTACTGAGTCTCACTGTGCCTGCATTACCTTATTATAAAGTCAGAAACCTCTCCCTGCCATGGTTGGGAAGCTTAACTTTGAAGGAACAGGAATTGCATGATAAGGTATGTATTAAACTTTAGGTGATCCGGCTACTGCATATCAATTTACATTATAAATGGTTTCAAATCACTCAGCTAATTTCCACATATGGTATTTTTCAAAGAGCTCTTCTTTCTTAGGGGAAATTAAACATTCTGAAAACAAATATGTAAAAATATGTGTTCAGAAGTGATTTGGAAACACAATAGATGGAAATCGAGTTTCAGATTGGCTGTCAGGGGTGCCCTACATTTGTCAATAGCTACTCAGAAGAGCCCAGGATGGGCTCCATGTTCTTATTTTTATTTATAAATTCAATCTCAAGAGAGCAAAAGGCATACTGGCTTCCTTGTTTCATGGCTTAATTTGTTTATTTCTCTAAAATGAATGACACATAGAAATGGCAGGATTTCAAAATCCCTTGGCCCTGTAATAAAAAAAAAGATCCTTACATGTCTCACAGATGCCAAAACTGCTTAGCCTCAGTCATACCATATGCTGAATATGTAATATATTGTAGTCTTTTTTTGTCTGTAAATTAATATTTCATGGGACACAAGCCTATGGGACCTTTCCTCACTATTCCTACTCTCAGTTCCCACCCCCACCTGGAACATGTCCTCACTTTGAGATTCTTTGTTCCCAATCAAGCTTCTCTGCTAATTTTTTCCATTCTATTTTCTGTAGTGAATAAGATAAACTTAACGGTTGGGGATTGGAGTCTGAAAGACCTGAGATTGAATCCAGCCTCAGATACTAACTAGCTGTATGATCCTGGGCAAGTCACTTAACCCCTGTTTGCCTTAGTTTTCTCACCTGTAAAATGGTAATAATAATGTCACCTACTTCTGAGAGTTGTTATGAGGATCAAATGCGATAATATTTGAAAAGCACTGGGCACTTTGCAAAGAGCCTGGCATGTAGTAGACCTTTAATAAATGCCTGTTCCCTTCCCCACACGGATATAATAGGAAAAATGAATAGTCTTTTATTATTGAACCACTAGGAGGTGCCCAGCTCTGTGTGAGATACTGAGGGATCTCTGCCCTCAAGGAACGACCAATCTAGTTGGCTTCTAAGGTCTGATCTAGTTATGTTCCTGGGATCTCAGGATCTAGGTAATGCATCTATGTTCCCCCAGTGTGAATACTTCCCTTCACTGTGGTCGCTTACAACCCCCTCGAGCCAAGTTCCCCACCCCTGACTTTTTTTTCTGGGTTAGCATTTTCTATGCCTTCCCATAAATCTTCCACAGTGGATATATTCGGTATTCCAGGGCCTTCTTGTAGATCTTTTGTCACTGTATGGATAGTAATGAAATATGTGAACAGTCCTTTGGTCGTCCTTCACTCTTGCCACAAGGACAATTCCCAGTTGTTAATATGTCCCTGCTTATGCAAACTGTTATGGGTTGAAGTAGTAATGGAACTCTTCTCCTCCTTCCCTACCAATATCTCAATACCAGTGGTGACTGTGGTCAAAAATCAAGTTGTGGTGTCAACCTGGGACTAGTTAAGTTAATTTTGCCTTCAATTGGATTAATCTGGGACTAGGCTTGTGAGAAGGTTGGGCAAAAAAGGTATAAAGGCAATTTTTAATAGAAATTTTAAATTTAATCTGTATTGTTGACATTTTCTGCATTACTTTCTTAAATCTAGGCAATCAACAAAACTAAAAATCAAGCCTTGATTTATAATGTTTTCTAATTTCTGAGGTGTAAATGTGCACACTAAAAATATCTGAGGTGGCTCAAGCATATTCCTGATGAGAATCCAGGCCTACTGATGGGCTGCATATATGTCTTCCTATGAACTATTTCACTTTTTCTTTCTTTTTTTAAAGTCTTTTGACTTTTTGTTTTATTTATTTTTCAATGTATTATTATCATCTGCTTGACCAATTCTGACTTTTAAGGAGTTATTTTCTTCAGTATTTTTTGTAAGTCTTTTTACCAATCTGTTAGTTTTCTTTCCATAATTTTCTTGCATAGCTCTCATTTCTTTTCTTAATTTTTTCTCTACCACTCTTGTTTGATCTTTAAAATATTTTTTTTGCTCATACAAAAAACCTCTTTAATTTTCCCAGGAATTCTTGTTGAGCTTGTGTCTAATTTGCATTTTTCTTTGAGGCTTTGCTTGCAAAACTTCTGAGTCATTGTCTTCTTTTGTGTTTGTCTTGATTTGTCACCATAGTAGCTTTTTATAGTCAAGTCCTTTTTTTATTGTTGCTTATTTTTTTCCAGACTATTTCTCAACTTTAGACTTTATGTTAGTATTATGTTCTGCTCACCTCTAAGAGGAATATCTAGCCCAAGAGTGGGGAACCTATGGCCTTGAGGTCTTCAAGGTCTTCAAGCGCAGCCTTTTGAGAAGTTTGGATTCAGTCAAAGGGCTACACTTGAGGGCCACATGTGACCTTAAGGCTGCAGGTTTCACAGCCTGGTCTAGCTTGAGATTTTGTTTTCTATGTCCTTCTGCTGCTTTTGTAGCTACTTCTGGGACTTCATAAGTTTGGGGTGCATCTAAAGCAATCTGATCCAGGGTAATTTCTTTCCTAGTTTGCACTCTGAAAGTTCCTGACTCAGTTTCAGTCTATTGGTTTTGTGGTTGTTTCTGTAGATGGCTGCTTTTCACAATTAGCTCACTGAGGGGTAGGTTGAAAAAGACTGAAGTTCCGTTTCATCATGGTCTCTTGGCCTGGTTTACTCCACTACATGCTTACATGTGAGCATCAAGGTTAGAACTAAGTACCCATTCTGTTCTTGGGCTCAGAGCCATACAACTATGATCTATGTTTCTAGAAATTTTTCTTTGCTCCTTACACAGGTAGGGCTCCTGCTCCCTCTCAATCTATAACTGCTCTTCTTGTCCTTGGAACTGTGACCCAGAACTGATTAATCAGAACTTCCAGAAGGTACCTGTTCCCTCCCAGTGCTAGTACAGGGGTGCCTAGACTCTACACTCCCTTTACTGTCTGTAGGCACTTGGCTGTTCCCCGCCACTACTGCCACTGGGAGCTATCCCACTTTAATGCATTCCTGGTCAGCCCTTCCACAGACCTCTCTATCTTCCTAAATTGCCTTGAGCTAGAAAAATGACTCAATGTTCCTTTTCCTTGGCTTTCCTGATCAGAATTGTTTTTGCATATTTTTAAATGACTGTGAAGGAGAATGTGAAGGAGCTAAGGCAACATTTTTACTTCTCACTCTGCCTTCTTGACTGCCCTTAGGCTGTATCTGAGGACTTAGCCCAGGTAAGTTCGGAGATGCTCATCACCAGGTTAACCACAAAATTATTTGCTATAGCAAAGAAAGAAAAGAAAAACACTCTTACTGGAAAAGCTAAGAGCCCTTCAAGTATTGAAGTTTATTCTCATACAATTATATGGATAGTTGAGACAATGAGAGCTATAGAAATTCAGAGGAGGAAGAGAACATATGGCTGTGTGAACACCCAGGTTTGCCATCTTGAAATCTTCCTCATCTCTTCTCTCTCCTTTACCCTCATAGCCAATTAGTTGCCATGACTTGTTGACTCTACCATCGACGTTTCTCACATTTGTTCTTTTCTCTCCACTCTTATCACAGCCATCCTAGTCCAGGCCTTCACCATTTGCCTAGACTCTTGCAATGCAGTGCTTCCTAACTGGTCTCCCTGCATCTGGTCTCTTCTCCCTCCAATGCATCCTCCACATACCTGTCAAATTTGCTATTCTAAGGCACAGGTTTGACCATATCCTTTCCTGCTTGAATTTCCCCTCCTACTTTAGTGCTTTAGTGATAAAATGCCAACTTTTTTTGTTCAGCATTTCAGACTCTTCCCAGTCTGGCTCTGATCTATTTTTCTAGAGCTATTTCTTTGCACACACACCCACACACCCACACCCACCCACTCACCCATCCACACATACACACACACACACACACACACACACACACACACACACACACACACACACACACACACACACCCTATTGTTTTTAGCCTATCTAGTCTACCTGGCATCCCCAAAGATGGCATCTCATGGCATCCTGCCTCTATGCATTTCTCCAGGCTGTTTCTCCTGTTTGAAATGCTCTCCCTCCTCACTACCACCTCATATAGTCCCTGCCCCGATTCATGGCTGAACTCAGGTGGTACCTCCTACATGAGACCTTTCCTAGCTATCCCCAATTGTTATTTTTCAGTGGATTCCTCTTATCTCTTCTGCCTCCCACAGGCAATATTTGCCTACATACTGAGAACAGGGAAAAAAAAGGAAGAAAATCAGAGGTTTTTTCCCCTTTCCTAGTTCCTGAAGTACATCACCAGTCAATACAACTATTTACCAGATTCTTTGCTGCAATCACCAGAAATCTTGACCAGGCTGTCTTGGGTAGATATGATCATATTTAGTGCAAGTAGGGGACTTTGTTTATGGACATCAAATCGTTTCATCTCTTTGGTCCCTTTCTGCTCTAAATCTACAATCCTATGATGCTACAATGAAGGGTTCATTTGAATATCCATCAATCAGTTGATAAGCATTTATTAAAGATTTACTACGGGCCAGTCTCTGTGCTAAGAGCTAGGGGTACAAACAAAAGCCAAAAAATAGCGCCTGCTCTCAAGGATCAGGAGATCTTAATGGGGGCACAATATGAAAAAAAATGTATATACAAGATGTATTTTCCATGTATAATAATGAAATATATTATTCTATACCGTACATTATTCCGTTATATATCCATGTATAATATGTATTGTTGTTGAGTCATTTCAGTCTCTTCGGGAGCCCATTTAGGGTTTTCTTGGCAAAGATACTGAAGTGGTTTGCCATTTCCTTCTTCAACTCATTTTACAAATGAGGAAACTGAGGCTCTGAAGGAAGTAATATTTGTAAAAGACATTTAGCATGGTGCCTGGCACATAGTAGGTGCTATATAAATTCTTATTCCCTTGGGGCGGCTAGGTGGCACAGGGGGCAGCTAGTTGGTACAGTGAATAGAGCACCGGCCCTGGAGTCAGGAGGACCTGAGTTCAAATCTGGCCTCAGACACTTAATACTTACTAGCCATGTGACCTTGGACAAGTCACTTAACCTCAATTGCCCCCCCAAAAAAGAAAAAAAATTGTTAAATTCTTATTCCCTCCCCCACCCCAATAAATTTTCATTCCCTTTTCCCATTCTAGGTTCCCATAAATCAGTCAGTCAGCTAGCATTTATTAAGCACTTATGTGTCAAGCACTGTGTTACTCTGAAATGGCTCAAACTCTAGCCACATTCAAGGCTGCTTGCCATTATGCTGCCATTAAATAATTAAGTCCTGTATCTTGCAAGTGAATTAAGTGGGGAATGCTTCTTCTTGTCAGCAGGTTATAGACTTCTCTTGTCATTGGTACATTGATTAAAGTAGGACTGATGTCAGGAAGGAAGAGAGGGACAATTTCTCATCAGTCCTTTTATACTTAGGGCTTATTTTTACTGGAGAGGTCACATGGTGTATGCAGATGATAGAGTCAGGAGGATCCAGGTTCAAATTGTGAGACTTACTGGCCATGTGACCCTGGGCAAATCACTTAATCTCTCAATGCAGTTCTCTAAAATGTCATGTTAGGAGGGTAGGTGCTGATCCATGTTGGTAGGGAGTTTCTTCATCAGAATTTCCAATCTTCCCCCACCTCTGTTACTATTATTATTGTTTGCTATGAGTTGATTCAATAAAAATCAAAGAAAGATGCAATTAATTTTAACAAAGTTCACTGAAGGACCCTCAAATACTAGAGGCCATCCTCTATACTTGGAATTATGTCTTCTGTCTTCCTTCTTTGGCAGAGGCTAACTGGAATATTGGGAATGTCTTCTTCCTCATCTATTCCTCTAAAAACTTCCACAAAAGACTCTGCTCAAATGCCCTCTCCTATAGGAAATCTTTCCTGATTCTTCCAGTTATTTGTGGGTTTCCTCTAATCCCCATAAAATGACTTTGTATTTATTCGTTTTTAACCTAGTTAACTTCTGTCTGTACTACTTTTCTACCTTTGTCTTCTCTTGATGGAGATCCCTCCACCTAGTGGCCTCCTGCTCTGCAGATTGAGTTCCTTCTCAGAACCAACATTTTGAGGAAGTACACAGCCGCTCATCTTCACATGTAACCTGGCTGTTTTTGACTCTCTGGATTTCCTTTCTACCTTACTCTTTATAGCATCGTGCTTTGTTTTTCAGTTTCCTTTTATGCATTGTCTTCTCTTGTTATAGTAAGCATTTAATAAATGGTCTATATATCACAGCAATTTCAACTTTAATTTCCTTTTATGTCACTTTCTCCCATTATAATAAGTGCTTTTAATAAATACTCTATTTATCTGTCTAATATATATTTTGTATTTATTATCTGTCTTCATATTCCTCCCAATAAAATATAATCTCCTTGAGTGTAAAGACTGCTTTCTGTTTAAACTTTGTATCCCAAATTCCTGATATAGTGCCTGGGCATATGGTAAGAGCTTAATAAATGTTTGTTGAACTGAATTCAGTTCACACCATGAGCAGAAAGACATAGGACTTTCTGGTTTTGGGGAGTTCAGGTTCAAATTGAACCTGAGGCCCATATGGTAGGAATAAACCAGATGATTATATTCTTAATTACATAAGAAAATTATCCTATTTGTAGTAAAGTTGGTAGCTATTTACCCAGTGACAGTTGAGGGATGATGAAGGATCTGCCAGCCCCAAGCTCTGTTTTGAACTAGCCAAGATAATTGAAATTCAGAGTGTTAAATGCAGTCTTTCAGGTTGAGGCTATGCTCCAGAAAGTCCACATTGAAATGCAAAAATATTATTCCTGGAGGGGTAAAATATTCATCCCTTTTCTGAACTACTTGTAGTAGAAAGAATGTTAGATTTGGAGTCAGAGATATATAGACAAAGAATTTATTATTCACTATGTACCAGAATGCAAATATAAGTAAGAGTAACCTTTGCTTCAAAGGGCCACTTGCATGGGACTCTTCTCATTGGTGAAAATTGATTAATTAGCAGCATTACTCATGCTATCATGAGGAGTAAGTGGGGTTGGTGAAGGGATAGAAGGAGAGATTCAGGCTTTTTTGGCTTTTGACTTTGAGAGAGAAAATACACCATTCCAACCTCTCTTTAGATAGCTAAAGGAAGAGAAAAATCTAAGAAGCTGATGTATAGAACTTTGATTACATCCCTAGCTAGCTGCAGTCCAGACTTCAGAGACTCTCCCCCTGGGTAAACTCTGAGACTCTCTTGGTTGAGCTGAGTTATCTTCACTCCATAGCCGAGCTCCTTTTCTCAGTGTTATTTAGTATATGTCCTTCTACGTATACTTTGATTTCTGTTTTGCTATTGACTTGGGTAAATGGGTTTATTTCCTATTTGTTTTGTTTGTTGTTTACAGGGAAGGCGGTCAAGCCTTGCAAAATGAGCTCGAGGCATTCTTTCCCCTCTGAGGAATAGCAATCAGGAGCTATGGCTTAAACCTAAAAACTATTTCCCCTAATCTAATAATATTTAAGGGAGTAGATAGAATTCTAGCCCAGTACTCCTTTTCTCTGAAGAGAGCAGACCTCTGACCCCAGCATCTAACTTTGCTGCCTAGTAGGAAATCAGTCTTCTTTGGAGAAGAGTGCAGAGAAGAATCCCTGGAGATATCTATTCTTATCCTGCAGTGAGCACTTAGGCAAACGCCTGTAGAAATATATAACCTCCATTGGCAAAACAAAACAGCTCTTACATACCGCATCCTTATATAACTAACACAGTCCTTGCCCTGTTCTATACGAACTTACATTCTTGTAGGGAAAGACAACAGATAAAGGGGAACTGGAAGGGTGAGGAAGGGTTACTCCCAAAGATTTGTGTTTTGGAGATGGTGGTTGGGAAGTGAGGTGGAGGTCTGGTTCTGGGAAAGATAAAGAGAAACCTCACCTATCAGAGACCAGGGTGGATCCAAGGGTGGAGCCCTAAGGTTTCCATTCCAGTAGGGAGGATGGTTGGAGTGCAGATGGCATGACTTGGAGCCAACAATTAGGAAGTGGAACCTGGGTTCACATTTTGTCTTGCTACTAATTCCCTGTGTGCCAAATCACTTTTGTTTTCTGGGCCTCAGTTTCTCGTTTGTGAAATGTTAGGGTTGAACTGGAGGACCTTTAAGGTTCCTTATATTTCTTTTTTTTTCCCCACAGCAGTTTTATTTAATACACAAATATGTCTTTCTCCATAATGAATAATGGTTCACATGATGCTGAACATGAATGATACGGATGAATAATGCAAGTGCTTTAAATAGGATACAAAGAAGTCATAAAAAATGAAAAGTATAAAATAGCTATTTACAAAAAGGATTAGAGATTTCTGTACAAATCTTGAGAATGAAATGGAGAAGAGGGAGGGAAGGAGGCAAATGGTAGTGGAGCCAAAACATTCCATGCTTGGCTTTGTGGAAGGGTCCCATACAACAAATACCATATTTTACCACATAATCGTCGTCACCGCATAATCATTGCACCCCATGGTTTTCTGAGTTCAAAACCTGATTTATAACCTTACATCGCATAAGAGTCACATGATATAATTCTGTTTGTCATGCTGCTTAAAAGGTAAACAGATAAGCAATGTATTCACCAGTGGCATATGGATACACATTTATCTCTTGCACATTTTGAGCCTGTGAGCCTAGAATTCTCAGCACACATTCATTGTCAGCATGTTTCTGAAAGCTGACTTGCGTGGTTTGTTTAGAGTACTGCAGTACTAACAGTATTGTCACTCAACTCAATAAGGGCCATAAGTGTAGGCACAAGGGAAGAAGGAAGGTAGGTGAACATGCCATGAGTAAGGCACCTGATATGGTCAACTGAGCATCTTCTTGTGCTCACAAGAATAATGATCATACCCTACTTTTTTGCAAAAAGAATTTGGCATAAAATCTGCAATGATTATGTGGTTAAATATGGTATTTTCAATTGCAGGAGAAGGTGAAGATTTTTGTACCGGGGGTCTTTCTCATCTTTCTTTTCCTTTTTTGGGGTATAGATCTCATGGTATTAACACAGGGTCAAATGGTCTGCACAGTTTGTCAGATTTGAAGGCATAGTTCTACATTGCTTTCCAGAATGGCTGTAACAAATCACAACTCTACAAACAAGGCACCAATGTCCTTGCCCTGCCATTGCCCCTCCAGCAGTTATTTTTGTCAGATAGATATGAGTTGGAATGTCAGAGTTGTTGTAATTTGCATTTCTCTCATTTTAAGTGATAAGAAGCATTTTTTTCATATGTCTGTGATAACTTATGTTTCCTCCTTTGATAACTACTTGTTCATATTCTTTGACTATTTATCTGTTGGTGAATGGCTCTTATTCTTACAGATTTCTATCAATTCCCTATGTATCTTGAATGATAGACCCTTATCATAGAATTTCCATAAAAATAATTTTCTTAGTTACCTTGGAAATTATCATTTTAACTGCGTTGATTTTGTTTGTGCAAAAACTGCTCAATTTTAAACCAAAATTTTTCGTTTTATTTTCTATCATCTTCTGTATCCCTTGTCTTGAGCTCTTCCCTTATTCTGAGTTGTGAAGGCATTTTTTTTCCTTGTTCCTCTAATTTGTTCATGATGTTCCCTTACATATCTAGGTCATGTATTCACTTGAGGTTTATTGAGGCTTATGCTGTGAGATCTTGGTCTAAAACAAATTTCTTCAAGGCTGCTCTCCAATTTTATGAACTGTTTTTGTCTAATAGTGAATATGTGCCCCAGTAATTTTGTGTTTGTCAAACACTAGACTAGTAGGTACATTTGTTCTTCATATTGGTACTTAATCTGTCAGACTTGACTGAACAACAAAAGCAACAAATCTTACTTCTGTAAGTAATGTTTCATAGTTGTATTTTTCTAGTTCCTGTAATAGATAAAAGAATAAAAATATCTACTTTTAATTTTAAAATTAAATTAATTTTTAAAAATTAGCATGCATTTGTTTTTTCTTCTCTTCTTTTTCTCCCAACCTCCAATACTCTCCCCCCTAGGAAAAAAAAGAAAGATCAAAACTCTAAAAATAAGCATTGTTGAGCAAAACAAATTCCCATATTGACTATATTAAAAAAAAAGTCTCATTCTTAATAATAGTCCATCACCTGTGAGTGGGTGGAAAGGATTCTTAATCACCAGTCCTCTGGAATAATGATTGATTATTGACTTTATCAGAGTTCTTAAGTCTTTAAAAATTATTGTTTTTTTTTCTTTTTTGTTTTTGTTTTTTTAACAATACTACTCTTATAGTACAAATTGTTCTGGTTTTGCTCTGGCTTTGTTCAGATTTCACCCTGCATCAATACCTACAAGTCTTTCCAGGTTTTTTCTGAAATGGTCTCCATTTCACACAGTGCAATTATAATTCAATTAGATTCATATGTCATGTGAACTAGTGGGGCGGAGCCAAGATGCAGCATAGAAGCAGAAAAACTCTGTGAGCATCCCCCCAAACCACCTCAAATACCTATAAAATGACTCTAGATTCATATGTCATTTGTTCATCCATTCTCCAGTTATAGATACTTCCTACTTTTCTAGTTCTTTGCCATTACAAACAAATCTGATAAATATATGTAAATAAATAAATACATACACATACATTACATATAAGACCTTTTCTTCTTTCTCTGATCCCTTTGAAATATAAGCCTAATAATGGTATTACTGGGTCCAGGGGTATGCATAGCTTAATAATTTTTTGAAAATACTTGCAAATTGCTTTCCAGAATGCTTGGACCAATCTATAGCTCCAACAACAGTGCTTCAATGTACCTATTTTCTTGCATCCCTTCCAACATTTGTCATTTCCCCCCTTTTTTTGTCAATCTTGCTAGCCTGATTGGTGTGAGATATAACCTTGGAGTTGCTTTGATTTTAATTTTTCCAATTATTAGTGCTTTGGAGTATTTTTTTTCATGTGAGTCCTGGACTTGGAGTCAGGAAGACTTATCTTTCTGAATTCAAATCCAGCCTCAGACACTTACTAGCTGTGTGATCTTGGGCGAGTCACTTATCCCTGTTTGCCTGAGTTTCCTAATCAGTAAAATGAGTTGGAGAAGGAAATGGTGAATCACTTTAGTATCTCTGCTAAGAAAAACCCAAAAGAGGTCATGAAGAGATGTACACAACTGAAAAATTTATCCTTTTTTTGGTCATAAATTTTTCTCTCGTCCATAGGTCTGAAAGGGAGTTTCTTTCATGTTCCTTTGTCTAGGGTGTGACCATTTATCTTGGTATATGGTGTAAGCTGCTGGTCTAAATCTAGTGTTTGTTTGCCTCCTGTGCAGTTTTCTCAGCACTTTTTGCTAAATAGTGAGTCCTTACCTCCAGTAACTAGTTTCTTTAAAAATTTTAAACACTAAACTACTAGATTCACTTGAGTATTATTTTACTTAAACTGTTGCTTGCATTGGCCTGTTTTTTTTTAAACCAATATCAAGTGGTTTGGATGACTGTTATTGCTTTGAAATGTAGTTTGAGGTCAGATATGGCTATTCACCCTTTCTTCCCTTTTTTCACTGTTTTCCTTGAGGTTCTTGGCATTTTATTCCTCCAGGCAAATTTTGTTATGATTTTTCCTAGTCCTATAAGGTAATCCTTTGGTAGTTTGATTGGTATAGCAATGAGGTAATAATTATAAAGCATTTAGTAGAGTGCCTGGCACATAATAAATGCTACATAAGTATTAACTATTATATTAATAACAATTATTAATTACAGATCTTCATAATACTCTATTGGAGATCTCTTGCCACATAGATACTAAACTATTAACAAGTACTAACTAAGTCTGGCCATTCAATAAGTTCTGAATCCATATGATAGATTTCTTTTTCCGAGATTGTATTGCTTAATTTTTCTATCCCTTATTCTGTTAATCTGAGCATTTTATATTTTGTAAATAATTAATCATTTCATTTGTCAATTTTATTGGCATACAGTTGGGCAAGTTAGTTTCCAATGATATCCTTTATTTATTCATTTATTGTGAATTGTCTCTTTTCATTTTTGATGCTGATAATTTGATATTCCTCTTTCTTTACAAATATTGTCTCATTTGATCCTTGCTACAATTCTAGAAGTTGGGTGCTATTATTATCCCCATTTTACAGTTGAGGAGACTGAGGCAAAAAAGGGTAAAATGACATGCCCAGGGTAAAATAGATAATCAGTGTCTGAGGGTGCTAGGTAAACTAAATCTATAGTATTCCCTTCGTTTACTAGTTTAGTAATCCAGACAGAAAAGGGAATGATGTTAATTTGGCATGAAGATAACACCTGGATGACTGGTTGTCATCATCGCTTCCCTTCCTAGATAGTCCACAAGCATCTCTATTTAACAATCCTTTATTTTCCTAAGAATCTAAATTAAGTTCCCTGGCTTCTAGTTTTCAAATTCTGTTCTCTAGTTTGGTGCTTATTTATCTTCATGACATATAATGCTGTCTCTTGGTTTTAGATGGAAACTGACTACCTTTTGGAGGGTGGGGAGGCAAGGCAATTGGGGTTAAGTGACTTGCAGAAGGTCACACAACTAGTAAGTGTCAAGTGTCTGAGGTTGCATTTGAACTCAGGTCCTCCTGACTCTGGGGCCAGTGCTCTATTCACTGCACCACCTAGCTGCTCCAACTGACTGCATTATTAAGGAAAGTCTATTTCTGTGCTTTTAAGAGTTTTTTTTAATGATTGTATTTCATCAAAAGCTTTTTTCTGAACCTATTGACATAACCATGTGATTTTGATTGGCCTTGCTAAGTAATATAATCTGTTATGGTTATTGTTTTCCTAATAGTGAACCAACCTTGCATTCCTGGTGTAAATCTCATCTGGTCATAATATATAATCTTTTTGATGTGTTGCTGTAGCTTCTTTGCCAATATTTAATTGACAACTCTGCATCAATATTCATTAGGAATATTGGTCTACAGTTTTCTCTCTCTGATTTGTATACTTCTGTTGTAGACATCGAGGCTTTATTTATAGCATAGAGAAAATTTGGTAGAATCCCTTCTGTCCCTATTTTTGAAAACAGTTTATGTAATATGGGAATTAATTTTTTTTGAATATTTTATAGAATTCAGATGTAAATCCATCTGGTCCTGGTTTTTTTTTCCCCCTTTGAGAATCCATTTATAGTTTAATTTCTTTTTCTGTGATTGGGATATTTAAATTCTCTATTTTGTGTTCCATTAATCTGGGTATTTTATATTTTTGTAGATGTTTATTTTATTTACAGCATCATTTTTGTTGGCTCAATTGAGCAAAATATTTTTCTACTAATTTCTTTTATTTCTTCTTCATTTGTTTTGATTTCTCCTTTCTATTTTTTTTGATACTGAAAAACTGATCCCCCCACTTTCTCTTTCTTAATGACTAGTTAATGGTTTGTCTGTTTTATTGTTTCCCCCCAAAAAATCAGATTCTAGTTTTATTTGCCAATTCAATGGGAGTTCTTTGTTTTCAATTTTAACCTCTTCTTTGATTTTCATAATCTCTGTGTGGATTTTTTCTGAAAATTTATTGGATTTTGGTTATAATTCTTATTTTTTTGTCCTATATCCAATTTATTGGATTTATTCCTCTTTTATTGAGGTGTTCAGAGATATAAATTTTCCTTTCAGGAATGCTTTCATTGCATCCTGAGAGTTTTGTTATATTGTCTCATTGTTTTCAATTTCAAATAAAGTTTCAAACTTTTTATATTATATGATTTATTAATTCTTTAGGATTATTGTCTCCAATTAATTTTGCAAAGGAACTGGCAACTTAATCATGTTACTATCCCAGCTTATTAGAGCCTTTGAGAATTTTTCCTGTGGTTGAGATCTGAGTGTCTTTTGATTGAACTAAGATATTTTGCTCCCAATGGTAGAGTTGTTTCTTTCTCTGTGTTATCTAGTATATGTTCTCATCTGAATACTTTCTCAGATGTCTGTTTATTATTGGCTTAGACAAATGTGCTTATTTATTTTCTATGTGTGTTTATTATAGAACTGGCATTTGGTGGGAAGGAAATCAAGCCTTGGATATATAGCTTGGAGCAGTCCTCTATTAAGGGATAGCAATCAGGAACTCAGCATGAACTTCAAAATTATTTACCCTTGACTAACAATATTTAAGGGAACAGATAGCTGTAATTTTTGCCTGGTATTCTTTCTTTAAGGAGAGCAAAATGATCAGTTTTTGATCCCAACCTCTTATTTCCTCTCCTGCCAGGAATCAAAGGATCCCTAGGGAAAAGGAGCAAAGAGGGAACTCTAGAGATACCTGTTCATGCCTCCCTGTGAGCCACATCTAGAAAGACCCAGGTAGAGACACACACACACACACACACATACACACACACACACACACACATACACATACACATACACATGCACACAATACATATACACCCCCTTATAAAAGCAATCTGTTTCCATTCAATACTCCTTTTTTCTTCCTCTTTCCAAATCCCTCATTAAAGATTCTTACCCCTTCTTTCCTGTTAATCTGCTTTTCACACTCTACCCTCTTAATATAGAGCTTGTTTTGCTTATACTTACTTTTCCCTGAACCTACTCTCCTTCTTAATTCCTTCTATCTCACTGCCTGTCCCCACCTAATTCTGCGGTAAATTTAATGCATTTCTACACCAAATTTTTTGTGTTATATGTATTAAATTCTCTTTTGTCTGTCTCAGTTGAAAGTGACATTTATGTATAGGCTGCTCCTATCCTTCCATAGTCATGTTGATTATGTGATAAGTTCTTTTTCCTTCTTTCTTCATTCTTCCCTAATGTAATCCTTCTCCTTTCCCTTCTTTTTTCTCTTAAGTTCATAAAAAATATAACAAAAATGTTCCTAGAGCCTCTGTCTTATTTACTCCCTTAATGACCTTTGAAAATATTAGCATTCTGAGGAGGATTTCTCCCCCATTAGAATATAAATATTTCATCATTGTATAATCCCTTCTAATTACTCAAATATATTTACTATATTCCTTCTCTTGTCTCCCATATTTGTAATTCAAGGTATCTACTCAGTTTTAACGTCTTCATCAGGAACACTTGGAAGTCCTCTATTTCATTAGAGTTCTATTTTTACCCCTTGTAAAATTATATTCAGATCATTTTTGGTTGTAAGCCTTTCTTTTGTCTTGCCTTCTGGAATATTGTATTCCACACCCTCCTATCCTTTAACACTATAGCTACCAGGCTTTGTAAGATCCTAACTATCATTTTCTCTCTATGGCTGCTTGAAGTATTTTTTGTTTGATCTGGAAATTCTAGATATTAAAGGCTTTCTTGTCTGGGAATATACATTTGGGGACTTCTTCCAGGAAATGGGTGGTATATTCTTTTTATTTTAACTTTGTCCTCTAGTTTTATTAGATTCAGGAATTTTTTATCCAGGATTCTTTGATGTATGGTATAGTCAATCCTCAACTTTCATGGGGGTAACATTTCTAGACAAAAGCACAAAAATAAAAACTATGAATGTTGATAGAGGGTAGTGTTCACATCTTTCACTTGCAACATCAACACTGTTGTTGCTGTGTACAGAAGGCCCTTAGTTCATAAGCTCACTACTCTTCATGGCAGTCTTTCAGTCTCGAGGGAGGGACCACAAAGATTTCTGTACAATGGTTCAAAGACAGTTTCTGTGGAGGGAGAATATAGGTTAAAAAAAACCCAAACCCCAAGGAAATATGACTTTTCTCTCTGACTTCATAAAGATGATTTCAGTTGCAAAAGGAGATTTATAAAGAGATCAAAATAGCTTTACAGAGATCTCATTTTCACAATCACAGAATGCCAGAGTTGTAAGGTATCTCAGAAGCCATCTAGTCAATGTCATCCATGAACAAGAATCCAATCTACCACATACCTGACATGTTTTTGTCCAGCCCTTGCTGAGGACTTTTATTGAAGGAACATATTACTTTCTGAGTCAGTCTCTTCCACTTTTGAATAGCTCTAATTGTTGTCCTGTTTTCCTCTACACTGAACCAAAATCTGCCCTTTTACGCCCATTATTTCCAGTTCTTCCTTTTGAGGCCAAGCAGAACAATGATAACAACAACAAGAGCAACAACAATAATGAGCATTTATATAGCGATTACTAGGTACCAAGCACCGTGACATTCAGGAATTGGTACGTCCAATTGTGTACCAGAAGGTGCTTGAATTGCAAGAAGTGTATCTCATAGTTTAAAATATTTTAGGTATATAAAATATGTAAATATGTACTTCATAAATATTGATTTTAACAAACTTAAATTAACAAACTTAAAAAGTTGATTTTAACAAACTTAAATTTAATGTTTAAAATAAAATATATTTAAAATTACATTTTAGGCATGTAAAATATATAAGGAGGCAGCAAGAGGGCTCAGAGGATAGAGTACTGGGCCTAGAGTCAAGCAGAACTTAGTTCAAGTCTGACCTCAAACACTCACTAGCTATGTGACCCTGGAAAAGTCGCTTAACCTCTGTTTTCCTTAATCCACCGGAGAAGGAAATGCCAAACCACTCCAGTATCTCTGTCAAGAATATACTAAATGGGGTTACAAAGAGGCAGACATGACTAAACAGCAATAACAGTATATTTTAAAATATATAATAAAAATACAAAATATATAAAAGTAAATTTTAAGTCCATATGTATACTCATTCAGTTCTAAAAAGTTATCACATCGTGTGGGTCAGAGACCACCAACTTAAATAAAATAGGGAGAATTCTCGAGGTAAAAACAAAGAGGAGTTTTATTATGATCTCGTGAGAAAGGGCATCTCTGCTCCAATCAGGCGTCAGGCAAGAGGGGTGAGAGGCAGGAATCAAACACACAGTTATATACCCTACTACACAAACTCCCAGCCCCCCAGCTGGCCTTCACTCCCATTGGTGGGGAGGCAGGCTCACCGTCTGAGTGCGGGAATCTACCTTGGAGACAAAGAACACAGAAACATGTAGGTGTCCCACGTAAAGCCAAGAAAGCAGTTTTGTCCTTATTTGGCATATCTTGTGCCAAAGTGGCTCTGAGAAGGGGGATGACTTCCTACTGCTGAGTTTTG
Source organism: Pseudochirops cupreus (assembly GCA_028627135.1). Taxonomy (NCBI): domain Eukaryota; kingdom Metazoa; phylum Chordata; class Mammalia; order Diprotodontia; family Pseudocheiridae; genus Pseudochirops; species Pseudochirops cupreus. The sequence continues at coordinate 477,366,084 of CM053580.1, forward strand.
AGTCCTTGTAAATCATGTGATTTCTGGAAAAGGGGACTCAGGCTTGTTCCCGCAAGAAACCTTACTAGATTTTAGGGTATAGTCTGAGAAGTTTTCACCTCTCTCACTCAATCCCTCTAAGAAGAGGGATTTTCACCCTCTGAAAACTTCTCACTCTCTTGCTGATAAACCCCTTCTACAATCTTATCTTCCCAAGATGGGATCTCCTGGCTGGTATTGATGGACCAGAAACCCCAGTGGTGGAGTTTGAGAGATCAAGCCTTTGTTCTGCAAAGCATGGACATGATTTACCAAAGCATGTACATAATTTCTAACCTCTCAATGGTTTCACAACCTCTTGAACAAGGCAAATGCAAACAAGGAAAAGGAGCAGGCTGCAAGGGAGGGAAGGGATCAAGGTAGCACGATGGGAATACAGAGCAATGAAGTAAAAATAAGCTAAAGCTGCAAAAAGATATAAAGAACCAGTCTTGGTATGTAATGGGGCCCAGGGAGGGAGCGATTCTTATGCAGGCCTGGTCTGGACTCTTGGGAAAGCTGTTTGCATCTGACGTCATCTTTTTCAGGTCCCTTGGCTCAGATATCCACTCAGGAACAGGGGTAATTTTTAGATGCCTAGAGTCCATATCCACAAGCTGGAATAGTCAGAGACAGAGGGGCTCCCAGAAACATATGATTTGGTACTAAAGGCACATAGAAATGGTTCAGTTTCTCAGCCATGCAAGGCTAGGTTCAAACAGTACAATAAATGGTTCAGTTTTCTAGCCACACAGGGCTAAGCTCAAACAATACAAGAAAGTTTTTTCTTGCAAAATTGCATAATTACATTAAATCGGATACAGATTAAGCTTCTTAGGTGGCTCACAATGTATAATCAAGAAAACTTACATATGAACCATACAAATCAACAAAATCGTTATTACCAATGTTAATTAACATAATTAACATAATTAACATCAAATTCCTTGTATCCCAGTGACTTATTGCCAATATTCATTTAAACAGCACTTTTTGAATCCCAGATGCCTCATGTAGTTATATAATTCAAAAAGGAAGTTCTGTTTTTCTGGTTCAGATCTAGAGGTTCCCAGATAATTCTGACTTAATATAAATGAATACTATCACTGAAATTTAGTTCCACATTTTTGAAACTTCAGAGAATTTTCAGTTTATTTATCATTTGTTATTCCTATCCTTACCTAAATTCTGTACCTGGCGTAGTAAGCCAGGTACAGGAATGTGTAGATCTATTAAAATGTGAAGATCTATTAAAAAAATGATTTCATCTATCTTTTAGAATTATCAGACAGATATTTAAATAAAGAAAAATTAATTTTACTCTTACCACCATCTTATACAGTCTTTGTGCAAAAATCCAAATTGAGATATTACCAAACATACTTAAAGCTTGAATTTTCATGACAGAAAGTTTTTGAAGGCCAATCTTGTATATCTGTATATAGTTCTTAGAGGAATCAATTTGATCCTGCTGCTTCCCTCAAAATTTGCTATCTTATTTAATTAGATCTCTATCGCATTACATATTTGTCTTATTACTTGGTTTAAGCATTTCCTCCTTTGAAGGATGTTATCTCTATATTTATCTATTTATTTGGCCATGAATATAATTTCTTGATAAATTTGCTATAAAAGAAAAGAGGGACAATGTCATATAGCTTAACAGAAGGAAAAACTTCTTCAGCTCTGTTTGATTCCAGGTATGAGCCATATCTGATAGGCAATCATGTAGCCACTAGGTGCTGAAAGCAGGGCTTAGGCATACTTGGGTGGAAATTTTTCATTATCAAAAAGGAAAAGGCAAAGATGGGGAATAGAGTTGAAAATCTCACCTGGGCAATGTCCAAGGTTGTCTTCAAAACCTTTCCCAGGCACAGACATCCACTATTAGCAGTTCTCAGCTTGCAGCCCATGCCATTCCATTATAGGCTTTTATGACAACTATCCCCATAATCAAAGCTTAAAACAATAGTAAATTGCTGTCCAAAAGGTCTTAAATAGCAAATACATATAGACTGGTATCCTTCAGATAGGGCCATCTAAAATCTGATCATGCTATTTGTTATAAAATCAAGTTACAAATCTTTTCCGTCTTCTTAAAATACTTCCTCACACTCTCTCAACATACTTAAGCCGTCTAAAACTGACACAAAGGTTTCCAGAACCACTATCTAGAGACAGGAAGGGCTTGGATAAATCCCCATTTGTCCCCAAACCTTCTTATCTGCCTTCCATATTTCTAATCAGACCTATATTTGTCTTTCCAAATCTCTCAAACCCATTATCCAGATTATTCAACTTTCTTTTGCATTTTGAACCATAAAACAAGACAGCTCATAAGTTATTCTCCTTTTATTTACATAACTCTGTTCTGTACTGGATTCCCAGTTTAAACAAAGCAAACAGGTTAATGGCTAACCCCACAGAGTTGATGAGTTAAGTCCTTGTTTATTCTTCCTTAATTATACTCAGTCTGGAAGAGTGAGATACTTCAGGGATCTAAATCTTTTACTTATGTGTACAAATACAAATGTTAACTTTTGCTTAGGCCATGGAATATCTACAATTTCAGATCAAAATAGCAAGATCTTTTCTGCTTTACAACTTATCACATTAATTTAACAATAACTCATCTTGAAAATTTAGCAGATTTTCAAAAATTACCACACAAGACTTTTCAAAACATCTTTTCTAAAAGTATTTTCCTTTCCTTAAAAAAAAAAACCAGTTTGAATTTATCCTGATGTTAAGAGGAATAATCACTAAACCTTTATGAAGAAAATTAATTGGAAAGTTTTAAATGATATCTTTCTTTTTCCTTAAAGCAAAAATAAACCTTTAAAATTGGAATTTATTAAACTAAGTTAGTGTCCTTAAGTAACATAAATTCCTAAGGTACTATACAGAATTCCTAGATTACAAAGTTCCTTAGTTGTAATAAAATCTCACATTGGTAACAGTTAAGGGACTGATCACAGTCAGTGCTTTTAAAAGCTACTGCTTTTATAATCCCTTTAAACAATGGGAACATGTTAAGGTGAGTCTTAAGCAGTATGCATACATTTCTGCACATATTCTAATTCTAGATGAAAAATAGTAATAGATTTCCCAGTAAGATTACACAAAAGAGCGTATATCTTTTACTACTTGCTCTGATCATAGAAATTTGCTATAGAATTTTAGAGATTCCTCTAAGAACTATATATATATAGGAATTTATATATATAAAAGCAGCAACATGTGACATACCAAATATTACAGGATAAAACATTCTTGGCTCTGTTTAAATTCAGATATAGTCACAGTTCTCCAACCATGCAGTATCCATTCCACTTCATGGCTAGATCAGGAATAGTCAGGTGGAAATATTCTTTTTCAAAGGAACACCATGGGGAAACTGAGCCAGGAGGGATCTCATCCCAGATTGAGACTAAGATTGTCCCCTTGGCTTTTCCCAAATGCAGACTCCCACCTGTTAACAGTACAGGATCACCTTCCCTCTGAGTAGCTTGTGGCATTTATCCCAGATACTGATTTAATGCAGACAACTATACCCAAATTCAAACTCAAAACAAAATCAATTATGGTCCCAAGTGCATTTTACCTCAAACAGAAATTTTCACTAATCACAGCTTAGAGCCAGTTGCAGTTATTTTTATTCTCATGGAGCTGCAATAAGCAATAAAGATTTGCCAGGTCTCTCGTATGAAAGGCATTCAATTTAGCATCTTTCCTTCTCAAATGTAAACTTGTCCAGGTGTAAAGCCAATTATTAGAAATTCCTTCTACTTATTGCACATAGACATGCAACTTCTCAGCAAGCCAGATTCATTGTTTAGAAACTACATATCAAAAACAAGTTCCTTTCCCAGGACTGATGACCTTGCTCATACAGATGGTTTCTGGGGTCACCTAAGCCCTCCTTTCCATAAAGATGAACAATTTTAGGTTTTACAAAACTTACAAGAGCATTCACAGGGTCTTTTCTTCACATAATTACCAATAATTACTTTTCACAAGCATACTTTTGTAAATACTTGATTTATGCAATAACCCCAAATGGCTTGGTTAACAATCTCACATATTTCATAAATGATAGCAAAACAATCTTAACTGAAACTTCCTTTTAAACAAAGACAAACTTGGAAGCTTATGAGTTCCGAAATTACAATACTTCAGAATATTACAACACATGGTCAGAGTGTCCCATTCATCATTTTTCTTTGTTCCTCTGACAGTATAATTCTCAATTTAACAACTTTTAGGCTCTATAAGAGTGGTTCTCAACCTTCGTAATGCCATGACCGTTTAATACAGTTCCTCATGTTGTGGTGACCCCCAACCATAAAATTATTTTTGTTGCTACTTCATAACTATAATTTTGCTACTGTTACGAATTGTAATGTAAATATCTGATACGCAGGATGTATTTTCATTGTTAAAAATTGAATATAACCCACAGGTTGAGAACTGCTGCTCTATAAAATATAGGAACTGCTTCTGTTACAACATAGATAATACAACTGTTTATCAGTAACAATATCATAAACAATTATCATGTACCTAAATTTAAACTTTGAAACCAAAATCAAGTAATTGCCAATCTGGTGACCTTAATTTCACTTTTTCCAAATTGCTTTGCACAGAAAATCATTCATCCCATAACCACTGGCATAAACTTCACACCTAATGTAAATTTCACATAAGGTTGACAAACATAAAGCAATTAACTTTAGCTTACATAGTTTACACTCAAATACCATTTTTATTTTATATCAAGCATTGTGCCAAGCACTTTCACAATTATATTAGTCCCATAAAATCCCTAGGATGTGGATTCCATCACTATCCCCTTACTAAAAAGTAAAGTAAGGCAAATAAAACTTCTGGGAGGGGGGGCATACAATAAATCAGTTTCTTAATGCCAAATAATATGTGCCTTTTGATCACATAACTATACACTTCTAAGTTCTAATATTCTTGTCCCTCTAAAAAGAAATATTATCCACAAATTTATATGTATTCTTAATATTTCAGTTCCCCATTCAAGTTGACATCTTCCTTAGAAAGTTTACAAGGAATTTGAAATCTCCTATTATAATCAGGTTAGTTTAAAATATGCTGGGCCAATATTCTAACTGCTTTCTTTGGTTCTAATTATAATTACAAGTCACAGTAATCTATATCTTCATCTATATCTTTAACATAACCAATGCCCATCTTTAAATTTAAATTCAATAACCACCCAAAAACTTAAATTCAGTAACCACTCAATTTCAGCCTTTCCACTTAAAACAAACACTCTCTTTTTAAAGCAAAAATTGGCATTCAAACATGGGCATTCCTTAAAACTAATTTGGTGTGTTGATAATAATCCCCCCCAGGTATACATATTGGGTCCTAGAAACTGATTAACCTGATCAGCAACACCTCCCCTGCCCCCCTTCCTCCCCCTCCCCCCGCCTGCCAAGGGTCTTCAGTTAACTTTATTTCTTTCTTGAAAGTTCTAATTTCAGTGCTGCTTAAGGGGGCATTTACATAACTGATCCCCTGAGCCATCAGGACTTCCTGAAGAAGGAAAGCTTCAGCAGCTTCTACCATCCCATGGAGAGGAAAACTTTCTTGATCTTTTATCAATTGCCTTAATTGCCTCCAGAGAGGGACATATACTGGTATACCTGGCCCAGCCAAGTCAATTAAGTCCCCACCCTTTGATTCCCTTTCAGAGGGCTCAGAGAGTAAGGAAGGAGGAGTTGAGGCTGAGCCAGGAGGTCCTGTTGGTGGAGGAACATAAGGCAGGGGTAGATAAAGAAGGGGGTCCCAAGGACAGGGCCTCTGTTCTTTTTCTTCTGATTTCCCTTTGGAATTCTCCCCTTTCCTCTGTGTTAGAACAAATTGTCCTACTGCAGGCAGCCACAGGTCTACATATTCACTTTCCTCCGGGTTAAAAAGACTCCTTAGAATTCACATAAGAATTTAGTTGCTGGCACACCCAGTCTTCAGAGGAGCCATATTTTGGCCAAGATACACCTCCTCCAAATGGGATGCCACCCCAAATAAAGCAACAATATTTTATCATCTTCCTTTTGTCTTTTTCCTTATATTTTGCTAAATCATCCCAATTAGCGCGTCTTTTCCCCAGAGGACTGTCATCTGGAATATTACCCATCTTCTTATTCTTGGACTGTCCCTGTCCTATTATACGCCTGGACTCACAAATAGGAACTCTTTGAAAATTTGCCTGAGGGAAGTCGCCTTCTCCTCCCAGTCAGAGACTGAACTCATTAAACCAGGGGAGGTCACCCTTCCCCCAGCAGTCACCCAGGTGCTCACCTGATTTTGTCCCTTCCAGATTATAAACAAAATTTAGTCAGGAAAGATAACCCTCTTCCCCAAGTCAGAGACTTACTAATTAGTGCCAAGGACTTATGAGATTTGCTTTACCTCCGGGCTGTACATGTACAACTCACATGACTGTGCTGGCCGAAATGAACCCTTCTCTTTTTCTTTCATTTCTACAGACAAAATTTAATCAGGAGAGGTTGCCCTTTTCCCCAAGTTAAAGACTTATGAGTTCTCACTTTTCTTCATGTCCCGGGATGAATTTGCTTCTGTTTCATTTTTGCTTTACCAAATTTTCTCCCCTTGAGTCATTTTACCCTCCCAAGAAGTGTGCCACTATCAGATCACAAGGCCTCTGGAGAAAATTCCAGTGGGGTGCACCAACCCTTGTTAGCTGACAGTGAGACCCCTCCCAGAGTGAGATTCAAGCCCCACATTGGGCGCCAAAACTATGTGGGTCAGAGACCACCAACTTAAATAAAATAGGGAGACTTCTCAAGGTAAAAACAAAGAGGAGTTTTACTACTAGAAAGGGCATCTCTGCTCCAATCAGGCATCAGGCAAGAGAGGTGAGAGGCAGGAAGCAAGCACATGGTTATATACTCTTACCATGGAAAGTCCCACTTCCCCAGCTGGCCTTTACTCCCATTGGTGGGGAGGTGGGCTTACAATCTAAGTGTGGAACTCTTCCTCAGAGATAAAGAATACAGAAACATGTAGGTGTCCAGTGTAAAGCCAGGAAAGCAGTTTTGTCCTTATTTGGCGTATCTTGTACTGACATGGCACTGAGGAGGGGGATAACTTCCTGTTGCTCTGAGTTTTGAGTCCTTATAAATCATGTGATTTCTGGTAAAGAGGACTCAGGCTTGTTCCCACAAGAAACCTTACTAGATTTTAGGGTATAGTCTGAGAAGTTTTCACCTCTCTCACTCAACATGTACTGAGGAGAACTTACTCTTTAGCAAACGTTAATGGTCTTGCTTTCCAGGAAGGGGTCAATAATAATAATCTGGATATTTACTGTCCAAGGACCAGCCTAGCTAAATAGAAAGAAGTACTAGCAGCTTGGCTCTCAGGTAATCTCTCTTCCATATGACAGCTGCACATGACACATTCATAAACTCAGATTGAAAAGGGATCTGAACAAAAAAGGCAGAATCAAAGACAGGAAACTGATGATGAATGCAAAAGTATTTTCAGGAAGGCCCTAAAGACAACACCAAGTTGAGGCTGGTAGTGAATACTAAAAACAACAAGAGGTGGTTTTTTTTTTTAAAGTAATTTTGGAGGATATTAGGAACAAGGAAGAAAAAAGACAGATACTTAGCAGGACAGGGTGACTAGAATGATGATAATGAAGACAAAAGGTAGAAGGCTAAACACATTTTTTTAAACTAAGGAGAATGATTAGTAGAATCTGAAGGTGAAATTACATTTAAATAAATTACATTTAAAATAAATAAAATTACATCTAAGAGAAATACTATATCTAAGATAATTATCCTTATTATGTCTAAGATATAGATATGAGATTACATCTAAGATATTATATCTTGATATTAAATCTAAGATAAATATAGAGACGATAAGATAACTGCCTTCAATAAATTCAATACCAAGTCCTAGATGAACCCTATGGTGGGAGAATGAAAGAGAATGTGGATGTTATTGCTCAACTGCTGTTGATACTTGAGGATTTCCGCAGAATGGAAGAGTCACTACAGGAATGGAGATGGGCTAATAATTTACAAAAAGGAGAAGTCGTCATGGATTGATTAGCCTGGAAATTTATGGAAAAATTCTAGATTAGATTATTAAAGAAATGATTCAAAATTACTTATATGGGCACTAAAACTCAACATAGGCTCACTGAGAATGTTACAACACAACAAACAAAGGTCTATACAGGTAGATTCAGATCTACTTAATGAATGAACTGAGAAAGAGATGAATGAATCTGTATATCTCCCTTGATGAAGGTTTCTCTAGTGAATTGCCACAGAGCTTTTCCATTCCAGTATTTTTATCAGTGGTAAAGATATAGATGACATGCTTATCATACTAGTATATAACATGAAACTTGGAAGAATAACTAATATATTGAATGACAGAATTAGGATGCAAAAAAGATATTAGTAATCTAAAAAAAAATGGACAGAATATGACATAATGACAGACAATCTGATATATATGGTGAATAAGAGAAATTATTGTTAATAAGCAATTTATATTAGGGAAATCCAGGGTTTTCACCCTTTTTATTTCCTAATTTAAAAGCCAGTTCTTGTGAAGGATATTGCTGATAGATGAGATTGCCCAAATCCTACTGGGTACAATCTTCTTGCTCCACCCAACTAAAAGACTTTACAAAGAGAATCTAATCTAAGTGAATTCCAGACCATTGTATTCTACTTAGGCAGTACTGGGTGGACCCCTTTTATCTGGACTGCCCACAGAGGGTGGTCTGGGTGTAGAGATAGAATCTTTGTACATGAGTGACTTGATCAAAGTCATGTTTCTAGCTTCAAATTAGATTAAGCCCATCTCTCATTATAATACCCATTCTTTCATTAATTGTTAACCAATCAGAGTTGATTTCTGCTTGTGGGATACACTCCTACTCTTCCAAGTAAGCAATGAGTGGCCACTTAATAAAATGATTGTCAATTACCCAGAAAGCATGTCTCTCAGACTTTTCCTTCATTGTATGAGGTTTAGAGAAGATAAATGTAAAGTCCTATAGTTGGGGTAAAATAGTTAATTGCCCAAATACTGGATAGAGGAGACTGGCTAAACAATATTTCTTGTGGTATTTTCTTTACTACAAGCTTAATACTGTCAAATAATGTAACAATAGTATCCTAAAAAAGTTAAAAAATTATCTTTGACTATTAATAGAATTTCAGTGACTAAAACAAGAGAGCTGACTGTTTCATTTTATTCTCTCATAGTTAGTATATGTGTAGAACATTCAGTCTAAATTTTGCATTTTAAGATATTAACAAAGTGAACTAGAGGAAGATAGTGAATTGAAATGCCTTTGGGAAATTTTAAAGTTCTTTTAATCACCCCAATTGACTAATAAATCAATAAGCATTTGTTTAGCACTAACATTGTAGAGGTTTAAGGTTTAGGGGTGCTTGAGACTCCAAAATACCAACATGCTGAGTCCTGCTGAATGAATTTGACTCAAGTGTTCTCTCCGACAAAGAAAAGCAAAGTTTATTAAAGATTCACCTTAATGGGCAGACTCTTAAGGAGCCTTGGTATCTGTGACATTTGTTTTGGACAAGCAGGCCAGAATCATTTGGCACAGAGTGAGTCTGCTAGATAATTCTCTGGCTTTCCTTTTCTCATGGAGGTAAGGATGGGGTCTTATATACAGAAAGGTTGTAGGAGGAATCTGGGAGTGGTCTAGAGGAGGAGTTTGGGGAGGATCTTCAGGATGATTCAAATGAAGTCAGACTCCAGTAATGAGATTGAGGGTGGGAAGTAGCTAGAGGCCACCTGAAGATAAGAAACAGTGGAACATATTTTGGTATAGATATTTTGAAAGGATCAAGGGTAGGGGCTAGCTGGACAATGGAGGGCTAGGTTAGTAATAGATTTGGATGGAGCTATAATGAAAGGCTTATGGCCTCAGGCAAATGCCTCATCAAATGGGAAGATTCAGTCAGAGTTCAAAGGGGTTCCCAGAGCCTGTACTTCATAATTATGATCCAGAAATTGAGCTAAGCAATGGATATGCAAATATAAAAATGAAATAATCCACACTTTCAAAGAACTTATGTTTGATTCTCAAGTTTCCTATAAAAGCACAGTCCCATTTTTAAAATACTTACATTTTACTGGTGTTGTTATATGACAGCAAGACATAGAATACAAATTAGAAATGAATATTACCCAAAAGGTAATGGAGAAGTAAAAGATGAGTGTGAATGGGATAAAACATAGAATCGATGCAGATTGATTCTAAAGAAGAAGAGTAGAAGACATCATCAAGGAATTGCCTGATAGGAAGAGGAAATGGTCACAAGGCAAAGGTCAGGGGTGATCAACGTAGAGCAGAGTGTTCCACTGTTACCTTAGTGTTATCAGGATAAAGCTAAGAAGGCTTAAGTGTATTAGGTGCTTTCCCTCCTTCCTCTGGCAAACTCATGGGAGAACATGGAAAAGAGTTACACAGTATGGTCACACATAGATGGATGAACATTTGTATTGTTGGAGAGAACTTCAAAATTGATGAGGTCTCATTTATTAAATACCTACTACATTCCAGACATTCTGTTAGGCAATGGAGATGCAAAGAAGGAAATTAATCAACCACTGTCTTCAAGGAGGTTATATTTTATTGGGAGGGGGTGATTGAATATACACATATGTAAACTTAGACAAAATAAAAACAAACACGTAATAGCCTAACACACAATGCAAACTTAATATATACTTGTCAAATGAAATTGGAATCTAATCAACACAACACTCCAAGATTCTGGAGGTAGCTAAGTGGTACAGTGAATTCTGGTGTTGCGCTTGGAGTCAGAAAGACCTGAGTTCAAATATGGTTTCAGTTACTTACTAGCTGTGTGACCCTAGGCAAACCACTTAACCTCTGTCTACCTCAGTTTCATCAACTATAAAACGGGGGTAAAAACAGCATCTCCTTCCCAGCGTTGTTGTAAGAATCAAACAAAATAATCTTTACAAAGTACTTAGCACAATTTCTGGCATGTGGTAGGTGCTTAATAAAGGCTGATTTCATTTCATTCTATGTAGTCAGCACAATGTCATCTGTCACAGAACCTCAATATGGCAACAGGATACAATGGAAAGAGTGCTGTATACATAGCAGATGGTAAGATGTCCACATTGGAGAAGTTCTGCTGTCTTGGTGGTTGGCTAGATGAAATGAAACATGTTCTGGGGGTCTGGAGCCTGCTGGATATAGGAGGTTGAAGTGAGGACTGACTCACCCCTTATTCCAGGAGGCTCTTGAATGAGTCTCAAGTCTGTATGGATTGCCTTTCTCAGGGTAGGAGTGGAGCAAGGTCTCTAGAAGGCAGTGTGGAAGGGCAGAAAAGATGAACATTTGCTTTGGGGGAGAGAATTTCTTATCTGAAGTTACCAGCGTGTTTGAAGTCATAGCTGTACCCTATTCCTTTAACAAGAAAAGATCAGCATTGAACAAAAAACATAGACAATGAATATGGCAATGTAACCTTAGAATCTCTGGGCCTTGCCATCTACTGCATTGCTTCAGTAGACTTCTGGGTCTACCCTAGTTAACCTTGTTCTATGGGTTGTCTCCCCTAGTTAGAGGATGGCTTCTCAAAGAAGGTATAATCTTAGCTGGGGCTTGAAGAAATGCAAGAAAGCCAGGAGACAAAGGTAAGGAGGGAAAGGATTCCAAGCATGGGAAAGGCCAGTGACAATGCCTGCCGATGGGAGATGATGTCTTGTATGAGGAAGAGCAAGGAAGGCAGTATCACTAGATAGCAGAGTATGTAGTGAGAAGTAAAGCATAAGAGAAAGGGCCCAGGTTATGTAAAGCTTTAAAGGCCAAAGAGGGGATTTTCTATTTGATCCTGGAGGTAATAGGGAGCCATTGGAGTTTATTGAATGCAGGTTGGTTGAATGGTGGTTGGGGTGGTGGGGCTGGGGGTGATAAAATCAGACCTTGGCTTTAGAAAAATAATTTTGAATGGATGATGGACTGGAGTGGGAAAAGATTTGAGGCAGGGAGGCCAACCAGAAGGCTATTGTGGTAGTCCAGGTATGAACTGAAGATGGCCCTGACTACCGTGATGGCAGTGTCAGAAGAGAGAAAGGGAAATATATGAGAGATATAAAGATAAAGTCAGTAGGACATGCAACTGATTAGAGATGGAGGCTAGAGAAAGTGAGGATTTGAGGATGACATAAGCTATGAGAGAAATGTTTTTCTATTATTAATAACCAATTATTAGTAGATTAGTTATTAGTAGAGTTTTTTTCTTCTCTATTTCCTCATTCAGAGACCAGTCCTTGAAGTCTCAGAAAGACAGGGCAGAAGATGAAATTAGCTTAATTCTCAGGGAACATTCTTGGGTGGGACTCCACCTAATTAAGAGAGTTTACTTCTGATTAAAGTGTAAAGAGAGTCTAATCTAGGTGAATTCTGGACCAAAGTTCGACTTAAGAGGTCTGGGTGAAGATGGATCCTTTTGTCCAGAAAGTGGGAGGCAGTTGAGCCTCATCAAGCCAGTCCTCAGCAGGAGGAGCTAAGGGCTTTCAGCCCACCTCATTGTCCAGTCCTTCATTGTTTGTGCACCAGTCAGGGTTGATCTCTGCCCTGTGTCAGGGACACTCACTTTTCCAAAGGTATTGAAACATTCAACAACCACCATATAGGGTCTTTAGTTACTGAGGGAAGCCACAAACCTCAATTTTTTTATTTGCTAGACTAATGAATAAACTGATTTTTAGTTACCCAGAAACTCTGTCTTTCACCCTTTTCATTCCTCTTAGCTGTGAGCCTGACTGACTGGAAGTATGGTGATAACCCTCGACAGTAATAGGGAAGTTAGAAAGAGGGGAGAGTTTGTGTGTGGGAGGAGGAAGATGTGTTCAGTCTTAGATACATTGAGTTTAAGATATCTATGGGACATTTCCCTCAAGCTGTCCAATAAGCAGATGGACATGAGGCTGGAGATTAAGGAGAGAGGTTAGTGTTAGATTAAGTAGATTTGAGAATAATCAGCAGTAGCATTGAACTCAACTAGAAATAAATCGCTGTGAGTCACATGTTGACTTAGAAAACCACAAATTAACATTATCTGTGTTGGATCATATTTTTATTTTGTTAAATATTTCCCAATTACATTTTAATCAGGTTCGGAGTATTTGGGCCCACAGGCAGCACGTTTCAGGTACCTCTGATCATCAACATTAGCATAGTTGAATCAATGGGAGTTGAGACAACTAAAGAAAAGAGCATATAGGGAGAAGACAAGAAGACTCAGAACAGAACCTTGGGGGAGACCCATGGTTGTAAGGTAAAGAATGCTGAGAAAGAACTGTTAGAGAGGTAGGAGAAGAAACAGGAGACAATAGTCACAAAAACATAGAAGAGAGCATCAAGAAGAAAAGTGTGATCAATGTCGAAGGTTGTGGGAAGATAGAGAAGGATGATAATTTATTTGAAAGGTGCTGATTTTGTGAATTGAATGGAGGTAGTAATAATCACAATGACTTCCATTGATATGAAATGGATCACACCATTGGAAGGAAAATAGACCTAGCACAGTGCTTGGTGCAAAGTAACTGCTTAATTAATTGCTTTGCCTCACTATGTAGTTGTTTCAGGCACAGTCATTGGTGGATGCTACTTAGACTCTCCTAGTCAGCTTCAAAGGAATTTGAGGATTTTTTTAAGCAAGACAATCACTTTTTGATGCAAAGAACCTGAAGCAACAAACTGGAAGGCAGCCTGGGTATAGTGAAATAAAAAGTAAAGACTGAAATCAGACGACTGGGATTCAAACTTTGGCTCTGTCTCTTAATATTTAGGTGACCTTTAGTCAAGTCTTTCATTCATTCATTCATTTGTTTTAGGAAAAAAAAGTATTTGGTAATTTGTCAGAGGAGGAAAGCCAGAAGAAGAGTCGCGTCTTTGGCTTCCCATTCTCTTACCTGTTAAACGAGAAAGTTGGACCAGACAACTTGTAAAATCTCTTCCAGCTCAAAAGAGGAATGATGTAGTGGAATTTGGGTTTTAGGGACCTGGATTGAAATTCTGTCCCTGCCATTTGCTCAAATTGTCTAACTTCTCATAGGATCATAGGTCTTAGGATGATAGGGTGTAGAGCTGAAAATGAACCTTAGAGGTCATCTAAGATGCAGGGTTGTGCAATGGAAAGAGAACTGGACTTGGGAGTCAGGAAGACCTAAGCAGAAATCCTGTCTCAGGCACTTACTAGCTTGTAATTATGGGCAAGTCACTCTATGTCCCAGGGGCTCAGTTTCCTCATTTGCAAAGTGAGAGAGTTGGGACTAAATCACAGGATCATAAATGTATAGCTGAAAGGAACCTTTGAGGGTCATCAAGAGTAGCCGCTCTTTCATTTTATAGATGAGGAAACCAAGACCCAGAAAAGCTGAGTGACTTGCCCAGGGTCATATAGTAAGTGTCTGAAGCAGGATTTCAACCAAGGTTCTTCTTGATATCAGGTTCAGAGATCTGGTCACTAAATAATCTTGTCTCCTAGATGAACTCTACACTTTTTTCTAGCTCTAACTTTTCTGAGCCTATCAGGTGGAAAGACTTGAGTCTTCACAAGAGTAACTAAGAAATGTAAGCCTGGCACCCAATAAAGTCAATTAGAGGAAGGGGCAAGCCTTTGAGGTGCTATGAATGGAAGGAGAATCCCAGGGAAGACAATAGACACAGACAGAGATTGGAGAGACAGGGACAGAGACTGAGAGACACTTGGGAAACTGTAGACATCCAGGGGAAGCTGGATCTGCAACATATTCTTCCTGGAAACTTCAGAGGGAGAATTTTCCCTTAGGTGGAATCAGGCCCTCCTTTTCATGCTGAGATTTCATCTCACTCTCAGCAAAGGGCTCATTTTTTTGTGTGTGTTTTATGCTATTTGCTAATCTATAGAATTGCTCCAATTTTTTTGTTTGCTGTTTTTCTTGAATAGATGAGTTTATTTTATATTCACCATTTGTGATGTTCTTTTGTGTAACCAGTTCTTAGTGGGAAGGGATCAAGTCAGTAAGAGTAAGTTGGACCTACCTTCCTCCTTAAGAGTGTCCTGGAAAATGGCCTTCCTTCTGAACCCCCAAATCATATTCTTGGACCAGAGGTATTTAAAGGGGGCAGAAAGATATAAATCTAGTCAAGTACTCTTCTTGGAGAAAGGTGAGAGGAGGAAGCATTCAGTTCTTGCTCCTCTCAAAGCAGAAATCATCATCTACTTTGGAGAGGGGTGGGTCAGATTCCAGAGATACGTTGCTTGCAAACTCCTTCTTTGCATTTAGATAACCCATATAGATATATAACTCTTATACCACAAAAACACATTTACAAAAATATTTTAAAAACCAGAATTTACAAAAACAAAAGCAAAATATGTATTTCTACACCCTAGTCCCTTGAGAAAGACAGTAAGAGTACATTGTCTGTATTTATTTGCTAACATCTCACATACTGAGTTTCAAGAAATCCAGCCAGTGTAAAACCTCAAATGCCTCAAAACAACACCTTGTGAAACATGTAAAACAGCTCCAGGTCCAAAGGAACAAAGGCCAGACCGTAACAGACAAGAACCAGCCCCTCAAGACTAGGGGTTAGGCTCTTGGGAGAAGTAGGGTGATGGAATTAATAGAGCAATTAGGAGCAGGAAGCAAAAACCAAGCTCTTTAGACGTCTGGGAGTTGAAGAAAAAATAGGCAAACAGGTTTGTTTTTAAGCAAGGACATAACCATATGCCTGCATTTCTTTTTGGCTGTCCTCATTCTGAAGATGACAAAACAGGGGGAAATGATGCCAGGGCAAATTCACAGACACTTCTGAAATGTGATGAGCATAGAAGGTTAATTTTTAAAAAGTCCATCTGCTTGGCATTTGGGGTTTTATCAGTCTATTAGGGCAGAGGAATCTAGTAACTTATACTATCACAATCTGACCAGACCTGTAGTTATTAAATTCATGTCACTGTATTATCTTTTTCATATAACTTTTCAAATCACTGTCATTCTCAGAAATGCCTTTACTTGAAACATGACCAAATTGTAGATCATTCCTTTTCCCTCTTCTCTGCCCAAAGCAACATTTTTACCCCCTATATAGCACAGGTTATCATTATTCATTCATATTAACTGAAATTTTCTTCCTTAAATTTTAGGGAAGGGAAGGCTGAATCTGCATTTTTGGAGGGGCAGGTGGGAATTTTGTTCAGTTTAGTTCAACTCAAATAAGTGCCTTCTACTAATTACTGCATTTTTTTCTAAACTTTATGATTTGGTAGAGGAGGAATTTTTTCCTGTGCAACTGTTATGGATGCCTGGACCACATTAGGTAATCACCTCTTTAAGGGGCCATACCTAAAATGGCTACCTAGCAAGCCAATGGTGGGAAGGGCTACAGGGGGGAAATATTGAAAGGGTTGGAATAGTTATGTTGGAAACAAATCTACAATTGGCTATCGAGGGAGATGGTGAGATGTGATCCATATTTCAGTGCCCTGATTGGTTGATCACATGCCCATTAGGGTTAAGCCACAGCACCCTTGGATTGGAGATCATGGTTCCTACTTTGGAAACCACTAGCCAACTGGATATATGTATGCTACAGTGTAAACATTGATAGGGGTGAAGGAGAAATCCAGAAAAAGAGTTCTAGGAAAATGTCACCTCATTTTCATTTGAGGTACAGAAGGATGAGAGCCAAGAAAGTTTTATGGAGTAGGTGGTGTCTGAGCTGTGCTTTGAAGAAAGAGAAGAGTTGGAGTGCATTGGGTACAGAGAGGAACTGTGTTGTAGTGATCTGGAAAATTCATGGAATCAGAGGATGGTAGGATGAGATTAGGGAACACTTGGGCCATTTAGTCTGACTGGAGGGAAAAGCACAATGTATGAGAGGAAGTAAAGTAAAACAAGGAAGCATGTGGTGTAGTGAAAATCACTCAGTCAACAAGGATTATTAGGCATCTATTAAGTGCCCTTAATTAAGTCGCACTGTGCTAGGCACTGGAGGTAACACAAAAGCAGTCCCTATTCTCAGGGAATTTGCATGAACTTGGAGGCTGATGTTCTGTGTTAGAATCTGAGTCTGATTAATTACTAGCTTTATAACTTTGGAAGAATCATTTCACCTTTGTGACCCTCCTTTTTCTCAGCTGTAAAACTGAGGGGGTTGGGTTAGCTAATCTCTAAAACCTTAAATCTTTGATTCTAAGGCTGGAAAGGTCAGGTGGAGCCCAAATGTCTTAGGCCAGTGAAGCAGGACACCTTGACAGATGCTCCTGCGATAAGAAACCACTCTGTTTCTTAAGACAACATTTTACTGCCCATTAGAAGTTATGGTTCTGAGTGCAGCCACATTTTTTAAAAAAATCCTTTTCTTAAAGAAGAATGGATCCAGTAGTTAAGGGATACTTTATCCCATTCTTACGCATCCAAAAGGGTTGGTTAGCTAAGTAAGACTTATCTCTTTTTCTGAGGGGCAGAATGTTCAGGCTCTTTTAAATCAGAAGTGAACTATAAACAATTTGGAGCCCCCATTGCTTCAGAAAAGCATCTCTGAGCTCACATAGCCAGAGTTCAATCTTGGAGACTTCTCCATAATTGTCAACTACATATGGCTCATGTTTGCCCCCATCCAGATGCTTCTCTGAGAACATCAGACTCATAGCTCACCCCTAAGGGTATTTAATTTATTTTCTGCAAGCAATCAAGGCTACAAAGGCATTTAAGCTCAAAGCAAATTTATTATAAGGCCTGTTAAAAACAGTAAGGAACTCATATCCGAGTGCAGTTATGAAGGGAATAGGCATTGCCCACTTTCCAATTAATACTGTTTACTTCCTCTCTCCCCAGAGGTTCAGTCTCAGTCCCCCTAAAGTAGGGGACATTTCAGTAACCTACCTGGCCTGTTACTGCTAGTCCCAGGGCCAGGTCAGTGCCAGAAGTCTTCTTGCTTCTCTCCAGAGTATGCACTGACCTTGCTTGGGCATCCACTGCCTTTGTCCTGACGTCAGGTCACTGCCATCCCCACCACCATCATATCTGTGTTTGGCCCTGCAGCTCCTGGCTTGCCTTAAGCATCTGTGCTGTTCACCAGCAGCTGCTGAGGCTGCCACCTGTTCCATGCCCACCTGCTCACTTTTCTAATTGCTATAATCACCTGGAAGCTGTCCTGTCTACCTCACATTGTTGATCCCAGTGGTCCCTGCTTACTTCTCTTTTGTGCCTGTGGCTCAGGCACATGGCATTATGGGAGAGCAAGTTCATACCTATCTGCTCACAGGTCCTTCTTTGGATCCCTTCCTTTGCAATTACAGAGAGATCACCTCTGCTCACTGCTCCCAGTTAAATTCTGAGGTTCTTTCACACATGCAGGCTACAATCTGGAAAAGAGTGCTCATTAGGGAAAGTTTATCTTTCTTAGAGTCTCTTCAAAGCTGAGCTCGAGGTAAAGAGAGATAACATGGGACCAAGAAAAAGGGGGTCAATCTAGCTGCCCAGTGCTGGGTAAGATGCCTCCAGAGAGAGGGGCAACTTTAAACAAGAGACTCTGTGTTCAGGGAAAATATTGAGAAGCCATAGGTCCAGCGCCCAAAGGAGGCTCACTTCAACTTGAAAAAGTCAAAACAATCTAATAAGAGGTACCGAATAGCTAGATGCTATTTGAGATGTAGGAAACTGAGGCAGTCGTGGGCATCCTTCCCATACTTTCTGCTCTTGGCAAGAAGATTTCAAAGACCCAGGGTAAGCAACACCCCCTCTCTACCCTCTACCCCCACACAATCTTCCTCTTCCTCTGGATCCTGTAAAAACTCATCCATCTTTCACCCAGACAAGAAACACTTTCCTAGAGTATCCAAAAAGGGGTGAGGTTTGTCTCACAAGCCAAGTACTCAACTTTGTTTAGCACCCATTATGTATAAGGGACACTGAGCTGGGAATACTAAGATAAAACCAAAAAATAGTCCCTGCCTTCTAGGAACTTATAGTCTTCTGGAGGTTAGTTATCATGTGTACATGATAATTTTCAGAGGGAGGGAATCAGGAAAGACTTCCTTGGAAAATGCAGATGTTATAAAAACAAAAACTATAATGAAAAAGATTGGTGGCCTCCTTCTCCCATTGGTGACTAAGATTCAAACTTTGGTTCTGTTGCTTAGTATTTGAGTGACCTGTAGCCAAGTCTTTTATCTCATTCATTTATTTTAGAAAGAAATTTATTTGGTCATTTGGTAGAGGAGGAAAGCCAGAATATTCAAGTCTTTGGCTTCCCATTCTCTTACCTGTTAAATGGGACACCTTATTGGCAATTGTCCAGATCTCTGTCTTGCCACATGACTCTGGAGGAGAGAGAGAAGCTAATGACTTTGACAGGTCTGCCTCACTTAAATCCAGTGCATTTTCAGGTCGAGACGTCACCCTCCTGATGTTGTAAGAGGGGATAATATGGTATCTTGTTTTGCTCCCACAAAAGTTATTGGGAGATATTTTACTAAGATAAAGGAACTAGAAAGGTAGGGGGCGTGACAAACAGCTCAGACCCTAGAGGTCACACCCTAGTCACAAGTATCCTCATTATCATGCCTTATCTGCATAAAGAGGAGATGTCGGGAAATAAAGTGAGGAATTTGAGGAATTTGAACCAATCCTAACTCTACCAGGAAGGATAGAATTGTATAACCTCACTCTAGTTTATGCATCTGTGTGGACGTGTTTGTAGTGAGCACCACACCCGCTTCCTTGTAATAAACTCCTTCTTTGCCCATTCTGTTTCTGAGTTCTTTTACTGAGTGAGGGTTTGCTGTTTTAAGGGGCCTCTCAAGTAGATCTTCCTAAGGGCCCTCAGGGAAGCAGTGTACAGCGGAAGCTCATCTGGGTTAACTCCCTGACCCTGCCTGGGAAGTCCTGTTATCCCTACCAGGGTGTTTCTTACAATGATATTGGTCGTCTATGAGAAGAAAGGATGAACAATAATTCTCCTAGAGCAGCGGAGAAAACACATATTGCCGATGGTCTTAGGAACCAAGACACTGCTCCTCTATCCATCTCCAGGCAGGTCCGCCCACATGCAGATACACCCACATATGAGTATCAAAGGGTCGCAGCTTTGGAAAGCTTGAGAACTGCTGTCCTAGAGTCTCCACTGTGCACAGGTGCCCAAGCTGGACAAACTCTGTTCTCCTTCCAGATGTGCTTCTGACATTCTGGTCATCAACGCCATCTTCCTGTACTGGATACCTTCTCTAGTCCCCGCAGCCCCTTCCAGCTCCCTTTTGTATGTGTCTGGTCCCATTAGAGTGTAAGCTCCTCAAGGGCAAGGAAGTCTTTTCTTTTGGTTTGTATTTGTATCCCCAACCTACAGGCAAGGATGACACTGGCCTCCTTGCTTTTCCTTGTACTAGACACTCCATATTCCAACTCAGGGCATCTGAATCCCATGTCTGGAATTCTCTCCCTCCTCATTTCTCCCCCCTAACTTCCCTGGCTTTCTTCAGGTCTTGGCTAATATCACACCTTTGTAATGGTAAGGGAATTTGAAGCTCTTCCCTGCCCCTTAATGGGCTTCAAGTGGAACCCAACAGGAGGGGTTTGATTGAGGGGAGGCTTGTTTTTCAGGAAGGCCCACACCTTATGTTACTTTGTAATTAAGCAGTGGGTCATGAAGGTCATGATGTCCTCTGGCCCTGAGGAAGAGAATATATACTCTGAAGTGAGGTTTTACTTTGGGGCTCACTCATAGGAAGAGTTGTGTGATTTGGCCAGATGAGACTCTGGGTAGCCATTGAGCCCCCAGCTTTGAAAATCCAGAGATGTTGGTGCTTCTCTCTCTGTTAACTATGCATGTATGTAATGGTCACACAGCTAGAAGCCCTGTCTGTTGGTCGGTTAAATTGTGTTATTTTCTCTGTATTTTTAGTTCTGCTTGTAATTTCTGTTTGTATTTTCTGAAGTTCAGGGGGCTGACTTTTTCCTCTGAACTAAGTGAATAATATAAATATATATATTTAAAGATTGTTGGCCCCTTTAAAGTTGCTTTCCTTTAGTAAAGCAGATCAAAGAACCTGTGCTAGCAGCCATCCTGGGTGTGTTAGGGTGTTTGCTGTTACAACCTTCTGCAGGAAACCTTCACCAATCTTCTTTAATCTTAGAGCCTTCTCTCTGACACTACCCCAGTTTATCTTGTATATATCTTGTTTGTACAAAGTTGTTTGCATGTCATCTCTGCTATTAGATAATGGACTTCTTGAGGGCAGGGACTGGTTTTTGCCTTTCTTTGCATCCCTAGGGTTTCCAATAGTACCTGGCACATAGTAGGTACTTCATAAATAGCTGTTACTTGACAAAGAGTAGGAATAGTCAATATTGTAGGACCTTTGGGAGGACAGGTACACTAGTACATTATTGATAGAACTGTGAATTGGTCAGGTATCCTGGGAAACAGTTTGGGATTATTCAAAAGAGGTTACTGAACAGTTTGTGCCCTTTCCGTCAACCAACAAGCATTTGTTAGATTCTGGGTTCAATGCTGGGGATATAATGACAAAAGTAAAGCAGTCCATGCTCCCTCAAACAAAGCATTCCATTGGGGAAAAATAGCATGTTCATATACAGATATACACTAAATAAATACAGGGTCATTTTTTTTTTGGTGGGGGGCCATAGGAAGTTGCAAATTTAGAAAAGCTTCCTGTAGAAAGTAGCATTTGAAGTGTCTTAAAAAAAACAAACCTAGAGATTCTCCATGGTTTCTGAGCATGTACTCCAAGGTGGTATACACACACACACACACACACACACACACACACATATATATATATTTTTTTTTTAGCTAAAGTGTCCTTAAGATGCCTTTGCATGCCTTTGCACAAATGGTCTCTGATGTCTGAAATGCCATGTAAATAGCATGTAAGCTCACCATGTAAAATGACCTAGACTTAAATTAGGGGAGCATGGAATATTTTATCTGTCAGATTTATGGGTAAGGTAAGAATTTATAACCAAATGAGAAAGAGAGCATTATAGGATATAGAATGGATAATTTTGATTATATCAAATTTAAAAGTGTTTGCATAAACAAAACCAAAGAAGCCAAAATTAGAAGGAAAGCAGAAAACTGGGGAGGAAATTATGGTAAGTTTCTCTAATAGATACCTCATTTCTCAAATATATAGAGAACTGAGTCAAATTTATAAGAATATGAGTCATTCCCTAATTGATAAATGATCAAAGGATATGATTAGGCAATTTTTTGATGAAGAAATCAAAACTATATATAGTCACATTAAAAAAATGCTCCAAATAACTATTGTTTAGAGAAATGAAAATTAAAATAACTCTTAGGTACCACCTTATACCTAACAGACTGACTAATATGACAAAAGAGGAAAATGACAAATGTTGGAAGGGATGTGGAAAAATAGGTTCACTCATGCACTGTTGGTGAAGTAATAAAGTGATCCAGCCATTCAGAGAGAAATTTGGAACTGGGCCCAAAGAGCGATAAAACTGTCCATACCTTCTGACACAGCAATACTGCCAAAGAGATCAAAGAAAAAGGAAAAGGACCTATATACATAAAAAAAAAATTATAGCAGCCCTTTTTCCAATGGCAAAGAATTTGAGATTGAGGGTACGCCCATCAGCTGGGGAATGGCTGGACAAATTGTGGTATATGATTGTGGTGGAATACTATTGTGCTATCAGAAATGACAGTCAGCATGCTTTCAGGAAAACCTGAAGACTTACACGAATTTTTATGAAATTAAATGAGCAGAACCAGGAAAACATTATACACAGTAACAGCAATACTATATGATGTTCAACTGTGAATGACTTAGCTATTTTCAGTAATACAATGATTCAAGAAGATTCTGAAGAACCCGTGATAAAAAAATACTATCCATCTCAAAAGAAAGAACTGACAGAGTCTGAATGCAGATTAAAGTGTACTTCTTTTTATTTTCTTTATTGTTTTTTATTTTGTTTTTTGGAGGGGGAAGGCAAGGCAATCGAGGTTAAGTGACTTGCTCAAGGTCACATGACTAGTAAGTGTCTGAGTCTGAATTTGAACTCAAGTCCTCCTGACTCCAGCCCTGGCACTCTATTCACTGCACTACCTAGCTGCCCCACTGCATTTTCTTTTGCAACATGGCTAATTTGAAAATATTTTGCATGACTTCACATTTATGATCCATATCAAATTGCTGCCTTCTCAAGGAGGCGGGAGGCAATGGAGAGAAGGAAAGAAGATGGAACTTAAAATATTTTTTAAAAATGTGAATGTTAAAAATGTTTGTTTACATGTAATTGAGAAAAATTAAAATTAAGTGCAAAAAAAATCTGGGCTATTTACTAACTAGGTAATTATGTAATTATAATCAAGTCACAAATTTTCTGGGCTTCAGTTTTTTCATCTTCTTTACTTCATGGAGTAACCTGATTCTTTCAGAGCCCAGTTCAGGTGCCATTTCCTATACTAGGCCATTCCATCTTCCCTTTTCTGTTAGCACTCTCTTTCTCTTGAAATCATTTGGTGACATTTTGCATGTTCTTTTCATTTAACTACTTGTACACAAGATATATCCACCACTTCCCCACCCTATAACACAAAGTCCTTGAGAGCAAGAAAGGGCTCTTTCTTTTTAATTTTTTTGTATCCTTAGTGCCTACCTAGTATAGTGCCTGGCTCCTAGTTGGTCCCTAAAAATGTTCATTGAATTGAATATGTGATATATGACTGAATAACAACATTCAGCAAATGATACAAATCTTAGGACTCGATTTATTGTTTTGTTGATTATCTAGACCTAAGTGATGGAAAAACTGCTATTAATGCAAATTAAACTTAAACATATGTTATGGGTAGACACCCCGTCTTTGCCCCCTCTCCCCCCATCACTTCTCCAACTCAGTGTGAGTGTGTTGTTTTAATTGTGTCTGACTCTTCATGACCACATTTGAGGTTTGCTTGGCAAGGATGCTGAAGTGGTTTGCCATTCCCTTCTCCGGTTCATTTTACAGATGAGGAAACTAAGGCAAACATGGTTAAGTGACTTGCCCAAGGTCACACAGCCAGTAAGTATCTGAGGTCCGATTTGAACTCAGGTCCTCCTGATTCCTCCTGTTAATGGAAAATGTGTCCCCACTGACAAAATTGCAGATCCTTTGGGACACCCCATATGTGATAGAATGCAAATGGCTTGTGGACTTTCCCTTTGTTGAAGAAACTCATTTTCCAGCTTCATGATCATTGGAATAAATTGTTCTCATCTACACATTCTTCTAGGGGAAGTCTTCACATATTTGGGGTAGACATCCCCGTGCCTCCCTAACAGATCTGAGGCCTGTTGTTTACCCTCAACCTGGTTTAGCCTGTCTGCTAAGGCAGTTTTCCTGGGGTATAGCCACTGTATGTACTACAGCTTCTTGTAGTGGGAATTGTGCAGATAAGCAGCCCTTAAAGGGCTCAGCTAGCTGTCACAACAGAGGTGTGCCCCACCAGTTTTATTGCCCAGTTGTTTTGCAGTCATTTCTGACTCTTCTTGACCCCACTCAGGTTTTTCTTAGCAAAGATACTGGAGAGGTTTGCCATTTCCTTCTCTGGCTCATTTTATAAATGAGAAAACGGAGGCAAACAGGGTTAAGTGACTTGCCCAGGGTCACACAGCTAGTAAGTGTCTGAGGCCAGATTTGAACTCAAGAAGTCTTCTTGACTCCAGGCCTGGCACTCTATCCACTGTACCACCTAGCTGCCTCTCATGTAGTAAAGAGAAGACCTAAAATTATAACCTAGGTTATCTAAATGCATAGCCTGACATTTTCCATTGCATTAACCTGAAGTCTACTGTCAAAACATTCTCTTCTCTGTCTGTCTCTCTCAGGTCAGCAGTGGCCCCTGAGGGGTCTGATCCATACTTTGTTACTGACCTGGGATGATTCACTGCTCCCTAGGCAGTCTGGTGGCCCTCCGCTGCCGGGAGCTTAACACATTAACTTTATGACTAACTTTAACCCTACTATAAAACTCCTGAACTTGAGGTCCATCAGCCTCACTCTCCCCAGTAGCAGAGACTACAGGCTGGGGCCAACATTTCCAGTCATTTTTTTCTATGCAACAAGTGGTCCAAGATGAAAACTTTTTTGCTTTAAGACATCATGGATTGGTTCTCATATAAGTCATTAATCTCCTGTTGTTTGTCTTTCATTTTTGAAAAGGACCAATTATATCACAGGTGATGTCTTGACTTGTGCATGAATTGGATCCAAATGAAGCAGAGTTGCTCAGAGTCATCAGTTTCACTCTATCTTCTAGGGTCATCAAGTCCAGTGGCAGGACAAAAGTCAAGATGATTGGCAGTGGTCCAGGATGTAGTGGATGACCTTGACATCTTTGATGTTTGACCAAGCTCTAAGCATTCCACAAGGCCTGCTTCAACTACCTTCATGGCCTTTGGAACAAATTGTTCTCATTCACCTGTTCTTCTGAAACAAGTCCTCACATGCTTGGGGTAGACATCCCCCTACCTCACCAACAGGTTTGAGGCCTATTGGTTACCCTCAACCTGTTTTATCCTGTCTGCCAATATAGTTTAACCACAGTTTTACCACTGTGCATGCTACAGCTACTTGGAACCAGAGATGAGAAGGTGGATGAGCAGTCCTGAAAAGGGCTTGGCAAGCCCTTACACCAGAGGCATTAGTGGCCAGACAGAGGTCCCTCCTGAACACCCTATACACCCCCATTAACTTCTACTGAGTCCGAGCTATGGCAAGCCATATGAAACCTCAAGCATCATGTTTGAGGACTTTCTCTAGAGGTGTTAGAAGCAGAAGGGTTTTTATCAACAGGTATTAAATTAAATTGCTGAAAGTGCTCAATGTGCTCTCAAAGATACAAAGACAAAATTAACTTGTGAATTCAGTGCCACAGGGCATTTATTCAGTAGAACAGCTCAAAGAAAGAGATTCTGCATTTACATCTATAAATGATAAAAACAAACCCAGTCTCTTGCTGGAGGACATGACCTAGTCACTAGTCAGGATCAGGAGGAAATCTCTACCCCACCCTGACAGAAACAATTTCACAACTGGCCAGGTGCATCTTTCTCTCCTGTTGAATTATCGAGCAGAGATTGCTATTGCAGAATGAATGCCAGAGGAGATAAATTGATATTTTTCTCTCATTTAGCAGTTCCTCTTTCCCCACTAGTCTGTCCTATTTATTAATGCTGAGCACTTTCTCTGTATTTTTTATCTAAAATCTCAAATGTGTCTAATGAACAAGATATGGATTTTTTTTTTACATTCTGATTTTTTTTACAAAAATAAGTGGGAAATAATCTGAATGGTTAAGCTTGTTGCCAACACCAGGCCTAACATTTCTGAATGTCTACAGTCAGTGCCTTCCTTTCTTCCCACTCTCTTCCTATTTCTCTGCCATTTGGCTTCCATGTTCATCATTCAACCAAAACTACTTTCTCCAAAGTTAATTGTCAAATAACTTAATTGTCAAATTTAGTTGCATTTTCTCTGTGTTCATCCCTCCTGACTTCTCTTGCATCCTTTGACAGTGGATCAGCCTCTACTCCTTATTACTCTCTTCTGAGTTTTTGACACACTGTTCTCTCCTGGTTTTCCTACCTCACTGACTTCTCTCTCTCCCTTTCTGGATCTTCATCTAGGTTGTGTCCACTAATTGTGGATACCCCCAAGGCTCTGCCTGGCCTCTCATCTTTTCTCCCCTATACTGTTTTGCTTGGTGATCTCATCAGTTTCCAGGGATTCAATGAAATATCTCCGTTTGTTTCTCAGACCTATCTCTCTTTGGACTTCTTGTCTCTAATCTCCAGCTACCTATTGTGCATCTCAGGCTAGATATCTTACGAACATCTTAAACTCAAGATGCCCAAAACAGGACTTAGCTTTCTTTTTCTTTTTAAGTTTTATTGATGTGTTTTGTTTTTATATTATGAACATTTACAGATTATCCCCACTTCTCTTGTAACAAAGTAAGACAATAATGACCTCATCTGAAAATCCCTGCAACATTCCACATCCATAGCATTCCCCTCTATTTGAAAAAATTGTTTAAGTTAATAGAAATCTATTTTCTCTCCTTCCTACCTCCCACTCCATGACAATAAGAGAAAAGACAAATTACTTGTAACAAATATACCAATAAAATAAATTCTCTCAGACAGTATACCAAACATATTTATCTCTGTCTATCTATCTTTCTATCCATCTGTCTATCTCTCTGTCTGTCTCTTTGTCTGTCTGTCTATCTATCTACCTACCTACCTACCTATCTACCTATCTGTCTGTCTGTCTGTCTGTCTATGTCTAATTCTGCACTTCAAATGTTACCTCTTTGTCAGGAGGTCGATAATATGCTTCAGCATCATTCCTCCAGAATTATAGATGATCACTGTATTGATTATACTTCTTAATAGTTCTTATAGCTCTCGAGAACTATCGTTTTTGTTGTTTTTATCCAAATTGTTCTCCTGGAACATTTCATTCTTCACTAGTGTATAAAAGTCTTCAAATTTATTTATTTTTATTATATGATGTCATGGTATAAATTGTTCTTCTGGTTTTGCTTTCTTCACTCCACATTGATTCATATAAGTCCATGTCTCTTTGAAATAATCTATTTCCTCATCTTGTATAATAGAACTCTATCTTATAATAGAACTCTATCATATTCATGTACCATAACCTATCTAGTAATTCCTAAACTGATGGACATTTCTTTAATTTTCAGTTTTTTTGCCACCACAAAATGAGCCATTAAAATTTGTTTTGGACATACAGGATCTTTTCTCCTTCTTTGATTACTCTTGGGTATAAGGTTAGGGGGCACTGTCAGGAAGGTGGGGGGGGGAGGGTCTAGCCTGCCTGGAGCTAGGAAGGTTAGGGCTTGGCACCATCTCTGATTGAGGCTTTCCAGGTACCCCATGGGTATTGAGAAGCCTAAGAGAAAGAGGAGAATCAACAACAGCTCTTGTAGGAGGTAGTGTTTGAGCTGAGGTTTGATAGAAGGTAGAGATTTAAGTAGCTGCTACGTGCTGAGTGCTGTGATACACTGTGATAAGTGCTGGGGATACAAATAGAAGTTAAAAAAGACGATCACTCCTTATTGCAATTGTCCCCTGGTTGGTCTCTCTGCCTAGTCTCTTCCCATTCTAGGTCATCTTCCACTCAGGTGTCAAATTGATCTTCCCTAATATACAAGAATGTCACACACATAACCCTACTCAGTCCACTCCAGTGACTTCCCATTACCTCTGAGATTAAATATAAAATCCTCTGTTTTTGGAAGTCCTTCATAAACCGGTCCCTTCCTCACTTTCCATTCTCCTTTCACCTTACTCCAGCCTCTCCCATACTATACTGTGCTATCCAGTGACTCTGCTGTTCTTGCTGCTAATGGTATAAGGATTCTCATCTCCCTACTCTCAGCATTTTCACTTGCTGGCCTCCATGTGTGCAATTCTCTCCCTCCTCATCTCCACCTCCTGGCTTCCATGACCTCCTTCAAGTCTTCACTAATGATCCACGTCCTTTCTACAAGAAGCCATTCCCAAACCTCCTTAATCTTATGCCATCCTTCTGAGATTCTCTCCAATTCATCCTTTCTAGATCTGGTTTCTACATTGTTGTTTGTATGTTGTCTTCTCCACTGGAATATGAGCTCCTTGAGAACCCAGCTAGTTCTTTACTTTTCTTTGTATTTTTAGAACTTAGCACAGTGACTGGCATACCTTAGGAGCTTAATAATTGCTTGTTGACTTGACTTAAGCAGGACAATTTAAAAGGCCCTGGAATGAGAAATAGCATGCCCTCAACCATGTGGGGAGAAGTAACAGAGTAATAGAGACCTTGAACAAATGGTACAGTGGAAAGAATACTAGCTCTGGAGATAGAAAACCTGGGTTCAAATAATATCTCTGACACTCAAGATTGTTTCATTCTTTATACTTGTAATCACAGCGCCTGGCACATCTTAATAAACACTTATTGATTACTATCTGTGTGATCTTGGGTGAGTCACTGAAACTTTTTAGTTAAAAAAAAACCTCAGTTTTCTCATCTGTAAAATGAAGGGATTGCATTAAATGGACCTCCAAAGTAATTTCTAGTTCTGTGATCCTGTAAATTCAGTGACCTTCTCCCTTAGTCCTCCCAAGCCTAACTTGTCACTAGTGATCTCTTCCTTTCAGGACTGTTGGAAAACCATCTCCTCTTCATCAGTCCTGCATCAGCTGCAAATGGAACGACTAACAGGCAGAATGCAGACAGCTGAGCTGCCAGAAAGTGACTTACCAATGCTAGCTGCTTTAACAATAGTTTAAAATAAATCTAAAATAATAGGAACAGTAATTTGTCTCTTTCTTTAGTCTTTCACGGGCACATTAATATGGATGTGGCAAGCAAGTTCCAAGTCTTGAATTGTGCTCATTAAGTCACAGCTGGCTGGGAATACTTGTCAATCTGATTCTTTGATTTCCCTTAGCCTATTTTATAATAAAATTAAAATATGCTTCTCCTCTCCTCCATAAGAAGAGCTTCTTTGCACTCTGGGGAGGAGGTACTATGCTCTGATGATGCTATTTTCTAGAAAGAAATGCATGTCTAATTTCTGTAATTAAAACATTTAATTTGGTGATTACCCCACAGGAAAAAAAAAATCCCTTGAATTAACCCTGTTTGGGAAGATTCCATCCAGCTGTTTTACCACGGGTTTCCCCCTTCCTTTCACTTCCCTTCAGCTCAAACGGTTTTCATTGAGGACATTAGTCCACCTGCTATGTGATGTCACCTGCTGGTCATCTGCCACCATTTCCTCAAATGGATGTGATACTGGACAAATGATTCTTGGTAAGGCTCAATTTTTTTTTATTTTTATTTTTATTTTTTAGATTTTTAGCTCGATTTTCTTAACTGAAATTCAGGTTTTGATTTCAGGAACTTAAGCTTTCATTTTAATAGCATGTAAAATGCAAGGAAAAATTGTTAATTGTTCTTTTAACTAAAATTGTTCTTTTAACTAACTTTTGGTTAGAATTGATAGTGAGAAGCAACTCTAGCAGCATTTGTAATGGAAGGATCCTGAATCAACCCAAGTGACTGATGGCCCCAGACCTTTGATTGGATGCAGATGAGCTCATTCTCTATCCAGGGAAATTCACCTGGGCATTCCCCTCGTTAAGTTGGGAAATGACAAACCCAAAAAACGATGTGTAATTATGCTCTCCAAGAAGCAGCTAATTAATTCCCCCTTCCCCCACACCTCATCTCAGCCTCCACATCCCTAAGTGACAAAGGAAGTTGCCTAGACAGCTGCCATCCCCAGAGCGGAGGAGATAGGCGTGCTGAAGGAGATAGTGATGTGGAGCGGTCCCTGTGGCTGATCATCAGCCCTGCAGGCTTGCTTGGCCCCGGTTCTGATTTAAATGGATTGCAGGAAAATCTCAGGCTCCCAGGCAGGGTGCCTGCCACAACAGCTCAGCTCACTGGATGGTTTGGTATCTGAATTAAAACTGCAATAAAGTTGAGCTAAGGGGAAGAAGAATAATAACAAATAAACAACAAAACTCACACCAGAAGGCAGGGGAAGCAGTGAGTAATCTCAATGCCTGTGGAGAATAAAAAAGCCATAAAAAGGGACAGTCAGGTGCGGAGGAAAAAGGGATATAGCTTTTTGATAAAGACTGAATGATTTCCGTTTGTCTTCTTCCCATATTAAGCCCAAGAACCCCATAGAATGAATGGCAGGCAGGGATACATCCAAGATCCGGGTTGCTTCCTGAAAAGAGGAGGTAGGGAGGAGAGGGGATGGCATTTCCAGATCTACGTGAGGAATCATCTGAGGATCTAAGATCATCTACCACCCCGCCCCCCAGGCTTCCCTAAATGAGTCTGACAAGGAGCCCAGTTTCCAATGAAAACAGCCTCTGCAAAACTGGGATTGCTGCACTCGGTGGGGCATTTGTGTTAAGTGTTTCAATAGGAGGAGATTATCAGGGGCTGCACCAGGTGTGCCTATGGCTCACGCCTGGTTTTCTTGGTGGTTTTGCCAATGCTCAGCCACCCAGTTTCGAACTCTCTGAAGACACCCCCGAAAGCACAGCCGAGACAAGGCACAGACCCCCAGAGGCTCTAGGAGAGTGTCATTGAGAGAGAGCGGATGTGGGAGTCAAGAGGGGGAAATCCTTCAGAATTATGTGACTAATTTCTCAGCTCCACACCAGCCGGAGGAGGCAGGCAGAGAGAGCACAGCTTTAAAGCCTGCTGTTTCACCAGGAATAGCTTGGTGATTGGGAGGGTGAGAGTGGGGAGTGGGTGCCTGGAGTTCGAGGAGGGCTGGAAGAAAATGGTAAATATTCAATTAATCATTCAGATTTGTGTCTAAGGAACCATATTTGCTCAGTTATGAATTTCAAGAACTAGTAAACAAAATTTCTCTAGGGGAGAGACAGGAAGCCAGTGATTGGTATAAATAGAGTGTAGATTTTCCTGGAGAAGGTTAAAATGGGGTAGGTAAACAACATGATAAAACTCAGAGGGTGACTGAGGGTGACCTTATTTGCATAAATGAAGAAACCTCGTGGGGAATCCAGACATAGCAGATGCTAGGCTGGACCTGAAATTGTCACCTCTCAAAGGAGACTGGCATTAGAGTCGGGCAGGCCCTGAAATCAGCACTGACATCTCCATTGGGGTTTGTGTTTCATGCCATCCCTCTGCTCCAAGCATACTTTTAATATAACAAGCAGATATAGGAGGGGTGGGCAAGGAGAAACCCATGGACCTTGGGCATTAGAAGGGCCGTCTTCTTTATTCCCTTCTAATTCTCAGAATTCAAGAGATGGGCTTAGGATGGGTAGTTGGAAGGATCAATCAATCTAATCAATCAACAAGTGTTTATTAAGGGTCCTCTATTCCTCCTGTAGGAGCAGCTAGGTGACTGAGTGGATAGAGCACTGGGCCTAGAGTCAGGAAGATCTGAGTTCTAATCCAACCTAAGACTCTAGCTGTGTGACCTTGGACAAGTCACTTAACCTCTGCTACTGGAGAAAGAAAGAGCAAACCATGCCAGTACCTTTGCTAAGAAAAACTCATGTACAGAGGTCTGCAGTGTCCTGAAGAGTTGGACATGACTCAACAACAACATTCATCTTGCACTTGATGTGCTAGAATCTGCAGATACCAAGACATAAAGGAAATAGACCCTGTCCTTAAGGAGCTTATATTCTACAGGGGAAACTATATTTATATATGCTGGACTACACAAAAGAGAGAAAAAAGAATTTGAATAGAGAAGCCATTGGTGGCTAGTGGAATAAATGGATGAATGAAAAAGCATTTATTAAGTACCTATTAAGTGCCAAGCACTATGTTAACTGTCGGGGATAAAAACACAAAAAGACAGTCCCTTTGTATGTCAAAGAACCCACACACTAATTGAGGGAGACATCATATATGACTGGCTTCAGCTTTAAGGCACATGGCAATGCCAAAGGAGTCTGGAAGGGACTAAGGCACTACTATTGGGAAGGGGAGGAGAATTCTGGGTTTCCTCTGTCAGAGGTGGGAATGGGAAACCAGTGTCTGTCTAGTCAGGAGGAGAAATGGGAAGGGGACATTGGAAAAGGGGAAAGTTGGGGGTGAGATCTGGGTGGCCTGGAGCAGGAAATTGGAGGGCTTGGCCGCCAAACCAGCTCTGACTGGGGCTTTCTGGGATAGCCTGAAGGGAGGGATGGAGAAAAGTTCAGGACAAGATCCTCATTGGAGATAGTCTTTGAGATAAGGTTTGACCGAAGCTGGGAGTTCTAGGAGGAGAGGATGAGGTTCAACCTGTACCAAGTTATGGAGAGGGGAAGTGGCATAACATGTGGGGAGGTCAACAAAAGGGCCAATTTGGCTGGAACAAGGAGTCTGTGAAGGGGAACAATGTTTAATAAGCTTGGAAGGACAGGTTCAAGTCAGGTTGTAAAGGGCTTTAAAATACCAAACAGATGAGTTTGTATTTGATCCTAAAGGTAATAGGGAGCCACTGGAGTTTATTGAGCATTACATATACCTGCAATTACTGTCATCATCACAGAAGGAGAAATTTGCTCTTCAATTAATTTCAGGAAGCATTTATTAAGTAACTACTATACATAAGTACACAAGGTACAGTGTCAGGCAATGAATGGCCCCAAGGACCCTTACATTCTCTTGAATTCTGTTGACCCAGTGGTGACTTTGGAAGTATCGCTACCCAGGCCTTTTAGGGAGAAATGGTAGATTTATTTTTGTTTTT
The DNA here is from genome assembly GCA_028627135.1 of Pseudochirops cupreus. Taxonomy (NCBI): domain Eukaryota; kingdom Metazoa; phylum Chordata; class Mammalia; order Diprotodontia; family Pseudocheiridae; genus Pseudochirops; species Pseudochirops cupreus. The sequence continues at coordinate 477,399,490 of CM053580.1, forward strand.
TTATCCAGGTGAACCTTAGATTTGGAGTTACCGAAATCCAAGTTGTTGCACTCTGGACCCACAGGAACTGCCAAAATATCTCTATTCTTTTGTAGTGAAGGAATTCTGAAAAGTGGGTTCTTCTGCTAGCTTTCTATTGTGCTTTGCTTCAGAGGTTCAACCCAACCATTACCTCAGCCACTGGCTAAAATATTGTTTGCGTCTGCCTAGGTAGAGGGTGAAAAGGCACTGTCATCAGCCCTCCTACCGGAGTTCTGAATGCTCCTGATCTTTTTCTTTTTTATTTAATTCACCCAGTGTTTACTAAGAACCCACAGTGTGCTTAGCACTGTGCTGGGGGCAAGGTGGAGGAGGGATGGAATTTCTAGTTCTAAATGAGGAATTTCCACAAGAGAGGAATGAGTCTGTGGTAGAAATGTGCTGGGAACACTGGGATAAACTGGGACTCATTGCTTTTAAGAAGTTAATGGTCCTGTTGGGGAGGATCTCAGGCTATTTCAGGAACTTGATGATTTCATCAGCTCAGATGGGATTGATTGCCATCTCTATGTAGGTGACTCCAAGAACTACGTCTCTAGCTGTGGTCTCTCTTCTGAACTCCATGTATCCGTAATCTTTTGGATAACTTGAATTGGTTGCCTGGTAGGCATCTTAAACTCAACATCCAAAATAATACTCATCATTTCCCTCCATTTTCCACCTAAATTTTCCCCAATTTTGCAACTTTCCCATCCCTGTCAAGGGCATTATCGTCTTTCCAGTTACCCAGGCTTTCCAGTTGCCAGAGCTGAATCCTCACTCTCACTTACTCCTCATATCGAATCCATTGCCAAACCTTGCCATTTCTACATTCATAACATCTCAGACATATTTTTCTCTATTCACACGACCATGACCTTAGTTCATGCCCTTATCAACTCTTGTCAGGATTCTTGCAATATTTTTTTTTTAGGTGAGAAAATTATACTTCAATTTGCACCTCTCTAGAGGTGGATGAGTCCTTTTAATCATGAGTCCTTTCAATTTTTTAATCATGAGTCCTTTCAAATTGTCTCAGATCATTGTATTGATCAGAGTGGCCAAGTCTTTCACAGTTGATCATTAGGACACTGATATTACTGTGCGCAATGATCTCCTAGTTCTTTTCACTTCACTTTGCATCAATTCATATAGGTCTTGCCATGTTTTCCAGAACCACCCCCCATCATTTCCCATTGTACATTAGTACTCCATCACAATAACATACCACAACTTAGGTCAGCCATTCCCCAATCAATAGGCATTTTCTCAATTTGCAATTATTTGCCATCACAAAAAGAGCTGCAGTGAATGGTTTTGTACTTAGAGGTCCTTCTCCTTTTTCTTTCATCTCTTTGGCATACAGACCTTGAGGGGTATTCTAACTCTTCTCCCTGTCTCAAGTCCTTCTTTTACTTCAATCTGTCCTCCCCTCAGCCGTCAAGGGGATTATAGTAAGCCTAGGCCTTGTATGTCATCCCCTCCCATCGATGAGCTCTGGTGACTCCCTATTGCCCCCAGGATCAAATACAAACTCCTGTGCTTGTCATTGTTAAGCTCTTGTTTATTTGCCTTTCTTTGAATCCCTAGTGCTTGGCACAATGTCTGGCACATAGTAAGAGCTTAATAAATATTTGTTAACTCTGTGATTTGGCTCCTTTCCAGTCTTCTTATATTACTTTTCCTTCACAAACTCTATGATTCAGCTAAACTGGCCTACTTGCAGTTCCTTCAAAAAAATATTCCATCTCTCATCTCTGTGCCATTTCCTGGATATCCCCACACTTGGAACATTCTGTCCCCTCACCTCTACCCATTAGTTTTCCTCACTTCCTTTAAGAGTCAGCTCAATTCCCACCTATTCCAGGAGGACTTTCCGGGTTCCATCAAGCTGCTAATGTCAGAGTGCCTTCCGTCTGCCCTGTATATATCTTATATTTTCATAGCTATTTGTACGTCATCTCTTATTAGAATGTAAGCTCCTTGGGGCAAGGACTATGTTTTTGGCCCCCTAGTTCCCCCCTTTTTTTTTAGATGCATTGCTTTGTACAGAACCTGGAAGCAGCAAGTGCTTAATAAATGCTTCTTGACTTAACTTAGAGGAAGGAGTTTCTCTCGAAAGATTCAGAAGGGTCAGTAATTGCTTAAGGAATAAGGCCTTCATTTAGACATGCTTTAATTCGTACCAGGGAAGATCTGAGAACTAAAATGAAAAATCTAGGGATAGGGGAATAGGAATAGGGGCATGGGAAGATTCAGGGTAAATCATCAGAGAGGGAAGCCTCATGATCTGCACCATTTTTCCGAATGATTACCCCTGAATTTGACAAATCCTGGTTTTTTTTTAAACCTCTTTCTTATTCCTGTGTAGGATGCTTGGACTCTTTATTGCCTTCATTTTGTGACAGTTTGGGAAGGAAGCTGAGAGTTATGAGTTTTATAGGGAGCAGACACAGGTTTTTGCTCAGGTACATGACACAGGCTTCCCAACTCTGATGTCACAGGCAGGGAGACATTAAGCATTGGTTAGGGGAGATCCCAGTTGTTTAAGTCTGTAGCATGGAAATTTTCAGAAATGGACAGACTGGAGATGTTAGGCAGGAGGAATAGGAAGTTCCAGAGCAGAAACAGCCTGCTGAAGGAGAGCCTTATGGGTGTCCAAGAGGCCCAAAAGACCATAGAAGTTTTTGGAACTACCATGGGAGACAAACTATATTCATTGTATGTATATATACAGATAGATACATACATACACTCACATATTTATATATATACAAATATACATAAATACACACACACACACACACACACACATATATATATATATATATATATATATATATATATATATACACACACACATATATACACATACACTAATGAAAGTAGCATGATATGGTGGAACTAATATTGAATTTGGAGTTAGAAAATGTGGATCTGAATCCTAGTTTTGCTAGTTGGTACCTGTGTGACTTTGGCCAAGTCCCTTTACTTCTCCTGGCCTTGGTTCTTCATCTGTAAAATATAGAGCCTGGATGATATGACCTCCAAGATCCCTTCCAGTTCTGAATCTATGATCCTTTGAAGTACATTTAGTGCCAAAATGGGTGATCCCATGGGAATTTAGACATGAGAGAAGTCATTTTATATTGGCACAGTTGTAGATGGTAGGACTTGGGCTTAGCCTTGAAAGATTATAGGATTCACCCCTGTGAGGATATAGTTCATCCAGTTCAGTCCCCTTACTTTGCAGATGAGAAAACTGAGTCCCAAAGATGTCAAGACTTACCCAAGGTCACTTATTGTTACCAGATGGGTAGGATAATGTAGCTAGACTCTCTTTGAGGATGCAGCATGACTCAAGTGACCTCTTATCATAGTTACCCAAACTCCCTCTATCTGTGGTCATAACAAAACTTAGGTAGACCTTTCCAAGGGATTTCATGTTCCTGTTGATTGCAGAATTTGACAGCATAAGGGAGGGCTAAGTTCTGTTTTGAAAATTTCCATCATAATACCCAGAAACCTATGCATATTGAGTATTTGGGTCAGTCCAGGTTACAACTGTGACAAGAGACATAATTTCTGAGTAGCTAGTCATTTTATTAATTATAACTAGTGAATAACTAGTAAAAGGACAGTCATTTAGCCATCTCTCATGAACTAAAGACCCCTCATGGGAGCCTCTTGACACTTACATGCCCTTGGAAGAGTGGGTGTTCCCAACAGGCAGCAATCAACTCTAACTGGTTAATAATTAATGAGAGAATGAATAGTATAATGAAAAGTGGGTCTATTCTAATGAGGTGCAGGGTGGGGAGGTGAAGGTGAGGGATAGGGGGATTGGTTTGATTATGTTGCTCTTACCTATCTCTACCCAGACCACCCCCAGCCTCAGACAATCTAGATAAAAGATTTACCCCTTTCCCACCTCTACCCCCCCAAACCTGAGTAGAACACAATGGACTTCTCTAGTTGGGTGGGGTTTGAACACGACTGAGGAGAAAATTAATCCAATCTCATTAGCATCAATGTCCTTCATATATTGCCTGAATTACCTACAAGGGGCTGATTTCTGAATGAGGAAATAGAAAGGAGAAAAACCTTAGTCCTAATTCAATAATTGGTTATTAATATGAGAGAAATGATCATTTCTCTCAATTCAAAGGGGAAATTTTTGGGGAAATAGGAGAAACAGTGCTATATCTTTCTCCTTTCATTTGCCTTCATCCCTCACAAACTGGATCTTCTTTATGCCAATACCTCCCACATCCATTTCAAGAAGAAAATTGAACTCTGCAGAGTCTAGTTCCCTGAAAACCACTGAAACAATAAAACTTGTTTGAATTGGGCCCAGTGTCCTGTGGGAGTAATAACACCTTGCTCAAATACTCAAATGCCCAAATGGCGATGAGTAACCAGAGAAACCACCCTTCCATTTTACAGTCACTGCCACAAATGCCAACCACCTCCACAGTTGAAAAGACTTTGAAAGATGGAAGATTGCAACTAAAGAAAGTTGATACTTAACTTGAACAAGAAAGACAGAAAGAGTCAAAGAAAAACTCAAATAGCACTTTAGACAAGAAGGGCAAATTCTAAAATAATAATAATAATAATAATAATAATAAAATAATACTTAGGAAAAACTTGGAATGCCAAAGCAATAGTTCTGTTATGTATACATATAGGATCACAGGTTTAGAACTAGAAGGCACCTTAGAGGTTATCCAACCCCCTTATTTTATGGTTGGGGAGACTGTGGTCTATAAAGATTGAATGACTTTCCCAAGGTCACTCAGGTAATACAAGAAAGAGGTAGAATCTGGGCTCAGGTCCTCTCACACTAATTCCAGTTTTGACTGCCACTGGTCAAAGAAACGTCCCAGGCTGTGATTCATCTGAAGCTGGATTTTATGAAGCAGAATAGGCTTCAGTAGAGTGGCTACTCAAAACCAAGATGGAGTGGTAAAGTTATATATTTATTTCTCTCTCTCTCTAAAATTAAATTACATATATTTTTCAATTAACAAGTATCTATTTTCTTTCTCTCCCCTTACCCAAAACCAAACCAAACCAAACCAAACCCTGTAACAAACAGGCAAAATCAAGCAAAAAAAAAATTTCCACAAAGGTCATATTCAAATTCAAATATATCCCATGTTGTCTTGGAATATCATTCCACATGTTTATTCCATCACCTTTCTGATAGGAGTTGGGTAGCATTGTACATCATCAGTCCTCTGGAATTGTGGTTAACTATATTTGACTACTTTTCTCCCTCGTTAGGATAAGGAGAGCACTTTTTAATTAATCAATCAATCAATCAATCAATCAATTTATTAAGCACATACTATGTGCCAGGCACTGTGCTAAACCCTGAACTGCAGAGGATTAAATTGGGAGTCAGAAGATCTGAGTGTTAAATACTGAGTTATTGGGTTGATTTTTCTGATTTTCAATTGTCTAGTTTGTTTCATTGATCTATTTTCTTCTTTTTTTAAAAACAAATAGCAGATGGTTTTGATGACTGTTACTTTATATTTATATGTTACAGTTTGAAGTCTAAAAGTACTATTGCTTCTTTGTCTCTACTTCTTTTTCATTATTTCCCTTGGCACTCTAGATCTTTTCTTTTTCCATTTTTAAATTTTATTTTATTTTTAAATAATTTTATTTTATTATTCAGTTCTCTAAAGTATTCTTTTGATAATTTGATTGATAAGTTGGTACGGTATTAAAAGTATAAAAATAACTGTGGAAGTTTTGTCATCTTATTATATTGGTACAGCCAATCTATGAGCATTTTCTATTCCTCTAGCTCTTTAAGTTATTCTTTATTTCTTTAAGAAATACTTTGTAATAGAAACTATATAGGTATTTGGTGTACTTTGGTAGATTGGCCCCCAAATATTTGAAATATTTGAAATGGAATTTCCATTTCATTATTGACTTTTGTTATTATTATGTAGAAATGCTGTTGATTTTTGAGGATTGATTTTATAGCTTGCAACTTTCTTGAAGCTGTCAAATTTGTCAGTACTTTTTACTGATTCCTTAGGAGTATCTAAGTAAAATATCATATCATCAGCAAAAGATAGTTTTATCTCTTTTTTAATCTATATTTATGACTTTTATTCTTTTCTCTTGTTTTGCTAGTATTTCCAGAACTATGTCAAATAATAGTGGGGAGAATGGGCTTCCTTGCTTTATGCCTTTATTTTTTGGGGAAGGCTTCTATTGTGTCACCTTTGCATATGATGCTTGTGTTTGGTTTTAGATAGATACTTTTTATGATATTAAAAAAGGTCTCTCTATGGCTATCCTTTGAAGGTTTTTTAAAAAAAATAAACATAAATCAGTGTCGTGCTTTGTCAAAGGTTTTTTCCACACTTATTGATATAATCAGTTTTGAATGTTTTTGTTTTTAACATGACTATGTTGACTGTTTTCTTAATGTTGAACCATCTTTACATCCTTGATATACATCCAAATTGATCATGATGAATGATTTCTTAAACATTTACTGTAGTCTGGGAGAATTTAAAAATTTTTAATTGATATTCATTAATAGTATTGGTTCCAGGGCGGCTAGATGGCACAGTAGGAAGAGTACTGACCCTGGAGTCAGGAGGACCTGAGTTCAAATACGAGCTCAGACACTTAACACTTACTAGCCTTGTGACCTTAGGCAAGTCACTTAACTCCAATTGCCTTCTCTTCTCCCCCCTCCAAAAGAAAGCAAAAAAAAAAAAAAGGTATCGGTCTTTCTCCTGTGCTATATTCTTCCATGGTTTGATATTAGGACTATATTTGTTTCATAAATTGAATCTGGTAGAGTGACTTCTCAATTTTTGAGAATAATTTGTATAGTAGAATTGGAATTAATTAATTTTTTTTTAAGTTTGATAGAATTTTCCTATGAACCCATCAGAACAAGAAGCTTTTTATTTTGGTAATTTATAGCTGGTTCTGTTTTCTTTCTTGAGATTAGGTTTTAGAAGATTTCTATTTGGTCTTCTGTTAGTCTGGCTACTTTATTTACACCTTCAGAAGAAGGTATTATACTACTTCTTTTCTGTTCTCAGTTTTGATAGTACATAACTCTGAACAGTAGGTTCTGATAATTCTTTTTATTCTGATTTTGTTGTGATTTCATCTTGTTTGCTATTTTGTTGATTTAGCTTTTTGTTCTTTTCTTTTTAATCAGATTGTCTAAAGGGTCATTGATTTTATTAATCTTTAAAACCAACTTTTAGTTTTATTGATCATTTCTATAGTTTTTATGTCAATTTCCTCTCTGATTTTTAACATCTCCTCTTTTATGCTTATTTTAGGTTTGCTTATTTGTTGGCTTTCTGGTTTTTAGAAAAATGAACACTCAGTTTATTAATCCTCTCTTATACTTTGTTATACATATTTGGAAGGCTATAATTTTTTTTCTCTGAAGAATGCTTTAGCTACATCACAAAAATGTTGATCTTTTTATTATTAATTTTCTTTCATGCAATTACTAATTTTTTATTTGTTCTTTGACTTACTCATTATTTAGGATTTCATTGTTAGGTCTACATTTGGGTCTGTGTGTTTTGTTTATACTCCCTAACCTGTTCACTACTTTTACTATGTTACAATCTGGAAAGGAGGTATTGACTATTTTTGCCTTTTAACCTAAAACATTTTTGTAAAACACCATAAATCTTTTAGCTCTAGTTTCTCCAATGATATATTTAGTTCTTTATGTTCCTTTTTGTTTCTGTTTCTGTTACATTTGTTTGAGACTGGGGGAAAGGACACAAAAATCTCCTCCTATATTATTGGCTATTTCTCGTAATTCAGTTAATTCTTCCTTTAAGAATTTAGATTTTTAAGGCATTCAGAACATGTCAATTTACATTGATATCTGTTGTGTGTGGTTCATTTCAACATTCTCTATTCAGCAGCTAAAGTGATTTTTCCCAAAGTACAGGTCTGACCATGTCAACCCCTACTCAGTAAATACCTATCATCTTCAAGATAAAATACAGAATTCTCTGGCATTCAAAGCCCTTCATAACTCACCCCTATCCCCATCTTCCCTTTTCCTAGTTTGCTTATACATTTCTCCACATACTCTTTGATTCGGTTCCCCCCCTCCCCCAATATAAACTACAATTTCACGTCCCAGCTTTCTTCTCTATGCTGCTTCCATCTATGCCTCATAGCTCTTAGATCTAGAGCTGGAAGGAAACGCAGAGGCCTTACTCCAACTCTCCCCACCTCCTACCCCCATTTTGCTGATGAGTAAATTAAAGCCCAGGAATGTGAAATGACTTGCCTGAAGGCACACAGGTAATGTCAGAGATGGTGTTTGAACCTGGTTTCTCTGACTTCAGAGCCAACCCTCTGTCCACTGTACCATGCTGACTGTAGGGCTCTTTATCCCTCTTCACCTATGGAATTCCTGCCTGTCCTTTAAAGCCCAACTCAGAGGCCACTTCTTCCAGGAAGTCTTGACTGGTTCCCTCTTGCTGAAATGACTTTCCCCCTTGGAGCTTACGTAGCACCTTATTTTGCAATGCTCCGAAATAACTGTAATATTGTACATCGTACTCATTTATATTTGAGTCTCTGTCTACGACCAAACTGTAGGGTCCATGAGAGAATGGATTGTAAATCTGTGTCTGACCCAGCCCCTGGCACAACGTTCTTCTCAGGGCCGGCGTTTGCTGGATGTTTCTTGAATTAATGTATAAATAAATGTGTGACTAAATGAAAAATCTTTACCTGTACAGACAATAATATCAAGCAATTTCCCAACCCATATGGGCAAGATATTACTCAATACCAGACCTTTCACTCTAAGTCAAAACTTCCTTATTTCCCTTCCCTTTCTGAGCTTTCCTTCCCTTCTGCTTTCCATACAGCTCTAAAATGTTCTAGTTTCAATATATCTCATTACTTCTTTTCCATTATGCATAACCAATATCAGTCTATCATAAGCAATTCCCAGAATTACAGGCACCTTATATAATCACAGGAACTCTGTTCCCCAATGACCCAAATAGCTGGGTGTGGTGTGAATGACTAATCCTTCCTACTAGGGGTTGCTGAAGCTGGTGGCTCTTCTGGGCTCAAGAGTTCTGAACTTCAGTGGATTAGGCTGATTGGATGTCTGAACTAAGTCTGGTACCCATACGATGAGTCCCTGGGTGCAGGAAACCACTAGGCTGCCTAAGGGAATATGGAGCTGGTCAAAGCTCTCATCTAATCCATAGTGGGATAGCAGGAAGGAAGGAAGGAAGGAAGGGGGGAAGGAGAGAGGGAAAAAAGGAAGGAAGGAAGGAGGAATTAAGGAAGGAAGGAGGGAAGTAGGGAGGAAGGGAAGGAAGGAAGGAAGAAGGAAGAAAAAGAAGGAAGGAAGGAAGAGAGGGAGAGAAGAAATTACTCAATAATGGATAGGACAGTGCTAGCAGAGATGAGAATTGTCCACCCCAATCTTGCCTACTTTAGAAAGAATCCTGGTGCTCTTGTGACACCATGCCTCTGTGATCTTTTCTTCCCTTAGATCAATTTGAGAATTATATGCTGTCTCAGGTCTACAAAAACTGTAAGTAGATGCTCTCTTTGGCAACTTAGTTCTAGAGGAAACCTGGATTTCAGGCCTTCTTCCCCACTTCCTTTGTGGGAGTGACCTCCTTTCTATAGACTTGCTCTTTTTTGGAGTTTTAAGTACTCTTGGTGGTCATTTACTCTGCTATCACGAAAAATCCCTGCTGACTCATGATAATTTTTCACTGCCTGGAAATTCTGGGTCTGGATTCTGAAGTAGTAAAGTGCCCAGTAGGTGCCATTATTTAATTAGACAAATGTGTGATCACACTATGTGCAATGGTGTCAGCAGCACCAGAGTACCACTCATCCTACCAGAAACTTTGGGGATGGTTTTTTGGCTGATCTGAATTCTATTCCATGACTACTTTAAAGTGGGGATAAAGTTTTTGTCCTGGTATAAAAATGGAAAGGGAAGCAATCATGTTGGATATTTGAATCGGGCTCCAAAGAAATCCTGAAAGGTTACCATGGTGGGAAAGGTTGATAAAATCAAATTGAGAAGAAATCAATGTAAATTTCTATATTTGGGTCCAAAGCCTCAGTTATATAAAGGCAGGATTGGAGAAGCCATTGTGTGGAAAATATTTGAAATTTTTAGATGATGGAAACCCTAGAATGAGTCAATTGCATTAAATTAGAGCTTCTTAAACTGTGGGTTGCAACCCCATGTGCAACTTCACTACTCCCCTGGTTCTGAATACAAAACATGCACACTTTACACTGCACATGCCCTCAAGCCTTGTAATGGTCAACTAACACAGAAAGAGGTTGTGAGTGGAAAGAATTTAAGAAGCTCTGCCTTGGCAAACCTCCCAAAATGCTAACAGTCAGTCAAGAAACACTTATTAAGCACCTACTATATGTGAGGTAGTGTGCTAAGAACTGGGAATACAAAGAAAAGCAAATGACAGTCCCAAATCTCAGGTAGCTCACAGTCTGATGAAGGAGACAACATGCAAACAATGGAGCGCTGTGTTCAGTTCTGGATACAGAGCTTTAGGAAAGACATCCGTAAGCTGGACGGAGTCCAGGAGTGCAACTAGGATGGTGAGAGGTCTGGAGACCTTGCTAATTAAAAGAAATGATGTATTTAGTCTTGAGAAGGGAAGACTTGTGGTGGATGTTACATAACAATTTAATTCAACAATGAAATTCAATAAGCATTTACTTGGTACCTATTTTGTGTTGTACACTGTGCTAGATACTTCTAGGCATAAAAAGACAAAAATGAATGTGGTCCTTGCCCTCAAGGAGCTTACATTCTACTGATGGGAAATAATATGTTCACAAATAAATAAATATAAAATATATGCAAAGCAAATATGAAGGAAGTTGAGGGAAAATTGCTAAAAATTGGAACAAATCATGAAAGGCTGCTTGTAGGAGGTTGCTCTTTAGGGAAGTTCTGAAGGGTTGCAGGGATTCTGAGATGCTGAAGTGAAGAAAGAGAGCATTCCAGACATGGGGAACAGTCAGTGCAAAGGCTCAAGGACAGTTGATGGAATCTTGCACATGGAGAATAGCATCTAGGTCAGTTTGAGTAGAATGTGTAATTTATGTGGGAGTAATGAGAATTAGCTCTGGAAAGTCAGATTGGAGCCTGATTGTCAAAGGTTTTAAATACCAAATGGAAAAATTGGAATTTTATTGTGGATTAATATGGAGCTACTGGAGCTTCTGGAGCAAGTGAAGAAGATTGTTTTGACAGACTGACTAAAGGAGAAACTGGAAGCAAGGCGATTTGGGAGACTCTTGTGATAGATCAGAAAAGGGTCTGAAATAGGATGGGAGGCAAGTGAAGAGAAAGGAGTGGACAGATGTAAAATATATGATGGAGGTAGAATTGGCAAGATTTGACAACTGAAAGCAGAAAGTTGAGGAAGACTCCAAGGCAGTAAACTTCTAGTACCGTTAGACAAAAATAGCAAAGTTAGGAGGAGGTATAGGTTAGGGGAGAAGATAATGAATTCTGTTTTGAATATGTTGTGTTTGAGACACCTATGGGACATCCATAGGAGCAGCTAAGTCATGTAGTGGGTAGAGCACGGGACTTGGACTCAGGAAGTCTCATCTTCCTGAGTCCAAGTCCAGCCTCACGTTAGTTGTTTTACCTTGCACAAGTCACTTAACCCTGTTTACCTTGGTTCCTCATCTGTAAAAATGAGCTGGAGAAGGAACTGGTAGACCACTCCCATATCTTTGCCAAGAAAACCCAAAAATAGGGTTACAAAGAGTTGGACACAATTGAAATGACTGGACAGAAACAAATGGGACATCCAAGAGGAGATGTCTAGCAGGCAATGTGGGACTTGGAGCTCAGGAGAAAATTGATGTTTGGGCACTTAGATTGAGGACTCATTCTTACAGAAGTGGTCATTGAACCCACGAGTCCTGATGAGGTCCCTGAGAGAACATGGAGAGAAGAGAAGAGATCCCTTGGGGTGACTAAGTGGTACAGTGAATAGAGCACCAGGCCTGGAGTCAGGAGGACCTGAGTTCAAATCTGACCTCAGACACTTAACACTTACTAGCCATGTGACCTTGGGGAAGTCACCTTGCCTTCCCTCTTCCAAAAAGAAAAAAAAAAAGAAGTCCCAGGATATGTGTACACATAGGGGTGACTCAGCAAAGTAGACTAAGAAGGATGGGTTGCATAGGCAATTGTATTCAAGTATTTAAAGGGTTGCTATACAGAATAGATATCTAGACACGATAGATAGGTAGATAGATAGATAGATAGATAGATAGATAGATAGATAGATAGATGATAGATAGATAGACAGATGATAGATAGACAGATGATAGATGATCGAAAGATAGATGATAGATAGACAGATAGGTAGATGATAGATAAATGATAGAAAGATAGATGATAGATAGATGATAGAAAGATAGATAGAGGTAGATAGATAGAAGATAGATAGATGATAGACAGATAGATGGATAGATGATAGATGATAGACAGATAGATGGATAGATAGATAGATCATTTATTAAGCACTTACCTTTGACAGGTCCTATGTTACACTATGGCTACAAATACAAGTGAAGAAGACAGTCTTACTTACCTTCAAGGAACTTACTTTCTATTGGAGGAAGACAATTCATAAAGTAGAGCTGGAAAGCAAGGGGGGGCAGAAGGAAAGGTGGTTGACAAAGAGATAAAATCCAGAGAGTGAGCAGAGTCAGGATCTCCTGGCATGAGACAGTAGTAGAACAAGAGTCAATGGGTAGAAGTTTCCTGGAGGCAGATTTAGACTTGGCTGAAAGACAAACTTCATAATCACCAGAGCTATGTGAAGTGGGCCTGCCTCAGGAAGGGATGGGTTCCCCTTCTTTGAAGGTCCTCAGTAAAAGCTGGAGGATGACTTTCTGGAAATGTTAGAGGGGGGATTATTGTCTGATATGGGTTGGACTAGGTGACTTGGGGGAATCTCCCTATCTTTGTGATTGTCTGAGATGCTGTCTTCCTGAAGGTTCAGAGCTGTCATGGAGGCCATATGTAATTTCTCCAGATTGAGCCACTTGGTCTCATTCCCTGGTCTATCGACAAAGCCACAAAAACCTATCACTCTCTCAGACAGCATGAATAGGCTTTGACACAGACTGCTTCAGACAGAGGTCAGATTTGAGCAGGGACTAGACAAGCTATTGGGTGTACATTATTTGTTGACCACAGTGTGCCATTCTCAAACAAATAGACAAGTACAACGAATCAACCAATCAATTAACCAAAATATTACATAATGTCTTTGTTATACCTCAAACCAATAACAGGCCTGGGCTAGTGGGTGAGTTTGCCAAAAACAATGCTGTTTACACAAGCTTAGGCGACAGGGCCTGGGAAAATTCAACATTCTAGAAGGTATACTGCTTAGAGCCTTCACCGTTGTGTCAGATATATATTTGTTGTCGCTCACTTACTTAGCCTCTTTGTCTTAGGGGTTATGGGAGGGACAAGTATCTTCACAGTCTTAGATCTCTTTGGAAGGGACTTGGGAAACCATCTAATCCAACTTATTTTATATAAGTCTGAGGGAGTGAAGTGATTTGAGTTGCCCAAATCACATAGGTAGGAAGTATCAGGGTTGGGATTTGAACCTAGGTCTTCTGATCTCAAAGCCAACAGTCTTTCTTCTATACTACTTCTGTAAGACCCACATGGCCCCTTAACTATCATAGGGATAGGATGCCATGTCAAGCATGGTGACTGATACCAGACCATCCCCAACATCACCCAAGCGCCATGACATTGGAGGGCACTATCCCAAGTGGAGACGCCTGGTAGGTACAGCCTGGTGGAAATTAGTACACAAATCCAAAGTTGTAGTGCTTTGTACATAGTAAGTGCTTAACGTTTTTAAATTTATTTTCATTCATTTTTGCCAAGAGACTTTATTTGGCTGGCCATCTCCACCTAACACTGCAGTGATTATCCCATGCTTTGAATGACCATTTCTATGGGGCATTTCCCACAATACAAGTGGAGCCATAATTTATCCTCTGTGTTTGCTCAGTATGTGGTATGATCAACATGTTTCCTTTTATCCATCAGGCCCATAGCCAGTCATGCCCTTGGCTTTCCCTGAACATGTAAATTCAGTGACAGTGACATGTTGTTGTTTTTTAATTGGAAAAAAGCCCTCACATTTATTTGATTAAACAAAAGTAAAATAAACTGTCTAGGAACAATTTTAAGGTCCAAAGAGACACCAGCTTTGTTTTAAGGCTTCTGTTAGCTGACAGTGACAAGTTCATTACATGTTGGTAGTCCACATGGATGGATCATCAAGAGCAATGCTATATGCAGAGAGAGCAGCAGTCTCAGTGTGCTAAATATCTCGGGGGGAACCTTGGGTCTATGTCTTGCTAGTCCTCATCCCAGTGTAGTCGAGAACATAGGATCATAGGATGATAGGGTCTTAGGGTCATAGAGACCATCTAATCCCAGCCTCTTGTGTCATAGATGACTAAAATGAAGTACAGAGAGAATGAACAACTTGAGCATGGTAATGATATTAATAACTCACATTTACAGAGTACTTTTAGATGCGAAAAGTATGTCCCTTGTAGAAAGAGCTTGAAGGAGGTGGAGCAAATGTCATTGTCTCTCTTTTCTAAGTCAACAATCATTTAAATGCTGATTTTGTGCCAGGGATTGTGCTAAGCACTGGAGATACAAATGGAAGGAAAGACTGTCCTGCCCTTACATTCTAATGTCACATAAATTACAACACATAAATGCAAGCTGAAAAGGAAGGGAAAGCAGAATGGGGTTACGTGGGGCTATGGTGAAGAAAATCTAGAATTAGGAGTAGAGCTCAGAGAGGCATGAAGATGAGGAAACTGAGAAGAATAAGAAATGGCTTGTTCAGGATGACACTGCTAGTCCAAGGGGATATTCAAACACAGGGATCTTGATGCCAGGGCCAATGTGTTACCCAATGTGTATGGCACATTACTTTCAAGTCCTAAGTAGCAGAACCCAGTTGTGATACAGTATATCCTTTTAGATCAGGGTACATTGTTAGTGGATAGAGTGCCTGGCTTGGAGTCAGGAAGATTTCTTTGTGAGTTCTGTCCTCAGACGCTTACTAGCTCTGTGACCCTGGGCAAGTCACTTAACCCATTTGCCTCAGATTTCTCATGTGTAAAATGAGCTCTTCATCTCTAAAATGAACTGGAGAAGGAAATGGCAAACCACTCTAGTATCTTTACCAAAAAAACCCCACCAAAACCCAAACAGTGTCATGAAGAGTAAGACACAGTTGAAACAACCAAACAAGATTTGGAACAGTTAGATGGTGCAGCAGATAAAGTGCTGGGCTTGGAATCAGGAAGGTTCATCTTCCTGAGTTTAAATCTGGCCTCAAACACTTCTTAGCTGTGTGACCCTGGGCAAGTCACTTAGCTGTGTTTGCATCAGTTTCTTCATCTACAAAATGAGCTAGAGAAGGAAATGGCAAATCACACCAATGTCTCTGCCAACAAAACCCCAAAAGGGGTCACAGAGAGTCAGACACAACTGAAAAATGACTACACAACAACCACACATTGTGAGTAGTTTCCTTTTGCTTATTCTCAAGGAGGTGAGATTTCACACCGCACTGCTGCCTCAGGTAAGAGTCTCTGAGCTAAGCCTCCCTCATTGCAGAGTGCTGACCTGCTGGTGGCTGCACTCATCCCCAACATCATCCAGGCATCATGACATTGGAGGACACTGTCCCAAGTGAAGATGTCTGGCAGGTGCAGCCTGGTGGAAATTAGTACTCCAACGCAAAGACACTTGTCAGCCGGAAAATAGACCTGTGGGAAGTCATATTCGAAGTGGGCAATAATGACACACAGAATGGCTACCTAGAGACCATGCAGCAAGAAGCTATTGCTGAGATACTGGCCAAGTGCAATTCTATTCAGGTGCTCTGCAGACATCAGCTTGTGTTTGAGTGAGGGTAAGCAATGGTTTCAACCTCAATATGCCAACACAGCTCCTGGGAATGTCAGGGCGCCCTAAGTCCTAACCCTCAGAGTTGTAATTCTATTGTGTCTCTCTGAAGGTTTGTTTAGCTTGGCCAGACATCTAGAGAATATGCCCTGTGTTTGCATCTCACTAGGAAAATAGATTAGGGGAGTTCCATTAATCTTGTCTGTCTAGGACAGGAGTTCTTCACCTGGGGTCCATGGATAGATTCAGGGAATCCATGAATTTATATGGAAACATAAATATAATATCATGTTATACATGAATATATAAATTTATATAACTATGTACATATCTTTATTTTAACATTGCTTCAATTATTTTAAAACATTAGGTTTAAAACATTTAAAACTTTAGGTGCAAATAATGAATCCCCTGAAGAGATCACATGTAAGCAAATTCATTCTATTTAAACTTACAGTTGTGTAAAATATGGTAATTGATTCTCACCCAGGAGAAATATGCAGTGTGAACTGGAATAATGCAATCACTGCTTCTGACTAATGGGGACCCATCTGTATTGTGAGAAGGGCTCATACGTTTCCCCCAGACTTCCAAAGGGGTCCATGAGACAGAAAAGTTTAAGAAGCCTGGGTCTAGGACTAAAGGCCCAGTGTAGCCCAGACTGGGCTTACATTATCACCAGAAGCAGGAGTGGGAAACCTGCAGGGCTTGAGGCCACATGTGGCCCTCTAGGTCCTCAAGTGCAGCCCTTTGACTGAATCCAAATTTCACAGAAGAAATCCCCTTGATAAAAGGATTTGTTCTGTAAAACTTGGACTCTGTCAAAAGGGCACACCCAAGGACCTAGAAGACCACATGTGTCCTTGAGGCCCCAGGTTCCCCACCCCCGAAGAAAATACAAATCACTAAGAGTTGCTTACTGTGTGCACCCCGAAACTGTGTGTAACAGAAATCCTTACCCAAATAATACTCAGAGGCTTCTCAAGGTAGGGAGCAGAAAAGAATGGTTTATTACAATCTCGAGAAAGGGCCACTCTCCCTCTGACAAATAGGGAAGAGAAGCAATTTACAAAAGGAAATGGTGGAGTTATAAAGCCCTAATGCGGAATTCTCCCCCACTCCCTTTCTGACCCTTTTCTTCCATTGGCTAGAAGTCAGGTGCACAATCTAAGCGTGGCTATCTAGCTCAAGTACCAGAACAAGGAAGCAGGAGACCACCCAATGTACATGTGAGAAAGCACTTCTGTCCTTACTTGGCATATCTTATGCCAAAGTGTCACTGAGGAGAGGGGTGACTCTCTACAGCACTGAGTTTTGAGTCCTTGTAAATCATGTGATTTCCGGTGAAGGGGAACTTGGGCCTGTTTCCTACGAAAAGCCTTACGAGATTTTAGAGTATAGTCTGAGAAGTTTTCACTTCTTTCACACATTTCCATTTCTGGTTACCAGTTTGAAATATCTTTAATCAAAGGCAATCCTTTCCCCCTAGAGAGCTAACTGCAACAGAGAAGCTTGGCTTTCTAACAGTGGGGACCAACAAGAGAATGCTCCTATCCAAGAGAACACAGATAATAAGTCAGCTTTATCCTGGGCCTCTTAATGGAGCGCCTGACCCTGGACAGGACACATGAAACTCTAGATCATACCCACTATCTGTGAGTGCTTTAATTCTCTCAGAAAATCATTCTGCAAACTCATCTCAGATTCTTAGTGTCAGCACACTACTGAGTAAACTCAGGGATTTGCAGAAAGCATTTACATGAAGATAATAGCCAACAGTAAGTGGGACCCATATGTTGGTTCTTAAGAGTTTCTACTGTAATGTGAATGGCCAATTAACACAGCGGGGTCCTGAAACCTCCCACAAAATTATACCTGAGAGAATTGGGATAGGCTTGGATGGTATTGCCAAGTTTTGTTGACTCAGACCAATCATTAACCTGACTCAGTTCAATTCAATTTAAGAAATAATTTGTGTTATTTATGCCCGAGACTTCAGGCAGCTTACCAAAGTCAGAGATAGAGATTTCTCAAGGAAAACAGACAACACAAGGAAATCCAGAAGAAGTAAACCCTTGACGATTCATTGTTCTGTCCTGGAGGCTTTAGCTGGTTCACTCTGCCTCGTTCTTTCCCAGACTGCTCCATAACCACAGCATAAAGGGCCAGCCTATAACAACATATCATTCCAAGGCCACTTTTGTTTGTTGCCTATAGGCACACTGAGGAAGAGAGGCTGCCGCCCTTATTGGGGTTACTTACCAGCAGCAGCTGGGATCTGGCTTCCTAGAACAATTGCCTTCATGCTTTTGACTGTGTTATCAGACTGCTTCCTGGCCTCTTTATCATTTAGCAACATCAACCATGGTTACATAGGTAAAGTGGTGATAATAATAGCACCTACCTTGTGTTGTGTGTGTCAAATGAAATGATCTTGTAAAATGCTTACCGCAGAGCCTGACACAGTAATAACATTTTAAAAAAATAGCCAGCATTTTTATATGTGTCAGGCGCTGTGCTAAGTATTTTATAATTGTTTTATCATTTAATCCCCACAGCAACCCTGGAGGTAGATGCTGTTATTGTCCATATTTCACAAATGAGGAAATAGAGGCAACCAGAGATAAATGACTTGCTTAGGGCCACACAGCTAGTACGTGTCTGTGATCAAATCTGAATTTACATCTTCCTGACTCCAGCTTATGTGTTCTAACCACTGTGCTGCCCCAGAAGGCATTATATAAATACTTATTCCCTCTCCTTCCCTCCTCCATATACAGGAAAATCCAGGAATATAGCTAGGTAGGAGAGACATAGACCTGCCTCTGGGAGGAGCTTTGGGGAAAAAAAAGAAAAAAAAAGAAATTTACCTGACAGCTTTATTATATATTTAAAAGGAATAGCAAGTTGTATGTAATAGATTTGCCATTTCATGTATAGTCATCTTTTTAAATTATATTGTTAGAGAAATGCTTGTTTTATTCCATAAATTAAAAATAAAATAATTTTTAAAAATATTGGTCTATAATTTTCTTTCTGTGTTTTATCTTTCCCTGATTTAACAGGTTGAATCTTAAGGGAAACAGTCATGTTTTTCCATGTTTCTTCACGTTCTTCCCTGTGCCCAAGGGAAGACTTTTGCTGGAGTTGCGGGTTTTTCTCTTACACATTTGCCCTGGCCACATGTTGTATTACCCCCTTCACATTCACTGTAGCCATATGGGTTCTCCATGCGTGTCTATTTCCATGAGTAAGTCCTTACCACACATGCTTCCTGTATGTGTCTACTCTTCCCATTGATTGTGTGTATTTGTGGGAGAGTGTGCCCCAAATTTATGGAAAAAATTGCTTTTCTAGTTACTTTTCTTTTGATGCCATTTAAATAATGCCTTTCTTTTTAATTGTGTCCTCTGGCTAACTAATACAGACTACACATTTTGGGGGAATTGGGAACTATATTTTTGAGTGGATATGGACCACAGAGTCCCTCGAGTCTGGAGGAGCCTGGTCTAGGGGATTCATTCTGTGAACTGGGTAGGATGTGCCCCTATGTGCTACAAGGAGGTGACAACCCCCAAAGACCATGTCAGACTCTGATTCAGTGAGTCTAAATGGGTTTTGTGGTTGCTTCTGCAAGCACTAACAATAGCCATACATATACAAAATGGAAACTGATTTTCCTACTCAAGAAGGTGAAAGGACTGGAGGGAAAACTCTTTGATATTTCCTATTTCTTTTTTCCTACTGGTTTTTTTGTACCAAGGAGAATGATCATCATATTGAGAAGATATTGAAAGAATTTGTGGGTATGATTGATGAGTTGCTGTATGAAACCTTTAAAAAAAATGTGGTGAATAGGAGATATGCCACAAGACCATAGACAGGCAAGTGTCCCAATTTAAAAAAAAAAAAAAGAAAGGAATATATGACATGAACTTCAGACTATAACTTTCCAAACTAAGGGCTGATGAGCTCAAGGATTTAGAAAAGGAACTGGTGGTTATTAAGAGCTCATGTGCCTTTGTGAAGAACAGATCATGACTTGGATGAAATAATAGATATCACCATCATTAAACTTGTATATGAAAGGATTCTGGGGGGCTAGCTGACATGTTGGATAATAGAGTCAGGATCTAAAATTATCTCAATAGCCTAGAATGATAAATTTCATCTGGCAAGAGTAAATTCAATAAGGATAAATACAAGTTTTTGCTTGGGTTTCAAAAATCAACTGCATAAGTACCGGGAGTCAGTTTATAGTTAATATAGGGAAAAGTTTGGGGGTTTTAGTAGAGTGTAAGCTTAATATGAATCAACAATAACAGGGTGACCAAAAGTCAATTCTACTTTAGGCCACAGTGAAAAACATGTGACTAAAGGAAGCAATGTGCCACTGCCAGGTAACATTTGGATTGTGTTCAGTTCTGGGAAGAGCATTGACCTGCTGAAGAATGTCCAAAGGAGGATAACTGGGAAAATTGGGGGATTAGAGACCATACTCTAGAAGGATGAATTGACAGAACTGGGAATCCTAGAAGGGAGAAGATGGAAGGGGGAACAGGACAGCTATCATTTAAGTACTTGAAGGACTATTCTTAGGAAGGAGGAGGATTAGAGTTGGTCTGACCCCATAAGGAAGAAATAGGAACAATAGATGGGAAGTCAGAGATAGATTCCTGATGGACAGAACAAAAAACTTGCTAACAAGTAATTCTTAACATTTCTTGGATGCCTTTTTTGTCTTGGACCCTCTGGCAGTTTGGGAAGTCTAAGGACCCCCTTTTCAGAATAATAATTTTTAAAAATGATTATTTATTGATGTTTTAGCATTCTTATAAATTTTGAGTTTCATATTCTCTCTTTCCCTCCCACTCCTCTCCCACTCACTGAGAAGGCAAGAAAAATGAGGTAACTATACATGTGAAATCATGCAAGACATATTTTCATATTAGCCATGTCACAAAAAACAGGAAAAATAAAGTGAGAATTTTTTACTTCAGTTTTAACTAAGAATTCATCAGTTCTCTCTCTCTAGGGGAAAATAACATTTTTCATCATGTATACTTTGGAATTGTCTCAGATCATTGTATTCATCAGAGTATATAAGTCTTTTACACTTGATCATCATTACAATATTGCTATTATGGTATACAGTGATCTCCTGGTTCTGTTCACTTGGCTTTGCATCAGTTTATGTAAATATTTACAGCTTTTTCTGAAACCATTCTTTTCTTATAGCATAATAGTATTCCATCACAATCACATACCACAATTTGTTCAGCCTTTGCCCAGCTGATAGGCATCCCCTCAATTTCCAATTCTTTGCTACCACAAAAACAACGTTATAGATAGTTTTCTACATATAGAGGCTTTTCCATTTTCTTTGATCTCTTTGAGATACAGACCTGTTAGAAGTATTGTTGAATCAAAGGGTATGCATAATTTTATAGCTCTTTGGCTGTAGTTATACAAATTGTTCTCCAGAATGGTTGGAACAGTTCACCACTCTGCCAACAATTCATTAACTTGCCTATTTTCCCTCATTCCCTCCAAGATTTATCATTCTGATAGGTGTGACGTGGTACACTGGAGTTGTTTTAATTTGCATTTCTTTAATCAATAGTGACTTGGAACATTTTTTCATATGACTATAGATAGCATTGATTTCTTCTGCTGAAAACTGCCTCTTTATAGCCTTTGTCATTTTTGTTCAGTTGATTTCATTTTCCATTGGGGTTTTCTTGGCAGAGATACTGGAGTGGTTTGTCATTTCCTTCTCCAGCTCATTTTACAGATGAGGAAACTGAGGCCAACAGAGATTAAGTGACTTGGCCAGGATCACACAACTAGAAGTTAGGAAGTTAGGAAGATGAATCTTCCTGACTCCAGACGCAACACTCTATCCACTGTGCCACCTACCATGCTGTCCTTTGATCATTTTTCAATTGTAATGGCAGTTATTTTTATAAATGACTCAGTTCTCTACATATTTGAGAAATGAAGCTTTTGTCAGAGAAACATTAATTCATTGTTTATGGTAGATTTTTAGCAAAATGTAGTTTCCCCAATTATCCCTTTTAATTGTCTAATTTTGCTTTAGGCAGCTAAGTGGCACAGTGGATAGAGCCCTGCACTTAGAGTTGGAAAGACCTGAGTTCAAATTTGACCTCGTACACTTACTAGCTGTGTGACCTTGGACAAGTCACTTAGCCCTCTTTGACTCAGTTTCATCATCTGTAAAATGAGCTGGAGAAGGAAATGGCAGACCACTCCAGTATCTTTGCCAAGAAAACCCCAAATGGGGTCATGAAGACATGAGGGAAAACTTCTAAGCAACAACATTTTTGCTTTTACTTTGTCTGAAATCATTCTATCTCTACCATTTCCCTTTACTTTAGCTAAAACATTAGATTCGGCTCCTGTCCTTTATTTGAACTCTGTGTGTATCTTTCTGTTTCAAGTGTGTCTCTTGTAAACAACATATTATTGATTGGTTTCTAATCTATTCTGCCATCCACTTTTATTATACGGGTGAGCTCATCCCATTCACATTCACGTTTATGATTACTAACTATGTATTTCCCTCCATCTTATTTTTTTATGTTTATCCTTCTCTCTCTATTTTTATCCTATCCTTCCTCTAAAGTCTGTTTTGCTTATACCTACTGTCTCCTTGAATCTGCCCTCCCATTTATCATCCCCTCCCATCTCTCTTATCCCCTTCCTCTTCTATTTCCCTACTGGGTAGGATAGATTTCTATACCCATATTCTTCCCTCTTTGAACCAATTCAGAGAATAAGGTTCAAGTATTGCATACCCCACACCCCTTTTCCTCTCCAGTACAAAGGCTCTTCCTTGTGTACCTCTTTCTGTGAGATTTTCCCCATTCTACTTCTCCCTTCTGCTTTCTCCCACTGCATCCATTTTTCACATCCCCTCCTTTTTTTGGCAGTCATCCCAACATAATTGACTCACATTCATTTCCTCTGTGTATATGGACTCCTCCTAACTATCCTAATGATGACAAAGCTCTTAGGAGTTCCATGTATCATCTTCCCATATAGTAACAAAAAGAGTTTAACTTTATTGAATCTCTAATGATTACTCTTCAATGTTTACCTTTTTATGTTTCTCTTGGGTCAAGTATTTGAATTTCAAATTTTCTTTTCAGTTCTAATCTGTTCATCAGGAATGCTTGAAAGTCTTCTATTTTAATAAAAAGCCATTTCTCCCCCCGAAGGCTTAAACTCAGTTTTGCTGGGTAAGTGATTCTTGGTTGTAATCCTAGTTCTTTTGCCTTCTGGAATATCATATTCCAAGCCCTCCACTCCTTTAATGTGGAAGCTGCTAAACTTGTGTGATCCTAACTATGAATTGTTTCTTTCTTGCTACTTGTAATATTTTTTCCTTGATTTGGGAACTCTGGAATTTGACTATAATATTCCTGGAAGTTTTCATTTTGGGATCTCTATCAGGAAGTGATCAGTGAATTCTTTCAAGTTTTATTTTACTCTTTGCATCTAAAATATCAAGAAAGTTTTTCTTTATAATGTCACAAAATATGATGGCTAGGTCTTATTCTGAGCATGGCTTTCAAGAAGTCCAATAATTCTTAAATGATCTCTCCTTGCTCGATTCTCCACATTAGTTATTTTTCTGATGAGATATTTATTACACAATTTCTTCTATTTTTTTTTCATTTTTTTGACTTCGTTTTATTGTTTCTTGATGATTCATGGTGTCAAATTTCCAGTTGCCCAATTCTAACTTTTTAGGAATTATTTTCTTCAGCAAGCTTTTTTACTTCTTTTTAAAAAAAATTTGGCTTATCCTGCTTTTTAAGGACTTATTTTCTTCAGTGAATTTTTGTGCTTCTTTTACCATTAGACCAATTCTATTTTTTAAGGTATTATTTTCTTCAGTATTTTTCTTTGCCTTTTTTTTTTTTACCAAGCTATTCTTTTTTCACAATTTTCTTCCATCACTCTCATTTCTTCTCCCAATTTTTCCTCTACCACTCTTATCTCTTTCTTTAAGTGTTCAGGAATTCTTGTAGACTTGGGCCCAATGAGCATTTTCTTTGAGGCTTTGTTTCTAGTTGTTTTCACATTTTTGTCATCTTCTGAGTTTGTGTCTTGGTCTTCCCTGCCACCATAGTAGCTTTATGTAGTTTTTTTGTTGTTTCCTCATTTTTCTGGCCTATTTCTTGATTTTGACCTTTACATTAACACTGGGTTCTGAGAAATTGAGGGGATGCCCATCAATTGGGGAATGGCTTAAACAAGTTTTAGTATGTGATTGTGATGGAATACTACTATGCTATAAAAAATGATGAGCTGATTGATTTTAGAAAAACATGGAAAGACTTGAATGAAATAATGAAGAGCGAAATAAACAGAACCAAAGAATGTTTTATACAGTAATAGCAATATTGTTTGAAGAAGTGTGAATGACTAAGTTATTTTAAATATTATGAATGTTCAAATCAATTACAAAAGACCTATGAAGATATTATCCACGTCCAGAGAAAGAACTAATAAATAGAAGTATGTACATATACAGATATATGTACACATACATATCTTTGTCAAATGGTGGCCTTCTCTAGTGTGGGGTGGAAAGGGAAGGAGAAAAAACAAAAATAAAATGTGCACAGCAGAGAACAAAACTCAGAAGGAAGCACAGAAAGTAGGGTAGTTTTGAAAGGAATGTACAGTATTTATAATAGTTTTTTTTAAAAAAGTATATGGTGTGAAATGGAGAGTCACAGTTTCATACTGAATTCTCTTTTTGTGTTGTGCTGTGTACATGGAAATGCTTTTTTATTCTTTTTTGTATTCAGGTTCAAAATGAATTTTAAAAAAATTTTAAGGAATATTACATTTTTATTATTAAAAATTAATTAAATTAACTTGGGTTCTACTGACCTGGGGATAGGGAAGCCTTGTTCCAAATTTCAGGCTTTTTCATTCTACTTTTTTCAGAGTCAATTTTGAGATCTGCAAGTTTTTGGTGCTTCCAAAGTGGCATGAACTGAGGAAAAGTGTAGTCGCTGCTCTTTTGGTCTATATTCCAGTCTTTACCAGAAAGGGCTCCTGGTCCGCTAAGCCAAAAATACTGGGACTCCTCTTGGTCCTGGGGCTATGATCAGGGCCCCTGTTTTTCTGTAAACACAAGCTCTAGCGCTCCTCTCCACCTTGGAACTGGGACCCAGAACTATGTATGGGCAATAGAATTGCCAATGGTCCCCAGATGTGCCCAGTGCCAGCAAAGGATCAATCCCCTACAATCTCTTTCTGACCAGATGTTTGACCACCTTACTGTCTCTGGGTGGAGAGGTCCTGAAGCTGCTGCTGCTGCTGCCTCCGAGGCCCATTGCAGGTGCTTCCTTCACATGTACACTGGTTTGGCTCCCTCACCACTGTCAGACTTCTCCTGCCAACCTCCTAAATTGTTTTAGGCTGGAAAGATGTCTCCCTCTGACCTTTTGTTCGTTCTGCCACTCTAAAATTTGATTTGAGGAGTTATTTAAAATTGTTTGGAGAAGAATTTTGAGAGAAGTAGACAGTGTTGCTGCATATCCTCTACCACCTTCATTCCTAGAATAATGATTTTTAAATGCATAAAATAAAAAACATAGGATTACAAAGAAACCAATTACATTGAAATATAGTCATAAACATATTTTTTAAAAAGAATTTCATAGACCCCTTGAAATCTATCCACATATCCCTTAGGGTTCATGGATCCCAGGTTAAGAACCCCTGAATTAAAGGTGTCTAAAAGTCAAATGGGGTGTTGAGAAGAGGAACTGGTCATCATTAAGAGCACAAGTCATGCCTTAGGTGAAGGAATAGATGGCCTGTTCACAATTGCGTATGAAGGGAAGCAGGGAGGGCTAGCTAATGGGTTTCATTACAATTTCATCTTGAGCTGAATTAAGAAGCATGTAGATGAGAGAGTGGGTTCTACCTCACCAGAGGTCTTCAAGGAAAGTCTGGGTGATGTCTTGTCAGGGATATTTTTGAGGCATTTCCTGTTTAGTTTTGGATTGACAAGATGTCTTCTGGGGTACCTTCCAATTAAAAAATGTTAAGATTCTCTAACACTGATTGGGAGAATCAAAGAAGTCTTCACATAAAAGGTGGTACTTCGGCTGGACTTTAAAATATGAATAGAAATTCAACAGGAAAAAAAAAGGAGAGAGGGGGCATTCTTGGTACTGAGAACAGTAGGAGCAAAGGTATGGAGGTAGAAGATCTTGGTGTGTGTTTAGAAAATAGTCCAATTTAACTCTGTGTGTGTGTGTGTGTGTGTAGTATGATGAAATGTCTGATAGGGTGGTAACAGATTATCGATGCCTTTGAACACAAGGTTAAAAGAACTAAGGCTTTCTTCACTAGCAATAGAGAGCCATGGATGAATTCTGACTACAGAAGCAACATGACCATGTCTATGACTTTATAATCTGTCAGCAGAATCACTGCAGAAGGCATCTAGTCCAATCTGTACTTGAACAAGAATGACCTCTACAACACACCTCCTTTTTTTAAATTTATTTTTTATTTTTTATTTGATTTGTTTATTTACTATTAGTTCACAAGATTCAGTTCCAGAATCCCTTGAGTTTCAAATTTTCTCCCCTCCCTCTCCCCCCTCCCCCATGGCGGCATGCAATCAAGTATAGGATCTGCAAATACTTTCACATTGTACAACAGTCTGGTTGTATAGAAGGGTTGTAACCAATGGAGTGAACAATGGGAAAGAGGAAACAAAACCAAACGTGGAAAAGAATGATAGCATGTAGATTGCTTCAGTCTCCTTTAAACTCTGTTCTTTCTAGATCTTTCTCTCAATGTATCTCCTTCCATCCTGAGACTTTGTAGAGTTGTCTTATAGCTGTGCATTGCTGAGAAGAGTCCAGTTTAGCAAGGTTGGTCGCCACACATATGATGTGTCTGTGATTGTGTACGGATTTTTCCTGGTTAAGCTCTTCTCATTTAGCATCAATTTGGATAAGCCTCTCCAGGTGAATATGAAGACTGTCTCCTCCCCATTTCTTAGAGCACAATAGTATTCTATTACATTCATATGCCACAACTTGTTCAGCCATTCCCCAATTGATGGGCATCCCCGTAATTTCCAGTTTTTTGCCACCACCAAGAGAGCTGCAATAAATATTTTTGTACATATGGGTCTTCCTCCCACTTCTATGATCTCTTTGGGATACAATCCCAGAAGTGGTATTATTGGGTCAAAGGGTATGCAGTCATTTATAGTCCTTTGGGCACAGTTCCAGCTTGCTCTCCAGAATGGTACAACACACCTCCTAAAGGGTCACCTTAGCCTTTTCTTGAAGACCTCCCAGGGAGAAGGAATCTATTACCTCTATGTGGATCCAACCCATTCATTACTCTTTTAGAGAGCTCTAATTATTAGGGAGTTTTTCCTTACATGGAGCAGAAATCTGCCTCTCTGTCACTTACACTGGTCGTGGAAGGATGAATTTCTAGCACGATAGAGTGGAGGTAGAAATATGTTTTAGAAGTCTATTATAGTCTGAGGAGAGTGAGGGGATGTACTGGGGCAGTGGCCAAGGGTATAGAGCAGGCAGGTTGCCCCTCTGAGCTACTCCCTGCAATGAGTCTCTACTCTGGGTTTTTCCCTTTGTCTCAGTGATGTCAGTCTGTTTCAGATTATTCCAATCAAGCTCCTGGAACAGGAGCTGTTCAGTGACTTTGCAAGTTTTTTTTTTTAAAGGGCCAGCCTAATTCTGTTATAAATCCAAAGTAATATTGCTCAACAGCCGTTTAACAATTATGAGCAAATAGATTTCCATATGCCACATAACCCTTCCCTAGAAGAAAGTGCAGGAGAAACAGGATAAGGTTGAATTTTTAAGATAACCAAGTACCAGTGTACTCATCCATCCTCAGTTCCAAATGTGTCAAGGCTCTATGTGCTTGGATGGCTTCCAGAGTTTTAATAGCAAGAAGAAAAGTACCATGTCTTTTTTCTTCCCCTCCTTCTCTACCTATTCTGTTCTATCCCACATCTCCAAAAGGTACTGGGAATCTCTAAGCCACTTCCCAAGTCAGTCATACAGGAACCACAGTCCCCAGAACCATCTTCTTCTAGGTGTGACCCAAATAAAAATTATCCAAAAAATTAAGTTGATTTTTTTTCATCCTATAAAAATGCTGGAGGGATTTGAGCAAATCTTTACCTAGGAATTGTGTGTGTGTGTGTGTGTGTGTGTGTGTGTGTGTGTGTGTGTGTGTGTGTGTGTGTGTTGTGTGTGTGTGTGAAACACAGAACACTAGAGGAAGCTTGGGTTTTGTATTTCCTGTTTGCACTTTAAATGGGGGCCCAGTTAATCCAAACACTAAGAAGTTCTAACTAGAATGACCCAGCTTTGTGTTTTGTGTGAAAGTTTTGGCCTCAGCCCATCTTCCCTGGTTTGACTTAGCAAATAAAATGCTCTTGGCAAAATGAGTGGTCTAGGCCATATGTGAAAGAGAACGTTACCCCCCCCCCCAAAAAAAAGAGAAAGAAAAGAAGAAAAATCTTTCAAAAGGGACTGGTGTGGTGCTCATTAGTAGTTGGGAGGAGAAGGAAATATCAATTTTCAAGCAGAGCTAGGGGCTTGAATCACTGAGCACCCACTTTAGAAGTAGGTCTGCCAATCATATGGCGAGTGAAAACCAAATGAATGGGAGATTTGTTGCAAGGCAGAAAATTAAATTACGCTTACAGTCACACAATGTAGAGCAGATCAAACTTTGTGTGGATAATGACAGAGTGTAGCGTAGGGGTGAAATATGGCAAATCTAACTTCCAAATTGACTTCCTTTTTGTTCATTTTAAAATAGTTGCTGAATATCCAATTCTTTCTAAAGGGCCACAGATAATTTTTGAAGAGGACAAGGAGATGCATTTTGCAGAGAGGTCTCATTCAACCTATAATCTTGTGTTAACCTGTAGCTATAATTTAGACAGAAGATTTTCATTCTTCATTGGATAAACACAACAAGGTCTGTGTAGGTGTGATTGGCTCTGGAAAAGATTAACATTACATAGTCATATTTTTAGCTTAGAAATGCCCTCTTCAAATCAACTGAACTACAGCAGTTGACAATAGAAATCATCCTTTTAACCTGCGTGGAAAGGGATAGATGACCTTTTAGGTCTAAAATCAGTTAATCAATACACAGCATTTATTAAACACTTAGTAAGTGTTGTGGTAGGAGCAATAGCCTAACCACTCCTACCACTCAAATTAGGCTAATTTTCACTTAATAGGTATTGTAACTATTTGAATATTGGTTGGTTTAGGCTGTTGACATCCCTTCTTGGTCAACTGAGTACAAAGCAGGCCTGAGGAGCTCTGAGCATTCTGATGCTTGGCTGATATGGATCATGATGGGTCATTCAGTAAGGGCACTTTGCTCAGCTGAATCAACAGCAGGTATCTTCAATGCCAATCCTTGTTGAATATTCTCCTACTGCTGTGGCTAAGTAAATATCTTTTTCTTAATTATTGAATGACTTACAAGAGTCTCATTTTGTTCCAATATTGAATCTAAACTACCAGGGGAATGGATTGAGTCAGGCCAGGATAGTGTGCCAATGGGCATTATGTTAGACTCTGGCATTTATAAAACCAAAAATAGGGGCAGCTAGGTGAATAGAGCACTGGCCCTGGAGTCAGGGAGACCTGAGTTCAAATTTGACCTCATACACTTAATACATACTAGCTATGTGACCTTGGGCAAGTCACTTAACCCCAGTTGTCCTGCCTTCCCCCCTCCAAAAAAAAATTTTTTTAAAGTCTTATTCTTGCTCTTAAGGAGCTTACATCCTTCTCTTTTTTTTCACTTAAATTTTCAAAAATGTTTACATCACTTTGTTTTCTAAAAATATCTCTCCTCTCTCCAAAAGTCATAGATTTTAACAAAAACTAAAAGAAAAAGGAGAAAAAAAATCAACTCGGTTAAATCAGTCAATTATATTAGCTGTTTGATGACACATGCACTGTTTCATACCCATAGTCCCCCACCTCTGCAAATAGAGGAAGGAGATGAATTTTTTTCCATCCCTTTTTCAAAGTCAAGCTAGGTCATTGTAATTACATAGAGTTCAGTGGTATTTTTTTGTAGTGTTGTTCTTAAGAAATTTTATCCTATTAGGATAAAAAAGCATTTTTGTTCAGTTTTCAATCATGTTCAACTCTTCATGACCCATTTGGGGTTTTCTTGGCAAAGATCCTGGAGTGGTTTGCCATTTCCTTCTCCAACTCATTTTACAGATGAAGAAACTGAGACAAACAGGGTTAAATGAATTGCCTAGTGTCTGAGCCCAGAAAAACGCATGTGTGAATAAACACAAAATACATACCAAGAAAATACAAGGTAAGTTTTTCAGGTGGCATTAGCAGCTAGGGCATAAGGAAAGGTCTCGTGTAGAAGGTGGTGATTAAGATAACTTTTGACAGAAGCTAAGGGATGAGAAGCCAGAACTATGTAAGGGCAATAGAGCTGTCAGTCATCACTAACTATATGGCCCAGGTCCATCTAAGTGGCACAGTAAATAGAGTGCCTGGCCTAGAGTCAGGAAGACCTGAGTTTGAATGTGACATCAGACACTAGCTCTGTGACCCTGGGCAAGTCACTTAACTGACTCTGACTCAGTTTTTTCATCTGTAAAATAAACTAGGGAAGGAAATGGCAAACTCCAGGATCTTTGACAAAAAACAAACAAACAAACAAACCCAAATTGGGTCACAAAGAGTTGAACAGGACTGAAATGAGTGAACAACAAAGGCAGCTTGATGATTCTCTGCTCTCAGTGACTCATTTAGTACAGGCGCCTGATCTTTTTAGCACATTGAAGCTTAGACCTCAGGAACTCAGCCAACTCACCAGTCTCAGTCTTCCTGGTAGCAGGGATTATACAGGATTACACCATTTTTTTTTTTGGCCTCACTATCGTTACTGCCCCTGGAAGTTGGATTTCTGTACATGATCTTGTAGATAATAGAGAATTATATAGCAAAGTGGTGCAGTGGATGGAGCACTGGGGCTGGAGTCAGGAAGACCTAAGGTTAAATCCTGGCCTCAGATACCTATTAGCTTGTATGACCCTGGGCAAGTCATTTAACTCTTGTCTGTCCTAAACTGTAAACTGGGGATGATAATAATAGCATCTACTGCACAGGGTTGTTGTGAAGATCAAATGAAAAAAATGTTTGGAAAAATACTTAGAAAAGTGCCTAGAACATAGTAGAAGCTTAGTAAATACTCTTTTCCTTCCTCCATTGTGGCTAATGTTTACTTGAGTTTCCTTGGCAGGAATAAGATAATTGCTGATCAAACGTACAGTGACAGACAATACCAAATGAGAAAAGCCTGAAAAGTACTTTATGTAAAAAGTCTTTCTAAGGAACCCCTAATGATAGTCTCCCAATGGTGGGAGGTAAGAAAAAAACAGGTATGAAACATAGGCAGTTGCCTGCTGTAGTTAATGGTATAAATTAGCAGCAATCAATCAGTCAGTCAAAAAAGCATTTATTATGTGCTTAGAGACACAAAAAACTAAAGAACTCAATTTTTTGCAAGTAGGGAAGGCAGTGAAGGTGTTCCAATGACCTGTAATGACTGTATTCCCACCAGAGCTCATTTATATCTATGTGTATACAAAGTCAAGTTGGTGAAAGGATTAGAGGAATGACTCTCCATTTACAATGGAAAACAAAAGAATGGAAGAAATGTTTCAAGAAGAAAACAGGAAGGAAGAAGGAAGGAAGGAAAGAAGGAAGAAAAAGGAAGGAAGAGAGAGAGAGAAAGAATGAATAAGCGAGAAAAAGAAGAGGACCTGAGCTTTTGTCAGGAGATTGGGAGGTGAAAGTCATGAAACTAAGGAAAAAATAGAAATAAAAGACTTTTGAACCTTTGAAGTTGTATAATAGAATTGAGGCTCTCTCCTGATAATATGTAACCATACCCTCTGATGAGGGAGCAGCATCTCAGAATCCACAGAATGGTAATGAGAGATGACATTTCTAGGAGACATAATATTTTAGGACAAATCACAGGAAGATCAGGTAAATCTTATGTTTTGTGACCCTTAAGCCTTAAAGCAATATATAAATACTAGCTATTATTTTTTTCTTTTTTGAAAATAATATTTTATTTCCCCCAATTACATATAAAAACAAGTTTTAACTCTTTTTAAAAAAAGTTTTGAGTTCCAAATTCTATCCCTCCTCTCTCTCCTCCTTGAGATGGTAAGCAATCTGATACAGGTTATACTTGTGCAATCATTTCCATATTGATCATTTTGTGCAAGAAAGAAGAAAAAAAAGAGAGAGATGGAGGGAGGGAGGGAGGGAGGAAGAAAGGAAGGAAGGAAGGAGGAAGGAAGGAAGGAAGAAAGGAAGAAAGGAAGGAAGAAGGAAGGGAGGGAGGGCTGGAGGGAGGAAGGGGGAAAGAGAGAGAGAGAGAGAGAGAGAGAGAGAGAGAGAGAGAGAGAGAATAATATGCTTGGTCTAGATTCAGATGACATCAGTTCTTTCTCTGGAAGCAGATAGAATTTTTCACCGTTTAAGTCCTTTGGGATTGTCTTGGATCACTGTATTGCTGAGAATAGTCAAGTCATTCACAATCGTTCATCATATAATATTGCTGTAACTGTGTACAACATTCTCCTTGTTCTGCTCCCTTCACTTTTTATCAGTTCGTGTAAGTCTTTCCAGGCTTTTCTGAGATCAACCTGCCTGTCATTTCTTATAAATGCTAGCTATTATTAATTAGCATGAAAGTGACCATATATTGACTCAGGACATGTATCTAGAATGTAATAGTCTCTCAAGATTTGTCAAACCTAATTACCATTATCTACTTCTAGTGATTTATGTGACTATAAATGATTCTACTAGAAAGAAAAAAGAATAAATCCCCAATGATTGTGAAATTCTGAATGGGAAAACCAAAGACCTAAAGCACCTAGGTGGTATTTTCATCAGAACTGTTGAACAAAGATAGAGACCTTAGAAAATAGGAGAGAACATGGTAAATGACCAAAGAGATAATGTCCAGAAAAAAATGAATTTATTTTTGGATAAGAAATCTGAAAGCATGAATTCTTGGTTAGATAGAGTAGACCTATTAATGGTTAGGATGACCATATCTATCTTTTTTACAATTCATAATTGTCATAGTGAGTGAAAAATATGTTGGACTCCAAATTCAGAGAAACCTATCTCCAATGTTTATCAGCTGTATGACCCAGGGCAAGTCATTTAACTTTTCTGCCTCAGTTTACTCATCTGCAAATGAGTATAATAAAAATTACCTCCCATTGTCATCATGATCAAATAACATAATGTAGATAAAGCACTTTATAAACCTTAAAGCATTTAAAAAAAAAAAGGGAACTACTTAATCATCACTGAACTATCTAAAGGGCTTTACATTGAAAATAGAGAGAAGGAAAATATGCCCAATGAAAATTGCTAAGCTACATACTATTAATAACAGGTATGACATTAGAAGAAAAATAGTGGTGATTTAGGAGGATATGATCCATGAAAAGGGACAATAATAAAGTTAATAGCCTCTATTTATGTTCAAGTATGTAGAGTACAGGTAATAAAGTGAATTAGAGCTAAGTACAAAGATATAAATTCAACATCGGAGGGCTAACAGATTCAGTGGGTTGTGACTTTTGACTGGAACATGACAATGTTAACACCCCTTGAGTTATCCCCTCAATTTATCTCTGCAGGTTAGGTTACCTGGATGACAACTACCTTAGGTTCAGGCATTCTGTGGGTCCACACATCTAAAATTATTGCTTGTGAGTCCAAATCAACATATTTACTTTTCAATGCCCACCTCCACCCCTCAAGGATATAATTAGCTTGGAGTGGAAGCATTTGCTAGAGAATTTTTAATAAATTAATGTTTTAAATGGGCATTGTATTTTTGTCAAAGACCTTTTCTATATCTACTGGCTTGATTGTGTGATTTTTCACTTGTAATTTGTTATTAATATAATCTGATATATTTATAATTTCCCTGATTTTAAGCCAATCTTATATTCCTGGTATAAATCCAACCTGATTGTAATGTTTATATATATATATATATATATATATTTGCTTTTTGGAGGCAATTGGGGTTAAGTGACTTGCCCAAAGTCACACAGCTAGTAAGTGTGTCAAGCTAATAAGTGTATGAGGCTGGATTTGAACTCAGGTCCTCCTGACTCCAGGGCGGGTGCTCTACTCACTGTGCCACCTAGCTACCCTGTAATGTATAATTTTTAAAATATGCTGTACCTTCCTTGCTGATATTCAATATTTTCAACCATATTCATTAATGATATTGGGTCTACAGTTATCTTTTTCTGCTTTCTTTACACCTGGTTTGGTTATTTTAAATCATATACGTATCACAGGAAAAATTTCATAAGATTCCTTCTTTTCCTATTTTTGCAAAAAGTTTATATGATTTTTGAATTATTCTTTGAATATTTGATAAAAGTCACTTGTAAATCCACATGGTCCTAGGGCTGGTTTTTTTTTTAATTTGGGAGTTCATTTATGTCTTTTTCTGAAATTGGCTTATTAAAATTATCTATTCCTTGTTCTGTTAGTATGGATATCTTATATGTTTGTAAGTATTTATTCATTTCATCTAAATTTTCAATTTTGCTTGTATATAATTAGGCAAAATAACTTCTGGTAATTTCCTTTATTTGTTATAATTTCTTTTTCACTTTGATACTGGCACTTTTGTTCTATCAGATATTTTTTAGCTTTTTTAAAAAATTGTTTCTAATTTTATTTATCAATTCAATCACCATTTTATTTTCAAATTTGTGAGTCTCTTTTGATTTTCAGAATTTCTATTTTGTATTTAGGTTTTTGTATTTCTTGCTTTTTTGTTACACACATAATTCATTGATCTATTTTTCTCTATTTTTGCTGATTAAAGTGTTAAAAGACACAAATTTCCCCCTAAAGACTTCTTTAGTATGTTATGTTGTCTCATTGTTGTCATTTTCTTTGATGAAATTATCTTTTATATCTATGATTTATTCTTTGATCTGTCCATTCTTAAGGATTAATTAATTTGATCTCCAATTCACTTTAATTATTTTTTTGAAACTTAATTAAAGATAACTTTTTATTGTATTGTAGGCAGTAAATTATATGTTTAATATTTCTGTTTTTCTAAATTTATAAGGTTTTTTATGGGCTAATACATGCTTAGCTTTTATTAAGGGTGCCATATGTAGCTGAGAAATCTATATACTGCTTTCAGTTCGTATTCAAAAATTGTTAGGGATCTAGCTAACATATAAACTTGTAATCAGGCCCTTAACTCCTTTTTTATTCATCTTTTTTTATTAGCTCTGAAAGAGGGTACATTGACCTCCCCTACTGTTTTAGTTTTACTCTGTTTCTCCCTATACTTTAATTAACTTTTCCTTTAAGTAGTTAAATGCTATGCCATTTGACATCTATTTAAAATATTAGTATTTATTTTCTATAACACCTTTAAGCATAATGTAACATCCCAGTTTATTTTAACCATTACAATTTTTTACTGTTGCTTTGTCTGAGACGATTGCTATGCCCACTTTTTTTTTAACTCATTTGAAACATAGTAGATTTTGCAGTTTAGCCTCTTGTTTTGCTGAGTGAATCTATTTTAAGTAATCCATCATGCCTTCATCTTTCATTTTTCAGATGAGTTCATCGTATTTGCATTCACAGTTATGGTTATTATCTATTTCTCTTTATCCCATCTTATTTTTTCCCCCTTTTTATTCTCAACTCTTTTATTTACAGAGAAGCAGCCAGGGAAAGAGAAGGAATGTGTTTACAACTAGTGAAGTTATCTGTTTCTACTCTATTGCTACTCTTTTATTTCGGGGACCCAGATTGTAACGATAGCTTCTTACCTTTATTTCCTTTTCTTTTCCTCTTCCCTTCATTATCTACCCTTCAAAGTTGGAGTTTATTTGTGTACTTGTGATTGGTCAATGACATCCCAGTTGTAGGAGTACTCAATATTCCTGGGTGCTCTGTCTCATGCCAACCCATGTGAATTCTTGAGAATCTGCTTCTGGAAGTCCTGATGATATGGAATCCAAATTCCATTTCAGAGGTAAATTCAGCAGGAGAATGCTATGCAGCAATTCCTTGGTTTTAGTCCAGTCTAAAGATGGTAGAGGGGAGAGTATGGGAGGGGATGTGTTTGTACCTACTATATTCTCTCAGAAATGATCCCTTTTAAGAGTTAATTTATGTTATTGACTCTTTGGTCATATTGAAGAGATATCACTTGGCTCTGGTGACAGTATTTGGGAGGAATATACTGGATTGGGGGCCTGAGCCAGCAACATTAAAAGAAACTTACTGCCCCTCAGGAACACCACTAGAATCTTGATGGGAAATATATCTAGGCAAGATCTAGGAACCCAATCTGCTGAAGCATGTGTGGGTTTTTAGAATAAAGTCCTTGGCACATTTTGTTTATGGCTAATCCCTTTCTGATTATATCCTCCACTACCTTCTCCCTCTTTCTTCCTGTTTCCCTGTAGAATTTGATTGTGTGTGTGTGAGACGATTGCTATGCCCACTTTTTTTAAAACTCATTTGAAAGAGACAGAGAGAGAGAGAGAGAGAGAGAGAGAGAGAGAGAGAGAGAGGTCAACTCTATTTTGTCTGGTTCAGATGAAAGTGAAGTCCATGTGATACCCACCTCCCCATCCAGTTTCCTCTTTATCTGTATAGTCTTCTTCTCATGTACACTGAGATAAGTTGCTTCCCATTCATTATTCTTCCTCTTTCCCACTATATTCCATTTATCTCATCATTGCCAAAGTTTAAGCCTTGAATTTCTTTCTCTTCTCCTTTTTATATAACTTTGCATTTATAGAATTATGTTGAATAACAGTGGGGGTAAGAAGGCATCCTTACTTTATACTTTTAAGGTAGCTTTTGGTTTAAGATAAATACTTTAAATCTTATTAAAGTTGGCACTTCGGTGATTATGCTTTGTAGAGTTTTTAGGATAAATGAACGCTAAATTTTGTAAAAAGCCTTTTTCTTTATCTATTGATAGAGTTCTGTGGTTT
Organism: Pseudochirops cupreus; assembly: GCA_028627135.1. Lineage (NCBI taxonomy): Eukaryota > Metazoa > Chordata > Mammalia > Diprotodontia > Pseudocheiridae > Pseudochirops > Pseudochirops cupreus. The sequence continues at coordinate 477,436,698 of CM053580.1, forward strand.
GGCATGCTTTAAAATATGTTGTTATGTTAATTGTTTACTAAGCGTCAACAGTTCTTGCATCCCTGTTATGTATCTAACTAGGTCACAGTGAAATTTTAAAAATAGATACATTGCTCTTGTTCTTTTGCTAGGAATTTATTTGAAAAATTTAAAACAATATGCATTAGTGATGTTAATCTATAATTCTATTACTTCGCTTTACTCTTTCTTGGTTTAGGTATTAGGATTAAATTTTTCTCACAAAAGGTACTTGGTAGAGTGTTCCCTTTCACAGTTTTTGAGTATAAACTATATCATATAGGCCCTAATTTCTCTTTAAATGTTTGATGGAGTTTACCTGTAAATCTATCTGGACTGTGGTGTTGGGGTTTTTTTTTTCCTGTAGTTTCTTTACAATTCATTCAATTTAATTTTCTGAGATTGTAATAATTAAGCTCTCTATTTCATGTTCTGTTAAATTTGAACATTTTACATTTTTGCTGATAATCATTACTTTCTCCTGAATTCTTAATTTTCTGGCACAAAATTATGTATAGGTGTTTGTGATAGTCATTTTTTACTTCTTCTCTGTTGTAATTTGGCTAATCCATTTTGGAGGGTAATTTGATTTTCCACCTTTTTGATCAGGTTAGCTAAACCTTTAACAATTTTTTTTCTGAAAGAACTAGCTTTTGGAGCTCTTTAGCAATTGTATAGTCTTTTTTGTTTTTACTTTGGGTTAGTTTATTGTTTCCTATTTTTTAAAAAGATTGCATATTTGATTCATTAATCCCCTCTTTTTCCATTTTGTTCATATTTATTTTTAGAGATATGACTTCCTCTGAGAACGGTTTTAGCAACACCCAGAAACTCTCGTATTTGGTCTCATCATTTTCAGTCTATCTCATAGTTTACCATTTCTATGATTTGTTCTTTGACCCACTCATCATTCAAGATGCCATTATTAAGTTTCCATTTAGGTCTCTATTTTTTTGCTTGTGTTCACTGTGCTACTCTTTTTATTGTGCTGTATGTAGTCTATGATGGATTTGTTTAGCATTTTTGCTTTTCTATGTTGATCTATAATTTCTCTGTGCCCTAGAACATGATCTATTTTTGTACAGGTAACATGTAGCATTGAGCAATATGAATATTCTTTAATATTATTTGTTGCATGTTTAGTATTGATACTGGTTCATCGCTTATAGTTCCATTAAGCATAATTTCCCTTCCTTAGATGTTACATTCCTCTACCTGCCAGCTTTCTGTTAAAGGTGAGAATTCCTCTATATCTCTTCACTTCCTTTTTCTTCTATTTTCTCCTTTTTTGGGGAGTAAGGGGGAGGCAATCTGGGTTAAGTGACTTGCCTAGGGTCACACAGTCATTACGTGTCTGGGGTCATATTTGAACTCAGGTCCTCTTGACTCCAAGGCCAGTGCTCTATCCACTCTGCCACCTACCTTCCCCTGCTTCTTCTTCCTTGGAGTGATTCTTCCATTTATTTATGGAACACATCTTTTTATCTGCTAACCTAAAATGTAGAGATGAATTCTGCCAGACCCCACTTTCATTTTTCCTCTATGAAGGAAGTCAGTTTGTATTTAGTGCGTACATAGGTAATCAATTTAATTCAACAAGCATTTACTAAGTTCCTACCATGTGCAAGGCTCTGTGCTAGGTGTGTGGATGGGAGGAGAGGGAAATAACAACACAAAAATGAAAGTCCTCATCCTCAAGAAATGTTTCTATTGATTGGATACAATACAATATATATACAAAGAAGTACAAAGTAATTTAAAGAGGCAAAGCTACTACCTAGGTAGGGGAATCAAGCAAGGTTTCTTTCAGGAAGAGGAACCGGAGCTATGCTTTAAAGGGAGCAAGGGATTCTACAATACTCTCTATGCCCCAGAGTCTGAAAAATCTAAGCTGCCCTTTCCTGAATTCTTTTCTTTCTCTCTCTCCTTCTTTCTTTCTTTTCTTCTTTCCTCCTTTCTCTTCCTCCTCCTCCTCTTCTTCTTCTTCTTCTTCTTCTTCTTCTTCTTCTCCTTCTTCTTCATTCCTCCTCACCCAGGGCTTATATTCTTATCTACTGTGCCACCTAGCTGCCCCCTGAACACTTTCCATGTGAACTTGTAGAAGCTGATGCATAGTGATGAGGACTGGATATGCAGAGTGTCTTGCTCTGCTGGACAGTGAATGCCAAGTAACAGCTGTATTCTAGTTACTTTATGAAAGGCATTTGCATGAGATATTTTTACAGTCTGTACAGGGATTGGACACCTATGGCTTACCTATAATAGGACATTTTCAACATCTAGTTCCCTAGGGAAGTAATGGATAAATAAGTAAGCCTGTATGTCCAGATCTGGACATATCTGGTGTACCAGCGTAGATTGAGACTAACTCGTCTGTAAAATCTACTAACAGAATATTATGAATATGAACTGGAACTCAATGCCTGGACTATCTAGCTATCCTTGGTTTTTGTTCAGATAATTAACAAAGGAAAAAAGCCAACATTGGGAAAGAATATCAAAGGACATCTCTCAAGAGAGAATCCAGAAGGTTGACTTGTTGATTCCTCAGTGCCTGAGAAATGGAATGACCAATTTAAGGATAAGTTCAATTTGAGGACTGGTGTTTTCATTGCACAAATAAGATGCATGCATGGAGCAATACAGAGAATCTATATCAATGTTTCCCAATTCTTTTGAAATAGATCTCAGAAGGTATATCTTCTTGGGGTTGAAGACATCAAAAAATATTTGCAGTATCTCCAAGTCAATGGCATAATCATAGGCTCCTGCAGTTCATATGTCCCATCTAAGACAATATGAAAGAGAATCTTGGGAAATGCAGAACTATCAGGCTTTGAGCGAGAGAACACAGGGTTGAAAGCACACCAGGCTGTGTTTTCAAGATACCCTAAACTGTTTGCTAGGGAACTGGGCATTGTTAGATCTGCACAGTGGGTATGATCAGAGCCCTACTGCAGAGAAAATAAAAGAGAAGACAGTCTTCATCTGCCTACCAAGATTCAACCACTTTGAGTATATACCCTCAAGGAATCTTAAATTCTCCTGCTATTTTTCAATGATTTTTAGAAAAGCTAGTAGGACATGACTAACATGGAAATATGTTTAGCATGATGTCATATGCAGGATGGGTATCATATTCCTTGCCTTCTCAATGGATAGGGAAGAAGATGGAGAGAAGGAGAAAATTTAAAACTGAAAATGAAAATTTTAAATAAAAAAAGAAGGTAGTTGGAAACATGAATTACTGGGAAGCATGCCTGTATCTGATGCACTGCTCAATGTTCTCATTGTCTTTCAGAAGATTTTGGGAAAACATAAAGACAAAGCTAGAGAAAAAGATCTTTTAGCTGGAAGATAATGGTCCAAAGCTATCAGTTCCTAAGTACCAGTTATTTTAAAATGTTTTATTGATGCTCTTTTTTAAACATCAGTATCATTTCCCAATAGTTCTTCCCTTCTTCCCCACCAAGAGAACTCAGGTAACAAGTAAGCTTAGTAGGAAGTTCAGAGAGAGAGACACAGAGGAGCAGAGGAGCAGGCTAGCTTTGGAGCTACCATGTTGAATTTGTTACACATTTAACTAAAATAACTACTCTATACATAACAGAAGTTCATAGTTTCATACAGAGTCCTCTTTTTCTATGGTTCTTTGTTAATGTTTTTCACATTCATGGTAATAAAAAGAAAAATTTAAAAATACAGTAAAGCAAAGCAAAATAATATATCAACTATATCTCAAAATATTGTTTGCATTCTGACAAATGCCGACTCCACAGAGCTTCTGTTAAGTCCATGGGTCACCTAGTATTTGGGAAGGGATGAAAATACTGAGCCTGAGAAGATAAACACACTTGTCAGCTGGTCACACTGGAAAAATCTTCAAAAGGGAACAAAGAAAGGCGATAAGCATTTATGTAGCATCTACTTTGCCAAGGCACTGTGCTGAGTACTTTACAAATATTATCTCATTTGATCTTCACAACAACCCTGGGAGGTAGATGATATTACCCCCATTTTACTTTTTGAGGAAGCCAAGGCAACAAGAGGTTAAATGACTTTTCCAGGGTTATGCAGTTAGTAAGTGTCTGAAGCCAGATTTGAACTTAGATCTTCCTGAGTCCAGGATTCTCTAACAGATTCTCTCCCCAATCCTCCTGGGGAGATATTCAAACAGACAATGTATTCATCCACACCCTCCCTAGACAGATGTTCTCAAAGTTCCAAAGACTACCCTATAGCTCATAAAGTTGGCCAGTATCTTCCCTGATTGACCCCTTACATTTTTAGTCTCTGAAATTAAAAGTACTCTCTCCACCATATTACTTAGAAGGTGCTTTTGAGCATGAAAAAATTTTTCCCCAGAGTTGAATGTCCACTTCCAAAAATTTGTTATTGTACTCTACCATCAAGGCTATTTTTCAGTGAACTCATTCCTGCATAATTGATTGAGATGAAGTGAAAGCATAAGGGGGAAAAAAAAGTCAAGCTGACCTGATTTCTTTGGCACCATTTGGAGATGTTCAGTGGAGAAGTGGGAACAGGCTTATTTTAAGAACTTGGTCAGCATCTTCAGACTTTGTTAGTTTATGGGATCCTTTTTGTTACACAATGAAGCTAGCCTGAAAAGCTTAGAACTAGTCTTGTACCACGAAAGAGGTGACCATCAAAAACTGACTGCATGTGCAATTAGAGGATATAGTGACAGGGAGAGTTGCTGATTTGTGCACAAAAGGAGTTTTTGGCTGTGAGAAAGGCTATGACTGGTAATTTCAGAGACTATAAATGTAAGGGGCCAATAAGGGAAGAATATTGGCCAACTTTATGAGCTAGAGGGTAGTCTTTGGAACTTTGAGAACATCTGTCTAGGGAGGGTGTGGGTGAATACATTGTCTGTTTGAAGATCTCCCCAGGGGGCTTGGGGAGAGAATCTGTTAGAGAATCTCCCCAGGAGGATTTCTGGTGCATGCTTAATAATAATTTTTCTTTTTGAGGGGACAGACATGTTCTGGTCCAGTTTCAGTATTGAATAAAGACTATTATTCGCTCAACTATTGTAGTGTGGAGCTACTCTTTTACTCTGGCTTATAAAAAGGGAGGGTTTTTTTTTTATGACTTAACCCTTTTAATCTTTCCCCCCCCCCCCCCAGAGAGGTCTTGCTGAGCTAGAAAGATACCTGGGGCCTAAGGGAGAGGGAGTACAGAGAACATGGGACCCGCAAATGTTCCCATCCTTGTAGCCCAGGAGTTTGTGGAAACATACTTGCAGAGGTAGTGGCGTAATTTTTCAATTAGAGAAATGGTAATCATGGAAAAAGGAATTACATGGCCAGAAAGGTAGGAATTTTTGAATCTTAGGCTTGTGGATAGAGGAGAGTGAGTTCCTGGACAGTTCTAGACTCTTAGAGAGAAAAGATCTTGACTAGAACTCTTATAGCCATGATCTGGCAGGACAGAAGAGAGTAGAGTAAAAAAAACCAAAACAACCCAGTCTTTACTCTTTGCTACTATATTCAATGACTCAAGCATTTATTTTCTTATGTATTTGGCTGTTCTCTCTAATGAGATAGATTGTAACCCATCTCTGTTTGCCCATCCTGGGCAACTGTTGTCCATTTCCTCCTGTAATTTCGCCATAAGTGAATGTTATGAGGGACTTTCCCCCATTCTCCTAATATCATAAAGATGCCAGTGGGAGGCTCAGGTTGTACACTTATCTTTGGCTTTTGCCATGTGACAGCTCAGAATTCTCTTCTTATCATACTTTTTTTTTTTTTTTTTGCTTTTTGGAAGGGGGAAGGCAGGGCAATAGGGGTTAAGTGACTTGCCCAAGGTCACATGGCTAGCAAGTGTTATGTCTAAGGCCAGATTTGAACTCAGGTCCTCCTGACTTCAGGGCCAGTGCTCTATTCCCTGCACCACCTAGCTGCCCCCCTATTGTGCATTTTCTTGAGGACATCTTTTATTCAAGTCTTGTTTGAAGTTCCTCAATTGTTATAAGGTGTAGCCTGTTCATACCTACGCATGCTTCTCTCTGATGCCCTATGTTTAATAATCATTTCAGAGTCTGTGGTCTTGTGATGTATAACACTGTTAGAATATTGGTACTTTGAAAATAGGCTTTCAGAGTGGGGGCACTTGTCTAACGTTTCAGGCAGGGAGGAATGCAATATCTTTTTTTTTAATTTTTTTAATTTTTTAAATTTTATTTTAGTTTGCATCATTCATTTCCACAAGATTTTGAGTTACAAATTTTCTCCCCATCTTTCCCCTACCCACCGCCCCAAAACAGCCATCCCAGTGTATCCCCCCTCCCCCAGTCTATTCTCTCCTATGTCTTCCCCCCTCACCCCTATGTCTTTTTGGTAGGGCAGGATGGATCTCCCAACCACAGTGCTTGTGTATCTCAAGTTCCAGTTGGATGTAGTTAATAATAATAATAATAATAATAATAATAATTGCATATATATAGATATATATTTATAACATTTGATTATGAAACTTTAGATTCTAGATTCTTTCTCTTCCTCCCTCGTCACCCACCCCCACTGGAAGGACAA
>CM053580.1:477443775-477495679 GCA_028627135.1 Pseudochirops cupreus
TTTTCTTGTAACATTCTTATTTCTCTTCCCAATTTTTCTTCCACTTCTCTTATTTGGTTTTGAAAATCCTTCTTCAGCTCATCTCTAGCTTTAAGGCATTCTTCATGTTTATTGGAAGCCCCTGGTGGGGGCACTCTGGCTGCACTCTCCTCCTCCCTCTGTTTGCCATGATCTTTCTTTTCCCCAAAGAAGGAATCTAAGGTTTGGTTGCTGTTCTGCTTGTTATGCTTATTCTTACTCATGGTTGGTCAGTCTGTGATTTTTTTTTTAAATCTCTGTGGGGCTCTGCTTCCAGAAGGGAAAGCTCTGTCCCAAATTGCTCCTGGCTGCCGTAGCTCTCAGGAAGGTGCTGGGTCCCTTTCCTACTTACTTCCGGCTCACGGGATAATGAAGACTCCAGGACCAAGGCCCAAGACCGCGCTCCGGATCCAGGCCGCTCAACGTGAGAGCACTCAGCCTCTGAACAATTGCTTAGTCCCCCTGCTGTCTGGAGGCCAAGGGCGCGGAAGCTGCAATGTGGAGGTGGGTGCAAAACCTCTGCCTTTGGCTTTCCCGCCCTGGAGGCCTTTTGGCTGGGCTGCTTTTCTTCCCCGATTTCTCAAGTCCCACTAACCTAGTTCTGAACGCTGCTCGCAGCTGCCATTAATCTGCTCACCACAGAGGCACCTAGGCTCCTCCTGTCCAGGCGCCCCTGGGGCTCAGCCAGGGCTTCAGGCCAGGCTGGTTTCGGTTCGCAGTGCTGATATGGTTCCTCGTAGCCGAGCTGACTTTAGTGGAAGGTATATTTCTGTGCGTTTTGGAGTTCTAGGATTAGTTTAGAGTCATATTTTATGGGTATTTTGGGGTGACTATGTGAGAGCTGCAATATGTTGCTGCTGCTACGCCACCATCTTGGCTCCAGGAACACAATATCTTATGATCACAGAAGAGCAGGGCCCAAGTTGCTTTTCTACGGTGAAAGGAAATGAGAGCATTCACAGTCATAGGGGAGCAGTTCTGGGGCATGGAGAAGTGCTTGTGGAAATTTGTAGACAACAACATGGGCCAGAAGAGCAGTTACCACATCTCTCCTTAGATCATAGCACCTAGGAAGAACTGAAAACTTTCAGATACCCAGAATTAGCTCTGAAAACAGCAACACAAAAAAACCCCTGAAGCTTGGGACAATGTCTCCTTGACCCAAGGAGCACAGCCCAACTTTAATATATAGTTAAAAGTCAAAAAATAGACTGGAAAATTGAACAAACAGCGACAACAACAAACCTGACCATAGAAAGTTACTATGGAGACAGAGAAGATCAAGAAACAAATCCAGAAGAAGAAGAAGAAATCAAAGCAGCAATAAGCAAAGCCTCCAAGAAAAAATGTGAATTAGACACAAGCCCAAAGAAATTCCTGAAAGAACTCAAAAAGGATTTTAAAAATCAAATAAGAGAGGTAAGGGAAAGATTAGGAAAAGAAATGAGAATGATGGGCAAGAAAATTATTAAAAGAGAGTCAACAGCTTGATAAAAGAAGCACAAAAAATACTAAAGAAAATAACAGCTTTTAAAAAGCTGGAATTGGACAAATGGTATATAGATAGATAGATATAGATATAGATGGTGCAAAAAACCCATTGAATAGAAGAACTCCTTAAAAATCAGAATTGGCCAAATGGAAAAAAGATGTACAAAAGTTTGCTGAAGAAAAGAACTCATTAAGAAGTAGAATTAGTCAGATGGAAAAGGAGGTACAAAAACTCTCTGAAGAAAATAATTCCTTAAAAATCAGAAATGGGCAAGTGGAAAGCTAATGACTATGAATCATCAAGAAACAATAAAACAAAGTCCAAAAAATGAAAAATAGAAGAAGAAAGAGGTAAAATATCTCATCTGGAGAAAAACTGTTGTAGCATAGATCAAGGAGAGATAATTTAAGAATCAGTGTATGACCTTAAGTTGGGATCAAAGAAAGAGACTAGACATCATATTTCAAGAAATTATCAAGGAAAACTGCTTTGATACCTTTGAACCAGAGGGTAAAATAGAAATGGAAAGAATCCACTGATCACTTCCTTAAAGAAATTCCAAAATGAAACCTCCCAGGAGTATTATAGCCAAATCCCAGAACTCCCAGATCAAGGAGAAAATAATGCATGCAGCCAGAAAGGAAAAGTTCAGTTATTGTGGAGCCATGGTCAGCATAACACAAGATCTAGCAGCTTCTTCATGAAAGGTCTGGAGGTCTTGGAATATGATATTCCAGAAGGCAAAAGAGCTAGAATTACAACCAAGAATGATCTGTTCAGCAAAACTGAGCATAATCCTTCAGGAGAAAAAATAACTTTTTTATGAAAGAGGACTTTCAAGCATTCTTAATGAAAAGACCAAAGCTGAATAGAAAATTTACTTTCAAATGCAAGACTCAAGAGAAGCATCAAAAGGTAAACATGAAAGAGAAATCATAATTCAGTAAGATCAAACTATTTACATTCCTATGTGGGAAGATGATACTTGTAAACTCCTAAGAACCTTTTCATTATTAGAGCAGTTAGAAGGACTATATATAGAAAGAGTGGATGAGTTTGAGTTGGTTGTCTTGGGATGATCTACTTAAAAAAAAAAGAAGGGATGAGAAAGAATGATGCACTGGGAAAAGGAGAAAAGGACTGAAAGAACAGGGAAAATTATCTCATATAAAAGAGATATAAAAGGAAGAGCTTTTATAGTTGAGGGGACTATGAGGGTGTGGTGAGCCATGTCTGAACCTTACACTCATTGGAATCAGCTCATGGGAGGAATAACATACACACTCAGTTGGGTGCAGAAATCTATCTTACCCAGTAGGAAAATAGGAGAGAGTGGTGGGGCTGATAGAAGGGAGGGCACATATTAAGGGAAGCAGTGGTCAAAAGCAAAACAGACTTTTGAGGAAGGATAGAGTAAAAAGAAAGAAGGAAAGAAGGATAAACAGGACAAAATAAAGGAAATACAAGGGAAATACAAAGTTAATAATCATGAACTTACCCACAAAATGAAAGTGGATAATAGAATGGGTTGGAAACCAGAATCCAGCAATATGTTGTTTACAAGAAACATACTTGAAACAGAGAGAAACACAACAGAGTAAAAATAAGGGACTGAAACAGAGTTTATTATGCTTCAGTGGAAGTTAAAAAAAAAAGAAGCAGGAGTAGTAATCACAATCTCAAAGTAAAAACAAAAAATAAATCTAATTAAAAGAGATAGACAGGGCAACTACCTTTTGTTAAAAGGTACCATAGACAACGAAATAATATCAGTAACTAAAAATTTATGCACCAAATTATATAGGATCCAAATTCTTAAAGGAAAAGTTAAATGAGTTATAGGAGGAAATAGAGAGTAAAACAATATTAGTGGGGGACCTCAACTTTTCCCTTTCAGAACTCAATAAATAAAATTTTAAAAAAATGAGAAACAAGTTAAGGGTATGAATAAAATTTTAGAAAAGGTAGATATGGTAGACCTCTAGAAAGAATTGAAGGGGAATAGAAAAGGGTATACCTTTTTCTCAGCTGTACATATAACTTTAACAAAAATTAACCACATATGAGGGCATAAAAATCTCACAACCAAATGTAAAAGAGCAGAATTATTAAATGCATCCTTTTCAGATCATGATGCAATAAAAACTGCATTCAATAAAGGGCCATGGAAACAGATTAAGAAGTAATTGGAAACTAAATAAACTAATCCTAAAGAATGGGTAGGACAAAGAACAAATCACAGAAACAATAAATAATTTTGTTAAAGAGAATGATAACAATGAAACAGCATACCAAAATTTATGGGATATAGCCAAAGCAGTAGCTAGGGGGAAATTTATATCTCTAAAAACTTAACACTGAAAATTTTTTTTTAGAGAAACAGCAGATTGGGCACGCAACTAAGAAAAAAACAAATTAAAAATCTCCAATTAAACACCAAGTTGGAAATCCTGAAAAATCAAAAGAGAGATTAATAAATTTGAAAGTAAGAAAATCATTGAACTAATAAAATAAAACTAAATAAAATTGGGAGCTGGTTTTATGAAAACAAAAAGCAATAAAATAGATAAACCATTGGTTAATTTGACTGATAAATTAAAGAGGAAAACCAAATTACCAGTATCAAAAATGAAAAGGGTGAATTCACCACCAAATGAAGATGAAATTAAAGCAATTATTAGGAGGCATTTTGCCTAATTATATGCCATGAATCTAATTAATTAACTGAAATAGATTAATATTTTCAAAAATAAAAATTACCCAGATTAATAGGAGAAATAGAACACTTAAATAATGCTATAATTGAAAAAGAAATTAAACAAACCATAAATGAGCTCCCTAAGAAAAAATCTTCAGGACAAGATGGATTCACAAGTGAATTCTACCAAACATTTAAGTACAATTAATTCTAATTCTATATAAACTATTTGGGAAAATAAAAAAAGGAGTCCTACTAAATTGCTTTTATGACACAGATATGGTATTGATACCTTAATTTAGGAAGAACAAAAGCAGAGAAAGAAATCTACAGCTGAATTTCCCTAATGAATGTTAATGCAAAAATTTTAAATGAAATACTAGCAAAGAGATTAGAGCAATGTATCACAAAAACCATACACTATAACCAGGTGGTATTTAAACAAGGAATGCAGAGCTGACTCAATATTAAGAAAATCAACAGCATAATTGAATATATCAGTGACAGAACCAACAAAAATCGTATGTTTATTTCAATATTTGCATTGAAAAAGCTTTTGGTAAAACACAATGCTCACTCTCGTTTAAAACTCTAGAAAGCATAGGAATAAATGAAGCTTTCCTTAACATAATCAGTATCTATCTAAAACCATCAGCAAGCATTACCTGTAATAAAGAAAAGGCTAGAAGCCTTCCCAGTAAGACCAGGGATGAAGCAAGAAAGTCCACTATTACTCAATATTGTTCCAGAAAAGCTAGCCATAGCAATAAGATAAGAACAAGAAACTGAAAGAATCAGAATAGGCAATGAGAAAGAAAGCAAAACTATCACTCTTTGTAAATATGATTGTATATTTAGAGAATCCTAGAGAATCAACTAAAAAACTAGTTGAAATAATTAACAATTTTAGCAAAGTCACAGGACATAAAGTAAACCCACCTAAATTATTAGCATTTCCATATATCACTAACAAAATTCACCAGCAAGAGATAGAGAAATTTTATTTAAAATAACTACAGAGAATATAAAATATTTGGGGGTCTACCTCCCAAGACAAATGTAGCAACTAGATAAATACAATTACAAAACACTTTTCACATAAATAATGTCAGATCTAAGCAACTGGAGAAATATTAATTGTTCATGGGTAGGCCAAGCTGACATAATAAAAATGACAATCCTACCTGATGTTCTTATTCAGTACTATACTAATCAAACTACCAAAAAATTGTTATCTTTGCTATTTGTGATTAGTTATGCTAACTGATTTCTCAATGTTGGCATATCCTGGTATCCGTATTATGAATGCCATTGGTCATAGTAAGTATCTTCTATACATATTGGTGAAGTCTTCCTATGGAGATTTTGTTTAGAAAATTCACATCAGTATTAATTAAATTGGTCTGTGATTGTTTCCACCATTTATCCTTCCCTTGTTTATTTATCAGACATATATTTTCCTCATACAAGGAATTTGATAGATTTTCTTCTTTTCCTAGTTTTAAATTTTTTTTTTATGGAATGGGTATTAATTGCTTATCAGTTCTTCATAAAAATTCTCTTCCTCTTCTTTAACAGATCTTGGTATATAAGCTGCCATCATTTTTATGTTGTTTATTTTGTACTTATCATCAGTTCTACTGCTTTCATCAAGGTTATTCTCCATAAGTGTGTAGATGAGTCCCATAAATTTTTTTTTATATAAAAAGTAGGCATATAGGTCAGTAGTTGTTTACTTACTCAACTTTTTCAGTAGTAATAAGGACCAGGAATTTTTCCATGCCATCTGGGAAAGGTATCTAGAAAATCCAAATTTGTTTTCCTTCCATTGTGAATCCAAATGACAGGGCAGTAGCAAAAACTGGATGCCTCTATGAGTCTTTGGAGTATAAAATGCAAACCACTGGAAAGAGAGTGTAAGGGAAATTGTCCTAGTTACAATCCCAAGTTTATTTCCTTTCTGAGAGAGTTCTGAACCACAAGGCTGTGTTATGAGTCTGGAAGACTCTAGAATTCTGAGAACTATGGGACTCTTCAGACAGGGTAGACAACTGTATTGATTTTTAGGGGCTACTATGCATCTTTTATCTTTTTTTTCATTTTCTGTGAGCAGTAAAAGCTATCCTGCACTGAGTATATACATTGTTACCTTGAATGCATGTATGGGATCTAAGGATCTTTTTACTCACATATGTGCAAATCTAGACATACACATATTCATATTACAGTCTGAGTTTTCTCATAGACAACTTTCAGTAGGGACAGGGCATTATAAACCAAAAAGAATAATTTGGGGTATAGTTCCCAAAATTGAACCTGGTCTGTTTAAGCAGAAAGTTTTGGAAGGAGTACTATGTCACAGAGCTCAAATGTAACTGTTCTGCAAATAACTCATTGATATGTTCTTATCAACACTAGGTTTGATACTGCTTACCAGTAATGGTTATTAGAACTAAACAGGATCAAGATGCATTGTCAGTCAGAGAAGGCTGATGCTGTACATAATAAAATGGAGCAGATACTGACTCTGGAATCAGAGGACACAGGTATAAATCCTGCTTCTGATATTACTACTTGTGTGACTTCAGGCAAATGAACTAACCTCCTTAGGCCTCAGTTTCCTCCTTTGTAAAATGAGACTATGAAAAGAGCAATGTCTACTAGGCTGGGATTATTTTTTCCTAAATGGCAAGAAAGCTGTCTTTGAGCCTTAAATGGTGCAGGAGACAAGGCCTTGAGCTGGTGATATGTCTTTCCAGTTGCCTTGGGAATAAAAAACCCATAATTATTCAGGGACATTCAGACTTGATGGATATCCTACTGCCATATGAGTCAACAGACTCCTGACTCAACATACTCTCTGACCAAACCTGTTTCTCTATGGAGATGAAGAAGGCTGCATCTATCTACTAGAACTAGTTCTGTATCCTTCCTGAATATCCTTTCCAAGCCATTGCTAAGTAAACTTATTGTTAAATGATAGATAGCCTATGAATGTCACATTTCACTGTAATCCTGAGTCTGAACCACCAGATTGGCCTGAATCAAGCATGGCCTAGAACCTATAAAGGATCAGACTCAACTACATGGTCTCTGAGACCCCCTCTAATTATAGATCCATGAAGATGGATGCATATGCTTTACCTGTAGGCCACATCATTCTGAAAGTATGGTGAAGAGATCCGTGGAAAGCATAAAGACAATCTATGAAACTCAATCAGGTGAGTCACTATCACATCAAAGCACACCTGAAACTCTGGGAATTTGACTAGAGAGTTTCCATTACAGGTAAATATGAACTTTGTTTTGTTGAGTGTTCAATCTTCCTTGACTGTCCTTGGATGACTAACACTGGAAACAACTGCATTATGAAGATCTAGGAAAAGGGATACAAGCCATGAATCAAGGACATGAGCTTGAGGACTCCAACTTTGTTCCCTAGGGGTCACCAGGTTGTTGAGAAACTGGTAGCAGTTGGAGTTATGCAATTGAGTATCATACTAGCCTGTAACTCATTCCATAAAAGGTGCCAAGAAGTAGTTAGTGCTACCAAAAGTACTATGCTTTGTGGTCATGAAAGATTATATTGGACATTTAAGTCAATAATGCACCCTGCAGGTAGTACAAAACAGGTTTTGTTGATCCAAGATGGCAGCAGATGTTTGTGAGAAGTGTGACATTTGTTCTCTGTGAATTCAAAAGATCAAGTTTTTCAACTCATTCTGTATACTTGTAGAGTGTAAGAATTAGAAAGTCTTTGGAACTTGTATTTGCAAACATTTTAACTTTGGAAAGAGACAGGGAGAACCTAAGTAATGTCTTAGTGTGACAGGTTTTATTTTTCTTGCCTTTTCAGTGGGTGGAGAAGGGAAAGAATTCAGAATTGAAAATAAAATAAAATAAAAAACTTATTGGATCATAGGAACTTGGCTCTTAGCTCTGGTCCTGTGAGACTCTCCTTATCATTTTATAGATGAATAAATTGAAGCTTAGGGGAAGTGAAAAAATTTGCCCAACATCACAAAGGCAGTAAGCATTAGAGACAGGATATGAACTAGGTCCTTAGTGATATTGTAAATGTCTATAAGCACTATTCTTTGAATGACTGTTATTTTTTTGTCTTTATTAATTTGTTTGTTTGCTTTTAGTTTACAAGATTCAGTTCCACAATCCCTTGAGTTTCAAATTTTCTCCCCTTCCCTCTCTTCCTCCCCCCTCCCCCACCCATGGCGGCATGCAGTCAAGTATAGGATCTGCAAATACTTGCACATTAGACATTAGTCAGGTTATAAAGAAGGATTGTAATGGATGGAATGAACAATGGGAAAGAGGAAACAAAACCAAACAAGAAAAAGAGAGCAGGTAGTTGGCTTCAGTCTGCTTTCAAACTCTGCTCTTTTCTAGTTCTTTCTCTGAATGCAGACATCTCTCTCCGTCACGAGTCTGCTGGAGTTGTAAATGACTGCTATTAAACAAAGAGCACTCTGCTTTTTGGTTTTTGGCAGAAGGGCACCAATATTTCAGAGCCTAAAGCAGCTATGGAGGCAGCTGGGTGGCTCAGTGGAGAGAGTGCTGGGCCTGGAGTCAGGAAAACTTGAGTTCAAATTCAACCTCAGACCCTTTCTAGCTGTGTAACACTGGGCAAGTTACTTAACATCTGTTTGCCTTAATTCACCGGAGGAGGAAATGGCAAACCATTCTAGGATTTTTGCCAAGAAAACCGCATGGACAATACTGAGGTACTATGGTCCACGGGGTCATAAAGAGTTGGCCATGACTGAATAACAACAACAAAGAAGCTATGATACAAAAGATTTCCCCAATTTTCATCCCACTTTGACTGTAGTAAGGATTCTACTACCAAAGAATTTTCAGAGTTAAAAACAAGCATTGTATGTGGGACTTTGGTCTTGTTATAAATCTGAAATTCTCATTGAATTTGTCTTCTAAGAATGCGGTGAAGGAATGTACTCTGATGACTCTGATGCTAAGGTGCGAGTCGGCTATAGGCTGGTAAACTGAGGCCGCCACTGCTTCCACTAATTCCAGTTCTATCTGTTAGATTTATAAAATGGCAGTCTTCCTCCCCAATCTAACTGATAACAACAACTAATATTTGCATAGTGCTTTCTATGTGCTAAACACAGTGCTAAGCATTTTATTATTATTGTCACACTTGAGCCTCACAACAAATTCCCATTTTACAGATGAGAAAACTGAGATTAAGTGACTTGCCCAAGGTCACACAATTAGTACGTTTCTGAGGCCAGATCTGAACTCAAGTTTTCCTTACTCCAGGCCCCATGCTCTATCCACTGTGCCACCTAGCTGTCCCTGAAGCTTACCTTAGATAATGGCTATTATTTAACATTTAATGTCCTCCAATATTGTACCCTGGAAGCTTTAAGTCATTTTAAGACACAACCAAAAAAAAAAGAAGATAGGACAGAGGAAGAAAACAGGCAGGTCCCAGTAGAGAACCAGGGGACAGAATCTTTTACCTTGCCCAAGGTTGAAATTAGATAGACACTGGGGCAGCTAGGTGGCGCAGTGAATAGAGCACTGGCCCTGGAGTCAGGAGGACTGAGTTCAAATCTGACCTCAGACACTTAACACATACTAGCCATGTGACCTTGGGCAAGTCACTTAACCCCAATTGCCCTGCCCTTCCCCCTCCAAAAAGCAAAAAATTTTAAAAAAAGAAATTAGATAGACACCAAAGCAAGAAACTTTCAGAGAGCAGGTAATGGTTTTACACTTATATGCAGAGTCACTGAGGGTGTACACAGCATTACTACAGACTCTAACATATACCTGTCATAAACAGGCATCTTGAAGCCCAGAGAACTGTATGGGAATACAGGCATAGGCTGGGAATTTACGCATAAATGCCTAGCCTTCCAGAGGAAGGGGCATGGGAGTCCAAAAAGAAGAAGAGAGACTATGAAATAAGTCAGAAGTGAGAGGGCAAGTGGGATATGAGTACCATAAGCTGGGGTGCATGCACGAGGTCTCAATCTGTGAAAGTTAGACACAGTGATCAATCATTATCCAAATGGCAGATGTGAGTCCAGAGAGAAGCTTCTGGGCCTACAGCAACAGTACCAGGGGCAACTGAGGTAAGGGGTTAGATAGGTCTTGTAGAATGAGATACAACAAATACTCCCCCACACTGGGAGATAGGAGTTCAAGAGTTTGACTCTACTGTAGCTACTAAGAGATAGAAGATAAGAGCAGAACTCTAGTTACAGGAATATCAGAGTTTAAAGATAGAACCCCAATAACTTCAGAGACAGAGATCCCCTAAGACTTCAGTCAGATTAGGACCTGACTTGATGCTAAGCTGGAGAAATATCACAGTATGGCCTCTTGTATCCTCCCTGCACATGGTTCAGGGCAGGTCCTAGAGAACAAGGCAAGGTCAGGGAGTCATGCAGATGAGACATACCTGCCAGAGTCAGATGGATTCAGGGACAGAAAGACAAGCAGACCATTACCCACAAGCCCACTGTGACCAGGAAGCACACTTAGGCAAAACACACCAAGGTGAAGCCTGACAAGGGTGGAAAGGTGGAAAGAACATGGAGAACTTCCAGGACTCTGAACTCTGAACCTCAGGAGCATGAAGGGCAGCTCTGACCCCAAAAGAGCTTTTCTAGAGACAATGAACTAGCCATTCAGTTCACATGGTAACGGAGACTATGACATCTTCAGTGGGTGGTGAGGTCATAGAATGCATGCTATAAAATAAGGGAATCATGGGGGTTTCCTTTATCTTTAAAAGAAACTCCTGAGAAGAGCTTAGAACAATTTTTTCCCCTCGAGTGCCAGTTTACAAAGGTACTCACCAACGAATAAGGTGTGACTGTAATGGCTGCACTAAGTTGTCTATTGGACAGTGTAAGAAGGGACATAAGAAAGGTGGACAGAGAACTAAGGCAATTGAAATGCCTCGACGAATGCACACGTTGCCTCTGCGACTTGTATGTGCATCCCTATTGCTGTTGTGACTTACATCCATACCCGTATTGCCAGTGCTATAAAAAGTGCACACGTGTTTGTGGGCTGTGTGATCTATATCCATATTGCCTGTGTGATATCAAGCTATTCTGTCTTCGACCATCAATCAGAAGTTTGGAGAGGAAAGCCATTAAAGCCATTCTGGATGAAAAGAAAGAACTGATCAAGTAAACCTCTTCTTAGCTATTTATAGTTGCTAATATTAACCTGATAAGATAGGATAAGGAAAGAGGTTCAATGATTGTTCTTGCACAAAGGTGAAATGATGCGTGGGAATAATAAGGCTTTAGCAAGGAGAAGGAAGAGACAACGAGCTCATGGAGGAATGGAGGTAGTGAGAGTGACTGTATGATAGGAACATAGGTTTATGGTAATACCATTATTATTGTTATAATTAGGTTTGAGGAAAAGAAGTGTGGGCTACCCAATGATCAAAGGCAACAACTCAGCATCTTTTCCTGCCTGGGGGGACAAGTGAATTGAGTCTATTTGAAATTAGAGAAATGATGATGGGGCAAACTAGTGAGAAAAGATGTCTTAATGCAGACTCTAAGTTTTGTCAGCAGGGAAACAAAGAAGATGATGCAGGCAGTTAACAATTTCCCCCCTGCAAAAGGCCAAATGATACCTCGACACTAGTATTTATTTAATTACTTCCTTATCCAAGAATAGTAATGTATCTGAAGAAGGAAAGAAATCTATGCTAGGGTGGAGAGAATTCTGGCGTTGGAGTCAGAGTAACTGAGTTCAAATCCCTATTCTATCACTTAACACCTGTGTCACCACTCAGTTTCCCCATCTGTAAAATGAGAGGATTGGACCAGAGTGGTATCAAACTAAAATAGAAACACTGCATATTAGTGTGACTTAGAAAACCACAAATTAGTCTTATCTGTATAGTATTTGATTGATTTCATTAAATATTTTTAAATTATGTTTTAATTTGATTCAGATAGCACTCTGAAGTTTCTGGCTGCTTGTGGCACAGGGGAGTTTGACCCCTCTGGCTCTCCAGGACATATTTCTAAGGTTCCTTCTGGCTCTAGAGTCTATGGAGCTGCTTTAAAATCACTGCTTGTTTTCAGACTAGACTCCAAAATATTTCAGTTTTAAAAGTTGCAACATTTTAAAGCATATTTTTAAAAATTTATTTTGGGGAAAGTTATATTTTTCTTTTTGTTCAGAGCAAACATTCCTTTGTAACTTTTTTTCTCCTTCTGTCCATTTGATTACAGCGTTAAGTTTAGCTGTTCCCATTGATGAAATTAGTGCTTGAAGACCTCTCACTGATAGGAGGAAGTGTAGACAATGCTGCATTACACATGCGGACAGAGAGAGCACCATTCTCCCATTGGCATGGAAGGAGGAAGTGTAAACAATGCCATGCCCCCTGGTACTCGGAAGCATCATTCTCCCATTTGTTGAAGGCCTTTTGTGTGATCCTTTCTCGTGTTCGACACACTTCAGGAGATGGGAGAATAGAACTCACCACATTTACTACAACAGGAAGGTACAAGAATTGAATGGTGATGAAGGTGCAAGAGAAAGGTCCAGTTCTGAGAGACTCAGAAATGTTCCTTTAGAAAACAAAAAAACCCCAGATGTCATCAAATGAACTTGTTTTTGAAAAGATAAAATCATTTAGCACATTCTATTTGGTCATATTATTTCTTTTTTCCCCACTTTTTGTATTACAGAAAAAATGTGAAAGCATAAGTAATGTAAAAATAGTGGGTCAGATCCATGCATATTCCATCAGCCCAATATTATAATGCTTTGAGAGAGTCGTTTCCAGTCTTCTCTTGCCATTGGACCCAGATAGCTCTAGAGGAGAGAGTGAGGCTGGTGACTTTGCACAGCCCTTCCTCACTTAAATCCAATTCACTTGCATGTCATGGCTTCACCTCCTTGATGTCATGGTCCCCCTCGAGAATGAAGGTCAAACAACAACAATGCTTTGACAACAGCATCAAGGGATGTCTGCTGGAGGGCCTTAGTCATCTTTTATAATCCATCTGAAAAGATTAGGACATTCTTCCCCTAATAACTCATTCTTACTCATCTATGAATTTATCTAAACCCTTCTTGGTTTCCTATTTTGAAACCTCTTGGAATAAAAATCCCCCAAATATCTATTACCATCATAAAGAGAATCCTTATTTTCTTTTTTCTGAATTTATAAGTGTCTCATTTAAGTCTCAAGGAGTGTCCCTCCAACATCAGTTCTGGCCTTCCCAATTTTATGACAACAAGTCCATATTCACTGATATTTTTGGTGGGGCGACAGGAAGGGCAGACCCATGAGTTTCATCAGCGTAAAAGAATCTCTATGTGCTCCTTAGCAGTGCAGACCTGCAACTCATCCAGAACTTGGCAGTACAGCATTAGTCTTTGTTTTGCTAACACACTATCATACCTAGCATGTAATACAGGCTTAATAAATAAATGTTCATTGAGAGCTGCCTATGGGCAACTTGTCCAAAGTCATCCGGCTTGTCTGTGTCAGAGGGAGAACTTGAACCCAGATCTTGAACCCTAATCCTCTCCTCACTAGACCTGGCTCTTGGATACCTTTACATAAGATGCCCCTCCTAATGATGATAAACTTTGACACTTGGCCTTGGTCTTCCCAGGCTATATCCCTGTTTTTCCTAAGTCCCTGCTTATGAAGAAGCATCCCCATTGTCTTGATCTCTAGATTTACTATGTTTTTCTTGAGGTTCAGGGATTAGATCCAGGTGCTGTATTATTATTACCTGGGGTGGCTATCCCATGATGTTATATGTAGCAGGCTCATGATTTCTGCTTTATTCTGTTTGTGATATTTTAAGAATGCCCAGCGTGTTGTTTGTTGTTGGCCCTTTTGAGCTACAACAGCCCAGTCTATAGTAACTCCCAGTTCCCTTCTTGGGTTCATGGGTGATATTTTGGGTTGATCAGTTTACAAACTATTTTTATTTATTTCTCAATTATTTCACCCCAAATCCATTACCTGGCCCACACAGAAACTCATCTTATACTTCCTTACCTGTTCATCTCTGTCTTTGATATTGTGGCATTTCACCAAGTAGAAAAACTTGGTATCACTCACAGATCTAGTTCTTTCACTTTCCTAAGGCATTGAAGGAAAGAATCAAATAAAACTGAACCTAGCTCCTATCTTTAGAAAAAAACCCCTCCCCCTGGCCCCAGCAAACACTCCTTTTAAAGGAATATATGATTAGTCCTATCCTATTCTCAAAGGATGACCACACAGACCCCACAGGTTAAGTTAACAGTTTTTAAAATAGCTTTTGATATAAAACCTTCTTCAATGGCATTTAAAAAATATAAGTCAGTCCCATTCACAGAACTGCCCAATTTCAGAGTGGGAGGGGTCCTCATAACTCATCTAGTCCAAACCTGTATTTTAAAAAGAGTCCATGTTCTAACATACCTTAAAAATAGTCAACCAACCTTTGCTTAAAGATGTTTAGTGATGGGGGACCTATTGCATTTCTTGCCCATTACTCCTAGTTCTGCACTCTGGAGCCAAAAAGAGTAAGTTTGATCTAGATTCCACCTGATGGCCCTTAAAGCACTGGAAGATGGCTATTATGTCCTTATCTGAATCTTCTCTCCAGGATAACATCCACAATTCTTTAAACTAATCCACACATTACATGAATTCAAGGTATTTCACCATCTAGGTCTCCTTTCCCTGGATGCTCTCCAACCTATCAATGATGTTGTTCATCCAGTCATGTCCTATGGACTGTAACGTGCCAGGTCCTTCTGTCCTCCAGTATCTTGAGAAGTTTGTCCAAGCTTATGTTCATTGCTTCCATCACATCATCTATCCTCTCATTCTTTGACTTTCCCTTCTCTTTTACCTTCAGTTTTTTCCAACATCAGGGTCTTTTCCAATGAGTCTCATCTTCTCATAATGTCGCCAAAGTATTTCAGCTTCAGCTTCAGTATATGTCTTTCCAATGAGAACTTAGTCTGAATTAATTTAAGTATTGACTGCTTTGATCTCCTTGCTATCTATGGGCTCTCAAAAGTCTTCTCTAGCACCACAGTTCAGAAGTGTTGATTCTGCAATGCTCAGCTTTTCTTACAATCCAACTCTCACAGCCGTTCATTACAACTAGAAAAACTGTAGCTTTGATTATAGATAGGGACCTTTGTTGGCAAGGTGGATGTCTCTGCCAGACATTTCTAATGGAAAAACCATAGCTTTGACTATAAGGACCTTTATATGCTTTTTACTGTGCTGTCCAGATTTGCCAAAGCTTTCCTTTCAGGATGGCTGCAGTTGCCATCTGCAGTGTTCTTTGAGCCCAAGAACATAATATCCAAC
Organism: Pseudochirops cupreus; assembly: GCA_028627135.1. Lineage (NCBI taxonomy): Eukaryota > Metazoa > Chordata > Mammalia > Diprotodontia > Pseudocheiridae > Pseudochirops > Pseudochirops cupreus. The sequence continues at coordinate 477,459,346 of CM053580.1, forward strand.
ACTGCTTCCCTTTTTTCTCCCTCTATTTGCCAGGTAATGATGGGACCAGTTTCTATGATCTTCATTTTTTTTTTTAATGTTTAAGCTTCAAGCCAGTTCTTACATTCTCTTCTCCTCACCCTCCTCAAGAGGATTCTTAATTCCTGTGTCCTGAACAGAATACACTGGATAATGGATCACTAGGCTGTATTTCCCCTTATAGAAGCCATCTTACCTCTCCCTGCAAAGGGTGTTGATCAATCATGTAATCAGCAAACATTCAACAAGCACCCGTTATATATAGGCAGGCACTATATTAAGTACTATGAATTAAAAGCCAAAGATGAAACAATTCCTGCCCTCAAGGAGCTTGCATTCTATTGGGGAAGGCATATAAATACAAGGTAATTGGGGGAGAGGGAGGTCAGGACTGGTGGAGGGAGGATAAAAGGTTTCACATAAAAGATGGTGCTTAACATGGGTTTGAAGGAAATTAAGGACTCTAGTTATGCTTAGGTATTCATTGATCTTGCATTTTTATTACTAACCTCATCATTTTGTCTCTAGTAGCTTCCAGAATGCCATTGGCAGCATTTGTTCTGAATGGTTAAGTTTCTTAGACAAATACCAAACCCGCATTAGCATGTTTTGGCATGTGTGGTCATTGAGAATAGCCCTCTGATACTCCTAGACATGGGGCCTCTGTAACAGATTGCAAAGGATTTTTATCAAATAGTTCATAATTTTTTTCATGAGATTTCTTCAGAAGTCCTAGCTCAGCATCATCCCCTCCCACTGCTTTATAACTATCAATCTATCTATATGATTGTCTATCTATCTCTATCCATATACATGCATGGTGTATGTATACTACATATACATAATATATACATACACACTTATATATATAATATAATGTATATCATACTATATATTGTATCTGCATATGTGTATACATATGTATGTATACACTTATATATGACCTCACACACATATATACATACATACATACGTAAATGCATGTGTATGTTTGGTTAGCTGGATTGAGAAGATCTTCTGTCTTTACCCTCATCTGGCCTTTTTGGTCTAACCTGTGACTTCAAAAGATGATTGGAAAGTGAGCCTCTGTCTCCTCAATAGAAAGTGAAGCAGTAGATTTTCTTACTATCCTTCACCCCCAAAAGTACTTCTCTTATTCCTGAGCATCAAGCGATGTTGCCACCTTTTCTTTTCTATAAAGAACCATTGATTCTAGATTCCGAGATTTCTATAAGATTTTCCTCTGATTTTGTTTTTCAGTCATCAGGGTTTCAGGTTTGGCCCTCATCTCATTTATTTTTTTTTCTCTATTTGATAAATGCACAAAGATAGACACATAAATCCTGCCCTTTCAGAATTTATAATGTAGTAAATGAATGCTTCATGAACTTAAAGATTGAGTAATTAGAGGGAACATTATATATATACACACACACAATACCTATATATACACATACATATACATACATATACATACATGTGTATAGGTACACATGTACATGCACATGTGTGTCTATATGTGTATTGTGTATATGTGTGTATACATATATATGATTTGAACCTTGAAGTAAGAGAACCTGGGTTCAAATCCTCTCTCTAGTGTTTTTATCTGTGTGACTTTTAGCTGGTCCCTTAAACTTCCCGGGCCTTCTCATTTGTAAAATGTGGAGGTGAAACTAGGTGGACTTTGAAATACTTTCCATCTCTATTTGTGTATAAATAACTCTGTTATTATGTAAGGTTTGATAACGCTACATAATAAGGAAGGAATTATGGCTAACATCAACCTGGAAAAATGAAACATGGCACCTCTTATTTATCAAATATCCCTAAATAGGGTATTTTCCCCATTGGGATTAACCCCATTGAGTCTATCATTTCTATAGCTGACCTCAAATTCAAGCATAAATTCATTCATTCATGTAAAAACTGTTTATTAAGCACTTTTTCTTAAATTCTTAAATTGTCTGTTGTCTATTTTCTATGCAAAGCATTGTTTTTTGAGTTTTAGTAGAAAATTCTCAAAAATGTTAGGCACCATTATTTCACAGCCTTGAGAAGCTTCCAATTCTCCCCTGCCAAATTTTTAGTTACCTCCTTCCCCTCTCCACCAACTTTACTTTTGGTGGAGACTGGTGAACAATTAGTATTATGAGGGAATAAACAATGAGAACCTTTGGATCCCAGTTACCTAGTCCCCAACCTACTCTAAATTTAAGGTTTATATTGAATCAGGTTTGGGTTTTTTTAGAGGGGATGAGGGAGCTATAAAAATATAGTAAAGTAATACCAGATGGAATTCCTCATGTAAATGACAGAATTACTAGAGCTCTGCTTGCAGCCAGGAAGACATGGGTTCAAATCTTGGCTCTAACAATTACTAGTTGTCTGATTCCATGGGCAAATTACTTAATCCATGAACCTCAACTTTCCCATCCATAAAATGGGAGTTAATACCAATTGTACATACCTTACGGGATCATTGAGAGGATGAAATAAAATAATGTAAGGAAAGTGCTTTTCAAGTACTTCAAAGTGATCAAGGCTACACAAAAGTCAGTTACTATTTATCACATGGGATCTCCATTATCAGAGCCCAAGGGTTCAAGCGTGCAGGCTGGGTTATCAGAAACCTTCAGAGTAAAGTCTCCAAGTCAAGCTTAGGATGGGGTGAGAGAATCTACCTTCTCACACCCAGGCGAGCAGCAGGAGCGATGTCCCCAGCGGAGACAGGCCGTGCTCTGCACCTTCCCATTAGTCCTTTCCCACCCTCATCCAGCCACTCGATGGCTGCACACAAAAAAGAATTGTTTCATGCCTACCAATTTTAGTTCCAAATCTAGCTCCATTGCAGTTTGTGCTATGACCTTGCAGTTTAGGAGAACAGTACTCATCATCACCTGACCTGAAGACTCCTATACAGGCCATGTTGATTGGTAGCTGGTGAGTCAGATTACAATCTCTCTGTAAGGCTTCAGATGGTGCTATTAAAAAAAAAAGACCTGGAACAATTCCTCTGCTCGACCCCTAATCATGCATGCCTCCCCAGTGCAATGTTTGCTTAGATACCATTTTGGGACTTGGGAAAGAAAGAGCGGAGAGAAAAAGTAGAGGAGAAGAGACAGAAGGGAAAGTCATAATAGGCCTTTAGAATAATTTAAATCTGCCAGGAAGTGAGGGAATAGGGTTAAAATTTCCCTTCCCCAAAAGAACCAGGGCTGGCTAGATGTCACAGTGAACAGAGCACCGGTCCTGGAATCAGGAGGACCTGAGTTCAAATGTGACCTCAGATACTTAACATTAGCCATGTGACCTTCGGAAAGTCACTTAACCCCAATTGCCCTGCCTTCCCCCCTCCAAAAAAAAAAGCAAAAAAAAAAAAAAAGAAGCTTTTGGTCCACTCTCTAGATCCCCTGATTCTGACCCCCAAACTTCAAACTCCTCCCCTCATAGATTTGGCATCATCTATAGCGTGGGACAGTCATCAGCCCTAGAGGGAGAGGAGGTTGTTGTTCAGTCATTTCAGTCATGTCCTATTCTTTCTGACCCCATTTGGGGTTTTCTTGGCAAAGACACTAGAGTGGTTTGCCATTTCCTCCTCCATCTCATTTTATAGATCAGTAACTGAGGCAGACAGGGTTACATGACTTGCCCAAGGTCACACAGCTAGTGTTTGAGGCTGCTTTTGAAATCAGGTCTTCCTGACTCCATGCCCAGAGCTCTATCCACTAGATGACTTCAAATTCCACCTCAGTCCCTTAGGAGCTGTATTAGGCTGAGAATGTCACTTAGCGGCTCTCTTCCTTATCTGTGAAATGAGAGCCCTGGTTGGCTTTAAACTACAACATTATGGAATGGGAGGTAGAGGGAGATGCCATATCATTTTGGTCCTCTTCAGGCATGAAGGACAACCACCACTACTTCTATCCCCAGAGCCTAGACAGTGCATGACACTTAGTAGGGCACTTAGTAAATGCTTATTGATTTGATTGATTGAAGCAATCATTGTAGTGTTTCCAAGGTGTTTGATTGGGAAAGGGAGGAAAAACAACAATAGCCTGAGGGAATGAAAAAGGTCCGGGGAGGGTTTTCGTTGTTGTTGCTACTGTTATTGGTTTGCTTATGGGCTTATATGTAGGTGCAGGAAAGAAAGACTACAGTAGAGACATTGAAGATTAGAGGGGTGAAGGTAGCTGGCATTCTTCCAGTGATCCAGGGCATATCTTGTCCTTTTTGCATTTTTCGCATTAAAGAGAGGGAGCTCAGTGATCTGAGGTCTTGCAAATCCTGTAGTGTAGTCTGGTGCCTTAGGGCTTTTCCCTCTTCTAAGTAGGAGAAGAACGGGAGCCTTCCTAACTCTAGCCTGGCTTAAGAAACTGTGAATGGGATTGGCATCCTCTGACTCTTCCTTCCCACATAGTGGGTCCCTTCAGGGATGTACAGGGACTGGGGATCCTATCCCTCAAAAACCATGTGCTTAACCTTGAAAATTTTAGCCTGGGTTGTTCCCACCAAAAGAGATAGGAACTTGTCCCTTTCAAATCCTCTTCTCAAACCCAGGAAGCCTAGTACCTGCTGGCCAGGCTCCTTGTCTGAGCTATTCCCTATCCACGCTGGGTATCTGTCAGCTTTTTTACTTACTAGCCCAGCAGCTTTCTTAATGGTAATATTTATGCCTGCCTCCTACTTCCCCCATAGGCATGCTTTCTGCATCTGCAGTATTATCGACCCAATTTCCTTTCTTTTGCTGTCCCCCACCTCCTTAGGGTGGCATCAATATGTGTTGGAAAGAGAAACTGTCTCTCCCTATGTCCAGGCTTAATGCCATGCATTTTTGCAGCATCTATAAATCAGTATCTGACTTGACTCCTTGCAAAAGAGTAAATGACCCAGGGTGAAGCAAGAAGGGGTTTCATGGCATCTTTTTTTTTCGCTTTTCTTTTTTTTTGGTGGGGGGAAGGTAGGACAATTGGGATTAAGTGACATGCCCAAGGTCATTTGGCTAGTTTTGTGTTAAGTGTGAGGCTGGATTTGAACTCAGGTCCTCTTGACTTCACGGCAGCTGCTTTATTCACTGCACCACCTAGCTGTACCAACGGTATCCCTTTCATATTAATTGCAGATTCTACTCTTGGGTTTCTCCTCAGTGGCCAAGAGATGTATCACTAGAACTTTGGTGGGCTCAGAAGAGAAATTAGAGCTTCATGCCAATGAACCTTTTTCTATTCTGAGGTCCTTTGTAAGAAATGAGCTTTTTATGTCAATGTCTGACTTAAAACCCTTTGGAAACAAGAGCTATTTGGCTGTTTGTTACTTAACAGACCAGGGGCTTGAACTGTCTGCAGAAAGATTTAATTGCTCTGTTTTTAGCCATTTAAGTTCACATGAGAAATGCTCTTTCCATCAAAGTGTTTTCCTTAAACCAGGCCACTTTTTTTCAAAGTATTTTTTAAAAGAAAACAAAAAGAAATTTCGAATATACCTAAAATCAGAATATCTTTGAAATTCTGAGGCACATGAAATACGTAAATGCAGAATATTCCTTGTCACCAGAGAGGCCAGTCTATGCAGGGTTACATAAAGCCATATTGGAGGCACAATTTTTTTCAATCTAAGGACTCACACAATGGAGTTGTTAAGTGGTATTAACCTGAAATAAGGAAGACTTCAAAAACAGAAAAAAATATGGTCTTTTAACTAAGGCAAGAGAATTGCAATCCAGGGTTACTAAGCATACCAAATGCTGGTGTATCCAAGAAGGGCAGGGTTAAACATATTTCAACAGGGAGGGAGTCTCAGAGGAGACACAGCCTTAAGAAGCTGTTACATAAGTTGTTTTGTTATAAATGAAAGTTCATAGAGAAGACTGAGAAAGGCTTGGAGAGAGGGGTGACATCTGGTCAGAACAGCAGGCTTGGGCTCCAGGTGTAGCAACAGGAAAACTGGTTCAGACCTGCTCCAATCATATGGCAGATGAGATCAAAGTCAGGTAGCCCCTTCTGACGTCTCGCTTCAACATTCTTTTTTTTAAACTGGTTTCAGTAGCCCTCAGGCAATTCGTATCTCTAGGATCAAGCAAGGTCAGTAGTTGCATTCAACATCTCCTTTGGGTCAAGACATATTGCATTGCTGACCAAGGAAGACATTGAGAGTTCAATGAGCTGCTGGACCATGACAGTATCAGTAACATGGATCCTAGAACAAGAAGGGACATGGAGGCAACACCTAATTTCTCTCCCAAAAGAAACTAGCTACAGAACTATGGGGGATAAGAATAGTGCAAGGTGAAAAGGAAAAGAGATTTGATCAACACATTGACAGGAGCCTTTGGGGACAGTCCCCTACCACAAGCATGACTTTCAAAGAATAACTGCACATGGGGAGGAAGTGAAAGGGAAAAATAACCCACTCTCGCTGTCCATTTCATTAGTTCATCATATCTTAGGGCTCAGATGTCTCATGTAGCTGTCTGGTTTCTGAGAACATCTCTTACTGCAGTCATCTAGTCTTCTGGAAATCTCCCCTTTTAGGCATTCCAAACACTGTCAACAACAACCTGAAGGGGGAACCCAGAAGAATCTATGAGAATCTATTTTGTGGAATAAAATCTATTACCAAATTATCAAAAGGAACAGATGGCTCTTTAACTTTTTGCATATGTGTATATATGCAAAACTGAACCCCACTGTTTAGCACAGTACCTTACATGTGCTTGATTTTAAATTATTGTAAGGCACCAGTGAAGAACTTAATGATCCATGCTGTCAGCAACATCAGTCATAGTGTTTTTGGACTGATTGAAATGTCTTGATGGCCTTTAAATCATTTGGCATTGGTGCATAGAGCAGTAGCGAATGTTAATCTTATGAGCCATCTTGATTTAATTAAATGTACAGTATGCTTTTGGCATCCTCTTTTTACATTTTCATTAGAAATTAATTGTAACAGTAATCACCAGAAATTTCTCAAGTACTTACACAAACTACCAGGACTGCTTATAAATATTTCAGTATGGGGTAGACTTAAAGGTACTTAATTACCTTTCAGAGAGGAAAGAAAAAAAAATATAAACATAAAAGTTCCCTCATTAAGGTTGGATCTAACATAAGTCACTCTTGGTAAGAAAATGGTTTGCCTAAAAATACCATAATAGTGACAGAGGTAAGAAAACATTTAAAAAGTAGATAGATAATAACTAAAGACAGAATACAGGTTACCAAAGTTCATAAACTCGGCAATGGGACAAAATAATATTAATGGACGGAAAAGGAATAAAATAGTATAAATGTGCTTTAAAACAAAAAAAACACCAGATAGCAGTAAAACAAATTCTGGTCAGATATCCTATTGTGAAACAAAACAGTCCTCCTAAATACAGAACACAAGGTGCCTAATTTGTAATACTCTTCTGTGTCTGTTACTTTAAAATTTTATTTTTGATAAAAGGTATGTTTTACCAAAGTGCTTGCTCAAGTACAAATCAATGAAAAACATCAAATAACTACACAGAGTTATCAAAATATTTGAATGTTAAGAACATGAAAACTCAAAATGTCTGTAAAGCTTACAGGAAAAAATAGGACAACTCATTCCCTTCTTAGGAGAATGAGGTACAGCTAAGAATCTAATAAAAACACCCTTTGTAAGTAGGTGATTTCTATGCCTATGTTTAATGGTCACACAAATGAATTCACCCAAAAGATGCTTATTTTTAAAAAAAAGACTGTGTTGGAGTGTTCAAATAGAGTAAATAAGTAATTCCAGATTTTATCAAATGAGTTGTCTACAACCATAATCAAATGAACTGGATATTATATCCACACCACCACTACTCTTAAATTCTTTTTCAAATCCTTGTGCAATTTCTTTTCATTTCAGTGCATGCTCTACATACAAATGTTAATCCTACATTAAATAATAAATCTTAGTAAAAAAAAATTAGAATTCCCTTTGAGATAGCACAGGATAGTCCAAAAGTTATCTTTTTTAAAACTTTATTTTTTGTTTTCAACATTCACTTCTATAAGTTTTAAATTTTCTTCCCCTCTTTTCTCTCCTCCCTCCCCAAGATGGCATGCAATCTGGTACAGGCTCTACATATACATTTCTATTAAACACATTTTCACATTAGTCATATTGTATAGAAGAATTAGAACAAATGGGAGGGACCATAAGAAAGAAAAGAAAACAAACAAAAAGAAAATATTCTGCTTCATTCGGCATTCATATTTCATATTTCTTTCTCTGGATGTGTATGGCATTTTCCATCATGAGTCCTTTGGAATTGTTTTAGGACCTTGCATTGCTGAGAAGGGCTAAGTCAGTCATTACACACTGTGGCTGTTTCTGTGTACAATATTCTCCTGGTTCTGCTCATTTCACTCGGCATCAGTTCATATAAATCTTTCCAGGTTTTCCTGAAGTTTGCCTGTTCATCATTTCTTACAGCACAATAATATTCCATTACATCAATATACCACAACTTGTTTAGCCATTCCCCAATTGATGGGCATCCCCTCAATTTCCAGTTCTTGGCCACCACAAAAAGAGCTGCTATAAATATTTGGACTATCCTGTACATATGGGTCCTTTTCGCATTTTTATGGTCTCTTTGGGATACAGCCCCAGAAGGAGTATTGCTGGGTCAAAGGGTATGCACATTTTTATAGCCCTTTGGGCATAGTTCCAAATTGCTCTCCTTAATGGTTGGACCAGCTCATAATTCCTCCAACAAAGAATTAGTGTTCCAACTTTTCCACGTTTCCAACATTTGTCATTTTCCTGTTTTGTCATGTTAGGCAATCCGATAGGTGTGATGTGGTACCTCAGAGTTGTTTTGATTTGCCTCTCTCTAATCAATTGTGATTTAGAGCATTTTTTCACATGACTATAGATAGCTTTAATTTCTTCCTTTGAAAATTGCCTGTTTATATCCTTTGACCATTTATCAACTAGGGAATGACTTGCATTCTTGTAAATTTGACTCAGTTCTCTATATATTTTAGAAATGAGGCCCAAAAGTTATCATCTTTTAAGGTTAAACTTTTCCTTTAAAACAAAACTGAAGATGTTTTGTATTTAACTCTGAAGTAATTAATACATATATGCTGTAGTACGACAAAAATCTTACATCATTATCTAATTATTCCCACTGCATTTTGGAAAATTTAAGGACCTTATCATAGACATGAATATATAACAACAGACAGGCAAATGACGAGGTCAAATACTCATTTACTTAGTTGTTCAGGGTATGGAATTGCAGATTGAAAACAGCAGGGACTGCTAAGTTATTGTAATAACAATTATATGAAGATGGACTTGCACTGGTTATAGAGATTGTGCTAGGAGAGGGAGAAGCAGATCGGGACCACTAAAGTGGCCTCCAGAAGGCAGCCCAAGAACACCCAAATAATTAAAGTATGCTTAGTTCCAATTGCTTTCAGGTGAGAATAAGCATAAGCAGCCAAGTGTATGATACTAGAGACAAGCTCAGAATTAACTAGGTGGGAAGATTTATGGCAAACTGAGTTAAGAGGGTCCTACCTTATCCTTTTCAAATTTGCCCTCCCAACCTTTCTCCTAGAAACAGATATCTACTGGCTTTAAGCCACAGACTTCACTCCCATTGAGCTGCTGCCATTTTCCCTGGAGCAGTGAAATACTGACTCAAGGACACAAAAACTTGCAAGCGAAGTTCAAAAAGAAAATTCACAGTCCCAAAAGGTTTCTCCTCAGACAGCAAAGTCTCACTAATCACAATGGGGTTGGATACAATTGTTATCAATGCTGTCAAGTTGTTGCGATAAATTAGCTAGCAAATAAAAAGCTATCAAGACTCCAAAAAATCATATAAAATATTCTGTGTAACATTGTTTTCATCTAGTATTCCCCCTTCTCAAATACAGCTTAAAATTCAACCTGATGTAAAAAGACAGTTATTAGAATTTAATAAAGTTTCTAATCCTTTAAGATAAAAATATATTTCTAAGGCTGTAGTCTAATAAGACTAAGTTATAGATATAATATCAGCACAGACTATTCCAGACATAAATTGGTAATTCACAATAAAAAGTCCTATATGATAAACAAATTCCTGCTTACTCCCCTCCTCTCATCAAGGAATGTTTGCAGTGGGGGAGGAGAATCAGTTTTCCAAGTGGAGCAATGTACAAATTCTTTCACAGAGCTGCACAATTTTTGTAAGTGATAGATTTGAAACTCGAAACAAAATCCATTGCCAGTCAGTTGACCTCAGTGCAGCTGAATGCATTTCCAAATTACCTTACATAGAAAATCACACTTGACTCTAATACAATGGAAAAAATTTAGGCAGAGCTTACTTCCTTCAAAAATCGAGGTTTCTATGATAGCTTGGCTGCCGCAAACCAGTCATCCCTGTGGTAACTTTTCTGACACCTCTTGCATAAAACCCTAAAGATTAGTGGGTGAACAATCCACTGCTTGATGAATTCTGCTTCACAATGCTAGGAATAGCCAACATCGAAAGATATCTCCTAGTTTTCAGGTTCAAACATTATAGAACTTAGATCATGTCACCTTACCACCAGAACTGAAGCAAACTTTAACCATGTCAAATAGCAAGTCTTACCAGGTCTCACCAGATATAACAATGAAGAGATTTTTGAATACATTAAAAAAAAATAGAGCTTTAAGACAATGCTTCATCAATTGTCAATATCTAAATTACAAGAGAAGCCATTCTTCTAAGTTTCTAATTTTTACTAAATTTCAGGGTATAAGCACATAGTTAATTTTCACATTGCAATTTTCACAAAGAGAGTTATTGCAACGAACAGGGCACTGAAAATCACAAGGAACAAACATTTACATAGTACTTGATATATAATATGATCAAGGCCTGATATCCAATACTTTATAAACAAAAGCTTCTTACAAACCTTCCTGAAAGGCGGGAGGCAGGACCACTATATGTCTATCCAACCTTTTCTTATTTCTTCAAAGAGCTCTATCAATTCTTAGTCTCAGGCCTCATTTTCCCTATCTCTGAGGCTTTCCAGATAAGTATAAGAACAGCTTCCCATTCCCATTCCCCAGCATCAGAGTCTAGAAATTCCAAGTGGCATATCACAAAAAATAGTCACATGAAGTTTTCCATATCTTTTTTCTTTCTATAAAATCAGAAAACTTCCTCAAATCTATTTAAACATACTTTAACTTTCTTCTTGATCTCCTCCCCTCTACATACACACACACAACATATTATATACAAATACATATACACACACATATCTCCAGTGACTCACACCTTTCTTATTTCCTTTTTTCTTCATCGAATCCTACATCCCTCACATTTCAATCATATCCCAGACCTATATTCACTATACTGAATATTTCCTTTATAATTTTAGCACATATTGTTAAAGAAAATTAATGACTTTTTAAAGACTTTTGCTCTTGAAGTGCAATATTGACTATTAGTATACCTGTACCAATTAAACTGAGGCACCAAAAGACAGAGGCACCAAAAACCCATTAAGAGGTTCTTAGCAGTTATGAAAACTTTTAACAGTTTATAAAAACTTGAATTATTCTAATAGCAATTAAGTTTAGGCATATTTATTCACAGAAGTAACACAAAACATTTTAAAAAATAAATATCATGTACATTTCAAGTTGCTTTCTTAAATAAGCTTCTCTTTTTTGTGTGTGCAGCAAGCAAAACAATTCTCAAGAATTTAAATACATTGTCTATTATAAAAATTGGTGGGAATCATATAAATTGCAGCAAAATTTCTAAGTCAAACACACACACACACACACACACACACACACCAGTTCAAAAGTTATTTCTAAATTGATTTATGTCATTAATTTGTAAAACTCCAAAATTAAAAACTGTTTGGTGGCTGAGACACCAGATAATTCCTCAGATTCAATTTGAATATAATCTACAAACCTTAATTTTGGGGTTCAATTAAACCTGGATTTACAATTTTTCTAATATCCAAAATCAATTCACAATTAAATTTTTAATTAGAAACAAATTAGTTAAAAGCAAGTAAAAAAAAAGATCAAGCTGTTTTCACCCTCTATCTGCTCCTCTGAGTAAATTGCTTTTCTGGCAATTGTGGTTTTTGTGACCGAGGAGATTTACACAGCTCAGTTGGTAACATTATCAAAGGTAAGGAGCTTATTCAAATTAATTGGTTAAGGAGGGAAAAGGGAGCTTCTGGTGAAAAAGCCATCTCAAACTTTTTCTTTTTCACTGACAATTTTGCCATTTTTGTCTTCCATTACATGCTATTATCACACTCTTTCCCTCCTCCATCTCAGACCATGAGGGAGAGAAGGAAAAAAATCCACTGACTTTTTACTCATGAACATATGCATAAACACACAGAGCACACTTAACATGTTCCACAAAGAGAGGCAAAAATACAAAACATATAGCCAGCAGGTGTCCTTTTAGAGGGACCTGTCAAGAATGACCTCATGTGGTTCATAATTACAAACCCAACAGCCACGCTGGAATGGACCCAAAGTTACCCATGTGTCTTTTAACAAATCCAAAAAGGGGTAGGAGTTCAAGAAATGTGAGAGACTCACTTACCCAGGCCAAACCACTGAGTCAAACCTGGACTGGAACATAAGAGGTCTTTGTTGTTATTGGGCACCTGAGATTAAAAGTAGCCATTGGCTAGGCAAGAGTCTTTGAATCCCACTTCCTGACAGACATGTCAACCCAAAATAAAGAAGACTGCCAAAACAGCACAAACTAGGGTCTTTCAACCAAGGCAAGGGCATTGCACTCCAAGACTCCCACATAGCACCAAAGCTGTTGTACTGCAGTGTCCAAGAGAGGCAGAGGAGGGGAGGGTTAGATACATTTCAATTGGGAGGGAATCTCAACGGAGGCTGAGCCTCAAGAAGCTTTTACATAAGTTCTTTTACATAACAACTAAAAGTCCATAGAGAACACAGAGAGAGGCTTGGGGAGAGGGGTGACATCTGGTCAGAAAAGCAAGCTTGGGCTCCAGATATAGCAATAGGGAAGCTGATTTAGACTAGCTCCAATCATGGGGACAGTTGAGATCAAAGAAAGTCGAGGGCCCCTTCTGATGTCTCCATTCAATATTCTTTTTTTTTTTAAACCTGGTTTTGATAACCCTCAGACAATTCATAACTCTAGGATCTGGTAATGTCAGCAGCTGATTCATCAGTGGCAAAGAGCTAAAGACATCCCTGTCATGTTAGGGGTAACAAGTCAGGGATAACACTAGGTGATCTGCTGCCCCAGGGTGAGACATGGTGGGTGGGACACAGATTATTGCCAATCTATATCAGTGAAATTTTCAGGAAACCACCCACCCTTCTCCAAAGGGTGACTCATACTCATTTGGAGAGAATGGTGGGTACAGCAGCTGTAGCTATAGATTGCAGAGTTGGGGAACCAGAAGCCTTGAGGCCACATGTGGCCCTCAAGGTCCTCAGGTGAAAGGCCACACTTGAGGACCTAGAAAGCCACATGTGGCTTCGAGGCTGCAGGTTCCCCACCTTTGGATTAGCCTGTAATAAGAATGAAGAGAGAAATAACTCGTCCCTGACTCAGAGATCGGAGGCCCCTTTAAATCCTATTTGACAAAGTCCAGAACCTGAGCAGTCATACTATATACAAATACACCATTGGCTATAAACTATTCTGAGATAGGCAGCCATTAAGACACTCACCTTTGAGTAATTGACAGTTTTCTTTGTGAGTCACTGAATGGGACATCAGAAATCATACAGTTCCATTCTCTCATTTTACATATAAGAAGAGCAGTGCCCAGACAGGTTAACTGATTTGTCTAAAGACATCTAGCTAGTTAGTAAGTGGCAGAGCTGAGACTACAAGCCCAGGTCGCCTGATCCCAAGACCCATGTGCATTCCATAACATCCAGAATGCCTGCTTTATCCTTATTCCCACCCCCCACTTAAAATGACATACTGCCTCCCTCTTAAAGTATTATCTGGTCTGAGCTACCTTTTTTTATTTTTTTAATTGCAGACTAAGAAGAACAACAAACAAGATTCTGGCAGCGTCCTGTTGCAGTAGTAACTTACTAGGGTCAGTGAATGTGTGCGGCTTTGAGCCCGATCAAGTCAGAGTCAAAGTGAAAGATGGAAAGGTGTTTGTGTCAGCGGAACGTGAGAATAGATACGATTGCCTAGGATCGAAAAAATACAGCTACGTGAACATCTGCAAAGAGTTTACCTTACCCTCATGTATGGATGAGAAAGACGTAATTTATTCTTACGGACTTGGCAGTTGTGTGAGCGTTGAAGCCCCTTGCCTTCCATGTGGTCCTTGTGACCCTTGTAATCCATGCAACCCATGCAACCCTTGCAATCCTTGCAATCCGTGCAACCCGTGCGGTCCGTGCAACCCGTGCGGCCCCTGCGACCCGTGCGGTCCCTGCGACCCGTGCGGTCCGTGCGATCCCTGCGGTCCGTGCGATCCCTGCGGCCCGTGCGACCCGTGCGGCCCGTGTGATCCCTGCGGCCCGTGCGATCCCTGCGGCCCGTGCGACCCATGCGGTCCGTGCGATCCCTGCGGTCCGTGCGACCCGTGTGACCCGTGCGGCCCGTGCGACCCCTGCGGTCCGTGCGACCCGTGCGATCCGTGTGACCCATGCAGCCCATGCAGTCCGTGCGATCCCTGCGATCCCTGCGACCCGTGCAGTCCATGCAGTCCATGCAGTCCGTGCGATCCGTGCGATCCGTGCGATCCGTGCGATCCGTGCGATCCCTGTGATCCATGTTATCCATGCGGAAGCCGACTTTCTTACCGGAAGATCATAACGTAGAGGGGTACAGATGGTAGACTGGTTAGTAGTTATTCGTTTTACCGTAAGTCAGCTCTTCCAGTGTTTATCTTTCCCTGCTTTCTGAAATACATAGGCTCCATAATACATAACTGCAAACCTGTTGGTGTTGTGTGAGAATCTTTTGGTTCTGCCCGCTGCTGAGTGGGGTTGGCCCTGCACAATTCCTGGGTTCAAAGAAGTGGTGGGAAAGAAAATGACATGGGAGATCTGTTCACAAAGAACCAGGCATGGATTAGTCTCATAGGTAGCCATAAGCACCGTATTTCCAAAAGATGGTCCTTAGGAGCCCAAGCCAGGAGTTAAGAGAAGCAGAATACTTGAAGGGCTCCAAGTCATGAAGACAGACCATAGTATATATTGGCTGCCTGGAAAAAAACCAAGAAATAAATGAAAAGGGACATACTTGGGAGGGGCTAAGGAAGCAAGTTGTTGGTTCAACCCTGTCCCTTGAAGATATCACAAGAACCATAAAATTGGCATTATTAATATCTTTGCTGACCAGTCTCAGTTGTGATATAATGGACTAACCAGACCCAGAATGTCTTCCTAACCTGAATATCTCCTGGCTTCTCCTTCAGGTCCAGGATTGAGGAACGTTGGTGTCGACACAACAGTTGTCTTGAGATGTTTTTGCCCCCTGTGCAAAGGCTACCAATTTCCCATTCATTTTCTGTTCTGACTTGCCTCCCTTCATAGTCTTGCCTCTGATGTTGACCTCATATCCCAGCCTCCACCTCCAGTTCAACAAGGTGCTCTCTATCTTGAATCCATTGCCCCCTTGTCATAGGCAGCTGGGTGGCTCAATAGGTAGAGTGCTGATCTGGGAGTCAGGAAGATTCAAGTTCAAATCCTACATCAGACAGTTACTAATGGTTGTTGTCCTTCATTCTCAGAGGACCAAAATGACATCAGTATGCTAGAGTCAAGTTACCATGTATCCAACTGTGCTGATCAGACCAATATGAGTTCGGAATGCTCTATCACAAAATAGTCCTTTTGAACATCTGGGGTGGAATCCTGGTCAAGTCCCTTAACCTTTCCTAGCTCCAGTTTCCTGATCTGAAAAATTAAGAAATTTGGACATGATAGCTTCCAAGGTCCCCTCCAGCTCCCCGGCCCTCTCCTCTCCTTTCCTCTTTTTTTCTCTCTCTCTCTGTGTCTGTCTGTCTCTGTCTCTCTCTCTGCTAACTCTCATTTTTCCACTGTTCATGCCTTGCTGATCTTCAACTTTTGAGTACCCTCTGTCTTCCACCTTCTCTGATCTTGCTTTAAGATATTAAACTCTGCTGGAGAAAGTCACAAAACCTGTAGACTGATTCTACTACAAATTAATACTATCAAACCTTAACTGGACCCTTCCCATTGCATGGCAATCTTTTTATTCATCTCTTATTGACTCCCTATTATAGTAACCACAGCAGCTACTCCAGGGTTTCTTTTTTCTCCACAAGCCCCAATTCTATATTCATATCTTACTCGAAGGAGATTATTTCTCTTCCTACTTGACTAAGAAACCACACATACTGAGTTCTCTTATCTCCCCTCCTTTATATACCACAAAATCTCTCTGTATTTTTATTCATTCTCTTCTAATTTGCTCCTGGCTCTGAAGATGAGATGAGATTTCTTCTTCTTGCCAAGTCTAGCCTCTCTGTACTCTTGATTCGCATCCCCTTTTGTTTCTTCCTTGGCCCATCAACCTATAAACACGCTCAAGTCTTCCTTACCTTTAAAAAAACGTTTCCTTCAAGATATCATTCTGTATCTATTTCTCCCTTCCACTGCTAAAAGCCTAGAAAGAACAGTCTATGTTTTCTGTCTCCACATCCTTACTAACCATTCATTCCTTATTTCTGACCCTGCCATCCTACTGAAATTTTTCTTTCAAAGGTCCTAAAAGTCACTTAAAGCTAAATCTGATGACCTTTTCTTAGCCTGCACCCTCCTTGATCTTTCTGCAGTAGTCAACGCTGTTGACCAACCCTTCCTCCAAGATCACCTTCTCCTTCCTTCACTGCCAAGAATTGTCCTCTTGTTCTTTTTCCTGTTTGGCTGTCCCTTAATCTTCTTTGATGGTTCATCCCCCTTTTCCTACCTACTTAGTGTATTTGTCTTCCAAGATTATGTTGTAGACGAGCTCTTTTCCTTTCCTCCTATTTCCTCTCCTGTCCTCCCTTCTCTCTTCTCCACTTCCTAAGCTCTCTCCCTTGGTGACATCATTTGTAACTGGCACTTTAATGATCACTTCTACATGAGTAACTCATAGTTCTATGTATTCAGTATGAATCTCTTCTCTGAACTCCAGTTCCATAGTGTCTCTAATCTCCTGATAAACTACTACCTGGATGTCATGTGGGCATCTCAAACCCAACAGGTCCAAAACTGTCATTACCTTTCCTCCAAAATTTCTAGCCATACTAGATTCTAGGATATCACCATCCTTCCAATCACCAAAGATTAAGACCTTGGAATAATTTTTGACTCATCTCTCTCACCTCACATCCCATCCCATGAGTTGCTGTTATTGCTTTCTTCATAATATTTCTCACATCTGTCTCTTCCTCTTCCCTCAGGTGGCTCCCAGTTTAGTTCAGGATCAAGATCACTTCTTGCCTAGACTCTTGCAATAGCTTCCCAATTGATTTCTCTGCCTTCAATTTTTCTCCTTCCCAACCCTTCCTTTACACAACTGTCAAAATTATCTTTCTATTGTGCAGGGCTTACTATGTCACTGTCCTCTTCAAAAACCTTCAGTAGTTCCCCATTTGCTAAAAATAGCAAAAATTTAGTGTGTCATTTAAGACTCTCCAAAATCTGGCTCCAACCTGCCTTTCCAGGTTTATCTCATACTATTTTCTTTTACACATTCTACATCCTAGAATCCTAGTTATCTCTCAAACCAACATTCTACCTCCCTTCTCTGTGCATTTATTCAGGCTATCCCACAGTCTGGAAGAGCAGTCTTTCTTCATCTCTATTCTGTCAAAATCCTCTGGAAGAACAGTCTTTCTTCATCTCTATTCTGTCAAACTCCTAATATTCCTTCAATGCTCAACTCAACTATCAACTCAACTATCAACTCCTCTATTAAGCCTTCCCTGATCCCCTTGTATGAAAGTATTCTTTCCCTCCTCAATTTTCTTTGAACAAATTGTCTGGAGCTTTCCCCCCTTCTTCCCCCTCCACCAATAACACTATACCCTGTGTTATACAAATTTGTGTACATGTCCTATCACCTCCCCCCCGCCCCAGTAGACTGTAAGCTCCTTGAGGGCAGGAACTGTTTTATTTTGTCTTTGTACCCCCAGTACCTTGCACAGAGCCTCGCACACAGCAAATGCCTAATAAATGTTTGTTGAATTGAATTGGAGGTTTAGGAGTGCTTTTGGATTGCAGCCTCTCCTTCCAGTCAATAGAATTCTACTGGTGAATTAGGTCCATTGTACAAACAGGGTATGAAGATGAGGACCTGCCTGCACCTGTCAGAAATGTGTGTGCATGTGTGTGCGTGTGTGTGTGTGTGTGTGTGTGTGTATGTGTATGTATATGCATGGGTGTGTGTGAGGAGGTCTGTGTGTGCATAGTGGGTAAGGGGCTGCTATTGATCTCTTCCCTGCTCTTGTTTGCAAGTGAATAGGAAAAGAGCATTTCATTATCCTTATCAATCCCCAGATTGAATTGTTGACATCACTTTGAGGGCGAATGATCCAGGGAAACTGGGTTACTGCGTGATGAGGTCAGAACTAAATATATGCTTTTTTTGGTGGATAGTTAGATATGTTGGGTCACTTCTAATCACAGAGAAATAGACTTGATCAATCAATAAGCCATTATTGAATGTCTGCTTTGTGCTAGATCTCAGGGGGAATCTCAAAGAAGAGCCCTCCCAAAAAACCTGTAATCTAGCCATAGTGAGAAGATTGATACACACAAAATTATTAGAGAACAGTACAATTGTCTTTAAAATATGGAGAATTTGTGTCCAGATTTTTACTTATTTCCCCAAGTAATCACTGTCAACTGTTACTGCAGGGTGACAAATAGCACCTTTCAGAACATATCAAAGGATGTTTTCAGGCAACCCAATGTCACTGTTTTTCAATTATTTTTCTTCTGCCCTTTGTAAATTTGCACATGTATGTTTAATGAGGATAGCAGAGACACAGCTCCCAATGACAGGACTTCTTTAACTTTGTTGGGTTATGGCGCCCTTTGGCAATCTGGTGAAGCCTATGAACATCTCCTAAACAATGAAGCAAGAAGCATTTGTATAGCAATTCAAAGCTTATACATCTTTAAAATATTATCTCATCCTCACCACAACCCTGAGAGGTAGGTCCTATGATCATTCCCATTTTATAGATGAGAAAACTGAGGCAGACAGAGGTTATGTGTCTTGCTTAGGGACACACAACCAGTAAGTCTCTGAGGTCTTATCTGAATTCAGATCTTCCTGACTGCAGTTGAGGGCTCTATCCATTGCGCCGTCTAGCTGCCTGGAATAAATATTATTTAGAACAAATAGAATGCAGAATTAGAACATAACTAATAAAGAGTTAGAATTTAGACACCATTTAGAATAAATATTCTTCCAAATAAATGAAGGAAATGCCAAATTTCAGTTAGATGTCAATGAAAACAAAAATGATTCCCCCCCTAAGTTCACAGACCCCCTGAAATCTATTCAGGTTAAGAACTCTGATCTAGAGAAAGGGGAAGAGGCTAGGGCAGCCTCCTTTTATATTTATTAGCAAAAATTTTTAATTGAAAATATAGCCCTCTTCCATCTGACCTTCCAAATCTCTAAATGAGCACTTTTCAAAAAACAAGACTTCACGCAAAATTACCTACGTGTCAGGGAGGGTTCTAGCGCATTGATCACTCTCGCTCA
Organism: Pseudochirops cupreus; assembly: GCA_028627135.1. Lineage (NCBI taxonomy): Eukaryota > Metazoa > Chordata > Mammalia > Diprotodontia > Pseudocheiridae > Pseudochirops > Pseudochirops cupreus. The sequence continues at coordinate 477,479,108 of CM053580.1, forward strand.
CCAGAGATTTGTTTTCAGTAAACAACAATATTCCTCTCTCCTTCAATGTAATAGCAGTAATAATAATAGTAGCAGCATTGTTGGCAGTAATAATGATTACAACATCTCTCATTTCACCTTTGCTAGCTTTTGGTTTTCTCATTCTCTCTTGTCTTTAAAGAACTGCTTTTTTCTCCCTGTCTTCTCTTCTCCCTACGCCTGCCCCCAAATCCCCAAGACCATATTTCTCCTTAGCCTAATCTTCCTGTTGGGTCACCATAGATCTCATGTCCACCATGCAGGCTTTCCTGATGACCCCATCCAAGGGTGTGCTACTAAGTGTTTAAAAATTGACTCTTTGGGGGAAAAATGTATGCAGGACATACTTTTAGGTGTAATTGGCATGATTAATGTTTTTTCTATTTCCTGAAGTCTAGACAATCAACAAAAAAATAAATCAAGTCCTGATTTATAATGTTTGCTAATTTCCCAGGCTTAATTATGCTCACACTAAAATTTTAACAACTGGCTCTCCTGAGATGGTATGACCTGGTTCCAGCACATGCCTGATTCTACCCCACATTGATAAGTCTTTCTGACAATTTGTTCCCTTCTACCCAATTTAGTTCTTTGTTTTATCATTATACAGTAGTGACAGAGTCAGCATGATTGAGGGGATAGATGGACTTGGAGTTAGGAAGACTGATTTAAATTTTGTTTCTGACTCTGTGGCCACTGGCAAGTCTCTTAGCTTCTGTGCCTCAGACATTTGTGTACTAAGTCATAACAGGTTTGTAGTCCACATCAGTGAAATCGCAGCTCTTTCATATATGTAGGACTTCTTGCCCACTAATCCTTTCACATTCACATGTGCTTGGTCTCCCCCAAATAAGCTAAGTCATCCTTTTTCTAACTTCCCACAGAACCTAGTAAAGTGCTGAGCTCACAGTAGACACTCAAAAAATGTTTATTGTCTATTCAAAAATCACTTCATAGGCTAGAATCTTCCACCAAGCCAGATAGGTTATCCCTCTCCCTCAAATCCTGAGCTTTATAAACAATGGCCCTGTCCTGGGAAATCCTTTTTCCAATAACAACCAATAAATTTATGCAAATTCTTACCACTGCTGCAGGCTCCATGGTAATAAACTCCCTGCTAATTTCCCAGAGAACATGACATCTCCAAGGGTTGACCCTTGGTATAAAGAGTTTTCTAGAAAAATCATGGTGTGCCTTATGCAGGCCTGACCTCATTTACTTAGTTCTCCCTCCCCACAAATATCGTGCTCTTTTGTGTTTTCCCTCCTTTGCCCCAATCACTAATCTGATTAATTTGTTGTTTGATTGTTTTTCAGTCATGTCTGATTCTTGGTGACTCCCATTTGGGATTATCTTGGCAACAATATTAGAGTGGTTTGCCAATTCTTTCTCCAACTCATTTTGCAGATGAGGAAACTGAGGCAAATGGAGTTAAGTGCCTTTCACAGGGTCACACAGTAAGTGTCTGAGGTCAAATTTGAACTCAGGTCTTCCTAACCCCAAGTCCAGTTCTCTCTCTATTGGACCACCTAGCTCTCCAAGCTGATTATTATGTAGCCTGAAATTCAGCTCCTATATTTATTCCTCTGGCTAAAGCAGACTTCTCCAAGAGTGTTCTTCTAGAATGCAAATACTTTTAGGGGAGATAGCACTTTAATGGTTCATCAGTCATTGCACATTAGTGTGAATTGATCAGTCTGTTTTCATATGCTACAGTTAACTGATATCAAAGCAATACAGGAATATAAGTTTCTATGTTGGGAGCAGGAGGGGAATGGGAACAGGAATTAGTCATTTTGGAATCTGAATCACCACCTGGGGAGGTTAGGCTTGGGAGCGAGTTGGAATGAAGGAGTAGAATGAAGGCATCAAATGCCTGGAGATGGAGGGCTGGGGGTGAAGGTGGGTTTTAAAGGAAATAAAGAGGTGATGAAGGCCACTGAAGACAGATTTCTCCTACTTCAAAATGGAATTACAGAGCAAAGAGCTAGACTGACCTTTTTAAAAATATATGTTTTACTGATGCTTTTTGCCTTTGCATCAGTTATTTTCCACCAAATTCCCTGCAGATTGAACTTTCCCTTGTAATGAAAAAACAAACCAACAATTGAAAACATCCATTACAGAGCCTGTGTCTGACAATGCATGCAGTATCCCATCCTAGTAGTCCCCCACTTCTGTGCCAGGGGAGGGAGAGGATTTCACTGCCAAGATCTTCTCTTGTCCTTTCTAGCTCTTCCTCTCTCATAAATGAGGGCTCCAGTTCCTTTTAGGGGTCTGTTCATTCACATTGCTCTAAGGAGGGGATGTGGTTTTGCCTTGTTGCAGAAAAATCAGGCAGGGCTTGCCTTGGTTGTAGAGTAAATCTAATAAATGTAAACACGAATTAAGTAAACAAACCCTGACTAATAAACACGCTGGAATGGAAAAGAAGTTAATTATACAACTATGAATATTGAATATATTCTAGAGCTTAAGAGGTATTTAATTAATGGTATCAAGAGAAATTTCTCCACTTGAGGATTGGGCTGAATCAATACCAAGTGGTTAGAAGGGATTATGTTTGTTTTGTTGTCAGTCAGTCATTCAACAAACATTTATTAAGTGCCTACTATGTGCCAGGCACCGCGCTAAGTACTGATGATAAAGAAAGGCAAAAACACATTAGTGTGCTGCTCTCAAGGAGCTCACAATCTAATTTCTTAAGAATCATGGAGCAAATTGGGCACATATACACATTTTGAGCCATATCTATGATTCTATAGGTATAGGGAACTCCTAGTGAGGAAAGTCCCTCCACTAAAGCAGATTGTCACCTGCTCTGAATTAGTCTTAGAGAGTAGTTTGTGAAGTTAAGTGACTTGCCTAGTATCCCACAGCCCCTGTATGAGAGATGGAATTTGAACCTAGTCTTTCTAGTTCCAAGACTGGCTATCCATATCTGGGTCACATTTTCCTCTCTCCTCCTTTTTCCCTACCCTGCCCGACAACTCTCACACACATGTGTGCTATCCCTAATTGTATAGTTATAACTATATCTGTAGAGATAGATGTGTCACGGTTCTAGTGCACATATAAATATGTTTGGTCCAGACCTGTGATCTTACTCATTGATGATGAGTAAGGAACTCCCTCCTTGATGCAGATCAAAAAGTCTTCTGTGATTTATAGTCCTAGGGAGTTGTCCCAGAGTTATTAAAAAGCTAAGTGACTCACGCGTGGTCACACAGCCAATATGAGTCAGAAGGAGAACTTGACCCCGGGTCCACCTGATTCTTCAAGATCAACCCTCTCTATTCTACCATGCTGTCTTTCTATGAATATTTTAGTCCTGAATTATGATAACTGTAAATGGAATCATTTTGGTTTTCATGAATTATTTATTTATGCTTTGTTTTTCCTCAGATCTGGCTTATATAACCCTTATTCTCTCCCTTCCTTTAGCCATTTGGGCATTGCCTCTTTGTCATAGAGCATGATGATTGAGTTTAAAACTTTGGACCCATGTCTTGCACTTAGTAGAGACATGATACATGTCACAGACCCCAAAATCTTTGGGCTGTAATACTATGCAATAAGCCCAGCACTAAATCTGCATCATGGGAGCTGCAAATTAGGAGCCAGGGATGAAGCTAAACTTAGGATTCTAGGGTTTTAAGACCATCGTCATAACATATTGCCCAACAACTCCCCAGTGAGTCCCATGGTGTACGATCTCAGGATTGACACGTTTATTCATAAAAGTGGCCTCATGAAGCAACTTTTTTTTTTAAGACACTGGAGCTAAAGCTTGCACTTGTCTTTCCAGTCTTGCTTATAAATATAAGCATGTGGGGTGGTTTGTTTATATCAGACTCTTAATTCTTACTAAGCCTCCCTTGCCTAGGCCTCAGGATATATAATGACAGCCTCAAATTAGGTGAGTAGAAGGGAGTACTCTTCTTTCTCACCTACCCCACCAATTCTTGATCCCTGAATCAGTCACCTAAAGGTGACTAAAGTCAACCAGACAGGTCCAGGCTTCATAGTCCTGTGACTTCTTCCAACTCCTTTGACCTCCCATGACCTTTATTCCACTTTGGCCACCCACATGTAAGGACATACATTGGACCTCCACATCATTATTTGGAACTGTTCCACCTCCATAGCTAGGAGCACCCCCATTTCCTATTCTATGTCTCCCACTCCTCACTTCAGCTGTATTTATCTTGAGCTCCAATCCCTCTGCTCCCAGAATCATGGAATCTTGGAGTTGGATGGGGCCTCGAAACCTTGTACAATCTGAACAGAAATCCCCTCAATAAGTGTCATCCAGATTCACTTCCAGAAATGGGAACTCACTGCCTACTGGGGTAATAAAAATAATAATGATGATGTAATAATAAGGATTTATATAACACTTCCATATTTTCAAGGAAAATACTTCCTTTGATCCACTCAACAACCCTAGGAGTTAGGTGCAGATGAGAACATTGAAGCAAACATTGTTTATGTCACTCAAGTTTGCAAAGCTAATAAGTGTCTGAGGAAGGATTTAAACTCAGATGTGCTTGACTCCAAGACCACTGAATACAGATAGACAAGCATTATTCAGATAGCTTATATATTTTTGGAAATATTTTTTAAAAAATACCTTAAGGGTCACCTCGAAAGCACACTTTGATTACAAGTAATGATATGCCTATAGACAATGGAAGCAAACTCATTTATAAAAAGAGAATCAAGCTTGCAAACTGCCATTGGCAGCAGGGGATAGAAAAATAGGAAATGTCAAGAATTTTTTTTTTTGGTCCCTCCAAATTGACAGAAGATAAAGTGGAATGAAGAGTGTCATATTTACCACCTACATTCTGTAGCCCAGGAGCATTCACCAAGCTTGAGGTTGGACTCCTGATGTAGTTACTGGTGCCTCCAGTGTGTTGAATGCCACTGTGCCCACCAAATGTCAATCCCACCAACCCAAAGGTGATCCCACCTGCTCTCTTCTTCCCACACACTGGTCCTCTTCAAAAACAGAAGACCAACAACAACAGCTCCTGCTCAGTTCTGGACCTACGTCATTGTTTGCTATGTCTGTTCTAGATAGATGGACAGCTAGGTGGTGGGATAGTGCAGAGAGTGCCAGGCCTGGAGTCAGGAAGACTTAGCGTCCTGAGTCCAAATCTAGCTTCAGACACTTATTAGCCATGATCCAGAGTCACAGTTCTGTCTTGGTCCACTTTGTGTCCAACAACTCTCCAGACTGCTGCCACTATCCTACTGCCAAAAGCATAATTTTGTTTTTATCTTTTTCCCCTGGAGAAAAGCTCAACCTTTTCAGCCTCTACTCAAGCCCAACATACTATAAGATCTTGTGCTATCTAATCCCAATATGTTTAAACACTTGCTCCATGGTACCTTTAGTCACTTTCTCCTGACCTACAGGTAGAAAAGACTACATAAATATCAAAAGTAGCAGCTAAAGGAAGGCCTTCTGACTTTAGATTTTGTGCTTTTCCCATCATACTGTCTGCCATATATTCTGTGATGGGCTGAAAGGCTGGAGTTTTGTATTGTATTGTGCAGAGTTTTGAATGATCATGTTGGAAGTCACACTTTATTAACTAGATAATGAGAAAGTCATTGAAGATTTTCGGGCAGAGGAATGATATGAGGAATAAATTAGAAGGATTACTTCATACTCAAGTGGATGGATATGAGGAAGGATTTATACTGAGATTTGCTTGACTCCAAGACCACTGTATACAGATAGACAAGCATATGAGGAATAAATTAGAAAGATTACTTCACACTTAAGTGTAAAGGATGAATTGGAGAGGGGATAAAGCCTAGGAGGCAGAAAATCCATTTAGGAGGTTATCACAATTGGCCTGGTAAGAAAAGATTAGGACCTGAACTAGGTTGGTTGCAGTAGGAATGAAAAGAGGAGGCACATAGATACAAGATACTGTGCAAGGAGAACTAGCAAAATTTAGTAATTAATAGGACATAAAATATGAGGAAGGAGGAACTCAGAAATGATTGGGAGGGTGATAGAAACAGAAAAATTAGAGAAAGAAGCTGTTTTGGGGGGGAAAGTGATGAGTTCTGTTTTGGACTTTTAAAGTTTTAGTATTTCGAAAGGTATGTAGGTAGAAATATTGAAAACCAAGAATAGAGCTCAAAGTAGACAGGTTGGAACTGGAGGTGAAGATCTGGGAGTTATTTATGTACAGGTGATAGTTGATTTCTTGAGAGTGGTTGAAATGACCAAAGAAGAGAATAGAAAGGGGGGAAGAGGAAAGAAATGGGGAAAGGAAGAAAGGAGGGGAAGGGAAAGGAGAAGGGAGAAGGGGAAAAGGAGAAGAGGAAAGGGAGAAGGGAGAAGAGAGAAGAAAGGGAAGGGAGAAGGGGAGAAAGAAAGAGGAAGAGAGAAGGGAAAAGGAAAAGGAAAGAAGGGAAGGGAAAAGAGAAAGAGGTGGGAAGGAAAAGAGAGAGGGAAGGCAAGAAATGGAAAGGGAAGGAAAGGGAAGAAAGGAGAGAAGGGAGGAAAAACCATCCAACTTCTCTTAGTGAAATTTGAGATGATGTGTAGTGTATTTGATCTAGGAATAGGGACAGACCAAAGTGATAAATATCACAGATGATTGAAGGACCAAAGCAATAACTATGTAGAGCAGAAAGGAAATGCTATATGTAACAGGGCCATAAGCAAACCTTGGGAGGATACAAACTTTAATTAATAGAATGCTACACTTTAAATTATGTAACTGTCTAAATAGATCTTGTCAATCAAGTGGAAAATGTTTTGTAGCAGCAAACCTCCAAGCCACTATGTCTAACTTTTTTCAAGAAGCCATTTTGAAAATAGCAAAATGGAATCCGTGAGTTGTTCTGCATTAATAGACATTTTCTAAGTCATCACTGCAAAACATCAGTCCTTTCAGAAACTAATGTGTTGTGCATAAATCACATTGCTTAAAATGTATGTGGAAAGGATATCTGATCCAGTCAAGCATGGAAAATTTTGAGCCAGCCTGTTGATTCTATTTTTAATCATACTGAATCAAGTCTACAGGTTACAGGAGCACTGGCTGCAAAACCTCCTTTGGTGTCATGTTCCAGTGTATAAGTTTGCAACAAATGACTTTTTCCTAAAATTTCCCATCGTATAATCTAAAGGACAGTAATTGGCATGAGGAGAACTGAAGTTTGAGCTCAAGTTTTGACCGTTAGTAATTGTATATGTCCCAGCAAGTCATCAAACCTCTTTGAATCTCAATTTTCTCTTATGTGAACTGGTATGATAATCGTTGTACAACCTACCTCCCAGGGTCGTTGTGAGGAAAGTGCATTGTAAACCTTAAAGTACTAGAGGTATGTGGATTTTACTGCAGAGCTAAAGAACAGCTAGTTGGCATTATCTCTATAGTCATTTTGAATAATGAATATTTTTAGAAACTAAATATCTAACTTGATAAATTTCAATATCTTCATAATCTCAACCCATGCAACAACTTTCAATGAAATCTACCCAGAAATGACAAAAGTTATGCCTATTTGGAAAAGTCATGATAGTTACCATTTTATTTCAAGATGGTGGGCTGAACCGTAAGCCAAATATTAAATATGTCCTGATATCTTTATAAAGGTAGCCAACTTTGTCAAAATTTGTGAAATGTCTTTGAAAAATTATAATGAGAGTGTCATATAAATGTGAATTGCTAATTGTATCAGAAGATTCATTAAGTTTGAATAAAAAAGGTGGGGATTGGGGCCTTTAATTAAAATTGAATTAGTCTTTCTTTACAGTCTTTACGCAGCTAGGTGGCAAAATGGGTAGAAAACTGGGTCTGGAGTCAGAAAGACCTGAGTTGAAATAAGTCTCAGATACTTATTAACTATATGGCCCTGGGCAGGTCACTTAACCCTATATGCCTCAGTTTCTTCATCTGCAAAAATGAACTGGAGAAGGAAATGGCAAACTACTCTAGTATCTTTGCAAAGAAAATCCCAAATAGGGTCATGAAGAAATGGACACAACTGAACAACAAAATAATTCCTACCCATTCAGGTGACTATTTTTGCACTCTGGAAAGCTGAGAGAGGAGACTAAATACAGGAGAGTTTGGGTAGTGGGTAGTTGCTGTCCAGTGCTCTTACTGCTGCTACAGTGGTGGCATATGTGATGCTCTCTTCTGTAACTGGGACCAGCTGAAAGTAAGGTCTGGGACTTGATGAGGAGATGCAAACTGATGGTCAAGAGTTATAGGGACTCCAGTCTCAGACATTTGACACTTCCTAGCTGTGTGAACCCCAATTGCCTTGCCTTTCTCACTCCGAAAAAAAAAAGAGTTACTGGGAGCATTGCTCCATGGGTGAGTCCTTGAGTACCTCAGTGGCTAGCTGTGTGGCACCACCAGGAACAGGGAGGAACTGGGGCAGGGAAATGGACTTTTGTCCCCTGCACCACTCTCACCTTTAGATTGCAATTCGTAGGTCCCAGACATATATTCCTTCACTTTCTAGTTAGTTGGTCAACAAATATTTATTACTCACTGAGTGTGCCAGACACTGTGCTAAGCCCTAGAGATATGAAGACAGGAAAACACACAGTCCATGCCCCCAAGAAGCTCACATTCTAATGGAAGACCGCACATACAAGACATATATATGTGCACATATGTGTATGCATATATATAGGGTGTGTTTGTGCACATGTGCTCATATATACATGTATGTATACATCAGTTATAGGATGTTATATATTATGTTACACTATCTATTATATTAAGTAATTTATTTAGTGTTTACCATTTGCCAGCACCATACCGAGCACTAGGGATGCAAGGAAAGGCATAAATAGTCCTTGTCCTCACAGAGTTTACATTCTAATGGAGGAGGTAGCATGTAATAACCAGGCATATATAAGATATAAGATAATATGAGGGGGAGAGGCACTAGCAGCTTGGGGGAGCATGAAAGGCCCCTTATAGAAGGCGAGTCTGGAAGGAAGCCAGAGAAACTAAAAGAGAGGGGTGAGGGGGTGGAACATTCCATGGATGGGAGACAGCCACTGAAAAAGTATGGAGTCGAGAGATGGAGTGTTACGCTCAGGCAAATGGGCCAATCAGTATGGCCAAACTGTCAATGTGCAAAGGAAAATAAAGTGTGAGGCAACCAGGAGGCACAGTAGACAGGGCACATAGCCTACAGTCAGGAAGACCTGAGTTCTAGTTCAGCTTCAGACATTTACTAGCTGTGTGACCCTGGGCAAGTCACTTCACCTTTGTTTATCACCTACCTCACAAGGTTGTTACGAAGATCAAATAAGATGATAATTGTTAAGCACTTATCATGGTTCCTGGCACATGATAAGCACTATATAAGCATTAGCTACTATAACTCTTTTTATTAAGTATGAGAAGACTGGAAAGGTAAGAAGGGTGCAGTTTATGAAGAGCTTAAAATTCCAAGGAGATAGCTTTGTATTTGATCTTGAAGTTAATAGGGAGCCACTAAAACTCACTGGGGGAGGGGAGAGATTGTGTTCAGATGTACCATTTAGAAAAACAATTTTGACAGGTGGAGAGTGATTGGAAAGGAGAAAGATGAGAGATTAACCAGAAGGTTATGGCAATAGACCAGGTGACAGGTGACGAGGGCCTGAAGTAGGTAGTGGATACGTGAATGAAGAGAAAGGACCATATTTAAGAGATGTTGTAAATGTAGAAACAAGATTTGGCGAATGATTTGTTAAGTGGGATGAGTGAAAGTGAGCTGTGTATGACACAAAGCTTGCAGGCCTGATTTACCAGAAGAATGGTGGTGCCCTCAGCATTGATTGGGAAATTTCAAAGAAAGAACAGTTTTGGGGGAAAGATAATGAGTTCAACTTTGGACATATTGAGTTTTGGATGTCAAAAGGACATCCGATTTGAGAAATCCGAAAGGAGATTGGTGATGTGGGATTGGAACTTAAGAGACTATGATTAAATAGATAGATCCAGGAAATATCTGCAGAGAGAGCATCCCTGAACCTATGTGAGCTCACCAAGTGAGGTATTATACAGGGATAAGAGAAGACCCAGGAGACAAGCTTGGGGCTTGCCCACTGGTTAGGAAGTGTTTTCTAGATGATGATATTCCCAAGATAGGATATGTTGTGTAAACATAGAAAGGAGGTAGGATCCAAGAGAAAGAGATGGTCAACATTATCAAAGGCAAAGGAGAGATCAAGGACAATGAATATTGAAAAAACAGAATTAGGTTTGGTAGTGAATAGATAATTGATAACTTTGGAGAGGGCAATTGCAGTTGAATCATGACTATGGAAGCTGGATTGCAGAGTGTCTGGAAGGAAGTGAGAGGAAAGAAATGAATGAATAAATTACACTGAGCTTTCTCGAGGAATTTAGCCAAAAAAGGGAGGAGAGATATAGGATAATACCTTGCAGAGATATTATGATCCAATGAGGGTTTTTTTTTTTTTAAGGTCAGGAGAGACTTGTCTGTAGGCATCAGGGAAGGTTCAATAGGTAGGAGGAAAGGGGAATAAGCATTTGCTAAGGACCTACTTACTGTGTCAGCCACTGTGCTAAGTGCTTTACAAATATTATCTTATTTGATCCTCACAATAAACCTGTGAGGCAGGTGCTATTGTGAATTCCCTTTTATAGCTGAGGAAACTGGGGTGGAGAGAAAGTAAGTGACTTGCCTAGGGTCACACAGCCAGTGTCTGAGACTAGTTTTGAACTCAGATCTTTCTGATTTTGTGACTCCAGGTGCAGCACTCTGTCCAGTCTGAGCTACCTAGAGAAAATTGAAAACAAGAAAAGAAAAGTGGGCATGCTAGTGGATTATGCAAAAAGTAGAGATGAGAGCTGGAGACAGGGGAAGATGAGATCAAGGGTATGTGCAGAGAGGGTTGGACCTTCCTAACAATAATGTTAATAATAATAACTAGTACAGTAACCCTCAACATTCCCATGTTTAACTTTTGAGATTTCCAACATTCCCATGATTTTATTAGTAACCTCATTTTCACTTTTGTGTTGGCAACCCGGCACATTTGGGGCGATGCACAATAGAGGAAAAACTGAGTGCAATGACTAGTTAGATGAAACGGCTCAGGAAAGTCTTTAGGACAGCAAAGATGATGATGACAAAGAAACTCCCAAAATTGTGCTATTCACACTTTCCAAGCTCCAAGGGTAACTTGGAATAATCAACCAGCTGGCTAGAGACAGCAAGACTGCCAATCCCATCATCGATAGTAGCTTCAAGGTTAACAGTCAACTCACCTCTGCTATGCTCTCATACTCTGAGACCTTTAAGTATCTTCAATAAAGTAGGCATCGCTCATGGATTATTTCAAGCTGGTACATCCTTCATGATCTACAATGCCATTCACCATCTGTGAAGGACAGAGATGATGTCAAGACCCTAACCTCACCCTTGATTTTCAGGGACCATGGTAGAGAGTTTTACAGCAGTATGGTATGCAATACAGCATCCTCATACCCTCATCTGACACAGTGGAAGGTAAGATACAGGTTAAAAAATGTTTTAATTGTAAGAATTGTATTTGTTTTATAGTATTCGTGGTACTCTGTTGATTTATTATGAAAAGTGAATACAGTCATAAATCAATGTGTTTTTTTTTTTTAACTGAGGTGTTAGCACAAAAGGCTACAGAATTCTAGGGAAATACTAGTGAGAAAAAATGTTTTGCATGTTACCAATTTTATTTTGTATACTGCATTTTATGGGTTATTTCATGGTAACTGTGTTAGGAAAAGTGCACATTATTAGAATTAATGTTTTGTTAAAAAGAACTGTATACAGAAAAGTATATTTTTAGCCATCTGTGGGGAGAGATTACAGTTTTTGGTGGTGACAGGAACCTAACACCCTATTTCGCATAGGTTCAATGTATTAACATTTCTTTTTAACTTTTGCACAGTTTTCTAGAAATGTAACTCTTACTAACATTGAGGATTGATTGTATTTACAAAGCTTTTTAAGGTTTGTGAATACTTTACAAACATTTTCTCATTTGATCCTCACAACAGACCTGGGAAGTAGGTGCTATTATTATCCCCACTTTACAGATGAGGAAATTGGAGTAGACAGAGGTTAAGTGACTTGCATAGGGTCACACTGCTATTAAGGGTCTAAGGCTGGATTTGAACTTAGGTCTTTCCCAATACTCAACATTGTCAAATATGGGCATGGAGTATTTCCCTCAAGATACAAGCAAATAAATTAAAGCTGTCAACAGGAAAAACTACAACTTACAGAACTGAAAAGAAAAATTTCTTTGGAGTTTTCCAGTCCTACCCTAATTCCTTAGCATGATCTAGAAGTAGCCTGAAGGTCATTTCTATTGGATGGTAAATTTGGGCCTGAAGGTCATTTCTATTGGATGGTAAATTTGGGGAGGTCTTCTCCCCCTTCTCTTATCCCAGCTCTTCTTTCTTCTTTTTTTCCCAATCTTCTTCAATTACTGTGTATATTGTCTTTCTGGTTCTGTTTACCTCACTTGGCCTTGATTCATATGAGTTCCTAAGCATCTCTTTTATTCATCATATTCAGCGTTTCTTAGGATACAGTAGTATTCTGTTACATTCACATACCACAACTTGTTTAGCCATCCCCCAACTGATGGCATCTCTTCATTTCCAGTTCTTTGCCATTATGAAAAGTGCTGCTATGTGTTTTGGTGCATGTAAGGAGGATATCCTTGGGTTATATCCCTAGTATAAGAATCTCCAGATCAAAGGACATGGATATTTTAGTCATTTTTTCTGCCTAATTCTAAATTGCTTTCCAGAATGGTTGGACCAACTGACATGTATACCCACAGAGAATTAAAGAGGCTTCTTTACATAGCGTGCTATTTTGTGGAAGCATGACTCTAGACCTGGAAGGAACTTCAGAGTCCATCTAGACTAATCCTCTTCATTTTACTCATGAAGAAACTGAGGCCCTAGGAAGTCAAGTGACTTGTCAAGGCGAACCAGATAGTAAGTGACAGTAGTCTGAAGACAAACTTGTCTTAGTTGGCAGAGGCTCATCATCAGAACTTTGGCCACTGGGTAATGAATATTTTTCAGACATACTAACTCACAAAGACTACCTACTAATGTACGGAGAGACTACTCTTATTTTCAGGAGAGGTACAGCCATGCAGAGGTGATTGCCAAGCTTTATGGGAGTAGATGAAAGAAGACTGTACAAGGTGCCTTTCTAATTCTCTGCCATCCCACAAGAGTTCTACCACTAGGTGGCGCATGGTTTTTATGAACTAAACACCCCAGTGGAGTTCTTAGGGTTTTCCCTGGAATCCGGTAGTCAGACCATTAACAGCAAATTGTCAGACTGAGCTGGTGCGTAGATTACATTTCATCTAGCACTTCTAAACATAGTTTTTAACCATGGGACAAATATAAATAATAAAACCTGTTAGTTGGCATCAAAAATGATAAAGCATTTTTAATTTTAGCTTTTAGCTCTTTCTAAAGTGATTCATTTAGGGGAGAAATGGTATTAACTTGCCTGGTTATGGAATCATTGGGATCCCTAAAAAACTACATTATCATAAGAGTTTATTAATATATAATAGGCTATGAGGGACTCTAAACGAATGGTTCTTGTTTTAGGATGTCTTCTGGTTAAGGCACTGGAGTGCATGTGAGAAATTTGCTTCATTGCAGTACTATTATTTGGACATAAATGTAAAATATGTTTTACATTAACTTCTCTCATAAATATTGCATGCTTTTGCTTCGGGTTCGTTAGGGGGTGGGGCCTCTTAGTCAACTTGGACTACGGTGGCCCTAGGGTAACCTGCAGTCTGAAGGATGATAGGAGGTTTTCAGCCACCATCTAGTGGCCAGCTCTGTTATGGTCTTGATCTTCTGGAAATCTGATGCAATGTGATGTTAAATGGTTCAGTGATGAAACTGAGACCATAGGAGCAGAGATTTCAAATTGTACATTTAATTCTACTCCTTTACTTTGTAAATGAGGAAACCCGGTGTGGTGGAAGGAGGGCTTGTTCTAGAGACCAAGGATTGGAGTTCAAATCCCACATCTGATGAGTGTGTGACCTTGGGCAGGTCACTTAGCCTCCCTGGTGCTCAGTTTCCTCATCTGTAAAATGAAGGTCTTGCAGTCAATCTAATTCTTCACTGTTTTTTATGTCTTGGATCCCTTTGGCCATCTGGTGAAGCCCATGACCACCTTCCCAGAATAATGTTTTCAAATGAATAAAGTTGAAATACATAGGATTATGAAGGAATTGTGAATTATGGAATTATGAAGGAAACCAATTTTATTGAAGTAAGTTATCAACAGTTGGAAAAAAAAAAGGTCATGGACCCTTGGTTAAGAATTCTTGGACTAGGGATGACTAGGTGGCACAGTGAACAGAGCACCGGCCCTGGAGTCAGGAGAACCTGAGTTCAAATCCAGCCTCAGACACTTAACACTTACTAGCCATGTGACCTTGGACAAGTCACTTAACCCCAATTGTCCTGCCCTCCCCCCTCCAAAAAAGAAACAGAAAGATTTCTTGGACTAGATGGGCTCTAAGGTCTCTTTCAGTTCTTAAACCATGATCCTATGAGATCTATCAGCACCTATCTCCTAGGGTTTGTTATAAGGATTAAGTAACATGACACATGCGATATATTTAAAATACTTTGCAAACCCTAACAAATGATATAATTCCTCATTCTTTTTGTTCTTATTCATTCACTTATTCTTCTGAGTAGTGTCCAACCCTCCATAACCCCATTAGAGGTTTTCTTGGCAAAGATACTGGAATCTTTTGCCATTTCCTTCTCCACCTCATTTTACAGATGAGGAAACTGAGGCAAACAGAGTTAAGGGGCTTGCCCAGGGTCATATAGCTGGAAGTGTCTAAAGCAAGATTTGAACTCAGGAAGGTGAATCTTCCTGATTCCCCAAGAGGAGAGATTGAAGAGGCAGTAGGATAGGAGAAGGGAAGTGGGCAGGGGAAGAGAAGTTTGTAGAGTAGCTATTACTGTTTTAAAGACTTTGCTATTTGGGGCAGCTAGGTGGCTCAGTGAACAGAGCACTGGCCCTGGAGTCAGGAGGACCTGAGTTCAAATCTGGCCTTAGATACAACACAAAACTAGCCATGTGACCTTGGGCAAGTCATTTAACTCCAATTGCCCTACCTTCCCCTCTCCAAAAAAAAAGCAAAAAGAAAGAAAAGACTGTGCTACTTAGTGGAGGATACTATAATAATAGTCCCCTACCTGACTTTATCTTGTCTTCTTTCCCTAGTCTCTTATCCCTCCTCTTGTCCTCCCCAGCCCAGCTTAGTGATAGCTAGGAAAGGTCAATATTGTGTTGGAATGACACAGGAAATCAAGCAGATCTCAGTGGGTCAAGCACCTGTGTTGGGTAACAAATATTACACATGGCATTCCTGTTTACATTTTTGTAATAGCCCATTATTTTAGTACTAACCGGTAATAGCTGGGTAGCCCTAAAATAGAGGGTGTGATTTTGCCCCGTGTCAGCTTTCCTGGAAGTTAGGCTTGCTGTCCTACGTCCCTGCCTGACCCCAATAGGATGTTGCTTACCTTGCTGCCTAGCTCATTGTGGAAAGTGACCACAAGGATTTTTGAACTTGGGCCTCCTGTGAGCACACAGGAAGCCAGGGAGCTGTTGGGTACTGATACTGTCCTTTGGGTTTCCAATACTCTGAGGTTGTCAAGCAACAAGCAGCTCTTAGCTTTCACAAGGAGAAACTGAAATAGAAAAAGACTCAATGACTTCAGGAAATGTCAGGCTAATGCAAGGACTGATGGACTATGGTAGTACCGGAGACAAAGCCCTGAGCTTGATCAGTTCAGAAGCCCTGGGTTTGAATCCTTCCTCCAACACTTACAAGGCATTTAGTAAGTCAGAGCCAGCTAGGTAGGCAGTGACTAGAGTGCTAGATCTCAATTCAGATTAATACCTGAGTCCAAATCTTGTAACTGACATTTATTACCTGTGGGACCCTGAGCAAGTCACTTAACCTCTCTCTGCTTCAGTTTCCTCAACTGTGAAATACGGATAATAATACCACCTCTCAGTGTTGTTGTGAAGGTCAAATAGAATAAGATCTATAAAGTGCTTTGTAAACCTTAAAGTGCTACATGAATGCTAGCTAGTAATGATAATGATGGAGTTGTCATAAGGCTCAAATATGATTTTACATATTTCCAGCACTCTGTAAATCTCAAAGCTGTTATTTCTTTTTGTTCATGTGTATAATGATAGCTAGGGCCCAAAACTTCAATTGGTGCTGGTGATAGTGGTTGAGAAAGCCCCTAAGAAAGGTTGTCCAGTAAAAAACAATTCTTAGCTTTCGCAAAGGAGAAAGCAGAAATATAAGAATGACTCCTGGACAGGTCAGTGTTTTGGGAATCTGAAGATCTTCCCAGCCCCTTGGCCCTTTGATAGGCTTAAGTGGCTCTGAGAACCTTCCCTGATTTGAAAGTATACTCTGCCCCCTAATAGGCTGAATGTGGTCACATGGAGCCTGTGGCA
>CM053580.1:477496179-477521358 GCA_028627135.1 Pseudochirops cupreus
TCCAACTGTAACTCGAGATACACAGGCACTGCAGTTGGGAGATCCATCCTGCCCTACCAAAAAGTGACATAGGAGAGAATAGACTGGGGGAGGGGGGACACACTGGGATGGCTGTTTTGGGGTGGTGGGCAGGGGAAAGACGGGGAGAAAATATGTAACTCAAAATCTTGTGGAAATGAATGATGCAAACTATAATAAAATTTTAAAAAAAAGCAGATCTAAGAACCTGTGCTAGCAGCCAATCTGGGTATGCTAGGGTGCTTGCTGCTACAGTCAGCTTCCAGCTTTTGAGGCCCCTTGCCAATGTCATCAGATCAGTGCTGTTCCTGCTACTGGAAAGGGCTCAATGACCATCCCTGGTCTCTAGAACGGTCCCCAACTTCTCATACCAAAACTCCCTTTCCTGGCTCCCACTTCCCTACATGCATTGCATCCCTCATTAGAAAGTAAGATCCCTGAAAGCAAGGACAGATTAGAAGCCTCACTAGTATTTGTGTCCCTAGTACTTTTATCAGCCCTAGAGCTTGTCACATAGTAGGCATTTAAACAATGACTTTTCATTCATTCATTGTTTCTTATCAGATGTGGAGATTCAGGCAAACACTAAAAAGTGAGGAAGAAAAGAGGAAGCTGTTTAGAAAAACAATATGGATTCCAGGGTATTCAACTTAGATTTTAGAAGGCACATGATAAAAACAAGAATATAGAAGTGGAGATACTATGGAGAAGAGGGATATGGTCCCACAACAATAGGGACAGAAAAGCTCACATCCAGAATGAGCTTGCAGACAATTCAATGAGAAACAAAAAGCCTTTTGGAAATGCCATTGAGATAGTAGCAGAATTAGTTCTATTAATAAAATAATTGGAAGAGGGTGTGTTTGGATGCTTTTTTAAGGGAAAGATAAAAGTGTCAAGATAAAAGTATCAATAACTTTAAAAGAATTGAAGTAGTGTGATGTAGTGGATGAAGAACCAGCTTAGAAGCCAGGAAGAGCTGGCTTCCTCTGACTCATATGGTCTGTATGAACCTGGACAAGCCTCCCAAACACTCAGTGCTCTAAGGAGCTCTTGAAGACTCAGTTATACAGAGATGCTGACCTTCATAGGTTCCCTACACCAGTGACATCACAGGCACCTCTCCTATATGGAGATCAAGGGGAAGAGCAAAGAAGGGATAAGACTAATTCAGGTAGACAGAATGATGATAATCATTGACAGAAGACAGAACTAGTCAACTTTTAATTTGTTTCTCTTTCCTCTACCAAAGATAATGATCTCACTGGGGAGTAAAAAACAAAATTTGTTCACAGAGAACTTGTAAAAAACTAGTTACTTGGATGAAGGCATAGATAGCACGCTTTGCAAATTTGCAGTTGACATGAAGCTTGTAGAGTAGCTAACATTGGATGACAGAGTCAGGATCCCTAAAGATCCTAATAAGTTGGGTATAATAGGGTTTCTCTTCAAATAAGATTTGGGATTCTTTCTCTCTTGACTGACCTATCTTGCTCCCAGTGGGAGAGCAAATTCACTCTGCATGTTGTCCAGTACATTTTCATCTGTATACCTTCTCTGATTTCTTTTTTTGTCCCTTCAGAGCATTGAATAGTAAGTCTCCAGCAGGAAAAGAATCTTATCTTTGAGTTTAGGGATTATAGTCTAACCTGGGATTCGGGTGTTCTACAAGCTCAATGTAAATCAGCTGTATGATATAACCACAACAATAGGTAATGCTATTCCAAGCTCCACTGAGAAAGGCAGACTGTATAGTATAAGGCAGGCCAGTTTGGCCAACTCTAGTATATAAAGGAACAGTATCACCATACTCTACCCTGGGAAGCCTACAATTACTCAGTTCTAGAAATCTCATTTTAGAAAAGAGATAGACAACCTGGAGCACACCCAGAAGAAGGTGGTGAGAAGACTAGAGGACATATCACATGAAGATTAAATGAAGGAGCTGGGTAGGCAGATCCAGGAGCAGAAAGTTTCAGAGAGACATGATAGATATCTTCGAGGTCTTGGATATCTGTCATATGGAACAGGCTTTACCTTTGTTCTATGTGGCCCCAGAAGGCAGAGCCTGGAACAGTTAGTGGAAGTTACAAAGTAGCAGATTTAGGCTTAATGTAAAGAAAACCATCCTAATTAGTCAAAACTGTCCAAAAGCAGAATGGCTTGCCCCAGAAAGCATTGCGGTTCTCCAATTGTATGTAGTAAGAATTATCCAGTTTATTTTCTGTGATCCTTTCTATCACTTGTTTAGTCATTAATGCTTCCCCTTTCTACAGATTTGAAAGGTAATTTCTTCCTTGCCACTCTAATTTGCTTATGATGTTACCCTTTATGTTTAACTCATGTAACCATTTGGAGTTTATTATAGTATATGGTGTGAGATGAAGGTCTATGCTAAATTTCTGCTAAATTGCTTTCTAGTTTCCTCAGAGGTTTTTGTCAAATAGTGAGTCCTTAGCATAGTAACTGAGGTCTTTATGTTTATCAAGTGCTATGCTATTATAGTGTTTGTTTACTTCAACATGGTGCATACCCAATTTGTTTTGCTAATTAGATTCTTCTTCGTTGTTTTAACCAGTATTGTTGTTCAGTCATTTCAGTCATGTCCAACTCTTTGTGACTCTATTTGGAGTTTTCATGGCAAAGATACTGGATTGATTTGTCATGTCCTTCTCTAGTTCATTTTACAGATGAGGAAACTGAGGCAAATAGGGTTAAATGACTTGCCTAGGGTCACACAACTAGTAAGTGTCTGAGACTGAATTTGAACTCAGGTCTTCCCAAGTTCCATGATGCCCATCGCTCTATCCATTACACCACCTAACTGTCCCTGTTTTGACCAAAATATTTTTTAAATTACTGCATTTTAATATACTTAGAAATCTGGTACTGATGGACCACCTTTTTTTCTCCATTCTTTTTTTCATTATTACACTGTGAGTCTCCACATAAATTTTATTATTATTTTTCTATCTCTATGAAATAATCCTTTGGTAGTTTGAATAGTATGTCACTGAATTAGTAAATTAACTTCTTGGAGGGGAGGGGGAATTCTATAATATTTTATTAAAGGGATGTTTTGTGAGTACTTAGTAAAGAATCGTGGTGACCCTTCTACTTCTGCATTGATGATGATAGAAAGTCAGAGATGGGAGAAGAGGATGATAAGAATCATCTACTTTCCAGATTATTCATTTACATTAATTAATTGTTGGTACTAGAACTAGGAGTATCAGGTGGAAGTTGTAGGGTGGAAGATATGTTTGATGTAAAGGAGAAGTTCCTAATATTTAAGAACTATCCAGAAGTATAATGGACTTCCTTGGGAGTTAGCTGACTCCTTGTCTCTGGAGGTTTTAAAGTACAGATTGAATGACCATTTGTCAGTGGTTTATAAAGGAAATTTTTTGCCTAGGCAGAGATTGATTTCTAAGACCTCTTAGATTCCTTCCAATTCTGACATTCTATGGATCTATGATTTTGTTTTAGAGAACACTAGCCTTGGTCCTGTCATTTTGAGTCACCATCTTGAATTCACTCTCTTTTATCTTCCCTTTAATTATCTGAAAATATCCATCATGTTTTCGTATCACTGCTCATCTTAGAAGCAACAGTCCACTTGAATACAATTTAATTCTGTCCAGCATGGATAAATATCTATATCTATATCTATATCTATCTATCTATCTATCTATCTATCTATATATATATATATATATATATATATATGCACACACACATACACACACACACACACACACATAATGTATGTATGTATATATCCTAATACATACACTCAGTACCATCATGGAGTCCTTACCAAAACCTTTATAATCATAAGGATTCTGCATTTACATTTTAATATATACCCCTTGCATTCACAACCTTGAAGAAGCCATAATCTTTACAATCACTTTCTGGTGAGGAGTGTCTTTTGTCACACATACATAGGCCCAAGGCCACCTAAACCTGTCTTCTTTTCCATATGGATTTGCAAGGCCACAGGCCTTGCTTCTCAGGCTCCATAATGCATGGTCTGAGCTCTCAATCACTATCAAACAACAATGAAAAGGTCAGATTAAGTTGTTTTCTGTAATATGCAATTTGGGACATAGAAACTATTATCGAATATAAGTGGGTTTTGACCTTTGATCCAGCAAAAGCACTAGTAGGTCTGTATCCCAAAGAAATCATTAAAAAGGGAAAAGGACCCACATGTACAAAAATATTGATAGCAACTCTTTTTGTAGTGGCCAAGAATTGGAAATTGAGGGGATGTCCATCAATTGGAGAATGGTTGAAAAAGTTGTGGTATATCAATGTAATGGAACACCATTGTGCTAAAAAAAATGATGAGAAGGCAGATATCAGAAAAACCTGGAAAGTCTCATATGAAATGATGCTGAGTGAAGTGAGCAGAACCAGAAGAACATTATACACAGTAATAGTAACACTGTGCAGTGATCAACTATGATTGACTTAGCTCTTCTCAGCAAAACGATGATCTAAGACAGTTCTAAAAGACTCATGACAGAAAATGCTATCCATATCCAGAGAAAGAACCATGGAGTCTGAATATAGATCTAAGCATATGATTTTCTATTTTTTTTCTGTTTCTTGTGGCTTTTCTCCTTTGTTCTGTTTCTTCTTTCACAGCATGACTAATGTAGAAATATGTTTCCATCATTGCACATGTATAACCTATATCAGATTGCTTGCCATCTTGGGGAGGGGGGAGGGAAGGGAGGGCATAAGGAAGAAAAATTTGGAACTCAAAATCTTAAGAAAATGAATGTTGAAAACTACTTTTAATTGAAAAAATAAAATACTATTTACAAAAAATAAACTGAAAAAATAGGTGCAATAAGCAAACAAACTTCAAAAATTATTTTTATTTAGACAAGTTTAGGAATTGTTTATTTCTTTTCAGAACTAGTCAATTTCTAAATAAAATATTTACCTGAGGCAGAATAAAGGAAGTGGGTTTTGATATGCTAATCTATTTAATTATATTTCTTATCTGCAGTTTGATAAACAGAGAGTGATTGGCTTGTGGGTGGGGGTGGGGTGGGATGACTGGAGAGGAAATCACATAGTCTTCCTAATACAATAGAACACTTTAACTATATTTTAAATCAGATTCTTTGTGGAGTTTTCCCAGCATTTTGCACTTTATGTCTCCTCTTCCCTTTGATGTTGAAATATACACTCTAAAAATAATGGCAAATGGCTCCTACAGATGTGTCCTTGAGCATGTGGTGAATGTAAAATATTAATGAAGTATTAATGCCACCTGGGAGAGCAGTGTACTAATTAAGGTGTAGGAGCATTCTTATTATTGGCCCTTGTTTTGGGGTACTTCCATAGAACCATTCAAATTGCCCTTTAAGCTCAAATGTCTCATATTTATTCTTAGCCCAAAAGAAAGTAAATCATGGGAAAACTTAGAATTTGTATATTTTGGGGCATCTCAACAGGGAAAACAAGTTTTCCATTCATTAAAAATACTCATGCACATAGATACAAACATACCTATGTTCCTATTGCTATAGCCTCCCAGTTTGTCTTCCTACACCAAATCTTCTCCATGCTCCAATATATCTTCCACACAGCCACCGAAGTGTTTTCCTAAAGCATGAGTCTGACAATGTCACTATAATGGCAAACAAAGTAGTATTTTGCTGCTTGTTTCAGCTATTCAAGTGCCTTTGAGCCTCACCTTTGATTGTGTCAAGACTTTGTTGGAAACAGTATATATTTTGTGGCCCTTAATCTGCCTAAGGGAGTTTGGAGACTTTTCCTGCCCTTAATAGGCCTAATGACATCATATGGAGCCCATGGTGGGAAATAACAGAATAGAAAAGGCAGAACAGAAAGGGTAGAACAGGAAGGGTGGAACAGGAAGGAGCAGAGCCAATAAAAGCTCAAACACATTTGGGACCAAGCAGAACTGAGAGGGAGAGTATTTATGATTTCTGGTATTCTGTCTGTCTGTGTTGGTATTATTTTGTCAGAATGAAGCAGAAATTCTGTCTGCTGAAAGAGGACTTTAGCAAAAGCTCTGAAAGAGGACTTTACTGCTATTTACAGAAATCTTAAAAAAGGGCTTTACTGCTGTTTACAGAAGTCCTGGTACTTTACTGTTGATTTGTGTTTGATTTCTCAGACAGAAGCTTTGTCTGTTGGTTTGTGTTAATTTGTCAGAGAGGAAGTGAATTGAGATGATAGTGCTGGCAATGTGTGTAAATATTGTAGTTCTGTTAAGCTTTGTCTTCCTCGAAACAAAATGTGAAGGGCTTGGAGTAGAGCAATCTGTATGAAACAGGAGCAGAGAACTGCCTATGTGTGAGTCCAGGCAAGAGTTGGAAGAGCTGCCCACCTGTGAATCCAAGCAAGAGTCCGATGAATCTGGCCAAGAGTTGGAAGCAGTCAACCTGTGGAGGAGGAGCCATGGGGTTTGGAAGCCAGCCTCGAGTCAAGATGAAAGAGAACTTGGGTACACAGTAGTGACTGATGATATTGTCACTTATTGTAACCCTAGGGGTAGATAGCCTTTGTACTTTCCACTACCCCATAAGATGATTGGTTTAAGGATGATTGGAAGCCAGCCTCAAGTCAAGATGCAAGAAGACTTTACTTGAGTACTCTATATTGACTGATGGGATTGTGACTTACTGAATGATATGTTTTGTTTAAGACTATGTGACTACCTTGGTAAAAAGTTGTTATGTTATATTGTTGTGAATGTTGTGCTTTAGTTTCTTGAATGTTTTGTTTTTGTTTATTGCTGAATAAATAGAGAGTTCACTATACTATGCAATTAGGTCCTTAAAGTTATTCACAGCACCAGTCCTCAGGAAAGCTGCTTGGGATTGGCTTTATAGTCACACCTTTACTCAACAAATTCTGTATTTGTGTCTCTGTATTACCTCCAGGAGCAACTCTTGTGAAGAGTTACAACTCTTCACAAACTAGCACCTTCCAA
Source organism: Pseudochirops cupreus (assembly GCA_028627135.1). Lineage (NCBI taxonomy): Eukaryota > Metazoa > Chordata > Mammalia > Diprotodontia > Pseudocheiridae > Pseudochirops > Pseudochirops cupreus. The sequence continues at coordinate 477,503,183 of CM053580.1, forward strand.
CCATACCACTCTTACACATTATTTCCCTTTGCCCCTTGTGCAGTCTAGTCATACTGATGTGCATGCTATTCCTCGCACAGCAAGCTCCAAGTGCTAGGAATCTCCATTCCTTTGCACTGACTATCCCACTCCTACCTCCACAACCAACCCTAGAATGCTCACCCTCCCAGCATTGACCTTTTAGAGTGGATGAAAGGAAAGAAGGAAAGAAGGAAGGAAGGAATAGGAATCTGGAAGAGTCACTCCCCTTGAAAGGGAGTAAGAGTTAAGGAGTAGGTCAGTCATTGGTTATCTGTAAATTTACAGATTTTTAAAAATATATTTTATATATTTTATACATTTATACATAAAAAATACATATATATTTTTATACATTTACAGATAAATGAATTATGAGCTAGAAAGTGTTCCTCAGAAATGAAGCAGGAATTTAGTGGGAATTTAAGAGAGTGAGAAATCTGAAACTGAGAGAGAAGGCTAATGTGTTTATCATTGGAGGACATTGATGTAATATTGATGGTCTCCAGGGATAATGGTACTCATCCCCAAGGCCCTTTGGCTACTACTAGTCATAGATAGGTTCAAAATATAGCAGTAAAAGCAAAAAATATAGGTAGGGCTGTTACCACATAAATCATGTTAGCCAATCCAATATGCTACTAAAATGCATTTACTCTCAAAATACTTCTGTATCCTATCCAGATTGCAAGTAGCCTGTGCTCACTTGGCCTCTACTACTCTGGTCTATGTCCTCCTGTAAGTTCAATACAAGGGTCTACCCAACTTGCTGGTTCATCTTGATGTCACAAACATACTACTTTCCATCAGTTATGCCTTGCTCTCTTCACGTGACCATCCCATCTTCACAGGATCGTAGACTTAGTGCCTGAAGGGGCCTTAGAGGCATTTAGTCCAACATATTTTACACGCTCATAGAGGTCAAATGACTTACCCTAAGTTACATAAGTACTAAGTGCCAGAGGCAGGATCCAAACCCAGCTCTTCCAACTCCAAAGACGACGATCTTTCCACTGTACAATGCTTCCTGTCTTCTTTTTCCACTACATTTCTTCAATGACATCTTTTACCCTGGTTTATGTTCATAATTCTTTGCTTATAACGTTCTACAGCTTCCTCATACCCACAATGTACCTCTCTACTGCCCATAAATGATGCTTATTTTTAATGCTCCAGAGGCTATGTTGTTCCATGATTCATTGACGTACAACAAAACTAGTAGAATCCTGGTGTTAAAAAGAGGAGCCTTTGTTTTGGGGAGAAACTTGGGGTTATTAAAAGAACTTTATAATCTCCCAGTGGTAATCCACCATGTTCTCTCCTCCTATTCAGTTCTGGACATAACACATTGCTTATTTACAGCAATTAGGATAATTATCTGTACCATGCTATCTCATCCATTACTATATTTTAAATTAGTATTTTTTCTCTTTTTTTATCCAATAAAATTGGTTTTGCAAAATCCTCATGTTCTCTCCTACGAACTAAGGGGAAAAGGAATTTGTCCACAGCCTAACCCAAGAGAGTCCAGGGAGATAAGAGTGTCCCTAGAGGTTAGAGGTGGCAGTAAAGTATCAGTTACCTGAATGACCCAGCAGAGCTGGAATAATTAAGAGGCATGAAATCTCAGGATGGGAGAACTTGGGAAAAGGTATGATCACTAATCCCCTCACACCTGAGAGTTTCCCTCACACACATTCCCTAGAGTTCTAGCTTTGTCCTTATTATCTAGACCCACAAAAGGAGATATTTTGTTAGCAAGGGCAGGAAATGTATAACATTAACTATAAAATAATCACAGGGATAGGGGAAGGAGATAGAAGTTAACTGTTTCAGAAGGACTAATTTATTCTTATTTTGTGGGTGTGGCCAACATTCACTATTGATCCAGTCTACCTTCCAAGAGGCAGAAGGCACAGTGATGAGTGTTGTCTCTAGAGTCAGAGGAGATGGCTGCAAGTTCCAGCTCTGCTACTCACTACCTATGTGAAATTGGGCAAATCCTTTCACTTCTCTAGGCATCAACAAAATGAGGGAGTTGAACAAGTAGGTCGCTTTGATGTCTCCTCTAGCTTTCAGCCTCTGAAGATCCATGGTTGCACAAGTAATCCTAATTATGGAGCTATTCAAAATCAGAATGGGCTATTTCTAGAACCTTTAAAAGTAAAGATTAGTTGACCTTTTTTTGAAGATATTGTAAAGGAGACTTTTGCTTAGATACTGAATGAGATGATTTCTTCCATGTTTCTATGTAATTTAATGGAATCTGATATAAAAATCCATTTTATATAAAAGGTAAATTTAGGGGTTTACCTTACAAATAGACTTACTATAGAGATACTTTCAATAGGTTCATACACTCACAGGCTAAAAGAGCTAAAATGGACCTTAGAAATCTAGTCTAACAATGTCTTCCCCCAAACAAATGGATTTGTCCACTTTTCAGAAATGCATTTGTGAAATGAGCAAGACACATCAATACACACTGAGAGGCCTGGTGCCATTCTCTGCTTCATTTCTTACCTAGCCTTAATCACTAATTGGATGTTGCCTTAGTCAAACTGAAACCTGTTAAAGACCTTAGCTTAAAAAGGCCAAGGTCTCCCACTGCATGCAGAGCCATCTCTAGTTATCCTGATCTATATCTTGCCACTGGACCCAGATGGCTCTGGAGGAGAGAGTGAAGCTGGTGACTTTGCACAGCCCTCCCTTGCTTAAATCCAATTCATTTGCATGTCATGGCATCACCTCCCTGATGCTTTGTTTCTCTTCGAGGAAGGGCAAACAACAACAACAAAAATGTTCAGTGAATTTAAGAGTCCTCAAGGTAAAGCAGAATTCAAATCTTTCCACTCACATTCTGAAAATGGAATGTGTTGACTTGCTTGTTGCGTCTTGGCTAGTCTAATTTTTTTCAGCTTTGTGGATCAACTTCTGTTCCACATTTGATTTCACAAGGTTGGCTAAGTTTAACCTGCCTATCTACTAAAATCTTCTGCCAGTATCTCTGTTCATGGTCACCAGAGAGTATCTCACATTTCCAATTATTTCTTTTTAACTTCTTCATGTGCTTTGATTACTGCTTGAGCATCCTCTGGAGCTTTAGTGCTAGCATGGCACTCTGTATCTCCTAGCGCATCAACATAAACAACTTCCGATATCACTGCCAAGGTTGCCTAGAGGTGTTTCTAGCTTGGCAGGGGCTCCATGCTAATGATCTTCACAGTCAATCCGCTCCAAAACTGGGTTTCATTGTGTTAACAGTCTCAGGAGGCTGACAGTCTTCAGTATTTGCATGGATGTTTTTAATTTCAGGGACTCTGTCCATCTGCCCTAAATTTTCAGACTTTACTTAGGATATATTTTTAAAAGAAGCCATACTGGCTTTCTGCAGAGCCAAATCCTTTTTTTTTTTTCACTTCCATCTATTCACTCTTGGATAGTACACCCAAATGGTATGACCTCCTGTCCCATTTTGTTATCTCCTTATGTTTCTTCTATTTTCTTTTTTATTCTAAAAGTGATCCATCTTTCATATCTCCAGCATCTTTCTCCTCTTCTATAGAGACTTCTAAGTCCTTATAATCCTTTGACATTTCAGGTTTTGAGTGCTCATCTTTGGCACTTTCTTCCTTCAGAGAGCTTTTCTCCAGAATTATTTCTCTCCTCTTCCCTCCTCTGGCTTCTTAAGGTAAACTCAACACTTCAGATCCTACCTTTTTTTCTTCTCCTTCTTACAGGGTGGCCTTTTGATATCTGAACTGCTCACTTCTGAGCCCTCCAGTGTTGTGCTGTGCCTTTTAAGGTTGTTTAAATGTTATAAATGTTCATCAGTGGTGCCTGTCATTGTTTGCTTGGGCTCCACTGCTACCTGAACAGCTTTCTTTTTTATTTTATTTATGAATAATGAGCTTTACAAACTCCAAAGCACTACATAAATGTTAGTTATTACTACTATCATGTTCTTCTCAACTTTTTTGATGGAATTTAGTTAGAAATAGGACAAGTCCCTAGCTGTCTATTATTTCTGTATATTTGATGTCCTTCAGACTACTGTGCGTGCAAAAAGATAAAATGATTGCCTTTTTAAAAAAATAAGATCATCAAGACAAATTTACTGAAAACATTTTTGGGACTTCAGCAGCAGGTAGGATGACAGGCATGACATGTATCTCATCTTTTTTTCCCACATGAATTTAATTTCTTCTGTCAGATTTAAATATTTTGCAAGTTTTTGATTCCATGCAGGTTGAAAATTATCAGCATTTTCCATGGTAGTATATATTAAAAGTATTGTTCTTAAATTATTATGACGTGTTCTTTAATAATTTCTGATGGGAATGATCTGATCCTGAATCACTATTATAACTGCCTCTGTTGCTACCAATTAATTAATTAATTAATTGCTGAAGTCCCTTTTTGGTCAGTGAGCAAAAAAGCTTAACAGAGACTTCAAATTAATTGCATTGGTCTCAGGTTCCCCTTTATTTAACCTTCTTTTCCTAGCACATTCCACTCTTTATAGTAAGCTCTCACTCACCAGTTTATCTTTATCTGGAAACAAAAAGTATAGAAAGTAAATAAACAAGGCTTAAATGGAATGGGGAAACATCAGAAGGTAGTGATGCCTATTGCCATGCATTAAAACACAAGGAAGTGGAGAGTATATAACTTTACCATATCCCACAGCATGGCAAACAGAATATTCTGAACAGGCAGATTACTCCTTAAGTGAATAAGATAAAACTCCAACTGCTTATAATTAGATTCATTCCAGGGTAACAGAACCCTTCCTTGCCACTGGTTCATCACTAATGTGCATCTGCCCTGTCTCTCTCTCCTCTCTTAGGAGAGCAAAAACCTCCAGGCTTCCCTTGTCCCATCCACAATTTAATTTAATTCCTTTAATTCCTCATTCCAACTGAGAAAAACCAATTTTTTATCCTGTGTATCCAGGATAGGATCTAGCCAGGCACTACTAGGCAGGGTCACAGGGACTGGTATCCAGTCAGTCTGTGTCCTTTACCTGCCTTCATTGTTTGCTCTGGGTTGGTTGCTCTGAGATTCCTTATTGTCGCACTAGAAGAATTAGTGTCTCAGCGCTTCCATTCCACTTTGGCTCTGGTCTAAGGAGTCCTTCCCAGCATGGGAGAAAAGGGTTTGGAGGGAGAAAGTTAAGAAGTTGTTCTGGGTACAAACTTGAAGCAAGTATTGAACAACCCATTTTAATCTCACACTGGGAGTACAGACAATACTTTACTGCTAAGTAATAAGGCTTCATAAAAATAATTACAATCTGTTGAAAAACAAATACTCAAGCCTCACAGGGATGTTTGCAACAGAGCTGCTCGTTGGTTATTATTTTACATTTTACCTCCATTGAATATAGCTTCCATTAAAGCTAAATGTGTTCTTCCTTTCAGTGGTTTCTCTGTCTTGTCAGTGGTCTCTCTGTCTTGTCCAGTCCGCAGCAATTGCAACCACTTCTGCTCTGTAAGCAATATCCCACTGCTCAGATGCCTACAGTGGGGAGCGGGGTGGGTGGGAAAACACCAGATGTCTTTTGAGATCTTAACAAGGCCCTGTACCAAAAGAAAGTAGACACAAACAGCAAGCAGTTTTCATCTCAGACAGTGGATTGTCTAGGGAACTTTGTGCTTATGAGACCAGATCCTATGTGGAGAAGGGCGTCCCCGCACAAACACAACCAGAGCTCAGAGAATCATCTTTATACTTCAAGACTGAAAGGAAGAAGTTGGCCGGAGGACTTCCCTTTTAATATATCCACAGAGCTCTGGTTTGGTGACCAATTAAGCATCATCATGGCTGATAGTCCATAACCATTTATTAAGTACCTACTATATACCAAGGCACTGTGTTAAGCATTTTAAGACACAAAGAAAGGCAAAAGATAATCCCTGCTCTCAAGGAGGTCATAGTCTAATGGGGGAGATAACACATAAACAATTTATGTACAAAGAAGCTACATACAGGATAAATTAGAAATAATCTAGCAAGGGCGGGGAATCTGCAACCTTGAGGCCACATCAGCGTTTGACTGATAAAGGGCTGCACTTGAGGGCCTAGAGAGCTACATGTGGCCTTGAGGCTGCAGGTCCTCCAGCCCTGATAGGGTCACGTAACATATTGTCTTGATGTTTGACTTTGTCTTTCAATTGCTGAGTGAGTCTACATTAGAATTTCTCTTTTCTGAATTCCATTCTGCGTGATCTTTTTTCAATTGCTTTTAATTGGGTTATAGGTCATTCAAGTTTTCTACTATTCATATGTGCCAGATATTAATGTAATCTTCCAGTACCTTTCCATGGAAAATGAGTTCAAGCCAGGTGGTTTGCTTCTGATTTGTTCTGGCATATCTTTTCTTTTTGTGATAACAATGAGAAGTAGTGTTTATATAGCTCTTAAGGTTTGCAAAGCACTTAACAAACATATAAATTTTATCCTCACAGCAGCTCTGGGATATAGATGCTATTATTCTGCCTGTATACAAATGAGGAAACGGAGTCAGACTGAGGGTAAGTGACCTTCCCAGTCAAGAAGCTGGTAATTGTCACCAGTTGTATTTGAACTCAGGTCTTACTGAATCCAGGTTCAGAATTCTATCTACCACTCCTCTTGCTGCCAAGAATTCTAGGCGCCTAGCTGATCCCATAAAATGAAGTTGCAATACTTGCTCTGTTGTCCTCCATGTTAAGCAAATCATCACGACGGTTTGGAACAGAGTCGTCCTGCCAGCCTATTCTACTCCGTCCTATTTATTTGAGTTCTAGAAGCAATTGCCTTACACTGATGAAGGAGCTAGTCCAATAAGTGATATCTTCGGAGCCCAATTTGCCAGTGTCTCAAGATTCCTAACAGACCTTCACAGCTCCATCACAATGGCCGGTATTCCCCAACTTTGCTATCCTTTCCCCAAATGTGTGGACAATTGGTTTGACTTTGAGTAGAGTAATTATTACTAACATTAATATATTAATTATTATTAATGTTAATATTAAAATTATTGGAGAAAAAGAAGGGAAGTGTTGCTTAGACAATAGAAAAAGACTATTTAGCTATGTTTTCCAGGAAAGCAAAAAAGCTGAATTTTGGTGAAAGATTATATAATAACCAGGATAAATAATCCCAAATATGTGTATACCAAGTTATTGATATAAGGCATTCTGAAAAGAAAATGCAAAAAAGAAATTAATCTATTTCTTGTAAGAAAAATAAATTTTAATAGTGTTGCACTAAAAATCTACAATAAAAAGAAACTGAGGCACAAAAGTCCAAGCAAAATCTGTTTATTAGCAAGGTTAGCAAATGCCAATAATAGAGGTCAGTGGCCCCTCATTGACCAAAGACACACCTTAGAGTCACCACCACCTTTTAGGCAGTTTGGTTATATAAGTTTACTACATATGGTCTACTAGTGCCAACTAACTTCAAACTATGATTGATCCATAGTTACACTAACTTACAAAAGGGAGAGCGAGAGTATCTCCAGAATCCATAGTAACAGGGACAACACAGAAGATGAACCACATCTTCTATGACATCCCCAACCAGATACCACCACAACCCCTCCTTCCTCTATCAGAGACCCAGTTCTAGGAAAAACAACTCTTGAACAGGTTAAATCATCCTCCATCCATCATCTTTATCTCCCTTAAGAGGCAGGTCCATTCTCAGATGTGTTCACAGTCTTTTACAAACTTTTCCATCAAGTCCTATAGGAAATAAATTCAAATTTAAGTCCTAGAAGTTGGTTCCAGTGAGTACTAAAACTCTTAACTATTAATCTATCAGTAATTAATGATCAATTTCACAATAGTCGACTGTGAAATTAATAGGTGGGCTTTCTAAATTTCACAAAAATACCTACATCCTTTTCAAATTCTGTATTTTAAAGACTGAAAGTGTTACTTTCATTCATTGAGTACATTCTGTACTCAAAATTCCAATATGAATAGTCCCCCATTGACAAAAGCTATCACCCCTCCATGCCATAGTAGATAGTGTCATGGGCTGCTGACATTAAAGGAAAAAATATTACATGGTGGAAAACCTTCTGATGAACAGCCTTCTCCAGACTTATCTAGTCTGTTCCTCAGGTGTCAAATACAGACAGTTTATCAGTAGACCTGTAATTAAGTCTTCCTAGCACTGTAGGATCTAATCCAAATCAATCCAACAAGCTTTTTTAAGTGCCTACTGTGAGTAGGGCACTAGGAATACAAAGCCCCTTCCCCGCCAAAGATGCCACGTCTTCTCTCCAGGTGCTTATATTCTGTTGGGGGAGTTTGAGCTCGCCCTCCCCCACTCCCCCCAGCCTTTAGGAACATAAGGATACTTTCACTCCAGGATATGAAGGATGCTAGTGGAAGAAATAAAATGAAGACCAAAATAAACCTAAGTTTTGACATATTTGTAAAAAGCTGAAGTAATAAAACCCAGTCCTTAATATTTTTTCCGTTTTTAAGTATAGAATTTATATTATGGTCATTGTACAGATATATTATAGCTCATACTGCAATGTATTTTTATTGCATTATTTATATAATCCAACTATCCTATTTGCTTATTAAAATATAAAGACAGTAAAGATAATAAAAAAGAAAAATATTCTAGGTAGAAACAGTTTTCTCTGCATGGCATATATTTTCCCATTTACCAATTTTCCATTGCATCACTATCACTGGGGAAAATCACATAAAAACAGGATTAAGTTTGGACAAACAAGACTGCTGTGAAGTGATTGTGAGGTTACAAAACAATTATGATCTCAGGTGGGGAATAAGGAAGCCACCAGTTTTTAAAAAACAAAGACTTCATTTTCATGGAAGAGCTCCCTAGTGAGATAAAGATATTCAGTTGTTACATGACAAAGGAAATGTTGTTTGAAAGTGTTTTGCAGGTTTCCATGAAGTTCCAAGAATCATGTTTTAAAGTAGAACAGAAATAGTGAGAGTTAAAGAAATCTAAATTAATAGCAAGAAACTGCCACCAGAATTAATACTGAAATGGGTTGCTAGAATAGAAAAATGTGACAGCAAATCCAAAGTGAAAGAATATAAATCCACAACATTGGGGGAGAATATACCAAAGCACATAGTAGGCCCTCCAACTCAATACAATTCAGTCCAATCTAACCTAACAAACATTTATTAATCACATACCATCACCAAGGCAGAACAAAAAGCAGTCCTTGTCTTCAGGTTATGATTATGTGGTGATATTCATAAGGTCAAAGGCTTAGGTCTGGAAGGGACCTCACAGACCATCTTTTTAGTCCAACCCTTCATTTTACAAATTAAGAAACTGAGGTCAAGGGAGATTAAGGAACTCATCCAAAGTCATATAGGTGGTGAATGGGTTAATTTGAACTCAGGTCTTCCAACTCCACAGTCAACACTCTTCATTACCCCTCACTGCCCTCAAGGAGCTCACCATTCCACTGAATAACTCTTCCATCCAATAAATACAGGTTGCTTCCAAATACACAGAATTGTGAAGGAGCTTATAGAATAGTCTCTATGTTTGCATATGCAGAAAGGGATGACTTCACATCTTTGGCCTTCAAAAGAGTAATGGAACCTGAACTCACTGGTGTGAGTTTTCCCATTCTCTCATCCAGAGCAATCCTTGGCCATGAGTACCTTTGGAAGATCTATCCAACATGATGGAGGTCTTCATCTTGGTCTTTTAATAATGTTCTCTTTTTAGGCCTTCATGCTATAGTAAAACAAACAGAAAAACAAAATTGACAACTTTTAAACATTCTTCACACTCCTGAGTCAAAGTAATGAAAATTCACTTTGAAAAGCTCAGTTTCAGAGGCAAGATTGGTCAGATTAAGTTGATAATCTTAACAGACATTTTGTAGTAGGTCAATTTCTATGATACCTTTAGAAAAGAAGTAATGAAAGATCTGGAAACAAGATAGATACCTATCAGTTGAAGAATGGATGAACAAACACATCAGGTTACATGAATGTAATAGAATATTAATGTCTTTGAGAAATGATGAATGTGATGAGGAGAAAGAAGCACATGAGTTAATTTATTTGAACTGATACAAAGTAAAGTAAGAAGAACCAGGAAAAGAATATACACAATGGTTACAACAATGGAAATGAGAAAAAACACAGCAAAATGACTGAACCCAAATGCTATGAAATTGTAGTGACCAAGGTTGGGCCCTGAAAAATGTGAGAACGTATCTCTCCCCTTTTCTTTTCATAGGTGGTGGACTATGGTTGTAGAACACTGAATATACTGTCAACTCTGATTATCTTGTTGATTAGTTTTGTTTTACCATTTTTTTTGCCTTTCTTTTTTTATTTTTTGTTAATTGGGATGACTCTCTGGGTAGAAATACATGTAGAAAAATAAAGTGATGGTAAAATGAAAGATATCAAATGGACTTAAAAAAATTAGAGTACTGAATTTACGGGGGGTGGAAAGACCACAGGAGATGGCTCTTTTAAAATAGGGGCAGCACAAAGCAAAGCAGATTTTTAAAAATATTAGTGTTTTTATAGTTCTATGATGTTTCAACTTAATTCTTTACATCTGGCTTGGCTCTTCTCCTTCTCTGGCAGTGTTCATGACCTAAAAATCTGCTGGCTGCTGATCCTCCCTCCAGGATCATACCAGGCTGGTTTGCCTGGCATCCAGAGCAACTCAGACTACTTGTTAATTAACCAGTCTGTAACTTGACCTTGTGCTTTAAAAATAGCTTCAAAGTGGGACCAGCCTTATTTCAGAATCTTCCAGGGCATCACCTCGTGTGTTTAGTACCACCGAAACAGCTGCTCAAGTGGAACCCACCTTTTTATAAGGCCCACTAACACTTTCTGCCTTACCAAGCTTGCTGGGATTTATGGAAATTTTTTAGAGCTCTGCTTAGGACCATGTTTATGCAAAGGACTTTCCACTTTAACTCTTAGGTCCAGCCCTCCCTTCTCTCCCAGTTTCCTACCTCCCTGAACTTCTGAGCCCTAAGTAAGACTGTGCTGATAAATGTTTAACAGTTGGCTTTCTGGAGAAAAAGAATTTTTTAAAATTTAATCTGCATTATTAATATTTTCTCCATCACTTTCTTGAGTCAACATAATCAGCAAAACAATAAATCAAGCCCCGATTTGTATGCTTTGCAGATACGTGAAGTGTAGGCCCTCATACTGAAAATTTAAGTCTGTTCTCTCTAGACAGTGTAAGCTATCTCCAGCAGACCCCTGACCCTAAGCATTGGGTGGGGGGCAGTGATGATGTCAAGTCCAGATGTACTTCTGTTAGAGAAGGCTGAGCAGCACCCCCACCATCACATGGGAGAATCCAGAGTCTTAATCTGTTCTTAATCTGTGTGTGGTCCTGGAGCTGAGAGAAAGCCCCAGCAAACTGTGCAGCTGAAGGCCCACTCCTGCCAGCCAGCTCTAGCAGGAAGATTTGGAAGCACAAGAAAGAAACCATAGGCCTCCCCACTGCCCGACTGCCTGCTTGCCTATCTAGGGACACCATCTACTTTTCTTCTTCCTCCTACCCCAAACTTTCTCCCATCCAGGGCCACCTTAAGGTCAGAGGCCCTAAGGGAAGCTCCTGTCCATGTCTGCCTCTTGGTGGTGGGAAGGGGGCAGCTAGCCCTGTAGAGATCTGGTTTTTCCCTGTCCTCCAGCCCAGGGAGGCTCTGTCACCTCTGGCAAGGGAAGATTGTGCAGGTCTCTGCTTGTTGGAACAGGCCTGGAGGCAGCTGGGGACTCCCAGCTGCCACCTCCCACATTCAGGGGAGGTAGGGGCAGAAATGGGTGTGCAGTTAACTGGTGGATGGGAATTAAGCAGAAGAAAAGAAATCTAAGGCAGTTGTTTTGTGGGAGCAAAACATAATGCCACAATGATGCATTTCCTAAAATATTCTCTCTGAGAACTCCAGTCTGGCTCCAGGCTGTTCCTTCTCTTCTCCCCTTTCCTCCTTCAAGCTTAAATACACAACTCCTCCCCAGTTACACCTCTATTCACAATATGGAGAAGACTAATCTCCCCCAAGCTGAAAATATTTTCTCTCCTCCACAAATTTTCCCAGAGCACTTGGTTTGAATCTCTTTGCCCCCTAAATTTTGCTTTGTATTTACTTATCTGTATACATCTCACATCCCCCAGTAGAATGTGAATTCTTTGCAGGCAGAGATGTTTGGGTTTTGTTTCTCATCTTTGAGTCCCTAGCACAATGTCTTTAACGTAGAATACATTTAATCACGACTTGTAATTTATCTTGAATCACCTTGTATTGAAGGCAAGGACTTTCTTGTTTTGTTTTTGTATTCCTACCACATTATCAAACTCATGTGAGATGCTTAAAATATTTGTTGAATTGAATTCAGTGGTTTTCTTCAACATCTTACCAACTCTGGGGCCCCTTAGACACCCAGGCCTCATGTATTTCACCTAAAGAGTCTATGCATTATGCAGCAAACCTTTCTTCACATCACATCAAAAGCACTCTACTCCTTGTTAGCTGATAAAAGTGGTCCTTTGTTTGTGAAGTGAACCAATGACATACAGGTGATGTCTTGACTGGCTCACGAATTGGATTTGAAGTAAACCAGAGTGGCACAAGTCCTCAGCCTTACTCTCTCTTCAACAGTTATGGAGGTCCAGTGGCAGGACAAAAGTCAAGATGACTGGACGTGTCCTGGGATGCAGTGGATGACCTTGGTGTCGTCAACGTCTGGCCAAGCTCTAAGTGTTCCACAGCACCTGCTTCAGCTGCCTTCATGGCCATTGGAACAAATTGTTATCATCTGCCCATTCCATGGGGGAAGTCTTCACATGCTTGGTGGTACACTGGATAGAGTGCCAGGCCTGAAGTCAGGAAGACTCCTCTTCCTGAGTTCAAATCTGGCCTCAGACATTTACTAGCTGTGTGACCTTGGGCAAGTCACTTAATCCTTTTTACTTCAGTTCCTCATCTGTAAATGAACTAGAGAAGGAAATGGCAAACTAGTCTAGTATCTTTGCCAAGAAAACCACAAGTGGGGTCACAAAGAATCAGACATGACTGACAGTAACAGATGCTGATCTCTTAATGGGTTATACTTCCAATGTTACATTTTAGAGACAACGTCTTAATCCCAAGGAGTGATTCTGATGGACGAAATTTCAGTTACCTCTAATTAGCAAGTGGGTGAGAGATATTTTGGAGAGTTGGAGTACCTTTGCAACAACCTTCCTAAAACCTTAGGTATTCAAATACTTTACCTGTGCCTAAAACCAAAACCCGCAGGGACAGTTTGCAGTTGTCCCTAGCGCCTGGCTGGGTGAGTTTTGAAGGGGGGTGACAGTTTCTGGTTTTTGCCTCTTTGGCAAATACTATCCTGCTTGAGAGACAGGAGACAATTTTGTTTGTGGGTTTTAATGAAGGTACAATAACAACAACAACAAAAGGATTTGACTTCTAGTCCAAAGTACACTATAATTACAGCAATACTCAGGTCATGTATTTAGGGACAAGAACAGGGAAGAACATTAGATAGGAATGGGCTGACATTCATGGCCAAACTGTCCCATCCACCACCTAGAATAATAACACCTGATTGCTTAAGATCTGACATACAACCTTCCTTAGTCTGACTGGCTTGTGTTGGCCAGTAGACAAAGATGTTAGAGGCTGGAAAAGAGCAATGTCCCTAGAAAAGAAAGCAGGTAGGGTCAGTCATGTGAATAAACAACTGCCTAATGATAATGACAGCTAAAAAAATAATCACAATATAACTTACACTTATACAGGTCTTAAGTTTTACATAGTACATTTACCTATAAGTCAGTACATTTACCTGTATAAACCTGTAAGATAGGTTTACATGAGTATCATCTCTATTTTACAGGTGAGGGAACTGAGGTTGAATTGCCCATGGCTACCCATTCAAGAAGTATCACAGTCAGGATTCAAATCCAGGTCTCCTGATTCCACTGTGCCACTCAAGCACAAATGGTGGTAGAGAAGAAGGGACACTATAAATTAGAAGTGGAGCAGCTAGGTGGCACAGTGGACAGAATGTTTGCCCTGGAGTCAGAAAGTCCTGAGGTCACATCCAGCCTCAGACACTTCCTAGTTGTGTGACCCTGGGCAAGTCACTTAACCCAGTTTGCTCCAGTTTCTTCATCTGTAAAACGAGCTAGAGAAGGAAATGGCAAACCACTCCAGTACATGGCCAAGAAAGTCCCCAAAGGGCTCACAAAGAGTCAGACAACTGAAAACCAACTAAATAACAACAAAATTAGGAGACTCGGGTTCATATCCAGCTACTGACATTTAATAGTCATGTAACCTTGAGCAAAGTATGTAACTTCTCCGGGCCTCAGTTTCCTTATGAGTAGAATTGGGATGATAATGTTCTGCTACCAAATAGTACATATATTCACAGGGCTGTTCGGAAGTAAGCACTTTTGAAAGTACTTATTTTGAAAATAACACTTGTTCTGATTTGAACATAATGTAAATTTTGTTTTTGTCCAGGTACAGTTTCCTCTGTGATAAATGCTAGGTAAACAAAAACCATACCCAAGAATAGCATAATATACAAAACTCTGTCTCTGTCTCTCTTTCACATATGGCGTAGCACCAATACAATATTTACAGCACCCACAATCACAATAAAGACTGTGACTATAAATATCGTATGACATTTGATCACAAAATATACCAGATTCTCCAGGTAGAGGACAGAACTGAAGTATTTATTTAGACACCAGAAACCAGTAAGCTGATTCCATCATAGTACCAAAGATATTCAGAAGCCATAGGAACACTGAGAGCCACAGCATCCTTCAGCCTTCCCACACACCAATACAAGATCAATATCTACTCAGGAGTCTATCCAACTCCTTACCTGATAGTCCCCTCTCCTCCACCATCTTGCTAGCTCTGACCAGCTTCCTGTGGGCTCTGATTCCCTTCAGCAAATTCCCTCCATCACAGTCTGCATGTGACTACATTCAGCCTATCAGGGGGCAGAGTTTACTTTCAAAGCAGGGGAGGTCTTCAAACTCCCCCCTAGGTCTATTAAGGGGCAGGGAAGACCTTCAAATTCACATTCTCACTACATACACATACACATACACATACACACACACACACACACACACACACATACACACACTAGCTAGTTGCCTCATTTGACCACACATGATATCCTACAAGGTTGTGTTTCGGTATTCTTTAATACTTGTGAACTTTTCTATTTGAAAATAACACTCGTTGCACATCCTAAATGTGTTTGTATCCTGGTTCCAAAATATAAAGCATTAGAAAAGGGAAGTTTTAAGGCTTGAGGAGAAGCTTGAAATAATAAAGTCTTTTGAAAGAAGTCAGATAATGTGTGATATCTCCCAAGCACTAGGCATAAAGGCATCCGCATTGCAGATCATCAGAGACAAAGCTGTGGAAATAGAAGAAACATCAAAGGCTAGAACTGTTATGCTCCTAACCCCAGAAGTCCTGCAGTTTCTGTGTTGTAGTTTTGAAAATGTATATGCTGCAGTGTAGAAGAATTGATTATATCACATGACCTGTTACTTCTGATCTTCTACTCAATATGTGGGCAGTTAAATGGTGACCTTGCAATCAGGAAGACGCCTTTTCCTGAATTCAAATTTGACCTCAGACACTTATTATCTATGTGACCTTGGGCAAGTCACTTAACCTTGTCTGCTTCAGTTTCCTCATTTGTAAAATGAGTTGGAAAAGGAAATGGCAAACCACTCCAATACCTTTGCTAAGAAAACCTCAAGTGTGGTAAAAAAAAAAAATCAGACACAATTGAAATGACTGAAGAACAACAGCTCAATACGTACCAGAGATTTTGCCATCTGAATTGTTGTTTGGTCAAGAAGGCTTTCTGTTTTGCCCTCAAGTTATTATACTATATCTCTTCTCAAGGAGGAATGGTAGTTAGGTGGGGCAGTCGATACAGTGATTTAAACTCCGTCTACCTCAGTTTCCTCAACTGTAAAATGGGGTAATAATAGCACCTATGTCCCAAGGTTGTTGAGAGAATAAAATGAGATAATATATGCAAAGCACTTAGCACTGTGTCTGGCAAATAGTAGTCACTACAGAAATGGTGGCTATTATCCTCTTCTTCCTTTCACTGCTAAACTGCTAGAAACAGTAGCCCCCATTTGATAAAACCTTCCTCTCTACCTTCTTGATCCTTAGCCCGCTTTTTTGGCTTCTACTGTCACCATTCTTCAGACTATTCACTTTCCCAGACTGGAGCCACATTATTAAACAGTGCTTACCCTTAGGAATACCACGACTAGGCCTACATTCCCAAAGAAACCAAAGAAAAAGGGAAGGAAACCACATGTAAGGAGAGAGTTTAGCAGCTCTTTATGTTATAGTGAAAAACTGGAAACTAAAAGAATACCCATTATTTGGGGAATGGCTAAACTGGGGGTGGGGAACCCTCAGCAGGTTCCCCACCCCTGGGCTAAACAAATTATGGTATATAAATGTAATAGAATGTAATATTGTTGTGCTGAAAGAAATGAAGAAAGAGATGGATTCAGAGAAACCTGGAAAGATTTGTATGAACTGATGCAAAGTGAAGTGAGCAGAACCAGGAGAATAATTTATACAATAACAACATTATAAAGAAAAGCAACTTCAAAAGAAGTAAGTTCTCTGATCAATTCAATGGCCAATTAGAATTCCAGAAGAATGATAGGGAAGCCCACAACCCACTTACTGACAGAGAGGTGACAGACTTGAGATAAAGAATAAGACATGTATTTTCAGACATGGACAAGATGGGAAATTACTTTGCTTGACTATTTATAATAGTTGTTACAAGGGCTCTATTTTCTTTTGTTTCCAATGGAAGTGAATATGTGAGGGACAGGGAGAGAGGGGAAGGGTAGGAAAAAAAAAAGAGTTATTGAAGTATCATTTGAAAAAAAATGCAAAGAAGAGAACAGAAAGAAAGCCAGAAAGAGTCAAAGGCAAGGACAACTTCGAAAATTATATGTTGATAGCTAATATGGAAATATGTTTTGCACAACTTTGCATGTATAATCTATATCAAATTGCTTGCCTTCTCAAGGAAGAGAATTTGGAACTTGAGATTTTTAAAAAATGAATGTTAAAAATGTTTTTACATGTAATTGGAAAAAATAAAATACAAAAAATTTTAAAAGAAAATTACACGTTTTATTGAGTTCATTTATCATTAATAATATATTTATTAGTTCATTTAAAAAGGAAAGCAAGCTATATAGAACTTCTCTTCTTCTGTTCAACTACATAGATAGAAATGCTTATTTTATTTGGTGTTTAAATTCAGAATATGAGTAAATAAATAATAACAGATTTCCCTTTCCAAGGTCTCCTAAAACCCATTTATTGCCAGATCATTATTACTTCTCAGTGTTCCTTTTCCTTCACTTTCTGTGATATTGGCAGTGTGTTTACTAGACAAGTCAGTTAACCACGCTGGGCCTCGGTTTTCCAATCTGTAAAATGGAGATAATCATACTTGTCCTACCAACCTCACAGAGTCGTGAAGCAACTGCTTTGTGACACTTAAAGCTTACACAAGTACCAATGATGATGAAGATGATGTCTTGATAATGATTATGACGATGATGATGGTGATGAGGATGAGGATGACGATGATAGACTTGCAATAATTCTCTTCCCTTGGCTGTCATGGCTCTTCTTGCCTGGTTTTCATCCTTTCCAGCCTCTGTTGGCTCATCTTCTTTCTCTGACCCTATAAGTGGGAGTAACACCCAAGTGTCTGACCCTCGTTGCTTCTCTCTCCAGTAAAAATAATGAGAACATTTCTTTTTTTTTCTGAGTAAACCATGCTGTATTCTTTTATTTTTATTTTTTTTCATTTTAGATACATATTTTATTTTTATTTTTTTATTTAATTTATTTTAGTTTACATCATTCATTTCCATGAAATTTTGAGTACAAATTTTCTCCCCATCTTTCCCCTACCCCTCCCTCAAAACAGCCATCCCCTTGTATAACCCCTCCCCCAATCTAATCTCTCCTATGTCCTCCCCTATCACTCCTCTAACTTTCCGATTGGGCAGGATGAATCTCCCTTCCACAGTGCCTGTGAATCTTAAGTTCCAGTTGTATGTAG
>CM053580.1:477521858-477552947 GCA_028627135.1 Pseudochirops cupreus
TCCTACCTCTCATCCCCATTCCCCCTATTTTCCTGTGTGGCAAGATACCCAGTTTAGAATTTATGTCATTTCTTCCCTAAGCCAAAGAACGTTTCTATAGTATTTAAGCTTATCAAGCACTTACCTCAAAATAACATATTAAGATAGGTAATGTGTATAATACCCTCATTTTAGAAGAGAAGAAACTAAGGCTCAAGAAAGGTTGAGTGACTTTTCAGTGGTAGCACAGCTAGGAATTGTCAGTACCGGGATTTAATCTAAGATTTGATGACCCTCTTTCTGTGTTTCTATACTCTTTGTGTTGTATCCTTAGGCCATCTCATATACCCCAGATACTTCAATTATCTCTGAGCAGATGCGTCCCAAGCATATGAATACAGCCCTAATCTTTCTCCTGAACTCTAGGCTTGCATCTCTAATTACCTGTGGGCATCCTTGGAAATCCTTCTTATCAACACTTTGTGCCAAAGGAAATCATCATATTTTCCCTAAACCTCACCTCCTTTCTACCTCCTTATGACTGTTAATGACATCACACCCTCCCAGTCACACAGACTTAAAATCTTGAAGCAATTTTTAATTCTTTCCTGTCTCTTACCCTCCACAAACAGTCATTTGCCAAATCAACTGATCAAATGAGTTAGCACATGTACGGTGCTTTGCAAACCTGAACGCATTATAAAAGTACGGCTTATTATCATCATTATTATTAAATCTGTCCATTCTGTCTCCACAAAATTTAGCATACCCATCCTCACCTGTACTCATATTGCCACCACCCTAGTTCAGTCTTTCTTGCCTAGGCTATATGATAACAGTGTCCTGTCTGATCTCCCTACCTCCATTCTAGCCAATCTCTCCTTGATACAGTTGTTAAAATAATCTTACTAATGCACAAGTATGATCACATCACTTTTCTGATCCAAAACTTTAGTGGCTCCCCATTGTTTATAGGATGAAGTATAAATTCTTTGTCCTGGAGTTCAAAGTCATCCACAATTGGACTCCAACCTGCTTTTCTAATCCCTTACTTCCTTTTATACATTCCACATTCCAGCCAAACTGAATGACTAGCTATTTTCCTATATTATTCTGCCCTCTCCCACTTAGTATTCAAGCCATATTCTCTTACCTCTTATTGAAAGGCACTTCTTTCAAACTTCCACCTGGTAAAAACCTCTTCCTTCAAGGTCTGTCTCAGTTGCCTTCTCTTATCTACCCATCCAAAAGTGATCTCTCTCTTGTGGCTCCCTGGTCCCCAGGAGACAATTCCACCCTGAACCTGACTCTATGATTTGTGAGTCCCTGGATCATGAGAAGGCACAGCCACAGTCTTCTCACTTGTTTTCTCACTCTGCACTTCCCATTCACTCTCTGGCCTGTTTTATCCCCACACTTGCTACCTGCCTTCCCCATCATTCCTTCTTCCTAGCTCCCTCCTTTCCAGTTTCCCATTATGTTTTATCTTGCCCTGTTAGAATATAAGTTCCTTGGGAGAAAGAATCATCTTTTTTTTTCTTGTTTTGGGATCCCTAGCACCTGGCATACAGTTAGCATTTATAAAAGCTTGCTCTGTCTATCTATCTACTTATCTACCTACCTATCTATCTATCTATCCACCTATCTATCTGTCATCTGTCTATCCAGTACCTATTATCTACTTCTTTTTTTTTTTTTTGCTTTTTGGAGGGCAATTGGGGTTAAGCGACTTGCCCAAAGTCACACGGCTAGTAAGTGTATGAAGTGTCTGAGGTCATATTTGAACTCAAGTCCTCCTGACTCCAGGGCCGGTGCTCTATTCACTGTACTACCTAGCCGCCCCCTATTATCTACTTCTTATAATACTTTACCCAAGCTCCTTATTAGATTTTATCTTCATTCACACTTATTTCTGTAAATTTCTAGTTCCGCTCCCCCCCCCCATTCCATTCTAAAAGCCCTGAAGGAAGAGTTTTATTTTTACATTCTTTTAAAAACATATTATCCACAGTTTAAATGTTTATTATCTTTTCTTTTTGTATCACATATGGTTCCCAATGTATTCCTCCTCTTTCTCTGCGAGAAATCCATCCTTTATAACAAAGAATTAAAAGTGGGGTGGGAGGGGGAAGAATTCCATAAAACCAGCCAAAACATCAAGAAAGTCTGACGTTATTTGCAGTGTTCTACACTCATGACAGATACGAAAAATTCAAAGACCTTCGGGAAGCCTTATTTGAGCTAATGCTGAGAGAGGTGAACAGAACCCCAGAGAAAAACTTATACAGTGACCACAATAATGTAAAAGAAAATAATTGAAAAATTTTGGAACTTGGATCAATGCAATGATCTATTTGACTTCATAGAGTTGACAGAAAAACATACCACAGCCAGCCAGCAAACATTTATTAAGAATCTACTATGTAGAGGCAGTTAGGTGGCACAGTGAATAGAGCACTACCCCTGGAGTCAGGGGGACCTGAGTTCAAACCCAGCCTCAGACACTTAATACTTACTAGCTGTGTGACCTTGGGCAAGTTACTTAACCCCAATTGCCCTGCCTTCCCCCCTCCAAAAAGACCAAAAAAAAGAAAGTGCCAGGTTTTTGAGATACAAAGGCAAAATATAGTCTCTTGCCCTCAAAGAGCTCACAGTCCAATGGGGAAAGACAACATAGAAAAATAAACTGAAAAGATGGGAAGGGGAAGGGAGAGTACTTGTCTTGAGAGTATGATGAAGTCCTGCAGCCAGGTAGGAAATGATGAAGGCTCTGCTCTGGGACCCCTTCATAAACAGAGGATCTGGGAGGAGCTATCTGATGTCTACCTCCGGCATCTCCAAACAAGAGTGAGGAGTCCAAAGGGCAGGAAGTACTGAAGAGATGTGAGTTTCAAAAGCCAAGAACAGTCATGCACAGCCACCCATGGAATAAAGACTTACCTGTGTGTCAACTCTTTTTGAAAATTTCATCATCATCATGTTGTGGTGTCATAGCTAACATTTATATGACACTTATTAAATGCCAGAAACCGTGCTTTACAATTTTTATCGGGCAGGACAATGAGTTTCTGGAGACAATAGTGAAGTCCAAGTAAGTAGCCAAGTGAGAAATGAAGTCAGCCAATTAAAAAGTATTTTTTTTAAGTGCCTACTATGTATCAGATATTGCACTAAGCTTTTAGAATACAAAGAAAAGTGAAAGACAGTGCTTGATCCCAAGGAGCTCACAGTGCAATGGTTGTGCAAACAACTATGTACAAACAAGATCCATACAAGATAAACTGGAGATAATCCAATAGAGAGAAGGCACTACCATTAAGGGGATGAAATTCTAGTATAAGGAAAGGATTAAGTATAAGATGGGAAGTATAAAAGGAAAGCATAAGACGGGATTTTAACTGGGTCCGGAAGGGAGCCAAGAGGCAGAGATAAACTAATTACTTAGCATGCCAGAATCTCTGCTCCTTATCAGATTTAATCAGACAATTGCTCCCCAAGAACAGCCATGCACCACCACCCATGGAAGAAAGACTTATCTGTGTGTCAACTCTTTCTAAAAAGGTGGTGGACTATAGGTATGGAATGATGTGGACATTTTTAGCCACAGCCAACATGTTCTTTTTGTGTGTGTGTGCTTTTTTTGGAGGGAGAAAGGTTGGGGTTAAGTGACTTGCCCAAGGTCACATGGCTAATAAGTGTTAAGTGTCTGAAGCTGAATTTGAACTCAGGTCCTTCTGACTCCAGGGTGGGTGCTCTATTCACTGCACCACCTAGCTGTCCTCCAACATGTTCGTTTGTTCTCCTCCCCAACTTGTGTACCTTTACTCTCTTCTTTCCACTCCTACTTTTTTATGTGTTATCTTTCCCCATTAGAATATAAGCTCTTTGAGGGCAGGGATGTCTTTCTGTTTGCTTGTGTTTGTATCCGCAGTGCTTGAGCACTGTGCCAGACACATGGTAAACTCTTAATAAATATTTGATGCCTCTTCTTCATTGTTACAAAGTATTGGGGTTGTGTGGTGTGTGCCTGCGTGTGAAGTGGAGATACATAGGGAATCATTAGGGTGTGAGAGCAATGTGAAAAACCATCGATCAAGAACATCAACCAACAAGTATTTCTCAATTTTTATTTTTACTTCATAGAATATTAGAGCTGGAAGGGACCTTAAATATAATGTATTCCAACTCTTTATTTTGTGGAGAAGGAAACTGAAGCCCAGAAAAGAGAACAATTTGTGTAGGGTGACACACTGACAGAACAGATTCCGAACTACAACTCAGCCCTTCTCATTCCAAATTCAATGCTTCTCCATTCATATCCCAGACATTTCTGAAAGGTGCCATACAGAAGTAGCCTGAGAGTGACTGGAAGGGGTAAAATAGGGACACAGGGTGCTGAAGAAGAGGAGGGAGGGTAACAAAAATGAATCTCACTCATTACTTTACTTTTCCTAAGGCTGTCTAGACCTGGCAGTAAGACTCTAAGTTGGCAGCTTTGAAGGCATACCAAGATTATACTCTCTCCAGACTGGGAGCCTGGGGCAAGGGTTGAGGTCACCATGTCCTTGGCATGGTTCCTATGTCCTTGGCATGGCCCAGTCTAATAAATTCTGTGTTCTACCTCATTAAATGGCTGTTGAGTGACTGAGGTAAGACTTTGCTGCATCATTCTCCTCCTTGTGTCTCACTGCCAATAACGGCTTCATCGCAGAGGGCTACAGTGATGTAATTGGCACGTGGTTGAAGAGATGCAGTTTAACTATGAAACTGTGATTTTGTTCTATAATATAGCTTCTAAGAGTATGTTGGCTTTTTTCCTTAAAAAAAAAATCACTAGAATCATTAAAACCAAGGGGGTGTGTGTGTGTGTGTGTGTGTGTGTGTGTGTGTGTGTGTGTGTGTGTGTGTGTGTGTGTGTGTGTGTGTGTGTGTGTGTGTGTGTGTGTGTGTGTGTGTGTGTAATTGATCTTTGAGCAGTCCCAGGCCCCAAAATTACCAGGTGTCAAATGAACTACAATCTCCTCCTCAGCCCTTCAAAGGCTTCTCCACAAAGTTTTTGATTCATGGAAAGGCATTCACACTTCATAAAGGGATCAGGTTGCTCAGTTACATCTTTACAAATATCTCATTAATCTGGTGATTACATATAACCTGGACTTTCTGTCAAAGACCAACTCCTCTACACTAGCAGTGGTGAAGTGGGTTGGTAAGTAGGGTTCTTTGCCCTCTTACTTTACTACTGAGTCATTGCCCAGTTGGGTTTCCTGGTATAAACACTTTTTTTATTACTTTCATAAATTATGACAAAGAAGCCTATAATTCTTTACCTTTTTTTTCTAGCTCTGAGCTCATAGCCCAAGACAGCACTATAGCAAGCCCCTTAGTATAAAATCTATCCCTCTTTCTTCTCTAGAGATGTCTAGCCTACTCCCCACTGTCTCTTCCAAATAGCATTCCGAATAAATTCATCCAGACTAGCCAAAATCCCAGGTTGACAGTGTTTATCTAGTCAAAGCAAACATTTAAAACAAAGAAATATAAGCAGATTTCTCCCCTGCTTAGAGGGAACTTATCCAGGCTTCCAGAAGAGAACCTGAAGAGAGAAGGGGATCTACATCCCTACTTGGGTCCGTTGTAACAAATCTGCCATTCTGACAATGAGCTTCTCAGTTCTGGCTCCTTGGCATGACTGCCTCTGCCCACATTTCTACTCACCTTCCCAGGCATCTGAAACACAGGAAGATGAGGGCTCCTTCAACCTGGGACTGGCAGAAGCCTTCCCAGCTCTGCTTCCTTGGGGTGTTAGCTCTGAAGCCTGACACCTTCCAAGCAAGAGGTTGGAAAGCAGAACTATTTAATGCCTTTCAAGGCTTTCTTTTCAAGAACTGGGTCACCTAACTTATGGTGACCATCCAGTCCATTTTCCCAAATCTTCATTTCTGCAAGCCAGGCCATACCCAGGCAAAGGTTATTTTTCCAATAATCATCAAACCTCTATGGGTTTCAAGGCTACCCTATTTTTAAATCTCTTAAATCTCTCCTTTTAGTCCACATAAATGAACAAGGAAAAGTACTTCAGCGATCCATGCCCAAGGAAAATCCATTGACTCTGGCTGCCTAATCCACAGTTTTCCTGGACTTTTCATACAGAAATAAGCTACTCAAAGTCTGAAATCAACTCAAATCTGAGAGGGGGTTAGCTTTTTGATTCCTTCACCCCCTAGTTGATGTAATTACATAGTTAATAAGGCATTGATATGTTAATAAGATGTTACCTTTAAGAATCTAAGGCCTAATTTGAATTCAGGTTTTCTTGACTCCAAGTGGTCTCACTGATGGGATACAGGCTCTGGGAACCTCCTTGAACTCTCTTTGAATTTTCCCACTGGATCTGGCATTTGCCTGAGGCCATAAGCCTTCCATTATCCCTATGATTGAATCTCTGTTACCCTTAACCTAAGGTAGCCCTCCCTGTCTGTTATCTCCAGATCTAGATATCTAGAGATGTCTAGCCTACTCCCCACTGTCTCTTCCAAATAACATTCCCAATAAATTCATCCAGACTAGCCAAAATCCCAGGTTAAGTGTTTATCTAGTCAAAGTAAACATTTAAAACAAAGAAATATAAGCAAACTTCTCCCCTGCCTAGAGGGAACTTATCCAGGCTTCCAGAAGTGAACCTGAAGAGAGAAGGGGATCTACATTCTTACTTGGGTCTGTTGTAACAAATCTGCCATTCTGACAATGAGCTTCTCAGTTCTGGCTCCTTGGGGTGACTGCCTACCCTTCTTTGAGTGGATTAAAGCCCACTGGATTATCTGTTGTTAGTCTTTAGTTTCTCAAAGACCTTCCAGAGATGTCTATGTCCAGTGACAGGACAAAAGTCAGGATGGGAGGCCTGCCCAGAATAAAGTAAATGACCTTGGCCTCTTCAGTGTGGACCAAGCTCTAAGGTTGAGGTTTAGGGTTTAGGGGTACTCAAGACCCCAAATGCCCATAAGCCACATCCTGCTGAATGAATCAGACTCTAGCCTTCTCTCAGTCAAAGTAAAACAAAGATTATTAAAGATTTGCCATAATGGGTAGACTCTTACAGAGCTTAAGTATTTGTGAGGCTTGTATTGACAATCGGGCCAAGAACAATCTGACACAGACAGTGAACTACATTGGATCTCAGCACCTTCATGGAGGCAAGATGGATCTTATATACAGAAAGACTATGGGAGGGATCTAGGGGGTGGTCTAGAGGAAGGGTTTGGGGAGGGTCTTGAGGAGGAGTCTAAGGAGGATCTTGACAGGACTGAGGTCAGACTCCAGGAACCAAGAGAATGGGATTTTGATGGGATCAAGGATGGGAAACAGCTTGAGGCAACAGACAAGGGGTAGCTAGGCTATTTTAAGGGTAACAGATTTGGTCATAGATATTTTTATAGGATCAAGGGTGGGAGGTAACTGAAGGCTATCTGGAGATAACAGACTAGGGAGGGCTACCTTAGGTTAAGGTAACAGAGATTCAATCATGGGGATAATGGAAGGCTTATGGCCTCTGGTAAATGCCAGATCCAGGGGGAAGATTCAAAGGGAGTTCAAGGAGGTTCCCAGAGACTATACCCCATCAGTGAGACCACTTGGGGTCAAGAAAACCTGAATTCAAATTAAGCCTTAGATACTTACTAAGTGTGTGATCCAGAGCAAGTGACTTAATCCTTCTTTGCCTCCATTTCTTCATCTGTAAAATGGGGATAATAACAGCACCTACTTCCTAGGGTTGTTGTGAGGATCAAATAAGATAAAAATTGGGGCAGCTAGGTGGTGCAGTGAATAGAGCACCTGCCCTGAAGTAAGGAGGACCTGAGTTCAAATCCAGCCTCAGATACTTAGCATACACAAAAAAACTAGCCGGGTGACCTTAGGCAAGTCACTTAACCCCAATTGCCCTATCTTCCCCTCTCAAAAAACAAAAAACAAATAAGATAAAAATTAAAAAAGGCTTAACACAATGCCTAGTACATAGTAAGTACAACATAAATGTTAGTCATTGTCACTATTATTACACTGAATCCAAAGGGACCAGTGGGCATTTTACCTCATAACAACTTAAATTTGTCAAGTTGATGTGGCAGTTTTAACAAAGAAAACGAAACAAAAACAATTGTTGAATTGATTAGGCCCAGAAAAGGAATAAATCTTGAAGGTGAATCATACTTTGGATGAATATTTGTTTCTTGTTTTGATTCCCGGGTGCAGCTCATTTAGTCCTTTTGTTTATACAATGAAATTTTCATCAATAAATGTCACAAACACCCTGGATTGTATTTAACCAATTCTGAGCCCTTGAGAGGAAACTTAGCTTACATGTGTTGGATTTAGGATCAAAACTGACATTGTTTGGAGAGGGAAATGGCAAATCACTCCAACATCTTTGCCAAGAAAACTCCGTGGACAAAACGGTCCATGGGGATCAGTACTGAGCAACAACTGACACTATTTCCTCTGGCTGAGATCGTCATGCTCCAAAGGTGTCCTTATTAAACTAATGTTGAAGCAGTGTGGAATGAATGTACAATATGAGGTTGGATGAGAGGGTGTCTACGGTCCGTCTGAATCTATAAGCTATAGATCTTTGATGAGTGAGGGGTTGAGATGCGTAAGGTTGTATATATCATCAGTTGATATATTGGTTGGTTTTGCTGAACCGCTTTTTTTAGGGTAATCTTTTGTACAAATGAAGACTTGCTAGATAAGGATGTGTGGCGGGAACATTTGTAAACGGCTGACATAGAAACAAAACATCAAGAAAAAATAACAAAAAAAAGTAAGGAATGTTGGACTTGAAGTCAGAATTTTTGAGTTTGAATTGTTTCTAAGACTTACTAGTTGAGCAAACACAGGCAAGGCACTTAAATTCTTAGGTATGGAGTTGGTTGTTTTTTTTTTTTCCGCTTTTTGGAGGAGGGATGGTAGGGCAATTGGGGTTAAGTGACTTGCCCAAGGTCAAATGGCTAGTTTATGTGTTAAGTGTCAGGCCAGATTTGAATTTAGGTCCAGGGCTGGTGGTCTGTTTGATGTGGTTACCCACAAAGAAGGTTAGGGTTGCTCTGGAGATCCCAAAATATCCAGACGCCAGGTCCTGCCAAAAGAATTCCACTCAAGTCTTCTCGGCCAAAGAAAAACAAAGTTTATTGAAGTTCACCATATGGGATAGACTCTTATGGAGGCAATCTATGCTAGGTCATTCTATGGCTCTCTCACACCACATGGAGGGAAGATGGGGTCTTATATACAGAGAAATCTAGGAGTAGTCTAGAGGAGGAGTTTGGGGAGGGTCTTCAGGAGCAGTTAACAAGGTCACTGCAAGGGTGGATTGATATTTTGATAGGCTCAAGGGTGGGAAGTAGATGAACAATTGAGGGCTAGGCTAGTAACAGAGGTTTGGGCCCAGCCACAGTGAAAAACTTATGGCCTCTGCAAATGCCTCATCAAGCGGGAAGATTTAACTAGACTTCAAGGGGTTTGTTTCCCAGAGCCTGTACCTCAAAGATTCAAGGAGAGCTTAAGGGGTATCCCAGAGCCTGCACCTCATCATATTCACTGTGCTACCTAGCCACCTCTTGAGGGCACTTAAATTCTTTAAGGCCTGGGTTTCTCATCTACAGAGCTACTATAAAATACTTGCAATATTTACTTCATTAGGATTGTTCAAGGGAAGGTGTTCTGCAAACTCACAATTTCCTTATCTGTAAAATAACAGAGTTGTAAGGTGCTTTTTACCTCTAAATCTATGATAGAGGTAACATCTATAGTGGAAACAGTGTAGGGTTTGTTGTCAGACAATCTGGGTGTGAATCCTCCCTGTCACTTACTACCTATGTGCCCTTGGACCAGTCAGTTAATAGCTTTGTGCCTTAGTTTACTTATCTGTAAATTGAGTTTCCTTCCAACCCTGAATCTATGATGTTACAATGATGATATCAATATTGTAGAGGGTGTGCTCAGGCCCTCCTGAATTCCTCTTGTGTTTTCTGAATAAAACGAAATTCCTTTGACAAAGTTAGCAGTTTGGAGAGAATCTCTTCAGACACATGTGAACTCTGTTTTCTTGCTGCTCTAATAACTTTCTATCTACCGCAAGTATTTCCCTTTGATATAGGGCTGGTAGGAGTGGCTCTCAATCGAAGAGCAGATCTTTAAGAATAGAGGATAGGCTAGTCCAAGGGTCATGCTCTACAGAAATAATCTTTGCTCTCAATTTAGCCCAAGCCCTAGTTTGCTGACTTCTGGGTTAGATCATTGGGAAAGAAAAAGTTGTCTTGTCTGCACCCTCCAGAAGGAGTCCTTTGTGTTTTTCTAGGAGTTAAATAAAATCTACCCTATATTTGATCTCTTGCTAATTGAGTGCTTTCAAGACAGCTGAGGGCCTTTTTCCCCCTCTGTTTTTGTAGAGATCTCCTGGCCTAAGGGGAAGTCCTGGGTAGGGCCATAAGTGAAAGTCCATGATGGGTAAGAAACTCCTAAAATTAAACCAGGTCTTTGTATGACTGGAACTTTGGTATTAGACCAATGGTTTTATCATTACATGTACTTTTATTCCCATTGAGAAAACAGAGTCAAAGAGTTTGTAACTTGCCAGCTTCAATTACCATCCCTTTTCTACTATACCAGTAATTCTACACCTTTTTTGCATTATGGCCCCTCTGCTTCCCCCCTCCCCTGGTTGCCTCTTTGGTTATCTGGTGAAGTCTATAGACACCTTTTTTGTTTTTAAGTTCAGGGAATAAAATACACAGGATTTCTAAGGAAACTAATTATAGTTTTTATAGGTATCAAACCATTAACACAAAAATCCAACCAAGTTCACACACTCTAGGTTAAGAACCCCTATACTTTGGAATTAGATGCTTTACAATTGTGGTGCTGGAGAAGACTTTGAGTCTCTTGGACAGCAAGGAGATCAAATCAGTCAGTACTTAAAGAAATTAATTTTGACTATTCATTGGAAGCAATGAGGTGCTTCAGTGCCTGTGCTTGAACCCCAGTTTGTAAAATTACATTTCTCCCTAGCCTCAGAGCATTATCTCTGCCTGTTTCTCCCTATGCTAGTACGCTGCCTAGCAATCATTCATGATCAAACCCCAGCCAAATGTTTGTCTCCCTTTGGTGTAATAACAAGCTGTACCTATTAATCTTTCACTAGATTATCTATAAGTAACTCCCTAGCTAATTATATACATCCTGAATTCCTCATTATGTATGCCTTAGGCTTGGGACATATGCATACTCCTAACATCCATATTGTCAAACATGACATTGATGGGTGGAAGCTTGGTCAGCCCTGACCACCAGCTGACTTAGTAACATTTCAAGCCTACAACCATACCTCCATGCAGCCTCCCCACAGGCTATTTCCCAGTGAATTCTGAGTAATGTGCCTGGGCAGTAGATATTAAAAGTGCATGTTTCTTTAAGAACTGACCACTCCCTAACCATTCCCTAATCCCTCCCTGACTCACCTAATTAGCATGTTTGGCACAGGTTATACTATAGAATATCCTATATAAATTTTAACTGTACTCCTCTAAGGTTGTAGGTTCCCTAAGAACTCTTACCCACTGTATAGCATAACAATAAATCTTTGCCACCTTGACTTAGAGAATGCTTGAGTCCATGAATTCATTCCAGAATGCTTTCCAGGGACTCTGGTTATTAGGGCTTCTGGACTCCCTGAACTCCTTGACCCCTGAGTCATTTCAACCAATACTGAAGCTGAAGCTTAAATAACTTTGGCACGTAATGAGACGACAGGACTCATTGAATAAGACCCTGATGTTGGGAAATATTGAAGGCAAAAGAAAAAGGGGAGGTCAGAAAGTGAGATGGATAGATACAGTCAAGGAAGCAATGAACATGAACTTGAGCAACCTTTGAGAGATGGTGAAGGACAGAAGAGCCTGCATGTTAAGGTCTATAGGGTCAGGAAGAGTCAGACAATCCAAGGGTATCTAATATAGTGCTATGCACATAATAGATAATTAATTAATGCTTGATGTATATGCAAGGAAATGCCAGGAAGGACATCCCTCTTTGATATTCATAGAAAATAAGGAATACATGTTTCTAGGTTTCAACACATAAAACCTACAGAGACTTCACATAGGAGCTTCTGAGCAACCTTTAATACTCAAAATCCATTTTTTCTAATCTCTACTCTGTTATTCTAATTTCCTGGGCTTGGCTTCCTTAGACCATTATTCTTTAAAATTGAAATGGTCCTCGTGTTAAGTTTTGGGGTAAGGGATGCTTGAGACCCCAAAATACCAACATGCCAGGTCCTGCTGAATGGATTTGACTCAAGCCTTCTCTCAGCCAAAGTAAAACAAAGTTTATTAAAGATTTGCCTTAATGGATAGACTTTTAGGGAGCCTAAGTATGGGCAAGAACAATCTGACACAGACCGAATCTGAGCTTAGATTGAATCTCAGCACCTTCATGGAGGCAAGATGGATCTTATATACAGAAAGATTGTGGGAAGATTTAGGGGTGGTTTAGAGGAGGGGTTTGGGGAGGGTCTTGAGGAGGAGTCTAAGGAGGATCTTGACTACTGAGGTCAGAATCCAGGAATAGGATTAAGGATGCGAAGTAGGTGGACTATGGGCAAGGATAGGTTTAGAGTAACAAAGATTTGGGCCCAGGGATAATGAAGCAGATGGACGATGGAGGGCCAGGCTAGTAACAGAGGTTTGGGCCCAGCCACAATGAAATACTTATGGCCTCAGGCAAATGCCTCATCAAGTGGGAAGATTCAAGGAGTTCCCAGAGCCTGTACCCCATCACTAGTATATAAAAACCATTTTTTAAAATCACTGATTTAATTCAAATGTGGTCAAATTTATCATTTTACCTGGACTTGAAACACTAATCTTCAGTAGGAAAGATAGGTCTCTCAGGAAACTTTTCTTGATTCTTCCCAACTGCTACAGCCCTCCCTTCTTTGTGTTCTTTTGTGTTATTCAGTATAGATTTACACTGTATATGTTGTTCTCTCCTCCTTTGAGATCAGAAACAGCTTCATTTTATCCTTATATCCCCAGCATCTACTTCATCATTTGGTACATAATAGGTGCTTAATGAATGTTTGTGGATTAATTTATTAATTAATTTCCCATTTACAGAGCTATTTCTTCCAGAAAATTTCTCTATAAGTAAAGGAAGAGCTTTGTGAAAAACTAGGAACAAGCCTAGTTACTTAGTTAGCTCTAGGATCTAGGAGTCTAGAGCTGACACTATATAATTGGGCTTAGAACCCAACAGAGCACTGAGCTTAGAGTCAGGAAGACCTGAGTTCAAATCCAGCCTCAGACTCTTGCTAGCTGTATAACCCTGGACAAATCACTTAATCTTTCTTTTCCCTAGACTCTTCAACTGTAAAATGGGGATAATAATAGTACATATTTCACGGAGTTGTTTTGGGAATCAAACGAGATATTTGCAAAGTGCCTGGTATGGAGTAAGCACTACACTTCCCTTTTTGGTGGTGTTTTCTGACAGTAAAACAACAGTAATAATAGCTAGGATTTACATAGCACTTCAAGGTTTGTTGAACACTATACATTTATTGGAATTTCATACAGTGGGTCATAGTTTGGAGTTCAGAGAAAATCTGACCTAGACTTCTCTTAGGATTTTTTACTTACAGGGATGGGGAACCTGTGGCCTTTTAGGTCCTTAGGTATGGCCTTTTGACTGAGCCCAAGTTTTACAGAACAAATCCTTTTATTAAGAGGATTTGTTCCATAAAGTTTGGATTCAGTCAAAGGGCTGCACTTGAGGACCTAGAAGGTCACATTCGGGCCTTGAGGTGGCAGGTTACCCACTCCTGCGTCTAATGTAATCTATTCCAGTAGTGATGGAGCAAGAGAGCTCAGTAGTGGAAGGGCAAGTTTTGCAATGACAAGAGCTTGCCTCTGGCCCCTGGCTATCCATTTGAAGTTGGACTACACAAGGCCAGGACCCTTCAGTTGTTTTGATGTTGTTGTTGTTTTCAGTCTTGTCTGCCCCTTGGTGACTCCATTTAGAATTTTCTTGGCAAAGATACTGGAATGGTTTACCACTTCCTTTTCCAGATGAGGAAATAAAGGGAAACAGTGTTAAGTGATTTACCTAGGGTTGATGGGGTTATGGGACCTGAATCCTAAAAGAAAAAGACCATGTCTTTGGGACCTGGACCCCTAAAAAGCCCCTGAACTTTCCCATACTGACACAAGACGACATTTTTGTCTTGAACTTTCTTTTACTGGCTCTCACCTGAGGTATCTGCCCTACCTAGGTACTCAATAATCCTTTTAAATGTCCTTTCACTGTGGCTCTCTTGAACCAGCCCAGACCATTTAGCTCCTTTCATAGGCTCCACCTGGCCCACCCCAGACTACTTGCCACTCCTTAAACCCATTTAGATCTTTTTATAGTCTTTTTTGTGTGGAAATATTGGTCCCATACTCATCAAATTCACAGATTTTATTGCCTGCCTAACTGGTGTTATAATAAAACTTTACTACTTTGACTGAAAGAAGGCTTGAGTGGCCTAATTCTTTCAAGGTGGACCCCTTGTACCTTTTGCATTTTGGGGGCTCCCAGAACCCCAAACTGCAACAGGGCCATATAGCTGGGAAATGTCTGAGGCCAATTTTGAACTCAGAAAGATGAGTCTTCCTGACTCCAGGCCTGGCCCTGTGCCACGTAGCCACCCTTGTTTGGAGTCCCATGTTAGTTCTTAGTTATACTAGCATGTCTCCTTAAATTAGGGGTTATTTTAGGATAAGAATTCTATATCTGGGCAGTTTTTGTGCTCTGTTTTACTTCCTCCTAGTTATGAATAAAGTCCTTGTTTTTATGAGAAAGTTTTTTAAAAATTGCCTTTTTGTTTTGCCCAAAGGGACTTTACTTTTGTTGGAAAGAAGAGTTTATGCCTGTAATTAAACCAGGAGATTCTGGGAGAATTACAGCTTCACTGAGTTAGAGAAGCAGTGTAGCATAGGGTTAACACTGGACCTGGGTTCAAATCCTACCTCAAATAGTCCTTAACCATGATACTATTGGGAAGCCATTTACTTCCTCCAGATTTCAGTTCCTTCATCTGTTTGAAATTTGAAATAATATCTGTAGTATCTACCTCACAGTATTTTGTGACGTCAAACAAAATAATGTCTTTTAGGCGCTTGTGGGCTATTGTCATTATAGTAAAATCATTCCAATCTTGTTCAATAGAGTTTACATAGAAATATCTGGGACAACTCACTATCTTATTAAGGACTAGATAGAATGCAGGACTTGGAGTCAGAAGACCTGAATTCCAATCCTGCCTCAGACATTTAGTAGCCACATGACCCTGAGCAAGTCACTTAACTTTACTCAGCCTCAGGTTCTATATTGGAATAATAGCCTTTCCCCCTGATGAGGTGTAGGCTCTGGAACTCCCCTTGAGTTCTCCTTGAATCTTTGAGGTACAGGCTCTGGGAAACCCCTTGAAGTCTGATTGAATCTTCCCACTTGATGAGGCATTTGCAGAGGCCATAAGTATTTCATTGTGGCTGGGCCCAAACCTCTGTTACTAGCCTGGCCCTCCATCGTCCATCTGCTTCCCACCCATGAGTCTATCAAAATACCAATCCACTCTTGCATTGACCTTGTTAACTCCTCCTGAAGACCCTCCCCAAACTCATTACTGGAGTCTGACCTCATTGACTCCTCCTGAAGACCCTCCCCTAACTCCTCCTCTAGACCACCCCTAGATTCCTCTGCATATAAGACCCCATCTTCCCTCCATGTGGTGTGGGAGCATCACAGAAGGCCCTAGCACAGACTTCCTCTGTGAGAACGCCATAGAGTTTTTTAGCACAGACTTACTCTGTGTCCAGTACAGGCGAACTTTTAATAAACTTTACTTTTCTTTGGCTGAGAAGACTTGAGTGGAATTCTTTCTGCAGGATCCGGCATGTTGGTATTTTGGGGTCTCAGGCAACCCTTAATCCTCTTAGTGGGTAAAAACCTCTTCACCCCCAGGGGAGTAATGAAAATCAAATGAGTTCATATATGTAAAACTCTTTGCAAACTTTACAATGCTATATAAATGCTAAATATGGTTATTGTGGCTGTTGTGTAGAACTGGAAGGGACATTAACGGTCATCTAGTCTAGTCCCCTTATTTGATAGATGAAGAAACTGAGTCCTAGAGAATTTTACTCACCTCACCTAGGGTCATACAAGTAGTAGAAGGTCAGCAGAAAAGAGCAGAGTCAACTATTCCCAACAGTCCTAGGGTTGGGACTAATAGAAAGGAATCAGGAAAAGCACAGGGAAGTCCTGAATTCGAAACCAACGTCAGATACCAGCTCTGTGTCCCTGGGTGAGTCATTTAACCCCATTTGCCTCAGTTTCCTCATCTGTCAAATGAACTGGATAAGGAAATGGCAAACCACTCCAGTATCTTTGCTAAGAAAACCCCAAAGGGGGTCACAAAGAGTCAGACTCGATGGCAAAGGGAAAAACTTCAGCTAGACCTTTGGTCATGAACTTGCTTGTTTGTTGCCTTCTGCCTCCTTCCTTCCTGGAACTATTTCTTTGCAGAGGGGGTTGAGAAAACTCAGGGCTGAGTACACAAAACTCCTGTGAACAGTCTTGTTTCTTTAGCTCTAGGCCTAGTTGTTCCGAAACAGAGGTGCCAGTGCCACCCCAAGGGTTTGTGATTGGGCAATTATCCAGTTAATCTGATTCATTTAATTGTTCCTTTGATCCTGCTAATCATTCAGTTGACAGCTGATCTAGATGTCTTTGTGATATAAAGGCTTATCAATACTGCTCAGATTAGCCAAATAATGACCAATAGTGTTATGGGATGAATTTTTTTTTTAAAAAGGATCTAAATACGAGTCATTCAAAGTGCAGTTTTTTCTGGCTCTTCTTATTGTAGCTTGAGTTTGGAACTCCTGGGGGGGCAGGGTGGGGGTTACACTCCCCTCTCCTTCCCCCACACCCAGTCCAGAATTTCCAGGTTGTACCCTCCCTGCCTCATTCTTCCCCAAGCTAAAGGATTTTACTTGAGCGGCCCATTAACACTCAGACCAGGAACCGAGACATCTGTGTACTCTTAATATTTAACTTCACTTAACATAAAAATACCAGGAGCCATAGGGACATGGGTACACCCTGCATTTCAGAGGAAGCAAAGCTCTGCGTCACCATTTCACCTTGAATGCAGCTGGTGGCTGAAGAGATTGTGCTCTTTGGGTCCTACAGTCTATGGTCTGAGTTCTTTACCCTTCTGAAAACCTGTGCAGATTTCCCAAAATAGCAATGTTTGCCTCTGGGTCATGTGACACATCTCCCCCATCCTCTCTCTCTGGCAATAAGTTCATTCTGTAGAGATAGGCTCACTTTGACTCCCACTAGCTTTGTTCTAAGAAACCCAGGCACACAAGACAGCTGAGTGTTATTACTGGTGTACACCCTATCACTCTGCTAGCATAAGACCTCCCCAGAGGGCAATCAGACATTTGCCAAGTGACCTAAGCGAGGAGAGAAGGAGAAGCAATAATTCACTATCCCTCTTATAGACCTGGCATTGTATGATTGTGCCTGACTCAGGTTGTTGAGGTAGCCGTGCCCTGCCAATCTGGGCAGTTTTTGCATTGTTCAAGTTTTGTTATAATCCTCTCCTCTTTGCTTCCAAATTCTTTCCTTATACTGAATTTGGTTTTAATGAATGCATTTCTAGTCATCAGATTTTCTTCAGTGAATTAGCAACTGAAAAGAACTATGAATAAGTAAGGGAAGGAAAGAGCACATACCAACATTTTCATCCTGCCACCTTTCTTCTTCATGTTACCAGATATTTATGTGTCATTTTTGTAGGAGGTTTGGGAATTTAGACTAAATTTCACTCAGGGAGCTGAAGAAGAACAAGAAAAATTGAAGACTTTTGTACCTAGAGGCAGGAAGGGTGACTTTCTTTTGATGAAAACCTATAGAAAGCATTTGTTGTACTAGATTATTTTTATGAGTAGCATCAACTTCCAGAGAGGATTGCCTGGACAAGACTAGCCCTGGATCAAGGTTTCAAACTGCTTGGGATGAATCCAGTCAAAATGACAGCTCACAACATCCTCCAATATTATCTTCTTTGGTTGTTAACCAAAGGTCACAATTAGTTTAAAGCAAAGGCATTTAATAAAATAAGTGGGAGATAGCATTGTTCAGTGGAAATATTCTGGAGCTAGAGTCATAGGACCTGGGTTAAAATCCCAGCTCTGCCTCTTACTACCTGTGTGACTTTGTATAAACCGTAAGCGTGCAGACACACACACACACACACACACACATATTCAACAGTTGGAGGACTTCCAACAAGGAGTATGAATGGAGGAGCACACATTGAAGGATTCTTACATAAGGAAGGGGCTTCCCAGGGACAGGCCTTGGTTAACTTCCCTCTAGGCTAAGGGTAAGCGTTGTTTTGTTGCTGTTGTTCAGTTCTGTCTGACTCTTCATGACCCCATTTAGAGATACTGGAGTGGTTTGCCATTTCCTTCTCCAGCTCATTTTTACAGATGAGGAAACTGAGGCAAACAGGATTCAATAAGCCTCCCTAATTTTTTCTGATAGATGACTTGATTCTCTCTGGCCTTATTGCCCATCTCATCACTACTCTCTGGACTCTCAGCCTCTCTCCATCTACTAGAACCTTGGAATCAACCCTTGGGACCCCTAAGTCTGGAAGGTCAGCCTTTTTCTTACTGGAACCCAGGCCTCTAAGCCACCTATCTTCTCACCATTCTCCTCTGTAGGTCTCCCACAAACCTACCTTTCAACACTCCTCTATGCATTACCTTCTTCTAGTAGAATGTAAGCTTTATTGGCAGAGCCTGTCTTAGTTGCTTGTGTCTGTAGCCCCGGCACATGGTTGATACTTAAATGATTTATCCCTCCATCTCTATCTATTTTCTTACTTAATATTTGGGGTAAAGGGATGGAGAAGTGAAAGTGGTCTAGACCTGTGAATTCACTGGTATAGAGATTTTTCAGTGAGGAAACCCTTTGTGGCTCTACCATTCAATTCATAGTCTTAAAGGGTTGTTTGTAGGCACTGTAAGATGAAGTTAGTTGCCCAGGATCTGCTGCTCGTATGTGTCAGAGGCAGGCCTCTTGACCCTCAGGCTTACTTGTTTCTGCCACTCTGTGCTGCCTCTTGAGACCCAACCTATTAGAATTTAAATCAGAACTTCTATGGCAATATTAGCTTATTTTAATTCTTTATCATTTTCTTTAAGATTTTACTTAGCTTTATTTCATCACCCACTAAAAAAAGCCCTGTTTCATTTCTCTTTGTGTTGTGGAGGTTATCCTGGATTTTTTCAGCCTGGGTCAACAAGACAGAAATTCTGGTTTGTCCTAACAATCTGGAGGGGCTCTAAATATGGGCCTGGCATCAGAATGAATGGCCATGCCCTTTGAGGAGAAACCTAGACAAGTTCAGAGAGGTTCATCCCCAAAGGACTGGTTGCCATGGAATGACATAGGAACTAATGAAGACTCTGTTTTTCTGTCTCTGCAGTCTTTGTCTCTCTTTGCCTGTTTTTCTTTTTTTGTCTCTATTTATCTTTATATAACTCAGTTTCTTGGTCTCTTGTCTTTTTTACAGGTGTGGAGCGGGCCACAACCTGTTTTGTCAAAAAGAGTACCCACACTAATAAAATCACTTGTAGAATTTAAGAATTTGTCTGCCCCAGAAGTCAGAAAGACCTAGATTCAGATCTTGCTTCAGACACTTTCCAGCTGTATAACCCTGGACAAGTTGCTTACATACTTTAAGCCTTAGTTTCCTCATCTATAAAATAGTGGTGATGATGATGATAATA
The DNA here is from genome assembly GCA_028627135.1 of Pseudochirops cupreus. NCBI lineage: Eukaryota > Metazoa > Chordata > Mammalia > Diprotodontia > Pseudocheiridae > Pseudochirops > Pseudochirops cupreus. The sequence goes on from CM053580.1 coordinate 477,541,745, forward strand.
ATGTCTGTCTTCCAGGCTTGTTTTGAGGATCAAATGAGATAACATGTATAGTACTTTGAAAACCTTAACTCAAGTAGTAGCAGCAGCAGTAGTGGTAGTGGTAGTAGTAATAGTAGTGGTAGTGGTGGTGGTAGTAGTAGTAGTAGTAGTAGTAGTAGTAGTAGTGGTGATGGTAGTGGTGGTGGTGGTGGTAGTAGTAGTAGTAGTAGAAGCAGAAGTAGAAGTAGAAGTAGTAGTAGTAAGAGGAGCAAGAGGAGGAATGGGGCAGCTGGGTGGTGAGTGACAGACCTAGAGTCAGGAAGACTCTTCTGAGTTCAAATCTGGCCTCAGACACTTAGTAGCTGAGTGACCTGGGGCAAGTCACTTAAACTTATTTTCCTCAGTTTCCTCATCTGTGAGGCATTAGTAAAGGAAATAGCAAACTACTCCAGCATCTCTGCCAAGAAAACCCCAAACAGGGTCATGGAGAATCAGAAATGACTGAACAACAGTAGTAGTAGTAGTGGTAGTAGTAGTAGTAGTAGTAGTAGTAGTAGTAGTAGTAGTAGTAGTAGTAGTAGTGATTAAGTTCTAGTCTTGGTCTTTAAGGTGGGGATATTAAAAAACAAAACAAAACCAAATTTTAAAAAAACCCAGAAGAGAGAGATGTCCTCTGAGATATTCAGTGACAATACTGATCTGCCTTATGAACACAGGATGCTTTTGACTTAGTGATGCAGAGTCACAGGTACCTGGCATGAAGAGTGACCTTAAAGAGAATTTTGGCAGGGAAAGAAATGAGAGCAAGAGTTCAGGGGACAAACATGCCTAGCACTTTCAGCCACAGTCTAATTTCTAAGGGGGTCAGGAATTTCCCTTCATTGACCAAAATAGTCAGACAAATAAATCACTTGAAATTGAAACTGCAGTCAAAGGTTTACTAAAGTTCACAGATTCTTCCTACATGCCAAGAGCTGGCAGGACTGTATAGTTCTCAAGAATTGTACCACTAGGGGTGGCTAGGTGGCACAGTGAATAGAGTGCCCACCCTGAAGTCAGGAGGACCTGAGTTCAAATGTGGTCTCAGACACTTAACACTTACTAGCCATGTGACCTTGGGTAAGTCACTTAACCCCAATTGCCTTGCCTTCCCCCCCTCCAAAAAGGAAAAAAAAAAGACCCAAACAAAGAAAAAGAATTGCACGGCTAACTAAAATCCATAGATATTCTAAAAATTCCACTTCAGTCATTGCTTTCAACTTGTTTAATTGAATTGAATTCTCCATTAATTAAACAGTGATTTTACTGGTACATTTAAAGGGGCTCAAAAGGAGCCAGGCTAGTTGAGCTCAGAGATCAAAATACAACTATAACAAGCCTGTCTCCATGCCAGGCTCACAGGCTCTGCTCTGCCCTGCCCTTATCTGATTACATATGGACTTCAGTTCTGGAAGATACACTTTAGGGAGGACATTGACAGGGTGGAATTTATCCAAAGGAAAGAGGCCAGGATTGCGAAGGTATTGGATTCCAGGGTACGTGAAAATCAGTTGAAATAACTGGTGATGTTTAGCCTAGAGAAAGGGAAGGGATACTGGCCCTGGAGTCAGGATGACCAGAGTTCAAATTGGCCTCAGACACTTACTAGCTGTGTGACTGGGGCAAGTCACTTAATCCTGATTGCTTCCAAAAAGAAAGAATGAGAGAGAGAAAGGAAGGAAGAAAGAAGGAAGGAAGGGAAGAAGGATATAGTTATTATTTTCAAGTATTTAAAGGGCTTTCATCTGAAATAGGAATGAAACTTATTGTTCTTTTGGTCCCAGAGAACAGAACCAGGCAAATGGGCAGATAATGAAAAGAGACAGGTTTAGGGTTAACCATAGGAAGGTTTTCCTTCCTTTCAACAGTGCAATGGGTTGCCTTGGGAGGTAGTGAGCTTTCCCTCAGTGGAGGTCTTCAAACAAAGGCAGTGTTTATATTTTGTAGTGGACAAAGTTTTCAACTTTAAAAGAAGACCTGGATTCAAATCCCACCTCAAATACTTATTAGCTGTATGACTTGGGTAAGTCACTTTGCTTCTCTGGGCCTGTAAAGCCAAGCACAAGCAGCTTTCCAGAGGACTGCTGCTGTGAACAGCTTTCAAGGCTCTGATTACATAGTATAGTGAACTCTCTATTTATTTCAACTGTAAATTAAAGCAAAACATTCACAGAAATTAAAATATAGCATTCACAATATTATGGCTTAACAACTTATCACTAAAGTGGCCAAATAGTTTTCACCAAAGTGGTCAAATAGTTTTAAGCAAAAGATATCATTCATTTAGTAACACAATTATTTAAAAAGTCCTTAATTCAATCATCCTCAAGGAGGCAAGCCTCCTTAATTGACACAAAGTACAAAGGTCAAAGTCCTCCACCCCTAGGTCACATTGTCTTAATCTCTTCAATCAAAAACTCCTTTCTTCTTAGTTGGCTGGGGCTCACTCTCACTCTGCTGTGCTCTGCTCTCAGGTCTGTGTTGGTGCAGCCCCCACACGAGGCACGTTCCCCCTATCCAGTCCTATGTGGGCACTTTCTTGGACTGGGAATCTGCCTAGCTCTGTCTCCCAATGGATTCTGTCAATCTAAAATCCATTCAGATTCACTTTTTAGAGGTGACTGACAGAATTCACTGAGGAGCTCAGAAAAGTTCCTCCTTACATTCTACCATCTTGGCTCCACCCTCTCACTCTCTTTTTTGTAAATAGGTATCAGTTACATCCTCATCAAATTAGAAGATTTACTAGGAATCTTGCTCACTATTCTGATGTTATAATAAAACCTCACTACTTTGACTGAAAGGAGCCTTGAGTGGCCAAATACTTTCTAGGCAGACCTCCCCTGCCATACCCTTACATTTTGGGGTTGCCAGCACCCCAAGCCACATCAGATTAATACCTCAAAGAGATCAATGAAAAAGGAAAAGGGCTTATATGCACAAAAATATAGCAATTCTTTTTGTGGTAGCAAAGTGTTAAAAATCAAGGGGATGCTCATCAATTGGGAAATGGCTGAATAAATTGTGGCATATGATAGTGATGTAGTACTATTGTACTGTAAGAAATCAAGAGGATAGTAGTTTCAGAAAAACATGGCAAGATCTAGATGAACTGATGCAAAGAGAAGTGGGAAGAACCAGGAAATTATTGGACACAGTAACAGCAACGTTGTAATGATGATCAACTATGAAAGACTTGACTATTCTGATCAATACAACAATCCAAGAATAGTCCAAAGGACTCTTGATGAGAAAATACTATCCACCTCCAGAGAGAGAATGGATGATCTCTGAGTACAAATTAAAGTGTAATTTTCTCACTTTCTTTGTTGAAATATGGCTAATATAGGACTATGTTTTGCCTGATTTCACATGTATAATTGATATCATATTGCTTGCCTTTTCAGTGCATGGGGAAGAGTGTGTAAGGGAGAGAGAGTCTGGAATTCAAAATTTAAGAACAAAACAATATTAAAAATAAATATAATTTTATTTTAAATATTTTTAAATTCATAATTTTAAAACATTATGCATCTGAATTCATGCAAAACATATTTTTCTATTAGCCATGTGCAATAATTCTTTAAGCTTGTGGTGGGAACTGTAATGATACTGGGATTTGAAGAGCTTCCATGCCCCTTGAACTTGCTGACTTAGCAGGAAGGGGTGGAGCAAGAGAATGCTGGAACCAAGCTAGTCTCTGTGCTGACTGGAAGCAGTGGCAGAGGCAGTGGTTGTGGTGTGAACTCCTTTTTCTTTGAGCCTGCCAGAATCTCTGCTAAGGACTCCTGCTGAGGACTGCCAGGGACGGGAACTGTGGGGGCTGGAGCTGCTGGGAGCAAGCTGCCTGGACGCTGAGCAGTTGTCCGAGTGAGGAGAGGAGGATCTTTGCCTGAGGTAGCCTGTCCTGTTTTGAAGGCTTGAGAATGTGGGTGTTTACTACTTTAACTACATGTGCCAACTTCATAACTACTGTGTTGGCTTTGACTTTCTGTTTTGGGGACTCAGTTTTCTGGTATTTAAATGAATGCTCTAGCTATATTTCTTATGTAGAGAGCCTGTTACATTTTGTGATTAATAACCATATCAACATACTTATAGTTACTGTAGGCATTGTGAATGCTGCATTGCTGATACAGGAACCTATAACCCCAGATCTAGAAAGAACTTTACAGGTCACTTAATCCAGTCCCTCTCATTTCCTAGTTAAGGAAACTGAGGTTCAGGAAGGTTATTAAGGTGACTAGGGTTAACACATTTTGTTGTTGTTGCTATTGTTCAGTTATTTTCAGTCATGTCCAACTCTTCCTGACTCCATTTGGAGTTTTCTTGGCAAAGATACTGGAGTGATTTGCCATTTTCTTCTCTAGCTTATTTTATAGATGAGGAAACTGAGGCAAACAGGGTTAAGAGAGTATCTGAGTAGTAAGTATCTGAGATCAGATTTGAACTCATGAAGATGAATTGTCCTGATTCCAAGCCTGGTGCTCTATTCACTGTGTCATCTAGTTGTCCCTAACAAATTTGCCTGTAGCTAATAAATGGCAGAATCACAATTTGAACCCAGGTCCTCCAAATCTTTAAGCATCACTTTTTCACTGTGTCATGAGTTAGCCACAACCAAATACATAGCCTTGTAATGCTACCCAGCCTGCAATCAAAGACAGGAAAGGAGAAATGCTTCCTCCCTGACCTAAGCCTGACAAAACTCAAGTTCTATAGCCTGGAAATTGAGAGAGTAAGATTCTGATTTCTTGACTTTTACAGAAAGACAGGAGATCCAGGAGGGTGGGGTTGTACTTCCCTCCAGTAGGATCCTCCTTAGCCCTGGGCCCTTGGGAAGTGTGGCTAGTTAAGTACCGATCAGCAAGGAACCACCCACCTTCCTATTTCCTGCCATCCAGGACTGTTTTCATGCAAAATGATGAAGAAAGCTGGCACCAATACCTATTCCTCCCTTCCTCTCTTCAAACTTTCATTGAAATGCTGAAGTGTAGGCTCTGGGACCCCCTTTGAGTTCTCCTTGAATCTTTGAGGTACAGGCTCTGGGAAACCCCTTGAAGTCTGATTGAATCTTCCCACTTGATGAGGCATTTGCAGAGGCCATAAGTATTTCATTGTGGCTGGGCCCAAACCTCTGTGGCTGGCCTGGCCCTCCATTGTCCATCTGCTTCCCACCCTTGAGCCTATCAAAATATCAGTCCACTCTTGCATTGACCTCATTAACTCCTCCTGAAGACCCTCCCCAAACTCCTCCTCTAGACCACTCCTAGATTCCTCTATATGTAAGACCCCATCTTCCTTCCATGTGGTGTGAGAGCGCCATAGAATAGCTTAACATAGACTTGCTCTGTGAGAGCGTCCCAGAATGCCCCAGCACAGACTTGCTCTGTGTCCAATACAGGCGAACTTTTAATAAACTTTACTTTTCTTTGGCTGAGAAGACTTGAATCGAATTCTCTCTGCAGGACCCGGCATGTTGGTATTTTGGGGTCTCTGGCAACCCTAACCCTCTTTGGGGAAACCTCTTCAGAAGGAGTTGACAGTGATCTACCAGGATTTTGTTGCTTTATCTATTGTAAGGTATAATCCTTTCAGAACCCTAAATAATCAGATACATTATCAATAATCTGTATTTTTACAGGGTTTTCCACTTTCTAAAACTCATTTTCTCTTCCTGACAAATTAGTAAACTGACTGGGAAGGTTAGAAAAAGGTATGCTGTTATTAGGGGCATAAAAAACAATCACCTCTCCAAAAAATGTGAACACAATACATGTTTAAGCTTAATCCGCATTAATGAAATTTTCTCCATTTTCTTACATCTAGACAATCAACAGAGCAATAAAGCACACTGGTTTGTAGCATATACTGATTTCTGAAGTGTGTATACTCAGACTGAAAATTTAACAACCAGCATATTGGAGCTGGTTCCAGCACACCTCTGATTACTGTCCTCTTTAACACAAACCCAGAGAGGGAGAGCAATTTACACAGAGTCATGCTGCTGTTTTAGTGGTGCAACCATCCTGAGTCCTAGCTTATTCAACTAGACCCCCGTGGCTTTTCAGCTGTGCTAAATGATAGAGGGATATAGGAGGCATAGCAACAAAAGAGGCAGCTAGATGGCCCAATGGATAGAGTCCTTTGCATAGAGTCAGGAAAACCTGAGTTCAAATCTAACCTCCAATATTTACTAGCTCTATTTCCTTAGCAAAGTCAATTAACCTCTACCTCAGTTTTCTTGAATATAAAATGGGGATAATAACAGTATCTGCTTTGGAGGATTGTTGTTGAGTCTCAAATGAGATAATATTTATGAAATGTTTAGCACAGTGGCTGACACATAGTGGGCACTATATAAAGACTAGGTAGTATTACTCATCAGAGTCATACACAGAAAGCAATAGGGCTAAATGAATTGTCTTCTTTCCACTCTTGCTGCCACTGCCCTTGTTCAGGACCTCTTTGCTCGTCTCCCTGGATTATTACAATATCCTTTTAACTCATCTCCCTGATTTACCTTTCCCATTTCCAATCCTATCCACTGATATCAAAGTGATATTTCTCATGTACAGATCTGATTGCATCTCTGGATAATTTAAGCCATTCACCCACTGTTTAGAAAAGTAATGAGGCTTTGAACTTACTGTCCCAATCCACACAAGTTAGCAGGTCAGGTCCGCAGGTTCCTCTTACTCCAGAGACTTCTAGGGGTACCCCTGAGGGGCAATGACATTTCCTCTAATAATATTGGCTTGAATCTCTATTCCAATGTTCTCCCTGTTATCAATCATCTAGTGCCTTGATGCCAGTGACTAGAACCCCACAATCCATGTAGTAAAATTGAATTCTCCTCAATATTGGTTAATCAATGAACATCAATTCATTTTTACAAGAGTGTTTACTAAAACAAAATGTAAATACGAAAAAGTACAAAAATATCCTCCCTGAACTAGGGCACAATCTGCCCTCTATCACTTTGGTCCCTGGAGAGAGTGGCCTCATAAGTGATAGCTACAAACATTCTTCCTACCACTTAGTTCATCTCTTAAAGCAGAACAGATAGATGAATTGCTTGCAATTCATGACCTTGCTTTCAAGACCTATTGTCTCAGCTGCTGGCTGCTGGACTAGATCAAACAAGTAATTCCTCAGGGTTGGCTTCTTCTCAGTCTTGGTCATTAGGTTTCCGGTGGTTCTTCTAAGTTTTCAGAGTTCTCACAAGGTCACATACCTAAAGAAAGAAGACACAAACAAAATGCAGACCCTTCCCAAGCACAAGCTTGCCTAGATGACAGTGTGCTCATAGGCCAGCGTGGAAGGAGCAAGGGAGTCATCATTACACCTCATGGCCAGAAAGTGATGTCAGATTCTCCTGTTGGAGCCTTTTGTGTGCACATTTAATTCTGGCTTAGTAGCTGGTTAAAAGCTTTTCTTTCCAATGTGGTTATTAGACAGGAGATAACTAGCATCCCTGTGAATGCTTTCTTCCTTCAAGGTTAGTACAAATAAAACTTCCTACATTAAATCTTTTCTTACTCTCTCCCCATCTTTCCCACCCCAAATTCAAAATGATCCCTCTCTCCTCAAATCTTTCATGTAACTCTTGTTTGATACCTCCTAGCCTTGGAATTTAAACACAGGAAAGACAGACTCCAATCTCAGCTTTGATACTTTTTAGCTGTGTGACTGGGCAAATCACTTACATTTTATGAACTACTTCATCTATAAAATAGGCATAAAAATAATTACTGAAAATGCTTTATAAATCATACTTAAGAGGGAGGGGCCAAGATGGCAGAATAAAGTCAGGGACTCCCCGGAGCTCTTCCAAATTCTCCTCCTAATAATATTAAAATAACACCTCAAAATAAATTCTAAAGCAGAAGAACCAATAAAAGGACGGGATGAAACAATTTTCCAGCCCTAGAAGGTGTGGCAGGAAAGTCTGTCTTAATAGAGTGAGAGTGGAGCACAGGCCAGGGTTGACTGTAGCAGCACAGGCTGCAACCCAGCAAGGCAGCAGTAGACCTGAGATTGAAGAAGACCCTTTACTGGCACTGGGAGCAGAACTCTATTGCGTCACTCATAGTCAGTTCCAGGTCACAGTCCCAGGGTGAGGAGGAACACTAATAGGAGTAGAGACCCTGAAGACAGTTCCAGGTTGGAAAAGAGTGCATGTGGTCACTCACAGACCAGAGTACAGGCCAGGGAGTCAGTGACCACACCTCTCCCTAGAACTTACCACGTTGGAAGAAATGAAAACATATAGACCTCCAGGACAACCTCTGAAAATAGCAGTACAAAAAACTTGAAGCTTGGGACAGTAGCCCTTCATCATAGGAGCAGAGTCCAACTTTAACACGAAGTTAAAAGCCAAGAAATAGACTGAAAAATGAGCAAACAGCAACAGAAAAATAATCTGACCATAGAAAGTTACTATGATCACAAGGAAGAGCAAAACACAAACTCGGAAGAAGACAACAATGTCAAAAGAGTTACATGCAAAACCTCAAAGAATAATGTGAATTGGTCTCAGGTCTCCAAAAAGAATTCCTAGGAGAGCTCAGAAAGGATTTTAAAAATCAAATAAGAGAGGTAGAAGAAAAATTGGAAAAAGAAATGAGAATGATACAAGAAAATAATTTTTTAAAAAGGAGTCAACAGCTTGTAAAAGAGGCACAAAAAATACTGTACAAAATATCTCTTTTAAAATGGTAAAAGAGGCACAAAAATTCACTGAAGAAAAGAATTCCTTAAAAAGTAAAATTGGCCAAATGGAAAAGGAGATATAAAAGCTCACTGAAGAAAAGAATTCCTTAAAAATTAGAATTGGGCAACTGGAAACTAATGACTCCAAGAGACATCAAGAAACAATGAAACAAAGTCCAAAAAATAGAAGAAAATGTGAAATATTTCATTGAAAAAACAACTGATGTGGAAAACAGACCAAGGAGAGAAAATTTAAGAATTAGTAGACTACCTAAAAGCCAAGATAAAAAAAAGAGCCTAGACATTGTCTTTCAAGAAATTATCAAAGAAACCTTGATATTCTAGAACCAGAGGGTAAAATAGAGCATGAAAAAGTCCACCAATCACCTCCTGAAAGAGATCCCAAAATGAAAACTCCCAGGAATCTTATAGCCAAATTCCAGAGTTCCCAGGGAGAAAGTGTTGCAAGTAGCCAGAAAGACACAATTTAAATATTGTGGAACCATAGTCAGGATAACACACGATTTAGTAGCTTCTTCATTAAAGAATTAGAGGGCAAAGGAGCTAGGATTACAATCAAGAATCACCTGCCCTACAAAACTGAGAATAATTCTTCAGAGTGAAAAATGGAGATTCAATGAGATATAGGACTTTTAAACTTTTCTGATGAAAAGACCAAAGATGAAAAGAAAATTTGACTATTAAATCCAAGACTCAAGAGAAGCACAAAAAGACAAACAAGAAAGAGAAATCATAAGGAATTCAGTAAGGTTAAATTGTTTACATTCCTACATGGGAAAATGATACTTGTAGCTTCTAAAAACTTTTTCATTATTAGAGTAGTTGGAGGGAATATACATAGACAGAAAGCATGGGTGTGAGTTAACTATGATGAAATGATATCCAAATAAAATAAAATAAAATTAGGGGTGAGAAAGAAGGATGCATTGGGAGAAGGGAGAAGAGAAAGGTAGAGTGGGGTAAATTATCTGACAGAAAAGAGGCATGAAAAATCTTTACAGTGGAGGGGAAGATGGGGGTGTTGGTGGTGGACAACACTTGAACTTTACTCTCCTCAGAATCAGGAAGGGTATAACATGTACAATCAGTTGGGTATAGGAATCTATCTTATCCTATGGGAAAGTAGGAGGGAAGGGAGACAAGAGGAAAGGAGGGCTGGTAAGAGGTTAGTTTGAGGAATGTGGTGATCAGAAGCAAAAAAACTTTCAAGGAGGGACAGGATGAAAGGAGAGAGGAGGATAAATAAGGAGGTGGTAGTGAAATGGATGGAAATACACAGTTAATAATCATAATTGTGAATGTGAATGGGATGAACTCACCCATAAAGCACAAGCAGATAGCACAGTAGATTACATGATTTAGACATAAAGAATGATACCATAAGCAAATTAGAGAAGCATGGAATAGCTTATCTGTCAGGTCAATGGATAAGGGAAGAATTTCTGACCAAAGAAGATATAAAGAGTATTGCATGATATAAAATTAATAATTTTTATTACACTAATTTTAAAAGCTTTTGCACAAACAAAACCAATGCAGTCAAGATGAGAAGGAAAGCAGAAAAGTGGGAAAACTATTTTACAGAAAATTTCTCTGATAAAGGCCCCCTCACAGAAAATTGAGTCAAATTTATAAGAGTATAAGACATTCTGATATAATGACAAATGGTCAAAGGATATGAACAGGCAATTTTCAGATGAAGAAATCAAAGCTATCTATAGTCATATGAAAAAAAATACTCTAAATCACTATTGATTAGAGAAATGCAAATTAGAGCAATTCTGAGGTTCCACCTCACACCTGTCAACTTGGATAATATAACAGAAAAGGAAAATGACTGATGTTAGAGGGGATGTGGGGAGATTGGGACAATAATGCACTATTGGTGGAGTGGCAAACTGATCCAACCACTCTGAAGAGCAATTTGGAACTATATCCAAAGGACTAAAAAAACCTGTGCATATGCTTTGACCCAGCAATGTCACTAGTAGGTCTGTATCCCAAAGAGATTTTTTTTTTAAAGGGAAAGGAACTACATGGACAAAAGTATTTATATCAGCTCTTTTTGGGGTGGCAAAGAATTGGAAATTGAGGAAATGCTCGTCAATTGGGAAATGGCTGAACAAGTTGTGGTATATGGTTGTATAATGCCACAGGCAATCAGCTTCACAAAAGAATGCTACTGTGAATAGCTTTTAAAGTTCTGATTACACAGTCTAGTGAATACTCCATTTATTCCATAACAAATCAAGGCAGACATTCGCAACAAATCCGCAATATAATATTCACAACATCACATCTTATCACAGAAAATCACAATATAGTGTTCACACAGTTTAACATTAGAATGGCCACATAGTTTTCACCAAAGTGGTCACAGTATTTAGAACAAGAACAAAAGAACAATCATCTGGTGTCCCTAAGGGGGAAACCCTCCTTACTTAATCAT
>CM053580.1:477553447-477569213 GCA_028627135.1 Pseudochirops cupreus
GAGGCTTGTAGAGTTGTCTTTAGCTGTGCGTTATTGAGGATAGTCCAGTTTATCAAGGTTGGTCACCATATATGTACGATATGTCTGTGATTGTGTACAGGTTTTGCCTGGTTCTGCTCTTCTCACTTAGCATCAGTCCGTATAAGTGAGGTGAAATTTCTTGAGGCCTAGCTGCTTCCCTCAGGGCCCACTATTTGTCGATTCAGCCGAGTTGGCCGGGAAGTGTTTACAATTTATGCAGACCAAACTTCAGCCCCTGGAGTCTTCTCTGAGGTCATCTTAAGATGTCTTAGGAGGACAACTGTGTTACTCCTTTATTTTTGCTGCTCTACATTCATTTCACAGCAATTTTCTGTTTGTGGAGGAAGCCTGGAGAGCTTGGAAATTTCTGGCCTACTCCACCATCTTCCGAGAATGCCTACCCACAGTCTTCTTACACCTTACTCACCAAAACACATTCATTAATCCAATGACACAGGCCTCCTGGTTCTTCCTCAAATAAGACACTCTATTTCTTGGCCCCAAGCATTCTCTCTGGCTGTCCCCTGGAACACTCTCCCTCCTCAATTTCACTTATCGACTTCTCTGGCTTCCTTTAAATCTCAACCAAAGTCCCATCTTCTACAAAAAACCTTCCCAAACCCCTCTTAATTTTAATGTCTTCTTTCTCTTCATTACCTTCTATTTATCCTGTTTATAGATTGTGACTTTTTCTCCTTTCTGCTTTTCCTTTTCCCATATTCTAAACCTGTGATGTCCTCCCTGTTTGTTGCCCTAAAAATCACACTTATCCTTTAAGGCCCACTTTAAACCTTTCTTCCTTTTATAAGTCTTCTCTCTTAATCAGTGAGTATTTATTAAAGATCTACTGTGTGCTGTGGGCATTCTTTCTGGTTGTCCCTTATGCCAAAAACATTTTCTCTTCTGTTCTTTCTGCTGACCTCCCTGTCTTCTTTTAAGTCCCAACTTAAATTCCACCTTTCATAGAAAGTCTTCCCCAATCAATCTCTAATTACTTCCTCCTCAAAGTTCCAAGATGGACCTTGATAGATTATTAAGGTACTAAATCAATCAATCAATGCAATAATTAATCTAGTGCTCAGCACTGTGCTAGATACAGGGAAAATGTATGAGTACAAAGCATTGTCCCCTATCCTTGAGAAGCTCATGATTGAATTGGGAACAGCATGGCATTGATTTCCTGATGACCAAGGGGGGACCTTTGGAAATGATCTTTGTGGCCTCAGCCCAGTGATAGCTGAAACCATCAGTCATGAAGTACCTGGACATGAACTTGGTGAGACCAAAAAGGTAGGAACTAAGAAAAGTTTTTAATCTATTCCCACAGAGACCTGGATAATGTAGGGGAGAGTATACCCCTGAGATGTTGGGGGACAGGGGGTTGTAGAGTAAATCTTTTTACATTTGTTCTAGTTATGTCTTTGAAATAAATAACCTTTTGTAAAAGCTAACTGAATCGTTGTCCAGTCGTTTCCAGTTGTGTCAAGCTCTTCGTGACCTCATTTAGGGTTTTCTTGGCAAAGGCACTAGAGTGGTTCGCCATTTCCTTCTCTAACTCAGTTTTACAGATGAGGAGACTGAGACAAACAAGGCTAAATGACTTGCCCAAGTTCATACAACTAGTAAGCATCTGAGGCCATATTTTAACTCGGGAAGATGAGTCTCCCTGACTCCAGGCCCAGCACTCTACCAACGGTTCCAGCTAGCTGGCCCAACTAACAGATAGTAAGTGGGCAAATGGCACTGGAGTCCTAGTTACTGGCCCCTTAACAAATGTGGGGAACCTATCTTGGAGGGGCTCAAGCCAATAGCAATAGAGAAGAAATACCTTCAAGCCTGTCAGAGAGATCCCTGAGAGGGAAATGTAACCCACCTGTCCCAGAAAGAGTAAAGCCAATGTTTAAAAGCTACATATGCAACAGGCATTGGGAGAAATGAGAAAACAATAGATTCAAGGTAGTCAAGAATGGCTTTATGAAAGGGTCTTTCTTAGATGACAGATTAGATTTGATAGAAAGAGGAAAAGGGCATTTCAGGAGAGTAACAGTAAGAGCAAAGGTACAAAGATCAGAATTTGCATGGTTCAGGATTACACTGAAAACAACCACTATAGAGATAAAATTCCAAGCTGCTCCTAGAATGGTTCTCACTTTCCAGATTGGACCTAGCCCTGGTCCAGTATGCCTGGAATCCCTTGAATGAAGGTTTTACCTGGGGTCAGATTATATTCTCTAATACCAACAACAAATCTCTCTGATCCACCCTTGCCCAATCCAACAGCTACCAGAAAATTCAGTGCTGATTCAGTCAAACCAAGTTGAGACTCTGAACCAATAATCTATTCTTCCATTTATTCTAGTTGGCCTGTTACCAACTGGAATACCCAGGGTTCAAGTACATTGAACCAATTCAGTTTATTTCATCATTGTTATCATTATTGTTGTTGCAGTTAATTCTATTATATCTAAACTTCTTGCAACTAAGAAAGATTAACTATACGGTTATGGGGGCGGGGAGAACTATACTGTTATTGAAAGAAAAAAACATGGGAAAAACCATTCAGTTCTGCTAAAGAAAAACACAGTTCAGTGAAGTCAATAAAATATATTATTTGCATTATTAATAATATCAATTGCAATATTACTATAATCTCATCAATGTGGACATTTTCTCCAATGTGCAGATTGCTACCTCTCCATACTAATCTACCCTGTGTGACTCTTGTTCACATTCTCTATGTTTACTTCTCTGGGTACCTTCTTTGCTTATTTATAAAAGAAATGCCAAAGTAACACATACCTCATCCACTAGTTAACCCTTGTTCTTGCCTTATAACCAGTACAACTTTTTGCATCATACATGTCCTTTACTCCAGTTTTTAATAATTCCACATTTGGTATATGTTCCAGCCTGCTCATACCTACCATGTACCTCTCCATTGCCCTCTGAGTGATATTCATCTTCAATTCTTCGGAGACTGTAATATTCTGTGACTCACAGCTATATAATCCTAGTACAATATTGGCACACAGACCTTAGGTTGTGGCATAAGTTTGCAATCATTAAAGCAACACTGCAATTTCCTGAAGATAATCTAATTCACTCTTCTCCTCCCATTTAATTCTGTGTCCAACCTGTCCATTTGCATTGCTTGCCCAAGATATATAAACTCATGGCCAAGTTCTGAAGGTTGTTTACCTAACTGCCTCTCATAATCTGTACAGTGTATATGGGCAAGGGGGATTGGTCTCCACCAACTGGTTTTTCCCCTCCTCTGGTGCCCAAACACGTAGTCACAGATGAGAAAGTATTCATATATTGAAAAGGTATTAACACCCTGTTATCGCTTTATGAATTATGAACACTTTTCTGTAATGAATTTAGAGAGATTAAACAATTATTGTCATACCCCCGTGGAAGGCATTTAAGTGACTAAGCCTAGATACAGTTAGAAGCTAGAGTTTGGGGATTGGAGGCAGTTGTACCAGAAACTCATTATTATGGAGGAGACTCTTGGTGGGGGCAAGGGAGGAAAGGATTTCTGTCTCCTTTCCTGTCACCCAGGAGACACTGAATTCACCAATTCCAGAGTTCATCAATTTGAGTGAGTTTGAAACTCATTTGAGATACATCTAGTTGAGGATGCAGGAGCACATACCAGACAAGACATAGAGGTGGAGAGAGAGTCACTGAAGTCTAAAAGCAACTTCAAAGAATGGAACCATTGGCAATAGAGAAGAGAGCTAGCTATGAACTCAAGAAAGAGTCGGTCATTTCTGGCTGTAGGATGGTTAGGCCCAGAGTAATTTTAGACCCCTTTCAAGAGGCTTCATCTGTTCCAGGGTTTCACACAACCCACATCATCTGGGAACAGCAGCATCTGCAGAACCTCACCGTCCACAATGAATCCCTCTTCAAAATGAACTCACCTCTTCATTTTTCTTACTACTTATATCCAATTGGTTGCCAAATATTGTAGTTCCTACCCCATGACATTTCTCCAATCTGTCACTCTCTAGTCACATGACTACTATCCTAGATCAAGCCTTTATCATGTCTTCTATAGCCAAGCAGTTCTCAAAATGTGGTCCCCTAGGAGTCCCTGAAATCCTTTCAGGAGGTCTATGGGGTCAAAATTATTTTCATAATAATTTGTTGTTTTTGCTCAGTCATTTCAGTTGCATCTGGTATTTTCTTGGCAAAGATATGGATTAGTTTACCATTTCCTTTCTCCAGTTCATTTTATAGATAAGGAAACTGAAGCAAGTGAGGTTACATGACTAGTCCAGGGTCACCCAGTTAGTAAGTTTCTGAGGTCACATTTGAACTCAAGCTTCCTGGCTCTATCCACTGTGCCATCTATTCATCTATTAAAATACTCTTCCTTATTCCAATTATTGACCTTTGCAAGATTAGATTTGCTTTATATACTTCAACCAAAACAACATAAACCAACAGATTGAGCACAGAAACAGATATGAGAATACTGCTGTCTTCTATTAAGCCAGACAGTAAAAAAATTTGCAAAAATATGTAAAAACAATGCCATTTTTCTAAACTTAAAAAAGCTATTTTTTCTTAAAAATATTTTATGTTAATATGTACTAGGTTTATTATTGTTATTTCAAAAGAAATTAATAAACATTTTTAAACTATCAGTTTTAATTTCTAACACAGTAGATAGATATCAATAGGTATAACTTATATTAACAAAAGCTCTTTGGAGTCCTCAATAATTCTTAAACATGGGAACTCATCCTTAGAGCAAAAATGTTGAGAATTACTAGGTTAGACCATTTCTTTGTTGTTGTTCAGTCATTTTTCAGTTACATCTGACTCTTCATGATCTCAATTGTGGTTTTCTTGGCAATAACACTGGAATGGCTTGCCATTTCCTTTTTGGCTCATTACAGATGAAGAAACTGAGGCAAGCAGGGTTAAGTGACTTGCTAAGGGTTGCACAGCTAATAAGTATCTCAGACAAGATTTGAACTAAGGAAGATGAGTCTTCCTGATTCTAGCCTCCCCCCCCCACATTCTATCCCATTGCACCATCTAGATGCCCCATAACTATTTCTATAGCCTCCTAAATGCCCTCAGTACCTCTGATATTTTCTCTTTCCAATCCATTTCTCCAACAGTTGCCAAATTGATATTCCTAAATCAAAATGGAAGTGACTATGTTACTCCAGTTCTCACAGTGGCTCACTATTACCTCTAGGAAAAAATAAAAACTCTTCTGTCATTTCAAGCCTTCCCCATCCTGTCTCTAGGCTACTGGAGTATCAGGCTTATGACACATGATTCCCATCCACAGCCTCTATGTCACATCAGACTGATCTATTTGCTCGTCCTCATAGGTGACGTTCCTTTTCCTGTATATCTGCCTTAGCACAGACCATTCCCCTTGCTTAGAATGTTCTCCCTGCACACTTCTGTCTCTTAGAATACATAGCTCCCTTCAAAGCTCAGCTCGGGTGCCACCTCCTACATAAAAGCTTCCCTGATGCTCTCAGGTGTTACTGTCCCCTACTCCAATAACTTTGTCTTTACTAAAGTAAATATGGTTTTTCTATGTAATTATCTTTGTACATGTTGCTTCTCCAAATAGAAAGTAAGTTCCTTTAAGGAAGGCATGGTTTCATATTTGTTTGTGCTCTGGGTACTGAGTATAGTGCCTGGCATATAGTAACAATAATAATGATGATGACAGTAGTAGTAGTAGTAGTAGTAGTAGTAGTAGTAGAAGTAGTAGCAGCAGCAGCATTTGTACATCACTAAGTTTTTCAGAGTGTTTTATAAATGTTAAGTGATTTGATTCTCACAACAATCCTGCAACGTAGGTGCTATTATTATCCCCACTTGATACAGAAGGAAACTGAGGCAGACAAAGGTTAAATAATTTGCTGGGGCCACATGACTAGTAAATGCCTAAGGCAGGATTTGAATTGAAGTCTTCCTAACTCCTAGTTCAGGGCTCTATCCACTGAGTCAACCTAGTTGGTTAATAAATATTTATCAATTAATAGATCATTTCTGCCTGTGATGAGTGTCTTTGATATCATTCTATATCTGTCTCTTTGTTTTATTCCTTGCCTAATATTTATGATCAGAGAATCAGTTATCAGGTTATCTCTGTTTCTATTTTGTTCATGGAATCTTGATTTATGCATGGGGGATGTCTTGAGAAACAGCATCATAGATATAGAGTCCGTCTTGGTATATAGAAGACCTGCCTATGACTCATACCAACTGTGTGTGGGCAAGCCACATAATCTTTCAGGACCTAGACAACTCTCTAAAATGAACAGTTCTGGATGAGTTGCTGATCTGCATTGGTGAGGGGTGATTCTACACCAAGAGCTCCCCATGCTAATAAAAACATTCATATTTATATATGAAGGTCTACAAAATGTTTTTCTCATAATAGCCTGGTAAGGGAGGTGGTATAAACTTCCTGATCTAGTGGACTTGGAGATTTGACATATTTGGCTCTAGCACAGTGCTAATCCCCTTCCTGTATTGTTGTTCAGTCACGTCTGACTCTGAATATTCCCCTGGACTTTGTCCATGGGATTTTCTTGACAAAGATACTAGAGAAGTATGCCGTTTCCTTCTCCAATATCCCCATTTTATAGATGAAGAACTGAGGCAAACAAGGTTAAGTGACTTGCCCAGGATCACACAGCTAGTAAGTGTCTCAGGCCACATTTGAACTCAGATCTTCCTGACTATAGGCCTGATACTCTGTCCACTGTGCCATCAATGTCCTTATCTGCAAATTGAAGGGGATAGGATTACAGTATGTATTCTTAACCTTTTTGGGTAGCAATTCATCCTTTTGGCTGTGGTGGACTCTTCACAGAATATTTTTTTAAATACATAAAATAAAATGCATAGGAAACCAATTATATCCAAGTTCTGATAGCGAAATATCTAAGAGTATAGTGGTTAGAGCACTAGACGTGGAATCAGGAAGACCTAACTTTAAATCAGACCTCATATACTTACTAGCTGTGGGACCCTGGACAAGTCACTTAACCTCTTCCTGCCTCAGTTTCCTCAAATATAAAATTGAGATAATTATAATGTCTACCTCCCAAGGTTGTTGTGAAGACCAGACTAAAACTCTATATAAACATTTACCTAGCTGTTACTAAAAACACATTCAAATACACTGCATTAAGAATGCTTGGAGAGGGAAGATCTTAATCCTGTGAATATCTGATATCTAATTTATAGATAAGGAAAATGAAACTCAGAGAGGTTGAGATTTACCCATAGCTATATAAGTAGTATGTATTAATAATAATTTAAAAATAATAATAGCACAAAGTACTGCTGGGGTGAGGGAGGCATACTCAGAAGTCTTACAACGTTAAAATATAAGGATGAGCTACCAGCATCCTCTCTCCTTCTTCCATATGGGAGGGCCTTAGATTTAGAGCTGAAATAACAATAAAGGTCCACATTTGTATGGCACTTTAAATACACTCCCTCATTTAGGACTTTGGCAGTCTCCAATCCAACCATCTTGTTGTATAGATGATAAAACAAAGGCCTTGAAGTGATAAGTGATTGGCCAAGGTCACACAGCTAGTAAGTGTTAAGTGTCTGAGGTTGGATTTGAACTCAGGTCCTCCTGACTCTAGGGCTGGGGCTCCATTACTGCCAAAGGTCACTTTGAAGGAGATAGGTAGTCCCAAGCTTACATGTCTGCTGGCTTTCTTCTTCCCAACAAATGCTAGTTCTACAAAAGACCATCAAAAGTAGAAATAGCAAACCTAAACAAAGCAAAACGACAACTAAACAGACAGACAGAAAACATCGATGTATTTATTTTAAGTGCCTACTATGTGTCAGGCACTGCGCTAAGTGCTGGGGATATAAAAGGAAGCAAAAGATAGTCCCTGCCCTCAAGCAGAGAGAGACAACATGCAAACTTTTACGTACATGGCAAGCTATATATAGGATAAACAGGAAATAAACAGAGGAAGGGACCGGAATTAAGAGATGTTGGGAGAGGCTTTCTGTCAAATTAAACTCATTAGAATATAATAGAAACTGCACAAAAGTGAACGAGTGCTTTAGATAGACATAGGATAAGACGCCTGCAGCTTCTAAAGTATTTGGAACTAAGGGGTCTCCTTCTCCCAAGAAGCCCTGGTACTAACTCTGCCCCTGATGCAGGGACATAGCCCTACTTCAGCTTTTTTTCTACCAATTAGAAATCACTATAACCACACCAAAATGCCTGGAGCTGAATTGGACGTCTGGGTTCCATGCTTTTATAGAGAGTATTCAGACTCTCAAAGCTTTCATATCTAACTCTATGTATTAAATAAAATAGATATTAGCCCCACATTTTTTTAAACAGGTGAGATGGAGTAGTGCATTGGAAACATGCTCTGGTCCAGAGACAGAAAACTTTTATATGAATCCCTGTCTTTCACTTCTTCCTACCTGTGTGACTTTGGACAAGTCCTTTAACCTCTTCAGGACTCATTTTCCTTACCTGTAAAGGGGGAGGGAAGGACTAAGTGGTTAAGATCATTTCCATCACTAGATCTACAGACCTATAAAAATGAAACACAGATTTTTAAGAGAATTATTCCGAGGTGAAACATATTTAATGGCAAATTTTGAGGTTGGGGAAGGTTAGGCCAGTGTTAAAGGGTCATGTCCCCTTTTCATCAACTATACTATTTGGATTTGTAGACTACCTAACTGGGAAAAGAAACCCACAACCAAATAGTTCATGTATTTTTTTTTTAAGCAAGGCTATACAAGCTAAAAAAAAATGTTGAAACCAATATTCTAGTCTTGACTGATATAACCAGATAAATATGCAGCTGCTATCAAAGGACACCCCAGGATCTTCATGTCCTCATTTAACATTTTGGGGGAAAGTCACCTGTTACTTTCTTCCCAGAGTCCTTCAGGAGCTGTCCCTGATATGAGCCAAGCCTGAACTTTGATAGGTTGAATTACACTTTTGCTATTCCAAGAGAATTAAAAGGAAAGTAGAGAGCTAGCCTCCTTATATTCCTGGATTTTTTTTAAAATCTCCTTCCTGTTAGCCAGGTCAATTCAGGTCAGTTCAGGATTTCTGGCAGCCCTGTGGCAGACTGCCCTGAAATGTGGAACTTCTGCCAAGTTCAGGATGCCAATTGGCTGAGGGAAGCTCGAGACAACAGTAGGCCTCATTTAGTTGAATTGCTTCAGCTGGAACAAGCAAAAGATGAGAGAGTTGTGGGTTATTTGAAATTCTGCCTTGGTCAACCTGGAGGCTCTTGAATTGTAAGGGCTGCCCACCTGGTGCAGGGTTACGTGGCCAGGAGATCTGGGATGGGGCTGGGAGCTAGAAGAAGTCCCTTGTACTAACTGCTCTTTTCCCTGTTGCCTCCAGGACACTGACTTCTCTGTGGCCCAGGGTGTGTCTACTTACCATTTTTAGCCTGCGCTTCAAAGTGCTCATGATATTAGGCACTTTATCATGTATTAGCTAAACTTTGGGCTTAAGAGAGACCTCCCAAGGTCATTGCAAGGAGATGAAGGAGAGTCAGGAGGAGATGAATGGTATAATCATTCTAGTACAGAGCCCTCATCTGTGCAAACTTACCCTTCATAATCAGATAAATGATTATCATTTTTAAAAAAAGTTGATTAAAAAAAACTGTTTAAAACCACTACTATGTATGGCAGTGTTATTTGGCTATATTACCCTCTGCTTCTTCCTATCCCTTTCTCCCATTAGGTTAACGTACCATCCATGAAATTTGTTTAAAAGGAATCACTCCTTAGCCTACCCCACCACTCCAAAAAAGCAAGAAGGTAGGGAGTATGGGTGCTGTTGAGATTAAAATTCCCCCAATTAGCCCTTTTCTAAGCAGTAGTAGTCTATACCTCAGAGTAAAGTAATAGTCTATGCCTCTCTCCAGAACATGTATGAGAGCTACTTTCTGAGTTGGGAAGATATGCCCAAAGTGCTTCAGCTACCATATTTCCAATCACTGGCAAAGATACAAAAGTTGATAAAATACATCCTTTGCCCTTATGGAGTTTATAATCTTAATTTGATAAAGTAGATAAGAGACAATGCATACTTCAATGAGTCCATGACCTCACTGGTATGTGCGTTCACTCCAGCTATGCAGATTGCAACCCACCCATTGACACAGGGGGTCAAGAGGTCAGGGGGTTCAGGAACCCCAATAACCAGAGTCCCTGGGAAGTAGTCTGGAATGAATTCATGGACTCAAGCATTCTCTAAGTCAAGGTGGCAAAGATTTATTGTTATGCTATACAGTGGGCCAGAGTTCTTAGGAAACTTGCAACCTTAGAGGGCGTATGTTATAGTTTATATAGGATAACTATAGTAAAATCTGTGCCAAATATGCTAACTAGGTGAGTCAGGGCAGGATTAGGGAGGACTTAAAGAGTGATCACTTCTTAAAGGAACATGCACTTTTAATATTTACTGCACAGACATATTGCCCAGAATTCACCAGGGGGTGTTACATGGAGGTGTGGTTTTAGGCTTGAAACATCACTAACTCAGCTAGTGGTCAGGGCTGACCAAGCTGCCACCCATCAATGTCATGTTTGACAAGATGAATGTTGGGAGTTTATATATATATATCCCAAGCTAACGAGGGATTCAGGATATGTATAATGAGCTAGGGAGTATACATATGACTGAATCTAGGATATATATCATAGGTATGACCCAGTACAAAGCTGCTTCAGCCAGTACACAGTTGGGTCAAACTACGAAATTCTATAGGTACAGCTGACCACTTTTGTATCAGGAAGAGAGCTAAGTATTTTGTTAGGGCATGCTGCCCTTGAGCTTCAGAGAAACTGCCTGAGACAACGTTTTGAGGCTAGGGATAAATGTGATTTTGCAAACTGGGGTCCAAGCATAGGCACCCAAGTACTCCATCACCATGATTTGTCTTTCTGAAAGATTCTTGTCCATTTTGTTCTTGTTCAGTTGTATATGACTCTTTGTGAGGTTTTCTTGTCAAAGATACTATAATAGTTTTTGCTGTTTCCTTCTCCAGCTCATTTTACAAATGAGGAAACAGAGGCAAATAGGGAAGTGACTCGTCCAGGATCACACAACTAGTAAGTGTCTGAGGCTGAATTTGAACTCAGGAGGATGAGTCTTTCTGACACTGTGTTGTACCCTTCCTGCACAACGCTTCTTAACCAAGGGTTTATAGATTCCCATGCAGTTTGGAAATTGGATGGAGGAAAAGAGCATATCTTCATTTTCACTGACCTGTAATTGAAATTTAGCATTTCCTTGGATTATTTAAAAATATCGTTCTGAGAAGGGGTCCATGGGATTCACTAGATAGTCAATGGGGTCCGTCACATCCCCAAATAAGGTTGAGAACCTCTAGATTAGAGAGAAATAATATAGTACTCTGACATCAGAGGATGAAGGCTTCACCTCCCATCTTTGGTGATAACCTTTTTTTTCACTTTAACTACCTTAGCCTCAGTTTCCTTATCTCAAAAAAAAATTGAGGGGTTGGACAGATCACCTCCAAGTTTCATCCTAGCTCTAGAGCTATGTTCCTATGTAACATGGTAGGCCTTCTTCTAGATTTCCAAAAATATTTGATCAAAATTACTAAAATAGCAAATGGATATGGTAAGTCCACAAGAAAAGTATTAACATGATGCAATGACACTTCCTAAGAGGGAGAGGCTATTTCTAACTGAGAGAAATCAGGAAAGACTTCACAGTAGAAGTGGCATTTGGTCTGGGTCTTGAAAGTTGAGCAGGATTTAACTTACATTTTCTCTAGCTCCTATAGACTGGGAGTGCTTTCCTAATAATAGACTAATTATAACAATTCTTCTATAAGGAAGAGATCTGGAGACCTCCACGATGGAAGGCAGCTTAGTTCAACGATAAGTATTCAAAACTTGTCTCTCCGTTTGCTGCCTCTTTCATCACTGACTCAACACCAATTCTAAGTGGAGCTACCTTTCCCCCTCAGACACCTTTCTTCATGGTTGTTGAAACTGGCATGTTAGTGTCCCTGGATACCGTTAGGGGTATGACTAGTTTTAATGCACTGTCTTCCTTCCAGTAAGGAATCTCCTACTCTTCTTTGTTATTTGATTTAATGTGGAAATGCTTCCGAAGCAATATGATCTGATTATTATCTAGAAAGTTGCAGGTTGAAAGACCTATATATGATATAGCATCATAGACTGAGAGGCAGAGAGGACCTTAGCAGTCTTTTGTTCCAGCCCCCTCATTTTATAGGTGAGAAAGCTAAAACCTAGAGAAGTGAAATGACTTGACCCCAGTCACACTGATAAAAAGTGTAGATTAAACCCATGTCCTTTGACTCAAGAATCAGTGTTTTTTTTTTTTTTTATCCCGTATCAGTCTGTAATCATCTGGGTACATACTACATTAAGGAACAAAACCAATTGCTTCTTATGATACAGAACCACATCAAGAGTATACGGGTGAAAAATTTATGGTTGCAATGGGATTTATCAATAGGTTGAAAAGAAGAGGTAGCTTTTTCTTTAGAAAAATAATACTATCAATCAATAATTATTTAGTAACCACCTATTATGTGCCAGGTCAAAAATGAATCTTGAGAAAGGTTTTTAAAAAAAAAGATAGAAAAAAATTTTGGTCTAGGAACCTATTTAGACATGAGTATGTGTGTTTGTGTATCTGTGTGTTGGTCTGAAAAAAAATACTTCTGTGTTGGGTTGTTTTATGAGATCTATAATACTGCTTTCAACAAGCGTTCTGTCTCTTAAATACCTCTTCCTTAGCATACCTCCTCTAACCCTTTTCTAGAAACTTCCATACCTCATGCTTACAGAAGGAAGGGACTTTTCTACCCAATCCCAGGTACCTCTCTGAAATGGGAATCAGTTAGACACATCTGGAGAAGAACCAGCCTTCTCCATAAAGATTCCTGGCCTAGCTGTACTGGATATGGAGGTGATGAAGGATCCAGGCAACTTCCATATCAACTAGGAAGAGTAACAAGAAAAAGTAGATATGCCAAGATCCAAGGGTGATCTTTTCTAGACCATTGTTGACTTCCTTTTTCCTCCTGCCTAGATACTATTGTACCTAAAGCCTAGTGATCTTCCCATTTGGTGACTCAGAACCAGTTGTAATCTTCATTTTTTTTCCACTGAGACACAACGATCACCTTTCTTAATTTGCCCTTGTTCCTTTATGCCCTGTTCCCTGAGTATACCATAGCAGACCTTCAGTGTTTCTTTGGTCATGAGGCCCTTCCTGGTATCCTGGTTGCTAAGGCTTTCTTCCCCCACCCCTAAGATTACCTTGTCCCTCTTTTGTCTTCCTCGTTAGAATATAAGCTGTTTTGCTTTTCTCTTTGTATTGGTAATGCATCACACAGGGCCTGGCACAAGGTAGGCACTTTATAACTATTTGCTGATCATGTGCCCACTTACACTCCAGAGAATAAAAACTGAGAAATTTCATGAAGAAGTTGACAAAATTCTCCAAAGCAAGTCACGGGACCATAGGATCATGGACATTGATACTTGGTGGGCACTAGAAGATGGACATAAGAAGAACGGTAAGATTACATCTTAAAAATGTTTAGGGGTTAAGAAATTAAATTGGCCAAAGATTTATAGATTTCTCAGAAACCTGCATATCATCAACATTTTATTCAGGAAGAAAGCTGAAAGTTGTTGACAACAGAACACACCACACACACACACACACACACATACACACACCAGATCTCAGAACTTTTTTTCCTTTCACAGAATTGTAGTTTTACAGTTTGAAGGAAATTTAGTGATTCTCCACTCCAGACCCTTTCATTTTACTGAGGAGGAAATTGAGACCAAAGATATTAAGACTGCGCAAACATAAGCAGCAGGTCTAGGATTTGAACTCAGATCCTGATTCCAAATCCAGCAATTACTCCACAGAACCATGACTTTCATGCATCATTTTATATTGGAGCTGTTTATGTCAGGTCTTTCTGCCAGATTCTAAGTGCCATGAGGACAGGGAGCCTATCTTAACTAAACTTTTATATTCCCCAATACCTGCTTAGTATAGTGCTCTCCATACAGCGGGTAGGTCCATGATGTTTGCTGGATTGAATTTATTGACATTTTATTTACTTATTTAGTTAATGTAATTGAAGTAAATTGACATTAGTAATGGAATGACTGGGCTGGAGTTTTTTAAATCAACTATATAAGCACAGGAGGATGAAAAGCAGTTCATGGAGGAAAAATTCTTGAGATTTATTTAAAAACTAAAGGGAAAAAAAAAACGAAAACCCACATGCTCAATGTTGATCAACAAATGTGACATGAAAGCACAGAAAGTAGGTAATTTTAAGCTGTCTTAACAGAGATGCAGTATACACAACCAAGAGAAGTGATAATCCTGTGATATTCTGCCCTGGCCAGAAAATCTAGAATTGTGGCCACCCTGGGCCCCATATGTTAGAAGGGATGTGAATAAGTTTGAGGACATGAAGAGAAGAGCATGGATACAGGATGGTCAGGAAGATTAACCATACCTCACGAGGACGAGTTGAATACTTCTCATTCATTAATTGAAGGAACTGGACATTTTTACTGTGGAAAAGGAAAGCTTTAATGGGGACAAGACTACATTTTTGAAGTCCTTGGAAGATGCAGTAGATGAGTTGTTTGGCTACAGAGGGCATGCATTTATTCAACAAATATCTGTTAAGCTAAGTGCTCTCCGTGTGCCAGATACTATGGGTATTGAGACAAAAAGGAAGTAGTCCTTGCCTTCAAGGGATTACATTGTACTGGGGAGAAACATCACAAACATGATGAGGCTGATGTAAATTATACAGAAAGTAATTTGGGGAGGGAAGGGCATTAACAACTATCCAAACTAAATAAGATCAGGAAAGGCCTCTAATGGATGACCCTTGAGTTTAGCCTTGAACCTGAAGATGCTAAGTGGAGTCACAATAGAATGTATGAAGGGCAACAAACCAGTGCACATGGATACACATCAGATGTTGTGCAAGAGTTAGCAAGTGACTGACTGGAATCCAGAGTACATGAAACAGAGTAATATGGAAAAATTTTAGAAAAATAGAATGGGGGGTGCGGCCAAGATGGCAGCATAGAATCAGGAAAACTATGAGCTCCCCCCCATAACTACCTCAAATACCTATAAAATGATTCTAAACAAATTTTGGAGCTAGAGAGCCCACAAAGTGATAGAGAAACAAATCTCCCACTGAAGGCAGGTTGGCAGGAAGGGTCCATCTCAGCACACTGGGAGCCAAGCCCAGCCCCGTGTGAGCCCTTGGTTTTAGTCCCAGGGCGGCCCCGACCAGCAGATGCCGGAGCAGATTTCAGGAGAGTGGATCACCAGCAGCAGTAGAGGTTTCCAGAATTATCAACCCATAAATGCCAAAGAAAAAGTGAGAGGTCAGTGTAGAACTCTATTGGAACTGGGGGCAGGGAGATGGAGGGGTAGGTCTGGCCCCTGCCCCCAGAGCTAGAAGTGATGGAGATGTGGCGGCCCTGCAGCCACCTCCACATGGCTGCTTCAGAGCTCCCGGTCTACAGATCGTAGGGTGGCCAAGTAAACGTTCAGAGGGTAATTGCTCTTACTTTAATCTGCCTGGATCTGGATCACAGTCTTGGGCGGTGTTCCTGAAATGTGTGACCAGTGAGCCAGAGTTTGTGGGGGCTGTAAAGACGG
>CM053580.1:477569713-477585878 GCA_028627135.1 Pseudochirops cupreus
TAAAAATTTGTAACTCAAAATCTTGTGGAAATGAATGATGTAAACTAAAAATAAACAAAACTTAATTTAAAACAAAAAAAAGAAAAATAGAATAATGTCTAAAAAGCCGTTTTGATGGGTATTAACACCAAATAGAGGAGCATAAATTTTATCCACTGGAAAAAGGGAGCCATGGGAACTTCATGAGTAGCAGAACCATAGGGTCAGTCCTATGCTTTAACAATACTTTGACAAATTGTATGGAGAATGGCTTGGCTGAGGGAGAGACATGGAAACAGGGAAGGCAATTAGGAAGTTATTGCACTAAGCTAGGAGAGGTAACAAGGGCCTGAACTACAGTGGTAGATACATAAATGGAGAGAACACATCAAACATAAAAGATACAGCAGAGAGAGAATTGGCAAGACTTGGCAACTGTTGAGAAATAAGGAGTTGGGAGGAGTAGAAAATGGCTCCAAGGTTGTAAACTTGGGGGAGTGGAAGGACAACAGTGGTTTTCTCAACAGTAACATAGAAATTTTGAAAAGGGGAAGGGTTTGGGGAAAAAAGATAAATTATTTTGGACATCTTGAGTTGCCTATGGTACATCCTATTAGAAATGTAGAGTAGGTAGCGCAAAGCAGGATTGGAGCTCAGTAGAAAGATGAGGGCTGGATATACACAGATCTGATTCCTACAGTGATAACAGAACCCATAATAGCTCATGAGATCACAAAGAGAGAAAGTGATGAGAACCAGCATACCCAGAGGGTGGGAAATAGGAAATGAACGATGAACCAGCAAGGGAGGGTGAGAAGTGAATAACCAGATAGGGAAAAGATCAGGCTGCAGAAGATGGGGCAGCCAGGTGGCACAGTGGAGAGAATGCTGGGCCTGGGGTCAGAAAGACTCATTTCTCTGAGATCAAATCTGACCTCAGATATTTACTAGATGCATGACCCTGGGCAAGTCACTTAACGCTGTTTGTCTCAGAGCCTCATCTGCAAAATAAGAGTGGAGAAGGGGGTAAACCATTGCAGAATCCTTGCAAAGAAAACCCCAAAGAGTTAGACATGATTGAAATTCAAACAAAAAAAATCCATGATGGCAGGGTCACAAAAACCTAGAAATGACTAAGTATCCTTGGTCCTCTTAAAAGAGATTGGGAGGTTGAGGACTGAGAAGAGGTTATCAAATTTGGCAAGTAAGAGACTGGATTGAAGAAATTGAGGTGAAAGAAGTGGAAGCAGGGGTGGAGTCAAGATGGCGGCATAGAAACAGGAGAACTCTGTGAGCTCCCCCCAATACCACCTCAAATACCTATAAGATATGACTCCAAACAACTTTTAGAGCTCCAGACTCCACAAAAATGACAGAATAACAAAGCTCCCGCTGAAGGCAGCCTGGCAGGCGGTTATCGCAGTGCACTGGAAGCAGAGCCCAGCCCCATGCAGTTTCAGTCCCAGGGCGTCCA
Organism: Pseudochirops cupreus; assembly: GCA_028627135.1. Lineage (NCBI taxonomy): Eukaryota > Metazoa > Chordata > Mammalia > Diprotodontia > Pseudocheiridae > Pseudochirops > Pseudochirops cupreus. The sequence continues at coordinate 477,571,167 of CM053580.1, forward strand.
GGGCGTCCAGAAGCCACTGCTGTAGCACTCAGGAGAGCGGATCATCAGCAGCTGTGGAGATTTCCAGAATCACCAACTCACAAGAGCCAGGGACAAAGGGAAAAGGTGAGTGGAACTTGGCTAAATTTGGGGGAGATGGTCCGGCCAAGCTGCCTCCAGAGCTAGCAGCAGTCTGAAGTGGTGGCTCTGCAGCCACCTCCACATGGCTGCTTCAGAAGCTCCCGGCCTGCAGACTGCGGGGGAGCCAAGCCATCATTCAGAGGCTAAGTGTTCTTTCCTTGAGCTGCCTGGATCAGATAGCAGTCTTGGGTGGTGGTCCTGAGGTGTGTTTTCAGTGAGCCAAAGCTGGTGGAGGCTGCAAAAAACGGCGGCCTCCTAATAGCTCTGGCAGCTGCAAAAACCCCACTGATTTGGGACAGAGCTCTCCCCTCTAAAAGCAGAGTTTTACTAATGAGCCCAAAAGCCAAGTAACTGACTGGCAACATGAGCAGGCAAAGGAAGCAAAGCAAGCCCAGCAATCAAACCTCAGATTCCTTTTTTGGGGACAAGACGAAGACAACACAGTCAGAACTCCCACACCAAAAGCTTCCAAGAAAAATACAAAGTGGATAGAGGCCATAGAGGAGCTTAAAAAGGATTTTAAAAACCAAATAAGTGGAGGAAAAATTGGGGAGAGAAATAAGAATGCTGCAAGAAAAACATAAGAGTCAACAACCTGACTGAAGAAAATAACACCTTAAAAAATAGACTAACTCAAATGGCAAAGGAGGCCCAAAAAGCCAATGAGGAGAAGAATGCCTTAAAAAGTCGAATTTGCCAGATGGAAAAAGAATCTCAAAAGCTCACTGAGGAGAATAATTCCTTCAGAATTAGAGTGGAGCAAATGGAAGCAAATGACTTAATGAGAAATCAAGACACTATTAAACAGATTCAAACAAATGAAAAAATAGAAGGCAATGTGAAATACCTCCTTGAAAAAAACCACTGACCTGGAAAATAGATCTAGGAGAAAGAAGTAGAAGCAGGGTGTAGGCAGCTTTTTCTAGGAGTTGGGCTGTGAAAGGAGATATATGACATCATAAGAGAGTGGTGGGTCAAACAATGGTTCTTAAAGACGGGGGAGACATAGCCAAGTTTGCAGCAGCAAGGAAAATGCCAAGAGAAAGATAATGAAAATTAGAGAAGAGAATCAAGAGAATCAAGAATGCAACACGCTGGCCTTGACTAGAAGGGCTTTTTTGCAGACTGTAGATGAAATGTGTCATCAAGTGATTATGAGATATTAAACAGAGAAGGAGGCTCATAAATTAATTAAGATGTGAGGTGAGGTCCTGGGAGGTGGGGTGAAGGTTACTGAGAGGCTAAAGTTTAGGAGGAAAAAGTGTCTCCACCCCCACCCACCCCCACAGCATGAAGATTCAATGAAAAGGATTGCCTTGCCACAGTGAGTGACCAGTTGAGATTAAGTAACAGAATTATATGACAAAACCAGAGAAAATAGGTAGAAGAGATGCACGTTTGGGGTCAATAGAAGCAAAAGGTTTGGAACTGTCCAAAAATGGGCTGTGTCGAATTGGGAGTGGGAGGGCTTGATTTGCTTTGTCAATGAAGGCAAATCAGTAACATTTGTCCATCATTATAGGATTCCGCTTTGGGTAGAGGTCATACTCCACAATTCTACAACTATCTAGTATTCAACAGAACTTTGCCAAAAGCTATACTTCAGGTATGTGAAATAGAAAAGCCAATAGAATATAATCATTGTAGGCAGGAATTGCTTTCATTCTTCAAATCCATAGAACATGGTAAAATCCCAAAATATAGTTTTAAGTGCTTACTATATATTTGTTGAGTTGAAAGGTCATAGATAATATCTGAAACAAATATACATTAACTGTATCTGTGTTTTCAGAATTTATTTTATTGCTACCTTTGGACAAGTTCCTATTTTGCCCCAACACCAATTCTATTAGATATCCACACAGTCTCACATATGAATACAGAGACACCTTTTCAAATCCAAGTGGCTTAAGCACACTAATGGTACAGTGTATCATTCATGCAATTCCAAATATGAATGTGGGTCACTTAGAGAAGTCAGATTCACAATGACTTAATGTTGAGAGATAGCAAGAACTTAGACAAATGCTTTAAGCAAATCAATCAAGTCTGTATAGCAAAGGAAATTATTTATTGTAAACAAGATATAAAGTACAACATAAGAAATATTGTGCAAATCTTAAAGTAGTCACAAGAATGTTTTTGACAATACAATGAAATTCCTTATAATGCTTCCCATAGGGCCAAGTTTTGAAGTTGCACATTAAGAAAAAATTTGAAGAGGTAATATTGCTTTTTGGCCTTTACCTGAATGTTCAAAAACTAAACCTGATATACAGTAAAATATTTAAATGAAGGAACAATATAATGAAAATTCCATTGTATATGCCAAACAGTTCACTTTGCTCTACTGTGTATAACATCCACGATACAACAGGATATAATAGAAATACTGTTAATGAAGTTATGTACTAATTATTCCCACCTCCCCTCTACCCTAAAAATTCCTAAAATGGGACACTTTTTTATTGTCCTTTTGTGAATTTAAAAAAACCAATAAAAACCTCCACTAACTTTCTAGTTCAATACAGCACACATTTATATCCTTATTATATAAGAATAATTTACTTATAACAGAACCATCTTTCAAAGAGTAACTTATTCTTGATGTCCCTTCTTAAAACTGCAAGATTTTTAAATCTTCAGATATTTTTAAACAAAGTGCAGTGTATCTCAGTTTACAGAAAGCACATTGGTATACAATTTTCAAATCTACACTGGAAATTGCAGGCAAACTAAAAGTTTAAAGCATCATGAGATGCTTAAATATTCATGTTTTAACTCCGTGACTGAAAACAAAAAGTAAAAAATCAAGTGGAGCTATACATTAAAGTAATTAAATTTATGAGGATTCCAATTTTGTTGGTCCTCTCCTGCCACAAATGGCTTGTTTTGCTCAACTCCATATATGGACAATTGTGGAAAACTGCCAATACTATTTAATAGTTGACAACTGCATTCATTAACAGAGATACTAAGAAACCAGACAATTACTTAGCTAGGAAAAGATGACAATATTTGTAGTAATCAATGCAAAACAACATTACGTGACTACTTCGGTACCATGTTTCTTTCCTATCCATACTCTCTTGAAACCACAAAGTATTTTAAAAGGATCCCATTGAAAGTTGGTCTCAACTAAGAGCAAATGTGGGAACAAATTATGCACACCAATTCAAAACCTGTGCTGCTGCCTATTTTGTCCTGATCTGAAACCTTCAAAAGACTCTTCTTCCTCATGTGCAAATGAAATCTGCCTTTCTGTTAGTGACTGGCCCCTTTTTCTGCCTGTATCTCTGCTTCTTGTCATCTGTAACCCAGAGTGGGCCTTTGCCCCCAGAAGCCACTGTAGCCCCACCCCCAGTGGGTACCAAAGCATACCAGAACTGGGGTGGAAGCACTTTTACATCATGGCTGATTGTGGCTGTGACCAACGTTAGTTTCAATGTTGTCTCCAGGTACTACATTACTTCACTGTGTGGTAGCAGGTGTTGGGGGGGAAGCAATGTCATTTAATTTGCTCACTTCCATCTGCCAGTTTGGGAGCTTCTTAGCTGACAAATGGCGACGGGCATGCTTGGTCAAATGGTCACTCCTCATAAAGCGCCGATCACACATTGGACAGGCAAACTTCTTCTCGCCTGTGTGTGTTCTGCGATGTCGAGAGAGTTCATCTGAGCGGGCAAACTTCCTCTCACAACCTTTCCAGCTACAGCTAAAAGGTTTTTCTCCTGAAACAAAAACAGACAAATCATAAAAAAATTGGAGCAATGAATTAATGTAGTCTATGCATGTTCTCATATTATCTATTAAATCTGCTGGTGTAGCAAAATACTCCATGAAAATGAGGTTGGAAGCTTTTTAATCCACTCAAAAAGGAATGCTATCAGTAATGTTACTCATGCTGAGCTTCTGGATTATCTAATCACATCACGTCAGCCATGTAAAACTGCTAGCCGCTTGTTTACACATAAGTGGCCCCAGGCTAAGAAATCAGCTTTTCAAATCATGCCTATAGTTCAAAGGTAAAAATTTCTGTAGACTCTTACTACAACTCACAATACTACTATAATAAGACTAGAAATGTGCCTGACAACATTAACTAAAAATCGTTGTCTAAACACTCAAGACACAAGATGATAAATACCTGTATGTGTTCTCATGTGGGCTTTTAAGTGAGAACTTTTAAAATAAGTCTTTCCACATCCTGGATGACTGCAGATGTGACTTCTTATTCTCAATGAGTCAATCTGCGCTGTAACTTTTGTTGTAGAAGGGGCAAAACCTGGAGCAGGAGCAATAGGAGATAGTCTGGTGCCATTTGGGCTCATCACTGCAGGTTTGGGGTTCTGGACCACAGACTGGGGCATGACAAACATGACGGCACCTTTAGGGACTTGCGTTCCCATGAACACAACAGGCTGGCAAAGGGCTGGCTGTTGACTAGGTGGAGTGTTGGGGACAACTGCTGTTACCACAGGATTGTTTGTAGGGAGGGGGACCATCTGTGGAACCATCTGGCAAATGACTGGCATGGGTGGAACTCCACTTGCTGATGAAGCACGTGGAGAGACCAACACTGACTTTTGTTTTGGGGAGACAGGAAGTAGCTGAGGGTTACAGATGACAGTCTCTGAAGAAGGCACTGAAAAGTCATTAAGAGCAGCACCTGCTTTTTCTTCCACATTCATCACTGTGTTGCTTTCACATTTGGATCTATTTGGTGACACAGCTGCACAGGGTACATTTTTCCTTGTCGTCTCAACATTTAGGTGAGTTCTTCTTTTAAAAACATTGTCCTGATATTTTAGCATATTGGCTGCTTTCACAGGGCAGGTTCTGTGATTGCACAATTGGGCATCTGCTGTATGACGAATTACACTTGTGGCCTGAGCTTTCAAAGGTTTTGGTGCTGGTAACTGGCCCTTATCATTTTCTTTAAAATCAGTTGTACCAAGAGGCTTTGAAGTGTCAGCAAATGATTTGAAGTGCCCAGTAGGTGGCACTGGCACCACTGAATTGGGTATTTGGGAAGCTTCAAAGTCAGATGGACTATAGGGTGGAGTCAAACACTAAAAAGAAAGAAAAATATAAATGTTACAAGAAAAATCTCAGAGTATGATTAATTCTGTTAACAGTGCCATTAAAATTCAGCCAAAGGCATTAATGTTAAAAAGAGTAACTTACAAATGCTGGTATCGTATGGAAATCGGCAGTACCAGGCAGCAAGCCCTCTTCAGTTTCTTCTGACACATCGGATGCTGGTGTGATTGGTCTAATTTCGGTGTACTTCTTGAAATCGGACTTCCAACTGCAGCTCATGGACATAAGTGCTTCTACAGCCTCAAAATCACTTTTCTCTGTAGTATTGTTCCAGGAACATCTACCTTCTTTTGGTTTTTCAAAAATCATTTCTATTCTTTCCGCCTACAAGAAGACAAAATAAGAAATTATCACTCTTTTAACAATTAAATGGTAAAGTAAATTACAGAGTTTAACATACGAAAACACCTGAGTTACTTGATGTTAAAAAAAAAGCTATTTTTTTCTCTCCTTCCATATTATGAGAAAGACAAAAATAAAGCTGCTGTTGTTCTTCAGGAGACTGAAAACTCATGTTAGTAACGATGAAAAACCTCATCACTCAGATATTTAGGCCTAAATACTAACTAACATAATGGTCAGGAAATAAAATTTGCATTTGTGTTAACTACACTTGTACATCATGAGAGATGGATCTGAAAACCAAATGACTCACTACTAAATGGCCTTGGACAAAAATTTAGGAGGCATGCATGATAGTAAATGCCCCTTTTGTTAAAAAATATTTGTATGGCTACAAAAATTCCAGCTCTCTTGTGTAGTGTGAATTTCTGAAAGAAAAAAAAAGCAGTGGGGTACAAATAATTGGAACAAGTACTGAGGTTTCAGGGGACCTAGGTTCTAATTCTGACTCACAAATTCATTATACAACACCAAAGCAAGTCACTGTGGGCTTCAATTTCCCTATCTAAAAATGGAGGGACTGGACTACTCTGGGATCTATGAACTTGAATTTTTAAAACTATATTCCAATAGAATTCCTTCCCTTTGCACTCCTATGAATTGCATTTAAAAACTGAGAAAGGGATCCATGACACACCCAAAAGAGGTTAAATCTAAAGACTAGATGATCTCCAAAGTTTTTGCTCTTTTTAATCTGTGGTGAAGGAGGTCAAATGTAATTGTTCAGAAAACTCCAGGCTTCATGTTAGACCATATTACTTTATTTTTGCACACCTGCAACCGTTTACTATTAGGATCAGGAGTAACAACAAAGCACTACAAGATATAAAAAATAAATCCCTGGCTAAACTGAATAATCAGCCTCTGAAAAACTGAGAGCTTGGCTTTCATACCTTAATTAACTAGTGTAGCTTTTCAGGTTTGGTTGGTTGTAAATACCAGTTGATTGCTGTGTATCTTCTGTACTTATATATAAGTTTCCCGACTTTAAAACTTTTAATTTCTTATCAATACCATTGAGATGTCAGGTATGTGCCACAAGGCATTGAAATTTCTAGGAAAATACTGTTTTAATAGTTTAAAACTACACCAAGACTTTTGGAACATCCTATATAAACTATCTATATGCTAATATACCATTACTGTATTTCCTTGCACATGGAGAGAAACTGAGTTGGTGGACCTAAGGAATCCATGTTTCCTCCCCGAGTCAGGGCAGGAGTGGTAGGAGGGGACTGAAGGCATCAGTCAACCGCCCCGTAGTATTGAAGAGATAGTTTAACTAGTAAGCAGTTAAAAAAAACCCATGCTGAAAGACAAGATGGCTAAAACATTATCGGCACTAATGCCATCCCATCTTGGCTTCAATAAGTCCGGGGAGAATGCATGTAAGCAAACGCTCAGCAACCCTCGGGAGCGGGAGAAGGGATGAACTGAAAGCATCAGACAGAGAAGCTCCAGAGGCAGGGACTCCAGAACTGGCCGAAGGGAGAAGGAAAAGGAACAGGGAGGGGGAGGAAAGGGAGTGGGGAGCAGGGCAGGAAAGGGAAGCAGGGGAGGCTCAGGGCGGGGAAGGCAGACTGAGAGAGAATGGAAGAGGGGGTGGCAGACAGCGGGGGAGATCCTCTCCGGCAAGACCAACCAGAGGGGGCCGCCCTAACCTCAAAGAGGCTCCAGGGTGATTCAGGGCGGAACATTCCTCGCCGCTCGCACGTACCCTCAACCCTCCTCTGCCATTGGTCTGTCGGGACCGGCGGCGTGGGTCGGGATTGGCTATCTACAGGAAAGAGGCGGGAGCGATAGGAGGAGGGGGTTGGGGCTAGAGGCATGTGAACAAAGCGTGATCACCGGCTGCTCCTGGGCAGGCAGGAAACGTGAACTGGGAATTGCCGCGAGTTCACCTTTCACCTACTTCCTGACACCGCAGGGGCCCAGCCTGCCCCCGCGTCAGGGAGGGAGAGAGAGGAGGGGACTGAAAGCAGCCTCCAACCGCCCTATAGTCTGCTCTAAAGGACTGGGGGTGGGTGGGGGGAGGGGGCAGCGCCGCGCCCTCCTCCCCCCTGCCTAGGGGAAGGAGACTCCCCCGCCTCTTTATGCCTCCAGCCAGCCGCGGTTCCCTTAGGAACCGACAGAGGGGCTGGGCCTCACTCCCCGCCCCAACAGGCGCGGGCTGGGTCACCCGGGGACGACGAGCTGCTCTACTCCCTCCCCCTCCAGCCCCCTCTAGCCTAGGCGGCCGGGGAGGGGCCAAAGCCCGCCGCCGCGGAAACCATACCCCTTCCTCTCCCCGCCGCCAGTCCGGGGGGACCCGGAGCGCCTCAACCCCGCCCCCCGGCCTGAGCGCTGACCCCAAGGCCCCCACGCCCTGCCTGGCTGCTCCCAGATAGAGGCCGGGCTCCGCTCCGCCCGCCCCTCCCTCCCCTCCACCCCCGCCCCGACCGGCGCGGCTGGGCAGAGGCAGTGCAGAGCCCAGCCGCCGCCCCCCTCCTCCTCCCCTTCCTCCGGCAGAGTTCCCCGCCTCCGCCCCGGGGACCTCAGACCACCTCGCAGCCCTCCTCTGACGCTGCGAAGCTCCCCTCCCCCTCCCCGCGATTTCCGGGAGGCGCAGCCCCCGCCACTCCTTCTGACATGATTTCCCAGACGGGCGGCCCCCAGAGATGTTCCATCTCCCAGACTGAGCGGAGCTCAGCCCCCACGCGGCGCGTCTCCCTGCCACCCACGGCCCCTTTACCATCTGAATCCCCTATCTCGTCCCACCTACGACCCCTTTTCTTGTCCGGCACCCCGGGGGGCAGCAGCCCGCTCTCCGCTCTTCGGACAGCCCCCTTCTTTCTTGCTTCCACTCCCAGACTGAGCACGCTCAGAGCCCTCTATCCTCGCTACCGCAACTCCCGCCCCCACTTGTCCCCAGCTCCAAATGTCCTGCAACAGCCCCCTTCCCGCTCGTCATCCGCCTCCTCGGTCCAGCCGCCCCCTCCTCTTATTTCCCCAATCTCCTCATTCTTTAGCTCCCTCTTCTTCATATGCCCCAGTAGGATACCCCCCAACTTCACTCGTCTACAGCCTTACACCTCCCCCCTAAACTGTAAGCCCCCTGCCCCGTTTTACGTACCACCTCCCCAGACGCCCCTAACTCAAGCTCCCTCCTCCTAGATCTACCACCCGCGTCAGTGCACCTGTCCCTGGCCCTCTTGGGTCAGTAACTGAGAACCCCTCCCCATTTCCCACTCTCCCTTTCCTCAATGTCCCTGACTATGGGCAGCCACCTCCCCTCCTCAGCCTTTCTGTCCCCATCCTTCCCGCTCTTCTCATTCCTTCCCCGGTTTTCCTGCACTCCTATCCTTTGCTTTCATCTCTCCCGCCTTTTCGGTTATCTACTCCGCAGCCCCCAAACTTTCCCCTCCTCAGGTGCCAGACCAGCAAGCGGCCCGGACCCCTCCCGTCTCACTCCCCGCCCCCACCTCCCCCGATGTCCTGGCCTTGCAACCCCCTCCCCTTCTTCTGTCCATCCTTCATCAGAGCTACCTGCCCCAGAGTCCCAGTGCTTCTCTTCGTGCGTTTGTATCCTCCGGACCCTTCCTCTCCTCGGACTCCCCCGATCGATCCCCTGCGTCCTCTTAGTCTAGTCGGCCAAGAGGCAAGGAGGCAAGCCCCTACTCCGCCCGGGACTCCCACAGCCCCTCTGGCTCAGACGTGCCAGAAGTAAGGGGTTCGGGGACGTTGTAGCCTTTTGGATCCTCTGGGGAAATGGTAGCTGCAGGGAAGGGCAGGGAGATCCTCAGACGACTCACCGAAGGCTGCTGAAGAGAAGACCCGAAGTTGAGCATGGTTGGCTAGTGACCGGCTACCAGAGACACGCGTTGCCGCTCCCGCCGCTACAGCGTTCCTCGCAGTCTGTCCACCCCCCCATTCAGGTAGCCGCTCAGCCTGCCCAGCGCCGCGGGAGGGGACGGGGGCGGAGCCTGCGTTGGCCCAATCAGCTGCAAAGGTGTGTGAGGCGCCGACCAATGGGCTCTGGGGACCACGCGTGATCAGCGGCTGCCCGGCAGCGTGAAGCCAGTGTCAGTAGAGCGTGTACACAATCCCGGGCAGCGTGTTCCCTCGGTTCTACCCTGGGGGACTCCCTGCAGTTGCTCCGCATGACTTGGTGTCATCCTCTCCGCCTTCCCTTGCCTCCCATTCTGGCCCTTCTCTGTCCTTTTTTCCCTAGGTGTCTCAGGGGAACGCCGCCGGGGTGAGGCTTGGACTGGAGAGGTGGATTTCCTCGGTTGCGGCGGGTCTGCAGGAGACCACGTGGGTGGGGAGAAGGAATTCCCCAGTTCGGGCCCCGCCACCCCCACCTCCCGGCTTGGCAGGCTGGCCCAGTCAGTCCGCCCGGGGCCGTCCGCCTCCGTCCTCCCCCCCCCCCCCCCGCCCCTTCCCGTTCCCAGCTCCCCGCTCCCGGCTCCCCCCCTACCCTGGCCACGCCTCTGTTGGGTGGGCCGGGGGTGCTGAGAGGAAGCCTGGCGGCTGGGCTGGCGGCGAGCGGGCGGGGGTGGCTGCTGCAGCCGAGGGGGGCAGAGCCAAGTAATTTGCATTTATAGGCGCCTTCGTTCTCCATTAGTGGGGAAGCTGGGGAGAAACCAGATCCTAGTGATTTCGTTAGTTTCATTTAAAAAGCATTTCCTTCTTGCCGAGTTCTGTTCCTCCTCGCTGTCAAGGAGGGGAAGAAAGGAGGCTGGGGAGCATTACTGTCTCAGGGTCGGCACGCACCTGGCTCCTCTTCCCGTGCACGTGAACCTGGGCTGACCCCTCTACCTACCTCTTCCACAAGAATAGGGGCGCGGCGGCGTAGTCCTCTGGCGAGAGGAGGAGGGAGATCTTTAAAAACGACGTCGTGGATGTAATGAGCTATGCTACTGGGCAATTAACTTGATTTTAGCTTTTTAAAGATCGTGGAGTATAGGCGTCTGGCGGGAAACCTCTCGCCATTTTTGTAGGCAGGGAAGCAGTTAACTACTGAATCAAGTTTTAAATAATACGCTCCTCGCCCCAAATATTTTGAAACCCAAGTACATAGGTTTGTGTTGTAAACTTAAGTTCCAATCCAGCGAGCTAACTTGCAGACCTCCCAAGATCGCCGGAGATGCCCAGGCTATGAATCTTAATTTGTCACTTTTTTATGAGTCCTCAAGCCCAGCAGGGAGTGTGTGGTTGGTGATTATGGCTAATCACGTTTTCATAGACCTTAATTGGAAATACTGGTAAATTTTACAGAATCCCAGGACAGCCAAATCCGTGCAAGATCCACGTATGTAAAACCTCTGCTTTGTCTTTGCATTATCACTTCTCCCAGAGAAGTGTCAGATGCACACTTTCGTTATGGATGCGTCCCTCTCATTATAGTTTCCTGAACTAACTCAGTGCCCAGCATATAGGAGGACTTGAATAAATGCAAGTTGACTGCCTGCCTGACTAAGTAGGGTTTGAGTTTTTCCTCACTTTTGCAAGCTTTTGAGCATGTATTGTCCATCTACCACTGGAACACATAATTTGGGACTTGAAATCCGGTGGTTCTGTTGTCCAGAAGGGGATACAGACTAGCAGGGCAGTGTTGTAACTACCAAGTTAAATTTAATATGTACTTGGAAAAACAAGCTGTAATAGAGATTCATAATGCTCTACCATCCTTTTTCTGTTCTTTGCATTAAGGAAATGATGTTTGACAATTTCACAATAACAGTATTTAAAAATTTTAAACTCTGTCTAGAATAAGAAAACATTCTAGTTCCAACTCTAAAATTGCTTTATATTACAGTCTGTTTTCTCACCTGTCTGATTAGAATGCTATGCTTCCTTTCTACCTCAGAAATACAGTAAGAAAAGGAATTGGGATATTTAGATATTATTTTAAAAATCTACAAATTGCTTTGGACATAGCAAGCATGCCAGTTTAGGTCAAATATAATAATAATGATGATAATAATAATAATACATTTATTCAGTGCCAAAGATGCTCAAGAAATTGGGCAGAGGAAGACTGAATAGGCTCCTATCATTGCCTCTCCTGAATCAGCTGGAGGGTTTCCAGTTAAATGGTGCCAGGCACTTTTTCCTTCCTCCCCCTTCCCTTGTTTCTATCTGCAAGGTTGTCCCTTATTCCCGTCTTCCTTCCGCTCAGTCTGCCCCATCCTGTTGATATAAGCAGGTTGTGCTAAAGCAGCTCAGCTGGGTTTTAGCACCTGCTGCAGTCAGAGGAAGCACTCTGTCTCTACTAGAAGCAGTATTTCCTGTCAGGGGCTGTTCCATATTGTTGAGTCACATCACAGTTTGGCATCAAGTTGTCCTGCAAGACCATAAGAATGTTACCTTCTCCCATGCACCAAAGTGTGCTTTAGAAATACAATCTAAGCAGGGGAAACCAGAAGAGTCCATGCTGGGTAGGGAGTGAGAGGAAGGGGTAGAGAATTGAAAGAGCAGAAACAGTATAGATTCTGAAATATTCACAAGTATTATAACATATCCACGCTGGAAGTGACCTTCCCTACCTAAATTCAGAGAAAAAGAGAAAAGGTAAAAATTGGTTGCTTCTGATAATGTACTTGGAGAACGCCATGGTTTGGTATAGACTGAGTAGATAATCTTTACCCCAAGTTTTTCTGTTTATCTGGACTAATGATCACTTCTTTGCTGGTTATGAAAAAGTATTTATGTGTAACACAAAGCAAAAGAAGGCCCTTAGTATCTGGTGAACAGTATTTAAAGGAGATGTACCTTCCCTTCCTAATGAGGGTAGATCTTTAAAGGAGCTAGCTCTAGGCCTGATCTATGGGCAGGTAAACCAGGCTTCCATCTTCTCCTCAGAACTGATCCATGGTCCCCAAGGCTTTCTCCTTTACCAATTTCTACACCTGCACTCATTTCTAATCTGTGATTTAAGATACTAAGTTTTCCAGGACCATCTTGGTACCTATGCCTGGTTGTCTTCTGACCCTTACTGTTGTTGAGTCACGTCTGACTCTTCATGATCCCATTGGGACTTTCTTGGCAAAGATACTGGTGTGGCTTTGCCATTTCCTTCTCCAGTGGATTAAGGCAAGCTGAGGTTAAGTGACTTGCCTAGGGTCACACAGCTAGTGAGTATCTGAGGCTGGATTTGAACTCAGATCTTCTTGACTCCAAGCCCAGCACTCTATCCTAGCTTCCTCTTCTCTGACCATAGCTGACCTAATTACCTTTTCTCTCTTCCCCTGCCACTACCATCCCTAAGGTTTTAGGACCCTTGCTTCTGATACCTGCTGCCTCTTTCTTTTAGTATGTCACAGCATCTTGTGTTTACACACAGATATTTATATATAAAGTAAAAGAAAATATAAATTCAGAAATGTGTATGAGGAGTAAGGCAAAAGTCCATATAAAAGAATTCTTTCTAAGCTAACTTGACTGTACTAAGTATATTCCTTTCTAATACCTTATAGTTGAGTCATATCACAATTTAGAATCAGGTTATCCAACAAGACCTAGACACAATTTCACAAAAGGTAATCCCTTATCTTTTGCTTTTAGGTTATATTCGAGCTAAGTGAGTTTGAGAGATAGTTGAGGTCTCTGTGGATTAGGTGCTACTCTTACGACAGAATTATTTCCATCATCCAATACAACAAAAAAAGTCTGTTTGACTTTCACAGGCTTTTATAATTTAGCATCTTCCTACCTTTCCAATCTTCTTACATTTTACTCCCATCCACATACTCTAAGATCCAGTGACTCTGACCTCCTTGCTGATTTTTTTTCGTCCATGGCACTGCATATACATCTCCTAACTCCAGGTGTTTTCACTGGCTTCTCCCATGCATCATGTCTGTTTCTGGTTCTCTCTTCCTTCAAGACAGAGCCTTCTTCAAGAAGGCTTTCCCAGGCCTCCTTAATTTTAGTGCCTTTCCTCTGAGGTTATCTCCAATTTACCCTGTAAAGATTCTGTTTACATGTAACTGTTCAAATGTTGTCTTCCCCATTAGACTGTGAGCTTCTTGAGAACAGAGACTGTGTTTTTAAGCCCCCCCCTCCCCCCAACCTTTTTTTTTTTGGTGTCCCCAGCACATAGCATAGTGCCTGGTATGTAGTAGGTGTTTAATAAATGCTAGTGGACTGACTGGCAACCCTATTTCTCTGTAAAAAGTTTAATATCCAGTGTGATACAATGGAATGAATGCTGGGTTTTGAATCTGAAGATATGTTGAAGCCTAATGTCTGTGACCTTGGACAAGTCACTGACCCTCTCTGGGCCTCAATTTCATCATCTATAAAACTGAGGGTATTGGATTAGATATTCTTTAAGTCTTGTCCAGCTCTAATATTTTAAAAAGTTGAATAAGTAATAAGATTTCTTCCCCTGTTTAGTTAACCACCCAATGAAATTATAACAGATGTCTCACAATCGGAGAAATAGACTAGTATTCCATGTAAATTAAAATGCCAGAAATATTCACTTGAAGTATGAAAGACTCTCCATTTGTATGGTTATATCTTTGAAGGGTTGTGGGAGGGATAACAGATGGTGATACCCACAGAAGGTCTAAAAAAAAAAAGCAACAGAGGAAGGTCTACAAGAGTTTAGGCAGATTATCTAATTCCCATCTCCATTCAAGGTTCAAATCAAGTGCTACCTCCTACACAAGACCCTTTCTTAATTCTCCCAGGTAGTACTCATCACTCTGCACTGAAATTATTTTGCATTTACTTCATATATAGATTGGATTTATTTATTCCTATGCAAGTTATCCCCCTCCCCCCCTCAGAATGTAAGCTCCTCAAAAGTCAGGGATGTCTTCATATCCCTAGCACTTGGCATCTAGTAGGTACCAGGTGGGTGTTGTGGGAATCTGAACATCTTCCCTGCCCCTAGGCCCTTTGCTAAAGTGGCTACGTGACTCTGAGGACCCTTGGATATTTGAAAGTATACTCTGTTCCTTAATAGGCTGAATGTGATCACGTGGAGCCTGTGGCGCCAGGCTTGTTTTCCAGGAATGCCCGTGCCTTGTAGCTTTGTGATTGGGCAATGGGTCTAGAGGGCTGTGACATTCTCCAAGCCAGGAGAAGGCTATATAT
>CM053580.1:477586378-477650690 GCA_028627135.1 Pseudochirops cupreus
TTATCAATTGGGGAATGACTTGTATTCTTATAAATTTGACTTAATTCCCTGTAAATTTTGGAAATGAGGCCTTTATCAGAGACACTGGTTGTAAATATTCTTTCCCAATTTCCCACTTCCCTCTTAATTTTGGTTACTCAATTTACTTTTACAGATTGTAAGGGAGAAGTAGTTTTTCCAATGAGAGTTGAATTCCCTGGTCCTCAGGCATAAAATTCCTAGGATGCAGTTAATGTCTTTGAAACAATGAGTAAAGCAGCCATCGGTCTCCTTGATAACCACTCTCCTTACAACTACACAGCAAATATAAATTGATTAGGAGGAGGTATTACCAACTGGAGAATCCCAGAAGGAATTTGCCCTTGAACTGAGCCTTGAAAAGAAATTAGGGAGTTTCAAGAGGCAGAGGGGAGGAAGGAGAGCATTCCAGGGATGAATGACAGCCAGTACAAAAACATGGAGATGGGAGATCATGCGTGGAAAACAGAAAGTAGTACAGAGAACAACCGCAACATTGTGAAGTAGAGAGGGCAATATTATTACAGCTAGGTCTGATTAGCTTCAATAAAGAATGTCATGAAATGGTTGTGTATTCAAATTTATATTATTTGAAGTTATATTTATGTAAAGTATGGTCATTGGTCCCCGTTCATTGGAAATAGGCAGTGTGAGTTAGAATGAGGCAACCATTCCAAGAGATTCATTCTTCATTAACTGGGACCTTGGAATTGGGTTCTGAGACACTTCCACATTGTAGATGGTGTTCAAAGTAATTAGCAAAGTAACTGTCTAAGTAATTAGCAAAGTAAGTCAAATGCAGGTATCTTGAGTCAAGATCAGTGATGTCGCCTCTCCTCTCTATGGACTGGTTTCCCCTTATTAGACAGCAAACTCCCTGAGGGCTGATACTACCTGTTTTTTGCATTCGTATCTCCAGGGCTCAGCACAATGCCTAGCCTAGTAAGCGCTTAATAAATCCATTTATCAATCCATCCATCCATCCATTCAACACCACAGAGTTCTCCAAAAGATATAACTACTACAACAATGACAGGGAACAGTTTATAGATCTGAATCTATAAAATGACTATCTTCCTGACTATCTGAGGAACTGGATTTTCCTTTTTTTTAAAAAAAATTTATTTATTTAATTTTAATTTACAACATTAAGTTCCACAATCCCTTGAGTTCCACATTTTCTCCCCCTCTCTCTTCTCCCTCATCCCTTCCCATGGTGGCAAGCAATCTGATATAGGTTCTACAAATACCTTCACATTAAACATTAGTCAAGTTGTAAAGAAGAATTATAACTAATGGATTTTCCTTTTTAAGGAGATCTTTAACCAAGAATGCAAACAAGTATGATAGAGGAATTACAAATCAGTAATTATTGATGAATAGCACCAAGACCATCTAACTTAAGTGAACCACAAGCAAAAACAAACTAAAGAGAAAATTTGAAACCAATAAGTCTCTATGTATGTAGTTTTTTGTATGTATTTCTTTGCATGTTGTCTCTTTCATTAGACTGTAAGTTCCTTGAAGGCAAGGACTATTTTTTGCCTCTTTTTGTATCCTCAGAGCTTAGCACAGTGCCTGGCACATAGTTATTGTTTGGTCCTTCCATTTTGAAGAGGACCAGTGACATCATGGAGTGATGTCTTGACTTGTGCCTGAACTGGCAGAGTTGCACAAAGTCTGGAGCCTTACTCTCTCTTCCAGAGTTATCAAAGTCCTATTGCAAGACAAGGCAGTGCCCAGAGATGTAATGGATGACCTGGGTACCTTCAATATCTGACTAAGCTCTACGTGCTCTACAGCATGTGCTTCAGCTGCCTTCATGGCCATTGGAACAAATTGCTCTCACCTACCTATTCTGCCAGGGGAGGTCTTCACATGATTGGGGTAGATCCCCTAACTCACTGATGAGTCTGAGGCTTATTGGTTACCCTCAACCTGGTTTTGCCCATCTGACAAGATGGGGTGTGGCCATTGTGCATGCTACAGCTTTTGTAGCCATAGGTGAGAGTTGGGTGAAAGTTAGATGAACAGCCCGAAAAGGACTCAGCAAGCCCTCACACCAGAGGTGCTACTCCTCCATGAACACCTAAAAGTAGCATAGTAGGCACTTAATAAATCGATTGATTGATTGATCTATGTATGTTCCTTTTATAGGGAACTTTTGCTATGGAGTCAGATGCCAGGGTAGTATGTCACATCACATTTAATTCTATTAAATTAGAATACCTTCTTTGTATCTCAGTAGATAAAGCTTGTTTTAAGCCCCTGTCCTGAATCCTGAGGAATGTGTCTTTGAGGATGGGCCTGAGGTAGGAACATGAATTGTGAAGGCAAGTAGGCTTAGAAGAAAGGGAAGGAATTGGCAGCAGGAGGAGGAAAACACAAGGACTGTTGTTGTTATTTAACGGTGTCTGACTCTTTGTGACCCCATTTGGGGGTTTTTGGGCAAAGATACTGGAGTGGTTTGCCATTTCCTCCTCCAGCTCATTTTACAGGTGAGGAACTGAGGCAATCAGAGTTAAGTAACTTGTTCGGGGTCATATGAGTAGTATATATAAATATATGTATATATAAATTTATGTGTATGTATGTATATGTATATATTTGTATGCATGTGTGTATATATGTATGCACATGTGTATATATGTATGCATGTATATGTGTGTGTGTATATATGTGTGTATATATATGTGTGTGTATATATATGTGTGTGTGTGTGTGTGTGTATATATATATATGTATATATATATATATATATATATATATATATATATATATATATATATATACATAAGATGGGTTGACTATGTGACAAAGGCAAAGGCTGAGAAGTGGACAGTGTCTCACTGGTACCCTCAAGATACCAGGAAAAGCAAGGAGAGCCTATAGGATATGCAGTGAATGGATTTGCCGTAGTGAGCTTAGGAAGAACGTGAACAAGAATAGGGCAGAAATGAATGGATTTTGATCCATATCAATGGAGGGAACAACCAATCACAGGCCCACTTGAGTATCTGAGTAAACTGCAGATAATAATATTGACATGGCCTGCCTCATTTGTTATGAGGAAAAATGCTTTGCAAACTACAGAGTACAATAATGATATGATAATAGATAGTGTTGGCATAGCTCAGCTTTGCAAAGTACTTGGCACATGTTAGCTCATTCGATCCTCACAACAGTCCTGTGAGATAGGTGCTAGGATCATCCCCTTTTGTTGTTGTTGCTGAGTTGTGTCTGGCCCTTCATACCCTTCATGGTGTTTTCCTGGCAAAGATGCTGGGGTAGTTTGCCATTTACTTCTCCCATGGATTAAAGCCAAATAGGGTTAAGTGACTTGCAGAGGATCACACAGCTTGTAAGTGTCAGAGGCTGGATTTGAACTCAAGTCTTCCTGACTCCAGGCATAGCACTTTATCTGCTGAACCGCTTAGCTGTCCCATTGTACAGATGAGGAAACTGAGATAGAGGAAGGTTAAATGATTTGCCCAGGGTCACGCTAAAGACTGTCTGAGGTAGGATTTGAACTCAGGTCTTTCTGAAACTTTCCTGATTTCTTGCACTCACAGTATCAAAGCATCTTGAGTTGGAAAGAATCTTAGACAACCCCCTTATTTTATAGAAGAGGAAACAAGTGAAATAACTTGGCTTAGTCACACAGTAAGAAGAAGAGCTGGGTTTTGATTCTAAGGCCTTAGCCTTTAGGCTGGTGTTTTTTATGCCCTACTATTTGCCTCTCATGTCAGCTATTTGTTAACTGTTGGCAGGAAGGGGGGTTGTGGTGAAAAAACATGAAAGAAATAAGACTGGGTAGCAGGGCGGGAGGCAGGCCCAGGCGCACTGGGTCAAATAAGGCAGGTTCTGGTTAATGCATGCTTGAGGTTGGAGAGGGGCCTATTGACAAGAGAGAAGGACACAGGGAAAAGGCATCACTCATTCCAGGGTGTGACCCAGGTCCCTCCCTGCTAGCAGCAAGGTTGGAAGGAGAAGGAGGGGAGGAGAAGGAGGCTAAGAGAGCAGCATAAAACTAGCTCCCAATGGGCCAGCCTTCGGTGGCTTTGCTCCCCTACAATTAGGCTTTGTCCAGCTCTTTTCCTCAGTTGCTCCTCCCCTGTGGCACCTGAAGAGTTCACAGTGGGTCTTAAAGGTCCAGGCATAGTGGGAAGGCTCAGACCCCAAAGGAAGCCAGTCCTAATTCTGCTGGATCAGCTGGGCCCCTACCTTTCCAAGCTGCCCTGCCCAGTCCCACAGTCTCCACTGGAGTACTTTCAGTTTTGAAGTTACTCAGTTCCTAGTTACTCAATAACTGCCATGGGGGTCGATTTCTAGATAATACTATTTCTGAACCAGCAGCAGGTCTAGGCTAGGTTACCTAATAAAGTGGTTTCTGTCTCTGTTGCCCACAGTTTTGTTTGGAGTCACGAGGCATTACTGAAGTCCAGCTAAAGCTGTTGATAGAAGGAGGAGAGAAAAAGAAGGACGTTAGAAACTGAGACTTGAGAACATCTGATTTTATTAGAACCAAATACAAAAAGACATTGTCCTCTGAAGAAGCTGCTTTCTCATTCAAAAGCAGCATAAATTAATTTGTATGCGTATGGTGCTTTACTAATATCATCTGCCGAGGAAGGGGATTAGTAGCCATATAAGATCCTTGTTTTACAGATGAGGAAGCTGTGACTCAGGGCAGTTAAAAGGAAAGGCTCAAGGTCACTTAGCTGGTTAAAGGGCAGCTCCAAAAGCAGACTTCAGGGTCCTCCAATCTTAGATCCAGTGCTCTCCCTACCATCTTGCAACCACTTTAAGTGTGTGTCCAAATATGGTGGTCATGCCAGAGGCAAGACAAGGGTTGGGCAAATCCGGTGTGATCACAGTCGGGATCCTGGCAGGGCAATAGATGTGTTATTGCTCACATTATCCACATAGCTCTGCTAAAGGGGAAGGGACCTGCTCAGGTGAGTTTTCAGCTCAATCAGAATACAATTTACCAGGATTATGGCATTTCTCACAATCAGACTCTAGAATTCTTTTCCTATCCTTGTTGTTAAAAACTATAGTACAGAGGGGACATAATAATTCCTTGCTGACCAATAAAATATTTGCTTGTAGGTCATCTTTAAGTGTCCCTGGGACATGAAAGTATTTAATGAATTCAATCTAAATACTGTTTGGCAATGTAATACAGTGCAGTAAAACTGCACTAAGAGTTTTGGGGCACCCTATATACCTTATAAAAGCAAGTGCTTTGACCTCTCTAAGCTTCAGTTTCCTCACCTGTAAAATAGAGCTAACAATTGCCTACCTGTCTCTAAGGTTGTCTTGAGGAAATGTTTTGTAAAATCTAAAACACTGTGTAAATATCAGTTATTACTATTTCACCCTAATCATATCAGACTGAAAATATGGGCTCTTAAAACATATTTTCTAATGATGGAGGTGGCAATAATTCTTGGGACTGTTACATCAAAGTCAAAAGTAACAAATGAAGCTAATGTGGATTTTGCTGAGCCAAGTTCAATGTTTAAAGTACAATAATCATTCAATTCAAATGTAAAGATGGTCTAAAAATCCCATGATTCTTAAGATCTTCCTTCCCTTTTTCCATCATTCTGCCATCATCACTGTAGAAAGGAAGAAGGAATGGCTGCCCAGGACTGAGGACCATTTTATGTTTTGTTTTGTTTCTTGATTGCCATGGCTAAAGAATTCTTCACCAACTGGCCATCCTATGAGGACTCTCTGTACTTACCTGGGCTGGTCTTGGAAAGTAGACCTCAGTCTTTTGCTGGGATCACACTTGAAGCCTTGCCAGCAAGGGAAAACCTCCTGGATATATGTGTTCTGCTGCCATAGCATAGTCTTTGAGAACTCAATGTCATCTTTGCTCAATAATGAGGTGTCAGATGGGACTTTGTGGGAAGCCATACACAAAGTAGGAACTTAAGGCTTTGTTTAATTATATTGATAGGCCAATTATACATAGGCCATGATGGTAGAGAAATAGACTAATTACTTGATGGATCTCTGAAGCCTCCTCTAGGCATCAATCTATATTACACACTGTCTATTTGATGGAAGTTGTGTCCATCAGTGAACTGACCATAGTATCATAGAGCTAGGCTAGAAGAAAATACTCTTTCATCTTGCAGATGAGGAAACGGGGGCTCAGAAAATGATGTGGCTTGATCATGGTCACATAACTAACAAGTATCAGAAGTGGGACTGCAGATTTTGCCGATTCAGCGTTCAGTCTTCTATCTACTGCCTCTGGTGACTTAAAAGCTGAGAACTCCCTGAAAGAAAGATGGTACATAAATCTCCTCTTGTTTGTTTTTCAGCCAGTTTCCTGTGCCTAATGGTACCAGGGTGGAGAATCTATTTTTCCCCATGCGCACTCCTACCTCCATAATGATCCATAATGAACTTGATGCTAAGCAGGTTAGAATAATCTTTCCTGATCCTGGCTTTCTGGCAGGAGAAGTGCAGATCACTCTGGCCTGGGATGGATCGGGCCCTCCTTTGATGATCCTGGAACCTAGAGCTGGAGAATTTTGTCTTATAGCAAATACCTGAGCTGTTAGATGTCACAGAAAGTCTCTGTAGTATTGAGAATGATGGGAAAGGGAAGGTAATAGCATTTATTAAATGCCTACTATGTGCCAGGCACTGTGCCAAGTGGTTTACAAATATTATCTTCTTTGATCCTTACAACAACCCTGTTGTTATTGTCCCACTTTAACAGTCGAGGAAACTGAGGCAAACAGAAGTTAAGTGACTTGTCCAGGGTCACAGAGCTAGTAAGTGTCTGAGGCTGGATTTGAACTGGATTTGAACAGGCTTAATGCTCTATCTACTGTGCAACTTACTTGTGAATGTAAAAATTTGTTGAGCATTTAAAATAGTTATTATTTGAAATAATAGATATTGTCCAAATCTAATAGCATTTATATAATTTTAAGGTTTACAAATTGTACTTTTATCTCATTTGATCCTTGCAAAATTCTGTATTTAGTACAAAAACCTTGTACTTAATTCATAAAATCCTGTAAAACTATATCATTATAATCCTTGCTTCCATGAGGAAACTGAGACTTAGAGAGGTTAGTCATGCACATGTAGTATGTAAGTAGTCCTCTCCTGGCATGTCCATCTACCCCCCAATTTGCATTCATAAGTCGGGTCTCTTGGGTGACAACTATCCAAAGTACTCTGTGAGTCTGACCTCCTAAAACTATAACTCATGAGCCCCAATGAGCCAGTTCATTTACCTTTAACAATCAGATAGTTGACACAATTAGTTCAAAGGCAAGAAGAACATACATAGGGATATATGATCAAGTGTATTAGCAAGCACCCTAGTACACCCAGGATGACCTCCTAGCACAGGTTCTTTGATTTGCTTTTAAAGGAAAGACTTCTCAAAAAGGGGTTAACGATCCTACTTTTAATTACATTAAATTAGCCAGCTCAGGGGAAAGGTCAGAATCCTGAATTTGGAGAAAATACAAGCAGAGAAATTAGCACAAAGATCAACAGATAGAGCTCCAATTGTCTGAATAAAGCAATATTGCTATACCCTTTATAGACATCATTGGATCAAGGGAGAACAGACATCTAAAGGGGGCTCTGAACATAAGGCTACTAGAGTCCTGTTATGGGAATCTGAAGATCTTCCCTGCCTCTAGGCCCTTTGATAGGCTTAAGTGGCTCTGAGAACCTTCCCTGATTTGATAGTATACTCTGCCCCATAATAGGCTGAAAGTGGTCACATGGAGCCTGTGGCAGGAGGCTTGTTTTTTGGGAATGCCCACACCTTATTGCTTTGTGATTGGGCAGTGGGTCAAGAGGGTTGTGACACTCTCTGATCCAGGAGAAGGCTGTATATACACCTTGATGTGAGGTTTTGCTTTGGGGCTCACTTTGAGAAGAGTTGTGTGATTTGGCCAGAGGAGACTCTGGGAAGCCGTTGAGCCCCTCAGCTTTGAAAAACCCAGTTGTTGGTGCTTCCGTCTCTGGTAACTGAAGAGGTAACTGATGTAATGGTCAGGTACTGGAAGCCATCTGCTGATCTGTTTTTCTATCTGCTTGTAACTTGTGTTTTATATTCTGTTTGTATTCTCTGAAGTTCAGGGTGCTGACTTTTTTCCCTGAACTAGGTAAATGATATGTGTTTGATTGATTAAAGTGAGACTGTTAACCCACTTTGAGTTGCTTTCCTTTAGAAAAGCAGATCTAAGAACCCGTGCTAGCAGCTACTCTGGGTATGCTAGGGTGCTTGCTGATACAAGTCATCAAACAGTAAATCAAAAGATCCTTCTCATAAGTGAACTCCCAAAGCAAAATACCAACTCAGAGTATATTTACACTTCTCAGACCCAGAAGGCATCACAATCTTCATGACTCAGTGCCTAAAAGGTGTGAAAGCCTCCCCTTAGCAAGCTTCTCTCTTAAGCAAGTTCCTCCTCCAATGGGCTCTATGTGATTCATGATATATCACAGCTGGGCACATAGGTGTATTAATGGTCAGGAAAGATCTTCCTATTTCATTAACGTTACACCAAGGCAAGTCAAATCTCTGACCCTGCAAGATCCCAAAATCTCTTTTCTTCTCATGTTGTCCCTCTGTCCCTCTCCATGGGCACGGCATCTTTCCTGGTTAGATAGCTTTGTTGGGTTCCCTGCTTGTCTCTGAAACTTAACTGATTCCATTCAACTCAACTGGGCCTGTTCTACCAAAAGATGCCAATGCTGAGGGAGGTTGGAGAAGAGAGAGAAATCCCCTCCTATAATCTGGAAGAGATACAAGGGGAAAAGTGAAGAATGATATTCTTGGAAGAGCTAGGTCCTTCCTCCATATCTGGAACTGACAATAATAATTGTCTTTAGGACATCCTTGGTGAGCTGGCTAGCTTGCTCTTTTGAAAGGGAGTGCTTTGTTATATCGTATTTGGATGTCTGGTGAAACCTATGGTGCTCTTCTTAGAATAATGTTTTTAAATGCATGAAATAAAATGCACAGGATTACAAAGGAAACCAATTATACTGTGGTACAGTTATTAAAATATATGTATTTTTAAAGTTCCAGGACTTCAGTTTATGGACCTCTACCCTAGAAGAAGCTTGTCTTTTTCATGCTGTGAATTGTCACTGTCAGAGAGCGCCATGCAAGGCTCAGTGCCCATGACTGAGGACTAGGCAGAGTGCCATTATCACCCACAGCCTGGCCTAAAGAGCCTTGGAAAAAGGAACTGTTTACCAGAGTTACTCTCTCAGATGGCAAATCAGATAACCTCCAACTTAGGTTTATGTCATTTTTTTATAGAGCTGCCTGGAAGACTATGACTGACTGACTAGTAGGTTGTTGTGACTACGCTACTCTTTGGTTCCATGAGGTAGAAGGGGAAGGGAACAAGTGTTTATTAGGCACCCACTATATACCAAATAGTATGTGCTAAAAGTTTTCCAAATATTATTTTCTTTGTCTCATTTGATGCTCACAATAACTGTAGCAGGCAGGTCCTTTTATTATCCCCATTTTATAACTGAGGAAACCAGAGCAGAGATCATGTCAATCAATCAATCAACATTGTGCAAAGTTGTTGTTTGTCCTTAGCTGGAGATATAAGGAAGAGACAATATGCAAATACATATATATGAAGCAAGCCATATACAGGGTAAAGAGCAAATAATTAAAAGAGGGAAGGAACTGGAATTAAGAGGAGTTAGAGAAGGCTTCCTGTAGAAGGTGGGATTTGAGTTGGGACTTAAAGCAAGTCAGGGAGGTCAGCAGGTGGAGTTCATTTGCCTTTAACAATCAGACAATGAACACAAGTAGTTTAAAGGGAAGAGTGGAGGAGAGAGAGTGTTTGAGACAGCCAGAGAGAATGCCCAGAGATGAGAGATGGAAGGTCTTGTGGGAGGAACAGCCAGGAGGTCAGTGTCACTGGGTCAAAGAGAATGTACTGCACAGTAAGGTGTGGGAAAACTACAAAAGCAGGAGGGTGGTAGCTTATGAAAGGCTTTGAATGACAATATTTTGTATTTCATTCTGGAGGTGACAGGGAGTCACTGGAGTTTATTGAGTAGGGGGAGGGGTGACATGACCGACCTGTGCTTTAGGATTCTCACCTTAGTGATTTCCCCAGGGCCACACAACCAGTAAAGGCTGAGGTCACATCTGAACCAAGCTCTTCCTGACTCTAGGTCTGGCGCTCTATCCACTGCATCATCTAGCTGTCCAATTAATCAGGCAGTCAAACGAACAGAAAACATTTATACTGTGGATTTAAGAACAGATCCCTTCTCTCAAGGAATTTACAATTGCGTAAGAGAATCTATGTACCCTAACATCTATGGAAACAAGCCTGGGCAGGAATTAGAAAACCAATAGCCAAGAACAAGGTTTAACTTATTGATGGAATGCATTCAGCCCCTGCAGACTTTCCTAAAAGTGCAACTGGACCCCACCCAGTACATCTGTGATCTCATACATCCTTAGAAATCCCATCATGCTTCTCATTTCATTCTAACTTTACTTTAGAAATTCTCCCAAAATGGAAACAGCTAACAAATATCCTTCCCATCCAGATATTGTCTTAACTGTTAAATTTCCCCCCAGATTGATTTGTGCTTTTAACTTATCATATTAGGGGTAGTGTCCCTCTCCCTACACTTGCCCATCCCCCACCTCAGAGCTGCGGAGGCTTTCCTCTGAGAAGTGAGGATGGAGGTGGCCATAGGAAGAAACATGATTTGGTTTCCAAGAGCAAAGGGAATCTGTGCTCAAGGTTTTCTTCTTTTCGCTGCTCTGTCTTAGTGTCTTAGCTACAGAGAGGGTAAACGACCAACGAGATGGAAGGGTAGGTTCTAAAGCAATAACAAAAAGATCCCTGCCTCACATATTGGTCTAGTTTTTTAAAGTAATGATATCTACACTTCATTGTATTTTTATTTCTTTTGTTAAATATATCTCAATTGCATTTTAATCTGATTTGGCTGTACTGGGAAGAGTGGCAGGCAGTCTGTGGGGCTGCTCAGACCTTGCATGACCCTTCTTATCTAAACAACCTCACCCCGACTTTTCCCTGATAGCTTAACTAGATAGGGTCTCAATAGAGCAGTTCTTAATGTTTAGTGTGTATGTATTACGCATCCCTCTGGTACGGCATGATTCCAGAGGATTGATGATGAAGAGTGCTACATGACAGAGAGATGATGGAAGGGGAAACGTATTTTTAGATGTAGCCAATGTGGGGGTTTGTTTTGCTTTACTATGTTTGTATGATATAAAGTTTCTTTATTTTTGTTTTTTTTTCAAGTGGGTGGGAAGAGATGGGAGGGAGAATAAATAAATGCTTGATAATCAAAAAAATTATTGTCATTATTATTAATATTATAATTATAGTTAAGTGGCACAGTGGATAGAGCTCTGGGCCTGGAATTAGGAAGATCTGACTTCAAATCAATCTAGTGTTGGAAATTCAAAAGATCACAAAGGGAACCAAATATATCAAAATGTGGTTTCAAAGTACTTAAAGAAAACAAAACAAAACAAGTTGGTAGGCCCAGGTTAAGAACTGCTTACCTTCTTAAATCAAGTGTGAAAGGTTTTTGAAAGCCATTTGCTAAAGCACAAAGATTTCAGACAAGAAGTCTGTTACAATTGGCTGGGGATATGTGTGTATATGTGTGTGTATGTGTGTGTGTATGTGTGTGTGTGTGTGTGTATGTGTGTATATATATATGTGTATGTATCAGGAGGCCCCTCCACAATACACATGCATACATGTTTATATTCACATACATACACATATAAAGTATATATATTTAGATACAAACACTAATACATACACACACGTGTGTATTTATATGTCACTTATATATACACAAATATGTGTACATACATAAGATAGCTCATATTTATGTAGTGTCTACTATTATACGAGGCACTGTGCCAAGTGCTTTAAAAGATCTCATTTAATCTTCACAACAGTCCTTATAAGTAGGTGCCCTTATTATCCCCATTTCACAACTGAGGAAACTGAGGCAGACCAAGGTTAAGTTACTTGACCAAGGTCATACATTTAGTAAGTGTCAGAAGCTGGATTTGAACTCAGGTCCTCCTGACTGCAGATCCAGTATTCTATGCACCTTGCCACCCAGTTGTAATAATAATAATATTTTCAATTATCAAGCATCTATTTATTCTCCCTTCTACCCATTGGGTAAGAAAAGAAAGAAAAACAGAACCTTTGTATCATATAAGCATAGTGAAACAAAACAGATCCCCACATTGGCAATGTAAAAAATGTGTTTCTTCTTCTCCATATTATTCCATCATCTCTCTGTCATGAAGTGGGATAGCATCATCAGTCCTCTGGAATTGTGGAGTATTTCTTTTTGCTTTCTGGGTTCTATACAGAAGCATTCAGTTAGTTGGGATAGAAAACTTTCCCAGATATTGGCAAAAGTGCAGCTTTCCAGCACATCCCTGAGGAAGAACTGCCTGGGGAGGAGATGTTTCTGCTCCATACTTGACAATGTCTTTTTCTATCCCTCCCCTCTCTGGCCACAGGAGAACCTTGCAAGCTTCCAAGGGTCCAGAGAATGTTGGACTTCCCATTCTCCTGATTGGGATCTGAAATGGAAGCCTCAGATCTACTGATGGTTGTGTTTGTGTTAGGAGCAAAGAACAGATGACTGTAGATTCTCCACACTTAAGGGAAACTTCTGAAGTGCCCCATGAATGGGAGAGAAGGACTTCTGGAAACCAGAAGCTGGGAGTCACCCCTTTGCTACATGTATTCTCTATGCTCCAGTTATCTTTCCCCTGTGCTCTGTATGTACTGAAGGTAGAATGTGTCTCACTTGGGAGGATGCTTTGTACTCACTGTTCTTAATGTACCACTTTAGTAAATACTTCTTTCTAAAAGCTAAATATCTGATGAACTAAACTGATTCTCAACTGAAAGTCTTGGGAGTATGCATTGCAATGGGGCTTGAGCTGACAGTGTTAGAGAATTACTCAGTCTCTCAGTGTACAATTAGAACCCTGAAGGGGAAATGTAGCCAGCTAAACTTTGGGGACCCAACTCAATAGGAGATGGGGTTCAGATAAAGATTCACAGAGCTTACATGGGCTTTTGGGGTAGGGGTGGTCTCATAGATTGCTTTTATATATCATGGAGAAAAGCAGCTCCTCCAATTAGAGGCTGTTATTCTGAATCTCCATCACTCCACTCCCTTTGACCTCTCTGTTTCCCCATGAATATGACATCAGTGGGCATACTCATATTCCAAGGGGAAATTGCCCCTTAGCTGAATCCAAACAAAGGGCCATCCATGCCCTATAATCTCATCACATTAAATTAGGAAACTCATCAAATTGCCTACTAACTCCCTTTTTCCTCCTTTGCAATTACACAGAATAAGAGAAGTGATAACCTTGCCCTGGTCAAACCACGTTTGAAATATTGGATTCAGTTCTGGGTACTGAATTTTGGAAGAGGAATGGAGAATAGTGACAGTTTGGAGCAAATTCAGAAGAGAGTGACCAAGATGGTTGAAAGAAAACTCCAAATCATATCCTGTGGAAGGAACTAAAGAGAAGACTTATGGGAATATTTCTGTCAAATATTTGAAAGGAGAAATTTGACTTTCTTCATGGTTTCCGAGGGCAAAACTAGGAAGTTAAAGGGAGGCATGTTTCTATTCAAAATAAAGAATTAAGGACTGCCCAAAAAGAGAACACAAAATCTTAAAATTTAAGTGTTCTTGGAGATCCTCTAGTCTCATCACCTCATTTTACAGCTGAAGAAACAGATTCAAAGAATGACACACTCAAGATTCCAGAGTTAGTTGAGGAGATGGAACTAGAACCCAGGATTTCTGAGGCTTGGTCCAACATTTTTCTACTTCATTGTACTCCCTCATGAGGCAGTGAATTCTCCATCAATTCCAGCAATGGAAATGTTTAAGCAAAGGCTGGATAACTGCTTTATAGGGAAGTTGTGGGTGGCATTCATCCATCAGGCAGACTAAAGAATTCTAAAGTCCCTTCTAATTCAATTAAAAAACACCTCCAAATTTTATTAGTTCAATAGGTTTTTTTTGCTTTCAATTTTACCGTCTTTTGATCTAATTCAATTCAATAAATATTTATTAACTGCTTATTATCTACCAACCATTACAATAGGTTAGTCAATCAGTCAGTTAACAAAGTTTATGAAGAACCCACAATTTGCTAGGCACTGGGGAAGACAGAAGATAGTCCCTGACCTCAAGGATCTCACAGTCTGGGGCAGCTAGGTAACACAGTGAATAGAGCACTGGCCCTGGAGTCAGGAAGACCTAAGTTCAAATCTGACCAGAAGCACTTGACACTTAACTGTGTGACCCTGAGCTAGTCACTGAACTCCAATTGCCTTGCCTTCCCCCCTTTTCCCCCCCAAAAAAGGATCTCACAGTCTAATGGAGGAGATAACATGCAAGCAACTGTGTATAAACAAGATATATGGAGCAAAAATCAGGGCTGGGCTCAGAGAGTAGGTACTAAGATCAAGGAGGATTGTAAAAGGATTCTTGCAGAAGGTAGGATTTTAGTAGAGACTTTTAGGAAGTCAAGAAAGACATTAAGAAGGGTTGAGGAGGTAGAGGATTCCAATCATGAAGGACTGTCAGCACCAATGCTTGGAGTCACAAGACAGAATTTTATTTGCAAGGAACTGTAAGGAAATGAGCATCTTTGGATCAGAGAGAATGTGAAGGGTAAAAAGGTGTAAGGAGACAAAAAGTAGAAAGGGGCCATGGCATGAAGGGCTTTAATCACTAGAGGATTTTCTATGTGATCCTAGATGCCTGTGTGTCTACCAACTGTTCCTAATGTACCACTTTATAATAGCCATTATGTTACATATATTTATATATTATGTTTCTATGACATATTTCCTTATAATATATTTATATTATATTCATATAATGTATTTAAATGTATCTATATACCTATATACTTATATGTTATGTTATATATATTTATATATTCCATTGCATATAATATGCATGCTTTGTACAAACCATTCTTGATGTACTACTTTATGGTGTTATTTAATGTATATATACACAAATATATCTGTCACTTGTGTTCACTTGTTCTGTTGTTCACTTGTGTCTGATTCTTTGTGACCCTGTGGACCATACTGTTCATGGGGTTTTCCTGGCAAAGATACTGGAGTGGTTTGCCATTTCCTTCTCCAGTGGATTAAGGCAAACAGAGGATAAGTGACTTCCCCAGGGTCACAGAGCTAGTAAGTATCTGAAGCCAGATTTGAACTCAGGTCTTCCTGACTCCCGGTCCACAACTTTACCCACTGAGCCATCTAGCTGCCCTACACATATTCATATACACATACATGTATAGACACATATATCCAATATTTATCCAAGACACACATATACATGTAAAAATACATACTGATAGATGAATGCTGTAAGTTGTCTATCCTATTACAAATCAGTCTGGATAATAAGTCATCCTTCATGTGTTAGAGTCAGGACCTTGACTGGCCAGCAAGCCGTACTTGGTCATTGTTTGGGCCCTGATTAGCTCAGAGTGAATGTAAGTAGCAATTGTTTCTGTTTTGACCGGAAACCCTGAGGGTCTCCCCCTCAGATGTGTTTTTTTTTTTTCCGACTAGGTATAAGAGGCCAATCTCTGCTTCATTTCTTACCTAGCCTTAATCACTGAATGGGCATTGCCTCAGCCAAACTGAGACCTGTTAAAGACCTTAACTTAAAAAGGCTGAGGTCTTCCACTGTATACAGGGCCATCCTCCTGATCTATTTCTTGCTACTGAACCCAGATGGCTCTGGAGGACAAAGTGAAACTGGTGACTTTGCACAGCCTTCCCTCTAATTCACTCGTATGTCATGGCATCACCTTCCTGAGGTCATGGTCCCTCTTAGGAACAAAGAACAAACAACTAGACAATAGCTAGAGTCTGGACATACTCTTTTGAGTGACTATAGATCTTATTTAAGATTAAAAGACTAGAAATAAAGATTTGGGAATAAATGGTTGCACTTGAGATTA
The DNA here is from genome assembly GCA_028627135.1 of Pseudochirops cupreus. Lineage (NCBI taxonomy): Eukaryota > Metazoa > Chordata > Mammalia > Diprotodontia > Pseudocheiridae > Pseudochirops > Pseudochirops cupreus. The sequence continues at coordinate 477,602,487 of CM053580.1, forward strand.
AGAGACAGGATACAGAGAGAAACAAGGAAAAAAAAAAGTTCAGGACAGAACCCTGTAGAATTCCAGAATTTAGGCTATGGGAATGTGCGGTGAGTATACAGGTCTCATGCCTCTGACATTATGAACTGGCTTTACCTTGAGGATCTCTGATAAATCTCTGACTCCTGCTCCTATGGAGGGTCCCCCTGGGAACATTAGAATTTGGCTTGTGTCTTCTTAATGACTCTTAACTCCCATGTAAGCATCCAAGCCAACCAGACATAAGATATAGGAAGGTTTTATTTAATCCAAATAAAATGCAAAAACTTGGGCCCAAGTCATAGGACCACAGGTCTAGAGGTCATTGAATCTGACCCTCTCATTTTACAGAGAGGTCATGTGACTTGCCCATGGTCACTTAGCTAGTAAGTAGCAGTCAGCATTTAAACCTCAGCCTTTCTGAGCTGTCTGGCATTCACTGCCCCATACCTTGTTGCCTCTCAGCCATACACATCTATCCATAATATGAAAAATTCTCTGCTTTGGTGAGCTCTACCTCCCTCCAAGGACTTATATAGGCCCTTCAAGTTATAGTTCCATTTTGGTCTTGAGGCCTTTCACTGTGGGAGGGAAAGAATTCAGGGTTGCTGTGGAATCAAGCAACTCTACTTTTTGGTCCTACCTTTCCTTGGGATCTATATAATCCATATGACCCATAGTACCTCCAAATGGATAGGTCTAGGTTATTCTTCTATTTTCTGGCTCCTTGCTAAGCAAGTCCTTCTTCTATTTGGGGGCTGTGCAGATGTTATGGTCCACAGGTCTCTTTTCACGTCTGAGTAAAGCTGGTTATCTCCAATCTTCTCTTTCCCAGACTCTGTGTCACCGAGTGACCATCTGGGAAAGATCCCTTCTCTTTTCCATTTCCCAAGTCTCCCTTCAGATTCTATTATGAGGGTCACTGACTCCCCATAAGTCCAATCTTCAACTCCCCCATTGGTCATTGTCTCCATTGGGCTTCACTCACTGACTGCACATAATTCCCTGGAGGGGCTTATCCTTGGATGGACAAGCCTCTCCCAAGGAACCCAAGTGTGATCCACACCCAATCTCCAGTTTCCATATCTCTCTGTCCTCAGTCTGACCTCTCTTTTCCTTTTTTTTAAAAAAAATATTATTTTATTTTTAAAATATAGAATAAAACAAGCATAATAGATGATTGTGCATGAAACTACAAAACTGCTATCACAGTTTGCTATTCCTTTCAAATCTATTAAAAATTATCATGTAATTTTTTTCTTTCTTCCTACCCCCACCCTATAGATCAGTGGTTCTCAACCTGTAGGTCGCGACCCCTTTGGGGGTCGAATGACCCTTTCACAGGGTCACAGGGGTTGCCTAAGACCATTGGAAAACACATATTTCCAATGGTCTTAGGAATCGAGACACTGCTCCTCTATCTGTCTCCAAGTGGGTTTGCCCACATGCAGATACGCCCACATACGAGTATTAAAGAGTCGCGGCATTAGGGAGGTTGAGAACCACTGCTCTGGATGGTTACCATTAGATACAAATAGCTATATATATGTAAAATTATTCTATACATACTTCTATTCATCAGTTCTTTTTCTGGTTGCAGACAGCGTCTTTCTTCAGATGTCCTTTGTAGTTAATTTGGGGATTTATAATAAACAAAATAACTTATTCACTTCAAGTTGTTTTTAAAACAATATTGCTATCACTATATACAATGTTCTCTTGGTTGTGCTCATTTTGCTCTTTATTATGTCATGTAAGTCTTTCCATGTTTTTCTAAAGTTATTGAGCTCCTCATTTCTTATAACCTAGTAGTATTCCATCCCAATCATATATCACAACTTGTTTAGCCATTACCTGATTAATGGGTATTCCTGCAATTTCTAGTTCTTTGACACCACAAAGAGAATTGCTATAAACATTCTAGAAATTCTGACCTCTTTTTTCAAGGCAAGCCTACAGGGAAAAAGTTCAGGCATATGAACTATCCATGAACTTGAATCAAAGCCAGAACAAAGGCCTCAAAGGTGGAGCAATGAACACAAGGGGAATTGCACTTGGTCTAGGGAATTCTGACCTCATCGAGGAGACCTAAGAGGAGGTAGGGGTACTTGGAGCTTGCTTGCTGTAGGAGAGAAAGGAGACCTAGGAGAGTACAGTGTTAAGAAAAGCCAAGGGAGAGGAGAGTTTCAGAAATTAAGGGGGTATTCAAGTGTCAAATGCAGCAGAGAGATCAAACCCCTGGATGTGGTGATTGGTTACTTCTGCTAGAGTGATGGGGATGAAAGCCAGACTGTAAGGGAGGCAGTGACTATATACTTTTATATAGAAAACTTTGATGATAAAAGGAAGCAAAGAGGATGGTAAGAACCTGAGGTAGCAGGGTCTGTGGAAAGTTGTTTTAAGGATTTGGGAGACATAAGCATATTTGTAGAGTGTGAGGAAAAAGCCAAATGGAGTGGGTAGAAATTGAAGATACAAGAGAAAGGGAGGGGCAGAGATGATTGATGGAGAAGTAAAGTTTGAGGTCAAGTCATCTGCTGGGAATGAATGGCACAGGGTTGTGGGAAGCATCCTCCTTACATTGGGAGCGAGAGACTTCCTCCTTATAATTTTGAACAATGCCATCTCGATGACATCAGAGGTAGTTGTGTCTTAGTGTCATTCTAGCCTGTTTTTTTCCTGGCTTGAATAAAACTGGCGTCATGAGAAAGGGAGGCTTTACTTGGTTATGAACAATTGCTTTCTCCACTTGGATACTGAATCTTAGCACACATGAATCGTTTCCTTGGTATACCCTTGAGAGAAGAGCTGATCTGCCAAATTAGTCTCCTGCCAATTACACTAAGTGCCAAAGAAATCCAGCCTAGGGTTCAGGACTTAATGTTTCTTTATGGAATCTTACTTAAGACCACACACAGGTCTAGAGCTGGGAAGGGGTCTCAATGACAAATTAGTCAATTTTGCGGAGGGAGAAACTGAAGTCCATTGAGGTATTAGTGACTTACTCAAAGTTCCATAACTGAAAAAGGGTTCTCGCAAAAAAAAAAACAAACCCAACAAACTCAGAAGATTATATTTGTAAACAACAGTTGCAGAGGGAGTTGGGTACCTCTGTGAAAGAACATGGCAGGAACCTAAGCCACAGAATCAAGATTCACAAGTGGGAGAAATCTTAAAAGTGAACGAATCCAACTCCCTCAACCTTTTTCATAAGAAAAAATGAGGCCCAGAGAGATCAAACGACTTAGCCTAAGTAACAGCAAGTAAATGACAGAATCAGGACCTGAACCCAGCTCCGCTGACTCTAAATTTAACTCTTTTCCCTTGTGGCTCAGGGATGGAGAACTTCATTTTCTAAGGTCCTTGGTCAACAGAGAAACGTAAAATGGTTATCTTCTTTTTTAAACTTAAGGATGGAAAACATAAAACTTTTTCCCCCCAAAAGTACAACATATAGTATATACACACACACGTATATATGTATGTATGTATACATACATATATGTGTTTATATAGGAGGGTATATGTGCATATAAATACATATGTGAATGTGTGTATATATGTGTACATATATACATAGAGAGGGCACAGGATCAGTTGAATAGGAAGGGATGATACCTAAAATATAAAATTAAGAGGTGAGAGAGGAATATAATGAGAGGAGATAGGGAGAGAAGACAGAATAGGGTAAATTATCTCATATAAAAGAGGCAAGAGAAAACTGTTACAATGGAGGGGAAGAATAGGAAGCCTGGAGTCAGGAAGACTTGAGTTCAAATCCACCCTCAAACACTTACTATTTGGGTGACATGTAACCTCTATTTGCCTTAATCCTCTGGAGAAGGAAATGGCAAACAATTCCAGTACTTTTGCCAAGAAAACCTCATGGACAGTATGGTCCACAGAGTTGTGAAGATTAGGATATGATCAAACAACAACGTGTGGTTTTTGTGTAACCATACGTAATAGTAATGAAATTTGAAGATCCCTTTGTATTGCCAAGCTAAGAGGTACTTAGCATCTAAATTCAAATTAATCCTCTGTTAAATAAACAGAAGGTATGATCCCCTGTTACTGACGTAACAGGAAAGGGCTGAACAAGGAGGAGCTATACCGTCTTTAAGGAAGAACACAAGCGGGACAGTCAGAACTTCTTGGGATAAGCATTGTGAAGGCAGGGCAGCTGCTGCTGGACTAAAGACTGAACTGAGAATTAAAAAGAACTGAGAAGAGAAATGAGAATTGAGAACTGAGGCAGAATTTCTTGGAGCAAGCCAAGCCACGTGGAGGCTGGATAAAGTGATTTTGATTTTGAGAATGGAGCTTATGCTGCTGAGGATTTCCAAGGGCCAGCCGGAGCTGCTGAGGATTTCCAAGGACCAGCTGGAGATGCAGAAGACTGAGGAAGTATGACTGTGCTGCCAGTACTTTGTACAAATGTTGTTGTCACTTTGTTAATGTGCATGAATGTTCTTGTGGCTTTGTTAAGCCTTGTCTTCCCAAGAACAGAAACTGTGAGAGACTTGACATTACTAGACACTGTGAGCTTCAATATGGAGCAGGAACTACATGGAATGCTGGACAAGAACTGGGAGCTGTTTGCCTTTGAAATCAGGTGGCAGTTGGTTAGATTTGGTTGGGAGCTGGGACCATGGAAGAAGAATCATGGAAGCTGAAAGCCTGCCCCAAGTCAAGATGAAAAGACCTCTCTGTGGGTACTGAGTAGTGACTGATGAAATTGTAATTTACTTGTGACCTAGGGGTGGATGGCTTTTGTACTTTCCACTATCCCTTAAGAGGGTACTGAGTAGTGACTATTGAAGTTGTAATTTAATTGCACCCAATGGGTGGAGAACTTTGACTTTTGTACTTTGTGTCTCTTAAGGAGGCAAGCCTCCTTGAGGATGATTGAATGATTGAGTTACTAAATGATTGTACTTTGTTTAAAAGTATGTGACCACTTAGGTGAAAACTATGTGGCCATTTTAGTGATAAGCTGTTGAATTGTGACATGGTAAATGCTGTATTTTGATTTTCTGTGATAAGTTGTAACATTCTGAATACCGTACCTTGATTTTCTGTGAATGTTTTGCTCTGATTCGTTACTGAATAAATAGAGAGTTTGCTATACTACGTAATCTGAACCTTGAAGCTGTTCACAGCAGCAGTCCTCTGGAAAACTGCTCATGTGGCTTTACACTACATTTTTATTAAGTACTCACTATGTGACAAGCATTGTTCTAAGTGTTGGAGATACAAATACAAGCAAAAAGAGAGGCAGCCCCTGCCCTCAAGGAGCTTACATTCTAATGAGGGAAGAAAACATATACGAAGGGGCTGAAAAGTCTAGGCAATGTGGAAAGAAGGTATCCAAAAGGGGAATGGTAGAGAAGCTCTAGAGAGTCCAGAGTCGGACAAGAAGGAATATAAGCGAGCCTGAGCCCATCCCTAAAACGGAGGCTCTGGAAGGAACCTACTAATTGAAGAAAGGAACTGGTATGGCAGAAAAATGTTCCAGGGTGAGAAGGCAACTGAGTCATGATAGTGAAGTTCTGGGAGTCAAAGGCATAGTTGGGAGGGAAATGAAGCATGACTGGCCTGGGCCTGTTCCCATTCTGAAAATGGAGGGCCCCAGAAAGAACTTGCCAATGGGAGAAGGGGGCTGGCATGGTGAAGGGCCCTGCCACAGAGAATAACGTGAACAAAGGCAGGAAGTTAGGAAACCATAAGCTATGTTCAGCAAATAGAGAGGAATCTTGTTTGATTGCGACCTGGAGTACATATAGTAATAGAAGAAAGAGTTGGGAAGGTAAGGCATAGATTGGGCTAAAAGATTTCCAAGGTCCCTTCTAACTCTGGATTCAATGTTTCTATGAAGACCAAGCAGAAGTGCTTGAATCTTAGTTAGCATGTAATAGGGAGACACTGAAGATTTTTTAGCAGAAGAATGACTTGACCAAATCCATACCTTAAGGAAGATTATTTGGGCCCAGGCAAGAAGGATAGATAGAGACTGGGAAATGGGGACAGGTGGCATACATGCTATTGCAATAGTCCAGGTGGATGGGAATGAGAGCCTCTACTAGGATTGTTCCACTAGAAATAGAGACAAGGCAATGAATTTGAGGTTTGAAGATTCAGAAGTGATAGGACTTGGCGGCTGATTAGATTTGGGTGAGGGAGAAGGAACAGTCCAAGGCAATCCCACTGTTTCAAACATGGGAGACTGGGTGAATTGCAGTGCTATTAACAAAAATAACAAATGAAGTCAGAACCTCAGAATTTGAGAGTTGGAAGGGACTTCATCTAGTCTAATCTATGCACAAAACAATACAGACTACTATTGTCTAAGACTTCTAAATAGGGAAGCCCATCATTTCTTAGTGTGGCAGCTCATTTCACTTCTGGGGCTGATAAACAGTCTAGATGCCCTAGCCTGAAACTATCCCAAAGGGAAATTTGCCTCAGGGTACAAAATAAAGAAGATTCAGACAGCACTTGATTTCTTCCATGGAAAAAAGTAGGGGCAAAGAAGGAATAGAAGGGGGAAACGAAGTGGACTTAATGACAGGAAGGTAAGAATCCCCAGGAGCTGTTCCCTAAGGAGGACAAGGTCTATAGAAACTCTAGCTTCCATCTTGGTTGGGGATGAGGAAAGCACAGGGAGGATCCTGGGGCTAACGGGTCTGAAACTCAGCCAGACTTAGGCATACACAAGGAGGCCTACATTCATTTGGTCTCCTATAGACTTATGACCCTGAGACCCAGGCCCTTGCTTCTCCAGAGGAGCCTACTGGGATGTCTTTCTTGCTGAGGGCGAGCTGGGGCCAGAGTACACCCTGGAAGGATGAATGGTTCCCCTTTCACTGCTTACTTGCTCATTCTGAGTTGGGAGACCAGAGAAAGGTCAATGCCCCCTTTTCTCAGCAACCTGCCTTGAAACAGTTCTGGACAGTGAGTGAGAAAACCTGGATTCTTATTTCTGCTCTGAAACTAACCCTGGATATGAGTTTCCTCCTTTCTAAACTGAGGTAGTTGGATATGGGATGATCTAAAGTCCCTTCCAGCTTTAACTACCTATGAACCTACAAAATTTGGCCTCTGTATGACACCACCTCAGCTCAGCTCCAAATTTAGCAAGTCTGGAATAAACCTCTGTGAACTTGGGAACCAATTAATAACCTTTTCTGGGACCTCAGTTTTTTCTTCTGTAAAATGAAGGAGGAGGACTAGATCAGCCCTAAATTCTCTTAGAGCGCTAACATTCTGTTATAAAACTTGGAATTTTCTGGAAAGAGAGGAAGAATTGATTTTAAGCTCTCTTTCATACATCTCCCCAGAAGTATCCATCTCTTTTCTGTAATGGTTACCATTCCATCCCTTCTCCCACCTTCCCACTCCCCAATAATTAGGCTTCTCAGATAGCTGATGGTAAAGAAACAACTGTCTTTATCACCTAGTAACAAAATACATTAGTTAAAATAGGAAGCTACCAGATAGACTGCTTCCTCTGTCCTGAGAGGTGAGGAAAATCCGAAGAAGCAGCAGCCTTGTGGTATCAGGGTCTCAGGGTCTCTCCTGACCTGTGGTGTCTGTTTCTACTACCATTCCAATTGAGGGGCCTTTCCTGCCATGGGGTATGGTGGGAAATGTTGTGGTGATTACCCAAGTGCAAAATTCCTAGTTACGGTTCTTCAAAGAAAGAATAGTTATAGGAGAAAGAGTGGTTTGATTTTGGACATGTGAAGTTTGAGATGCTAGTGGGATATACAGGTGGAGATGTCTTTAAGCAGCCAGAGATACAGGTCTGGAACTCAGAAGGGAGGGCAGGGCTGGAGATGTAGATTTGGGAATCATTGGAACTGGAACTGATTGTTTAGGTGTAAGTGAAATTATTACAGAAGAGAGAGAGGAGTGAACAAGTCAACACTCATTTATAAAGTGTCTCCTCTGTGCCTGGCACTTTGCTCAATAAATCTTGCCCTCCAGGAGCTCACAATCTAATGGGGGAGATTACATGTGAACAACCATGTACAGGCAAGATCTATACAGGATAAATTGGAGATAATCAAAAGAGAGCAAGCATTTAACATCAAGGAGGATCAGGAAAGATCTATTACAGATCTATAAAGAAGGATTTTAACTGAAGCTTGAAAGAAGCCTAGCAATCCAGGAGGTAGAGATAAGGAGGGAGCGAATTCCAGGCATGGACAACAGCCTGAGAAAATGCTCTGAGTGAAGAGATGGAGAGTCATGCATGCACAAGGAACAGCAATGAGACCAGTGACACTGGGTCGCAGAATACATGGGAGGCAGGGAGAAGGGAGAATAAAGTATAAAATGACTGGAAAGGTGAGAAGGGGTCGGGTTGTGAAGGGCTTTAAATGCCAAATGGAGGATTTTGTATTTCATTCTGAAGGCAACAGGAAGCCTTTGGAGTATATTGAATGGAGGGAGTTCTGGAGTAAGTGTGACCTGAATTTTGGGAAGATCACTTTTGGTAGCTGAGTGAAGGGTGGAATGGAGTGGGGAGAGACTTGAGGCAGGGAAATCAACCAGCCGGCTTTTGCAGTAGCCCAGGAATGTGGTAATGAAGGCCTTCACCAGGGTAGTAGCTGTGTGTGTGTGTGTGTGTGTGTGTGTGTGTGTGTGTGTGTGTGTGTGTGTGTGTGTGTGTGTGTTTGTGTGTGTGTGTAAGACAATGAGGATAGAACCTTGAAGAAAGTCCACCTTACTAGGCTGATAAGGGAATTGAGGGACCAACATAAGGAGATGTTACAAAGGTAGGAGAACTCAGAGATTGTTGTGTCTCTGAAACTAAGAAAGGCTTCAAGAGAAGGAGGTAGGCAACTGTGTCAAATAGTGCAGACAAATGAAGAGGAGGCAAAGCATCATCTCAGGAATTAGCAGGTAACTGGTGACCTTTGAGAGAGTTATTTCCATAGAGTGGTGGAGACAGAAACCACATTACAAGGGGATGAGGACAGAGTGGGTGGCGAGGAAGTGAAAGCCTCTGGTATAAACAACTGTTTTCAAGAAATTTGGCTCTGAATAGAAGAAATGAAATTGTAGTTAGATGAAACAGAGTGGTCAAAGGGACACTTTTTTAAGGATGGGAAACCTAGGAATTTTTGTAAATGAATGGAAAGAGTCTATGGAAAAAATTAGAGTAAGAATTCATAAGAGAGAAGGAGTGACTGTTGGAGCAAGGTCCTAGAGAAAGCAGAAAAGTGATACCACAAGTAGAGAGAAAAGCTATAGTAAGGAATGGGGCAGATTCTTTTTTCTGTCAAAAAGGGAGCTTGAATCTCAATCAGTAGGCAAAGTGAGCCACTGATGATTTTTGAGCAAAGGAGTGACCTGACGTATACATGATGAATATTATTTTGGCGCTGGTATTCCTACCCTATCAAAATCTCTCTTGTCTACTCCAGATGCAGCCCATCTCCATTGTATCAAAATCACATCAGACAGATTTCTGATTAACATGTGAGATGGTACTTTTTTTTTTGCATTTATTCCTTTTTTTTTCCTTTTTAGCACTTTTTAGTATCTGATCTACTTCTTTCTTCCACATTTCTGGAATAATTTCTTGATTTTTAGGCTAGATGTATGCTGTTTGCTTGCTCTTACTCATTAATTGCTCTTATTGACTTCTCAGAAAGAAGAAAATCAAGCCCATGGGGCATATTCTTAGGTCAGGCTAATTAAAGGGATTTAGGAACTAGGAATTTTGTGGAGGCCACAGCACATTCAGTTGGTAGCTCATCCTATATCAATAATTGAAATCTAATCTCTTAAAGTGACAGGCTTCAATATGTCTCAGTGGCTTTGCCCCTGGCTCTCCTTTGCCTAATCTTCTGCTTTTTTAATCTTTCTTCTAAAGAAAAACTCCATCCCACAATACACTGAGAAATGAGATTTTGAAATGAAAGTATTCTATCTTAGGTACAAGTAGCAATAGCTTATCACAATTCTTTACCATTTCCAAGGACTTTTCCTCATTTTGTCCATATGTATACGTGTAACTGCTGCTTTCCTAAGTGACTTACTTGTGGGTAGGAACAGTTTTGTTTTTATCTTGGTGTCTCCCATACCTCATACTGTTTTTGGCACATAGTAAGGACTAAATACTTATTTATTGATTGAAAAGTCCTGTGAGGAAGTTGGTGCAAAATTCACTCTACTTTTAAAATGAGGGACCAGGGGCTCAGAGCTAAGTGACTCACCCAGGATACCACAGCTCGTAAGTGGTTAAGGCTTCAGATTCAGTCCAATGCTCTATGCGCTAATAGCTAATGCTATCCCTTGGAAAATCCATCCCAGGTTTGGGTGGATTTGGGACTTAGAATGTGAAATATGTCGTTAGCATTATACTTATTTCCTGAGAATTTGGTACTGTACTAGATGAAACACTTTTCATTTGGTAGAAAGGCTAATTTTATAATCACAGTGACAAACACATTTTGAATCTTAATTTGACTTTCTCCTAAGAACTCAAGCTAATTAGGATCACAGGACCTATTCTTCCCACCTCATTTTACATAAGGGAAATCTGAGGCCCAGGGAAGTAATGTGACTTGACATAAGATCAATTAGAAACATAAAATGTTAGCATTGGAAGGAACCTTAAAGATCATATAATTCAACCACCTTATTTTACAAGGGAAGAAACTGTTTGATTTATTTCCTCCTCCCTCCTTTTTGAATACCTAGCTTCCTTAAAGGTTCAGTTCAGGCCTCACTTCCTATATGTGACTTTTCCTAATCTCTGTCTCAGTCCCATACCCTTTCTGATACCTCCTTCCCTTTATGCCCCCCAACTACTTTTTATATATTTTATATTTACTTAACTGTGCGTATAGTATTCTCTCCCTGCCACCCCCAACAGAATATCAACTTCTTGAGGGCAAGGAAGGAGGTTAAGTAATTTGGCCAAACTCATTTGTCAGAGGTAGGACTGGAAGCCAGGTGTCCAGACTCCTAGGCCAGTATGCTTTCATAATGTTACTTGCCATAGTGACCTTTGTCCACAAGAGTCAGATATGTGCTCCCCAGTTGTCACATAGCCCTCTCAGTTGGCATTTTCTAGATACCGCCAAAAAGGGCATTTCCTATTAGGTAGAAACCGTCCTTTATTGCTCAGTGGATATTGATATTAAATAGGATGCACTTAATCAGAAATCTACCTATGTCAGCTCAATAGATGTGCCAAGGACCAGACATCTTTTTTGAAAGCTGTTAATATATATGTGGCAGGGGTGGAGAGGGCTGTCTAAATATGAAGATGCAACTCACCAGTGGCATGTATAGATACAAGCTGATGTCTGGCTCACCTTTTCAGGGAGTAGAAGAAAGACCCTGCCAGTACTACCACCAGTCTAACTGGGGAGAAAGGCAGGCAAAATGTAAGACTGCTGAATATTGGAGATATTTCCTATCTCTCAGAGGAGTGTTGAGCTAGACATATCTATCTGCCACTCCTCAAATATGTCTAATCTAGGGATACCATTCTAAGGGGTTCAGAAGAAAAAACACTTCCCTCATCACTCTCAAAAGGACAGGGCAGCCCTCAGCTTCTCCTCACCAATTTTGTTCCTTCTCAACAAATGCTGGTTACACAAGACTATGACGAATAGCAAATATTGAGTAAAGCCATTTATCCAGGCAAAACTGAAGTTGGGAAGTCATATAGGCAGATGGAATATAAGGAAGTTATATAGGTCAAAATAGACCAAAACAAACATAATAACGAAACAATTATTCCACTGGGAATAAGATAAAATACCTCAACATAAAGCAGGAGAGAAAGAATGATCTCACTAAGAGGAAATGGTGAGCATCTAAATTCTACTAACATTCCCTAGAGTTGCAAGGGAAGTCAAAGGGCATGATGGGAGTGACCAGATTCTACTATGTACCCTCTGCCCTAAGGGCTCCCAGGAGCCACTCAAAAGTTCACATCTAGACACCCTTGGCCTGTCTCTTACGAGATTCTCTTTTCTACATGTCTGTCTAACAACAGGTATGCAGCATTCATTATACTCAGTTTTCTCTTAGTCAATCCAGAGTCACATCTCCTTCTGCATACAGCTTCACAGAGCTGTCCCTTGGAAAATCCATCACAGGTTTGGGTGAAATTGGACTTACAAAAACACTGGCTCCTAAGCATGACACATTATATGGGCATGCACTGACCATCAAACTGCCAACTACAGCATCTAGGTGTTGCCGTGGTTATAGCATTGGGCCTAGAATTAGGAAGAACTCTACTTTCCAGCTAGACTGCAGCACTTTTACAGCCTGTCTACATGCCCTGTCCTCCCCCACCTACAGGACTACTCATTCCATTCCCTAAACCTATCATTCTCTTCTCCTCTTCTCATCTCCCTCCTCTAACATTACTCAGAAATCAACTCAGAAACTCACATCTCTTTATCTATCACCCCTGTGTTCCTGGGGCCTCTCTCTCTCTCTCTTTCTTTCTCTCTCTCTCTCTCTCTCTCTCTCTCTCTCTCTCTCTCTGATTGGGCCCATGGAGGATGGACATTGGAGAGTTCTTTTCAGATCTTTCACCTACTATTTGGAGAGAGCACACAGGGCCTCTTCATTTTCCACCTAGATAATTCCCTGGACTTCATCATCTCTAAAAACTCATCATTTGTATGATGAAATCAACTCAGAAATTCTCACCTCCTTAGACCATTTTCCACCGGCTGTATGGCTTCATCACTCCCCTACCCATGACTTCTCCCCTTATACCTTTTTAACTTTGTTTTATGTATTAGCTCCCTAATTAGATCAGGAACTCCTTGAAGACAGGTACTATCTATCTTTCTGCTTCAGAGGAGAGAAGGGAGTGTATATAAGAAAATCTGTAATGGCTGAACAAGTTTTGGTGTATAATTGTGATGGAATACTACTGTGCTATAAGAAATGATGAATTCAGTGGTCTTAGAAAAACATGAATAGACTTGCACAAAATTATGAAGAGTGAAAGAACCAAGAGAACATTGTATGCAGTCATATTGTTTTAAAAAACAACTTTAAGTGAATAAGTAATTCTGACTACTCTAAATACCCAAATTAACTACAAAGGATATATGAAGGAAGACACTGTTTGCATCCAGAGAAAGAACTGATAAATAGAAGCATGGATAGGTTGATTTTACATATATAAACATATATGTGTCTAATGGTATCTATCTCTAGGACCAGGGGGTTGATAAGGGAAGAAAAAAGAAACTAAAAAAGAAATTTACATGATAACTTTATTATCTATTTTAAAGGAACAGCAATTATACATAATAGATTTAAGGTTTCATATGCAATCATCTTTTTAAAAAAAATTATACTATGTTTGGAAATGCCTGCTTTATTCCATCAATTAAAAATAAAACAAATTTTCAAAATTAAAAAAAAAAAAGAGAGATGTTGGGGCAGCTAGGTGGTGCGGTCAATAGAACACCAGCCCTGGAGTCAGGAGGACCTGAGCTCAAATCCTGCTTCAAACACTTAACACTTATCATCTGTGTGCCCTTGGGCAAGTCACTTAACCCCAATTGCCCTCCCCTCCCTCCTCCAAAAAGACAAAAAGAGAGAGAGAGAGAGAGAGAGAGAGAGAGAGAGAGAGAGAGAGATGTTGCAAAGGTAGTATTGACAGGACTTGGCAAGTGTTTGGACATGGTCAAGAGGGAAAGGAGTTGAGGATAACAGCTATGTTGTGAGTTTGGATGACTGGGAGGATAGTGGTACCTTCAACAATCATAGGAAAGTTATGAAGAGAAGAGAATTTTAGTGATTTCAATTTTGGAAATACTGAATTTAAGATATCTGTGCACACGCATCTCAAGATGTTTAATAGGCAGTTGGAGAGGTGAGACTGGAAGTGTGGAGAGAGATTGGGGCTATTTAAATAGTCATATGCACCATAGGAGCAGATGAGATCACCAAGAAAAATAGTATAAAGGGAGAAGATAAGAAAAGCTTATGACAGAGTCTCGTGGGATACCCTTAACGAGTGGGCATTCTCCACATGAAAATCCAGCAAAGAAGACTGAGGTGTGGTCAGAGAGGTAAGAGGAAAACCAGGAGAGCAGGGACATGAAACTCTAGGTATCAAGAAGAGTGTGAGTTACAGTGTCAAAAACATGGAGAGAAAGACATGGAGAAAGTGAATGGAATGTAATTTTTATGGAATGATAAATAGGCTACTTTGAAAAGTAAAGTGGGTAAGGAGGAATAGGGCAGCTACGTGCAGAGGATAGAGGGTTAGGCCTAGAGTCAGTAAGACCAGAGTTCAAAGTTGGCCTCCGATACTAGCTGTGTGACCCTGGGCAAGTCACTTAACCCCCTTTGCCTCAGTTTCCTCATTTGTAAAATGAGCTGGAGAAGAAAATGGCAAACCACTCCAGTGTCTTTGCCAAGAAAACTCCAGATGGGGTCACAAAGAGTCAGACATGACTGAAAACAACTGACCAATAATATCAAGAAAGAAAAATGTGCAATAAAACCTGTAAAGTTAGGCTAGAGTCAGACTGTAAAGAATTTTGGATACTAAACAGTCTGCATTTTATCCTAGAGGTAATAGGGAGCCACTGGAGCTTTTTGAACAGAGGAATTATCAGGCCTGCTCCTTAGGAGTACCAATTTGATGCTTCTATGAAAGAAGAATTACAGACAGGAGAGTCTAGAGGCAGGGAGATTCATTACGAGTTTAGTTCAATGGTGTATTCAAAAAGTGATCCAAGGGTCTGGACTAGAGAGGTGATCTATAGATGAAGGGAGGGGTATGAAAGCTGTTACCGAGGTGGAATCAACTTAGAAACTGATTGGGTGTGTGGAGTGAGGGAGAAAACAAGAGTTAAGGATGACTGAGATTGTAAGTTAGTCTTATTTGAAAGATGGTGCTGTCCTCAACACAAGTAGGAAGGGTTGGGGAGAGAAATATGATGAGTTCTGTTTTAGACGTATCAAGCTTGAGCAGGAAATGTCCAACAGGCATTTAGTGATGTGGGACTGGAGATCAGGAAAGTGACTAATACATTGGTTATATCTCTTTTATCCACATATCAATTATTTTTTATTATTGCTCAAAAATTTAGAACTTAGGGTAGTCTAGGAGACTATCTACTCTAATCAGTTAGCTCCCTCCTTTATTTTAAACTGAGACCTTGAGAGATTATAGGATTTGTCCAAGGCCACACAGGTAGTATTTGGAAGAGCTGGGCTTTGAACCCAGGTCCTCTGATTCCAACCCAATGCCTTTTCTATGACATCAGTTAATTTTGCGTGCACTATAGAATAATGTTTTGGTTTTTTTAAATAGCAGCTGACATCTATACAGTGCTTTAAGTTTTAAAAAACACTTTAAATTCTTGGTCTCACTTGATACTCAGTACCATCCTGTGAGGCAGGTGCTATTCTACACATGGAGAAAATAACACTCAGAAAAGTTAAGTGGTTTGCCCAGGGCCAAACAGTTAGTAAGTGTCTCTGGTAGGATTTAAACTCAAGTCTACTACAGAGAAAGTTTAGTGTAGTAGATAGAGCTCTGAACTTAATGTCAAGAGGACCTGAGTGAAAATACTACATTTGAACTTGCTAGCTGTGTGACTATGGTGAAATCACTTAACTTCTCTGGACCTCAATTTTTTCTTTTCTTCCCTTCCCTTCCCTTTCCTTTTCTTTTTTGCTTTTTGGAGGGGGGAAGGCAGGGCAATTGGGGTTAAGTGACTTGCCCACGGTCACATGGATAGTTTTGTGTTAAGTGTCTGAGGCTAGATTTGAACTCAGGTCCTCCTGACTCCAAGGCCAGTGCTCTATTCACTGCACCGCCTAGCTGCCCCAAGGCCTCAGTTTTTTCATCTGTAAAATGAGTGGATTGCAGTCAGTTGCCTCTGAGGTTCCATCCAGGTCTAAATCTGTGACTCTATGACTCTGATTTCACATCCAGAGTTCTAACCATTATGTCATGCTGCTTCCCTTAGTAAACTGAAAATTTCATGAAAGCAGGCAATCCAAACATGTACCATGGCATTTGGTTTTGTAAAAATTACATAATATTTTGAGCAACCGACAAGTTTTCCTAATTATGTTCTCCTTAGGTTAATATTGAAATTGGTTTTCCTTGGGCATAGTCCAATTTATGGCAAAGGAAGCTGTTTTAAAAGCAAATTGGGTATCAGGAGGAAGAGAGCCTGGGATTAAAAAATTTGCCATAGATATTCCCCATGGTGCATAAACCAAACTCAAGAGGATTGGACTATGTAGACCCTCTGTCTACAGAGGTCCCTCCTGGCATCATGGGAGAAGTGGAGAAAGATGGAGAGGATAGTTATGCCACGGACCCCAAGACTAGGCTGCCAAATATGTCTTATTCCTACTTTTAGAAAGCCTTGCTTTCCTGGTGTGACTTAATTGCGATTATTTAAATTTATCTGTCTTCCAATTGACTTTACTTCTGTTGTGTTTCCTGAGTTTCTGGATCCAATTTGAGAGAAATGAAGTAAACACTAGCAACCATCCCCAACACCCATTGATGCTTTTCCTGAAGAAAACAGCTTCTGCAGGAACCAGGAGAGCCACCATTGCTCTGTTTTTTCAGATTTCCTCATCAAATTAAGGCTCTTGTGGTTGAAACTGATTTTCAGTTGGGGCAGGGATGGTGGAAGAGAAATGACATAATGATTCCTTGTCCTGCATGGGCTCAGAAAATGTTACTTCTCCTTTACTCTTTCATTCCTATCCAGATTCACTCCTGAATCTTTGGACTGCTTTTTCCACCATGCCACTGTAGCTTTCTCACCCTGGAAGATGATTCTAGTCCTTTGGCCCCTTCCTTCATTGGTCATTTCCTCCTAGAAGTTTCATTTTAAGGAAACTACCCAGGTCAGCCATGCTCATTCCTTCCTGGATCTCTGGGATCCACTCCTAACTCTCTGAACTTCTTTCCCCACTCACATTCATATTCATTTTGAGTATCCTTCTACCCCATTGGGGAGCCCCATAGCTCAATATGAATTATGTATGGAGCTGGCTGTTTATTCCCACAAAGAAAGCAATGCTACTCATCACAGTGCACATTTGCAGAATAGTTTAAATAAGGTACAGTATCAACTTATTGCTACAGATGCCATGATCGGGAAGGTTGATTGTTAAACTTTCTTGGAACAGAAAGCAGCTTTTACAAGGCTGCTAATAAGCATTTCACATTTCTCTTCTATACTCCAGCATTGGCAGATCAAATATTCAAGTTTGTTGCCTTATCTAATGACTTCTCTCTGATTCTGACTCTTCTCCTACTGGGGCTAACCCTTGCAATTGCTGCCAGCTCAGTCTTGCCAGTACCAAAACCTCAGCTGCTCTGGCAGATTCTGTTACTGCTGAAGACCTCTTAAAGGAAAGGAAATGGAAAAGAGAGGCCAAACAGGGGCCCTGGCACAAGCTTACCAGGTTTAGGCCCCCAGCTTAAGTTGCTTTGTTGGTGGGATGATCATGGGTGGAGGAAAAACCCCACCCCTCATGGGGTTATATCACTTCACCTGAAGAGCCACAATGAAAACCAGTCAGAAATTGTCTCCTCTTTTCAAAGGCCCCTTGAGTCCTCAGCTTTTCCAAATCAAAAGCCAGTCAGAGAACTCTCAGAAGATGAATCACTGAAATTATCTATTAAAATTCTATCGTGGTCCACCAGAATGTCAATTGTTGAGGGGAGACGGGTGGGATAGAAGAGAGGAGAGAAGGGCCTCTTTGCACTCCCTTCTTAAAAGAGTGGGTAGCTCTTGATCATGCAAATGCCAATCTTCTTCTTGTATTCTGAATCTCATCCTCCCATCTCTTTTGGGAGCTTGCTCTTTCATTATCTCCACTCTCTGCCTAATTTTCAGTCTCTCCTTATCCACAGACTCATTACTTCCCACCATGCCCATATCTCCCCTTTTCTTAGAAAATCACATTCCCTTAATTATCCTATACTCTCAAGCTATATCTCTCCTCCCTTTCACAGACAAATTCCTAGAAAATTCCAGCCACATTCATCCTCTACATTTTCTCACTTTGCACTCAATTCTCAACTCCTTGCAGTCTGGCTTCTGATTTCATCACTTAACTGATAATATTGTTCTCCAAGGTTACCAATGTGCTGTTAGCTGTCAAATCTGAAAGTCAATTCTCAGTCCTTAACCTTCTCTTTTCAAACATTTGACACTATTGACCACCTTGCCTGCCTGCCTCACCCCCCTTAAACACTTTCTTCCCTTGGGTTTTGTGGCATTTCTTTTTCATGCTTCTTCTACCTATCTGGCTACTCCTCAATCTCTTCTGTTTGATTATCATCAATGTCCCATCCCCTATACATGAATATCCCCTCAGACTCTTCCATTTCCTCACTATACATTCTCTCTCGCTGATCTCATCAGCTCCCATGTAGTTTGCCTAGCATCTTGCCAGATTTAAAGATTCAGCTTTAGATTCTCACCTGATTTCTAGCCCCACATTACCAGTCTTATAAACGTCTCCAACTCAGCATCCCATAGATGTCTGGAACTCAACATGTCCAAAAGAGAACTCGTTATCTTTCCCCTCAAACACATCCCTTTTTCTAACTCCTATATTTCTATCAAAGGAACAGTATACTTCTAGTCACCCAGGTTCCCAAACTGTGACTCTGCCTTTCCATCACCTGGCTTCCCATATCTAATTAGTTGACAAGTCTTATTGATTCTACCTTTCCATCCTCTCTCCTCCAATCCCATGTTTCCACACACAGTCTAACATACTAATTAAGGGAAGGCCTCATCACTTCTTGTCTGGACTATCAGAATAGCTTACTAATTGATTTCCCTGTCTGCAGACTTTCCCTTCGTTAATTTATCCTACATACAGCTACCAAATGGAAATTCCTAAACCACAAGTCTGACTACATCACTGCCCTGCTCAAGCAGCTCCAGTGGCACCCTTTTGCTTGTAGAACAAATTACAAACTCCTCTAGTTGTCCTTTAAAGACTTTCCCAGTATGGCTCCAGGCTACCTTTCCAGGCTTATTTCATATCACTCTTCTGGTATGCCACATTCCAGCCAAACCAGCCCATTCCCTGTTACTCAGACTTTCATGTCCAGTGTTATGCCTTTGCATAAACTGTCTTCTATGTCCATAGTGCATTCCCTCCTTGCTTCTGCCTTCTAGAAACCCTAAGTTGTTGTTGTTTTCACAAAATTCCACATATGTCACCTTTGGGCTATCCTGATCTCTAGTATATATTTTATATTTCTTGCTGTTCAGTCATTTTCAGTCAGATCTGACTCTACGAGACCCCATTTGGGTTTTCTTGGCAAAGATACTAGAGTGGCTTGCCATTTCTTTCTCCAAGTTATCTTTATAGACAAAGAAACTGAAGCAAACAGGGTTAAGTGACTTGTCTAGGGTCACACAGTCAATAAGTGTTTGAGGTCAAATTTCAACTCAGGAAGGCGACTCCAGGCCTGGCACTCTATTCACTGCACCACCTAGCTGGCCCATACACTATGATAGTTGGGTGACTGATGCGAAGCTGGCAAAAAGTGAGAATGGAGAAAACGTGTTTCAGGAGACAGAAATGAGAAAGACAAATAAATGCTCCCCTCCTCTCCCCTCTCTCCTTTCTCCTCTCTCGCTCCCTCCCTTCCCCTCCCCTTTCCTCTTTTCCTTTCCTTGGTTAATGCAGGAATTTGTTTTGTATGACTGAACATAGATGTAATGGACTTTTCTTTTTCTTGCCTTCTCAATGGGTTATGGAGCAAACAGAGGAGGGAGAGAATTTGCAACTAAAAAATAAATAAAACTGAATTTTAAAAAGAAAGAAATTAGATTACAAAAATTTTAAAGACTATTTCATTTTTATCTTTGTCTCTTGAGTGCCCTACATGGTTCCTGGCAAACAGAAACCAAGACCCAGGGAGGTTTGCAGCTTGTCCTAGAGCACAAGGTAGTAGCAGAGCAAAGATTCAAACCTGCATCCTCTGGCTCCAGGCCAGTGTTCTTTCCACTGCAGTCCCCCTGGTTTATCTTCAGAGCTAGAGAAGGTCTAGAAAAGGAGGGTAGGGGGTGGGATACTAAGGGATGCTGTGTTAGATATAATGTATTCACACACACACACACACACACACACACACACACACACACACACACACACACACTATTCCTTGGTGTTAGTGAAGGACAAAATCTGGAGCTGGAGGGTCCATAGGACTGACTGTTGCAAACTTTACGTCTGTCCCTTTAACTGATGATGATCCTCCAGAATCACTTTCTTGAGCTGCTATTCACAAAAGGAAACTCTGGGACTTTCTCACAATTACTTCTGTTTCCTCTTGGAAAGTCTGATTTATCACCCAACTAATGTGTTTTAGTATTAATAGTCATCACCAGCCCAGACACCTTTACTAAGTGTTAATTGTATGTAGATGGGCAATTAGGTGGCAGAGTAGACAGAGCACAGCACAGCTCAAAGTCAGAAAGACTTCTCTTCCTGAATTCAAATATGACCTCAGAAACTTCCTAGCTGTGTGACCTTGGGCAAGTCACTTAACTGTTTGCCTCAGCTTCCTCATCTAGAAAATGAGCTGGAGCAGAAAATGGCAAACTACTCTAGCATCTTTGCCAAGCAAACCCCAAATGGGGTCACAAGGAGATAGACATGACTGAACAACAACAATTCTGTGCAGAATGTGCAATTTGTAGGTGTCAGATTGGTCCCTGCCCTCACACATCTTACAATCTAGTTGGGGGCATAAGAGTATAAATTACTATACAAAATCCCATATGCTGGGTCAATGAGAAGTATAGATAGTAAGAGAGGAAAGGATCCCTGTAGACTAGTGGCATGGCCTACCTGGCTGCTGCTGGCTGGGGCAGTTCGATGACAACTTGAATTCATTGGCAAGGACAATCCAGCCAAAGTGCTGGAAGGGCACTGTCATGACAAGTAAGAAACAGAGCAGGATATGCAACAAGACTTAGCTGAGGCCTTTCCTTGTTGGAATAAATAAATGCTTATTGTATCATCTGGTCTAATCCTCTCATTTTACAGATAAGGAAACTGGGGCCCAGAGAGGTTTGGCAACATTTTCAAGGTCACCCACGTAATCATTGGCAGAGTGGAGATTCAATTCTAAGTTGAATCACTGGTGAGAAGCCAAAGGCTTTTCTGAAATCTCTGGCTTCACCCAGAAGTTCTTTCTACTTTATGTTCTTTCTACTCCACTGACATTGCTCATCCCCAGAGCTGGAGAAGACACAGAAAAGGAGAGAAGGGACAATTTTGTAAGGGGAAAGGCCTTGGACCAACATGTGGCCTGAGAATACAAGCCTTGATATCTCCTTGAGAAATTCACTTATTAAGGTTAGGAAGAGAAGCCCAGATGTGGAGTTCTGAGGAAATCAGATCGGGAGCATCAGCCAATTTGCCAAACAGGATCCAGAAAGCATGAGATGTTCAATGAAGCCAAATTCTGTAGAGTAGTGGTTCCCACCCTATGGACCACAGACAAATGGAAGAGTTAAGAAGTTACTGCAAGGGGTCCATTAATCCATCTGTGAATTCATAGATAAGGAAACATGCCATCTGTAGACTGCAAAAGGATATAGCTCACATGTATATGTGTAAAATGGACAAGGACCATTGACATCACAGCAGGAATATTGGCAAAGGATTGATTGCCAATGCTTCATTTTCCTCCTATATAGTTTCTGGTGTTTCCTAGAAGGTTTTTGGAGCTTTAGGACCACGTGAATGTCAATGTCCTTATTGACCAGGGTGAGAGGGAGAATAAGGGAAGATACATGATGTGAGTTGAAAGGACAAATGAAAAACGGTGTGTGTGTTTATCACATGCCTTAGAAATATTCAGTAGGAAGCACTGACCATAATAGTGGAGGCCTACTAACTCAAGGTGGGGAAAAGGTCAAAGGATTTATTTTATTTTATTTTTTATTTTTGGAGGGGGGAGGGTAGGGCAGTTGGGGTTAAGTGACTTGCCCAAGGTCACACAGCTAGTAAGTGTGAAGCATCTGAGGAAGATTTGAACTCAGGTCTTCCTGACTGCAGGGCCAGTGCTCTATTCACTGTGCCACCTAGCCACCCCAGGTTAAGGGATTTAACTCACCTTAATCCCACTAGTTATACTAGAGACTTTCCAAGAGAAAATTAGGTATTTCACAGAATTGCTTAAGAAGCTAGGCTTTTTATGGGCCTGCATGTGAAGGCAATGAGGTTCTTTAACAATAATGAATGAATGAATGAATGAATGGATGGATGGATGAATGGATGGATGAATGAATGAATGACAAAGCACTTATTAAGCATTTACAGCTACAATAAATAAGACAGCCCCTTCCCTCAAGGAGCTTTAATTCTAAGAAGAGAAAGCAACATATATAAAAGAGTGGTTACCATGAATGGAGTGTTTTGGCCTGGATGATCACTGGTATGGTGAATGGAGTAATATTCTGCAGGAAACCAAGGTGGAGAAGGGGAAAACGAAGGCAAAACCAGGGGAAGGAAGGAGTAGGGGGAAACTTCCATGTGACCTTTGTGACGACAGTAACATGGGTGGAAGATGGTCAGAGTGCATTGTACAGGGTCTAGCTATGGTATAGTCAGTCTCACCATGGTGGGCGCTGGAATGCCCAGTGGGAAGAGTGTGGAGTGCAATAACAAAATTAATTTTGAGATAATCTCATCATCCTGTTAGACCTCATCAGTCTTGGTACTCCGTCGCCACTCCCCTCTGCCTCTCTGATTGGAGGGTGGGGCCATGAACTCCAAACTTACATTTAAGGAGAAACTAAACGTAAACATCTGTTTTTTCTCCTGGCTGAATGATTTTGAGACTTCTCTGAATGACTTCTCTACTGTGCTCCCATGTTGGGTTCCTTATCTCCTCCTCTTTCCCCCACAGTCCCCGACTTTTCAGATTCCTTTTTTTTGTCTTCCCCTATTAGATTTGAAGCTTCTTGAAAGTAAAGGTCTTCTTCTCCCTGTCTGTCTGTCTCGCCTCCTCCCCCCCACCTCCCCATGCTTAGCACAGTGTCTGGAACGCAGTAGGTGCTTAATAAATGCTTCTTGACTGAAAATAGAGGCGAATATGTATTGATTAATCTAAAAGAGGAATCCTGGGCATTCTCACCCTAAAAGAGTGGCTATGCTACATAGAGGCTCCTGAGGGGACCCACAGCTAGCCCAGTACCAACAGAAGGATTTGGGAGCTTGAGTCTGAGAGCCAGCCTAAATGGAAATAGCACAGAATGTCAACATATGACAGCTGACGCTTGTGGGCTTCCTGGGCCAGGGCACAGAACTCAAGAAGGCAGGGGTGCAAACTCAGGCAGAAGGAGCTTTCTTGCTAGGGGCAAGGCAGACTCCCCTGAGTCCGAAACCCTTCCTTACCTTGAAACAGGAGCCAAGTGGGTGAGTCTGCAAAGTCTACGCCCAGAAGCTCAGCAGTCTTGGCATATTCCTGAGCTTCCAAAGGCAGGGTGTATTCCTCAGAGCAAAGAGAGGAATCCTAAGCTGCCAAGGGCTAGGAGCCCAACCAGAGCAGCCTGATATCATCCTGTTCTGTTGGTAAAGAATACTCTGGGTAGAGGGCAGGGAAGAGGGATGTGGCACTGGCCAAAAATTTGCTCTCCTAGTGAACTTAGGTTCCAGAAATGGGTGGGATACCTATTACGTGTGTACTCATATTTTTCAGATGTTTTCAAGTCCTCATAGAATTCATAATACCTTTGTGTTCTTACATATTTTCTTAATCAATGCATGCCAATAATATAACTATTATCATCACATGGGGGTCCATGAAGACTGTTTTACAATGAAGAGGAGTTGGGGGCCGCTAGTTGGCTCAGTGGATAGAGCACTCACTGATCCTGAAGTCAGGAGAACATGAATTCAAATCTGACTTCAGACACTTATTAACTGTGTGGTCTAGGCAAGTTACTTAACACCAATTGCCTCCCTCCCTCGCCTCAAAAAAAAGAGAAAAAAAACAGTGAAAAGGAATCATGTTCAAAGAAATTAAAGATCAGTGCAAAACATGCAGATGTAAATTTGCTCAAAGACTGCTGGGAGCTATTTGCCTTTCAGCCCTCGGTCACCCATGCAGAACGAACGAGTACCAGCTATTATTGTTGAGTTCGGGTGTTTTTTTGTCTGTTTTTATTTTGGAGGAGGGAAGGCAGGGCAATTGGGGTTAAATGACATGCCCAAGGCCACACAGTTAGTTAAGTGTCAAGTGTCTGAAGTCAAATTTGAACTCTGGTCCTCCTGACTTCAGGGCTGGTGCTCTGTTCACTGTGCCACCTAGCTGTCCCTGTTGTTCAGTTTTTTTTCACTCCTATCCAACTCTTTGTGATCCCATTTGGAGTTTTCTTGGCAAAGAGACTAGAGTGGTTTGCCATTTTCTTCTCCAGCTTATTTTTCCAGATGAGGAAACTGAGGCAAACAGGGTGAAGTGACTTGCCCAGGGTCACATAGCTAGTAAGTATCTGAGGCTGGATTTGAACTCAGGTTTTCCTGACTCCAAGCCTGGTGTCACCCAACAGTTATTACAGATAGCTAAGGCCATTAGGAAAGGTTCCATAGAGGGCTTAGGACTTAAGTTGAATATGGAAGGTAAGGCATGGCTTAGAGGAACAGAGAGAAAGAGGGAGGGCATCTCAGGAACTGTGTGCACAGACGAAGAAGTGGGATAACCAGGGCATATCCGGGGGGACAATGTATAAACCAGCTCCAAGATCGGGAAGGTTTACAAGACATAAGATAGGAGGCATGGGCAAGGGGCCAGACCAGAGTGTGATTGGCCTTAAATGCCAAGTAAAGAATATCATTCTATATGCAGTAAAGAGCAATTGCAGATTTTTTAAGCAAGAGGGTGATAGGTGTGAAGTAATATTTTAGGAAGAGCCCAATGAAGTTGTGAGGGCCTAGACCAACAGGAAAGGAAAAAAACAAAGGTGAACATTAGGTTCTCTGTGACTGAGTTTCCTTATATAACAGGAGATGGCAACAGTCATAGAGAGAAGCCAGGAGTCCTGACCTTCTAGGAATTTCATTCCTTCTTTCAGGCTCCCCTAGCTCTCCCACAAAGTTGCTTTTATTATAGGATATTAATAATGAAGGACCCTACTGGAAATCATCGAGGTCCCTTTAAATCCAAAGAAATTGACTCAGACAAGGAACAACACAAGACCATTGGACGGAGCAGGAAGGTCTGAGCCACATTAATTTAAGGGGCAACAGAGCCCCTTAGGTAGTTGTAGGAGTAACTACCACCATAGGCATCCCGGGGCCACTATAATGAAATTCTAGGGAGCTCTTTTAGCCTAACCCATTACCCTATAGTATCTAAAACTAGGTCTCTTCCCTATTGACCATTGACCTGTCTTCACATGCTTTCCTGATGGCACTATTAATTTTTTCAATAGAGTTAAACCCTTGTGAACCAGACCTATGACCTTGAGATTATGTAACCTCGAGCTGGTAAGCACTGTCTGGATAGATGATCCAAGTTTAACAATGAGAAACATTATGAAAGCAGGGGAGGAAGTAGATGGGGAAGGAGAGGGAGTATGGAAGAGAGGTTGTTAAGGTTGATTTGAAGGTTTTAAACCTGAGTGACTGGGATGATGAGTGACGGTATTGTTGTCACACACACACACACACACACACACACACACACACACACACACTCAACAGGATGTGAATTAAAGAATTCTGAGGAGGAGGGGTGACTAGGTGGCACAGTGAATAAAGCACCAGCCCTGGAGTCAGGAGGACCTGAGTTCAAATGTGGCCTCAGACACTTAACACTTACTAGCCATGTGACCTTGGGCAAGTGACTTAACCCCAATTTCCCTGCCTTTCTCCCTCCAAAAAGAAAAAAAAATTCTAAAGTTAAATAGCATGAAGTTATAGTTGATCTATCAGCATGCTTTTGTAGCTTCCTCCAACAGCACTCAGAGACCTGAGAGCAGAGAAAGTCTATTGTAGGAGTAACAACACATCCCCTATGTGCTCTTTCCTCTGACATTGCCACTACTCTGGTGCTGGTCCTCATCACTTCATGCTTGAACTATTGCAACAGCCTGCTGGTGGGTCTGCCTGCCACTAGTCTCTGCCCATTCCAGTTCATACTCCACTCAGCTTTCAAAATGATCTTCCTAAAGTGAAAGTTTGGCCACACTAATCCCCCACTTCTCATTCAATAAATGCCAGTGGCTCCCTGAAACCTCCAGGATCAAATATAAAATTCTCTATTTGACTTTTAAAGCCCTTTATAACCTGGCCCCTTCCTATCTCTTCAGTCTTCTTATACTTTACTGCTCTCTGCACTCTCTCCAGTGACATCAACCTCCTTGCCTCTCCTTGAATAAGACACTCCATCTACAGACTGCATTTTCATTGTCTGTCCCTGCTGTTCCCTCCTCATTTCCACCCTATGGCTTCCTTTAAGACTCAGCTCGAATGCCACCTTCTGCAAAAGATCTGTCCTAGGTCCCCTTCCCTTTGAGATTTCCTACAATTCACACCATCTGTATTGTATAAATCTTGTTTGTATATTGTTTACTCGTGTCCAGCTCTTTGTGACCCCATGGACCAGAAGACACCAGACCCTTCTTATCCTCCACTACCTTTTCTGATCTATCCATGTTCATGTTTATTATTTCTATGACACTATATTTCATCCTCTATCATCCCCTTTTCCTTTTACCTTCAATCTTTCCGAACAATCAGGGGCTTTTCCAATGAGTCCCACCTTCTCATTATGTCGCCAAAATATTTAAGCTTTAGCTTTGTATTTGACATTCTAGTGAAGAGCTTGAATTGCTTTAAGTATTGACTGATTTGATTTCCTTGCTGTCCAAGGGACTCTGAAAAATCTTCTCCAGCACCACAATTAGAAAGCATTGATTCTATGGTGCTCAGCTTTCCTTACGGCCAAACTCTCACAATCATACATTGCTACTAGAAAAACGATAGCTTTGACTATATGGACCTTTGTTGGCAAGGTGATGTCTCTGCTTTTTAATATGCTGTCCAGATTTGGCATAGCTTCCGTTTCATGGCTATAGTCATAATCTGCAGTCATCTCTGAGCCCAAGAATGTAGCATAGATAGCAAAGTATATAGTTGTATGCAAGTTGTCTCTCTCATGAAAATAAGCGCCCTTGAGGACACCAGTTTATTTTTACCTCAGTATCCCCATTGCTTAGCATGGTATGTGATACACAGTAAGTGCTTATTGACTGACAAACCCAGGGCTGATAGTTGGCAAGGGTGGGAAGGCTGAGGGACCAAGGGTGTTAGTGTAATAGGTTGAAGTGGCCATCCACAAAGTCCAGAAAACACAGGAAATCAAGACGACTACCTCCCAGCTCCTTTGTTTGTGTTCATGGCACTACCATGCTCTCAGTCACCCAGATTCAAAACCTCAGTTATCCAGGATTCTTGCAGCCGGCAGTCATGGGTAGACCATTACCATTAAGTGGAGAAAATCATGCTGCACACAGTTCTCTATGAGTGACCATTTCTACTCTAACTCCACAAACCTCTTGATTTGTGGCTTGCTTATAGTAGATTACAGACCAAGTTGTTCTTTGCTCAACCCTTCTTTCCAAGTTCCCATAGCCACACTGCTATAGATAGACTGGCTGTGGCTCAGACCCGACAAGCATTTCTAGTCTAAGCTTTCCCCATACCTCAGCATTGGGTGCCTCTGACTATCCTCACAACATGAGCCCTTAACCCAATGACGGAACTTTTCAAGCCTGAACAGCTGGTAGGATGAGGGTAACAGCTGGCCTAGAGACTAGGATGGCTGGGACAATTTCCAGCTCTCCCTCATCCTTCACCAACAAATTTGCTGTCAAGTCCTGGTGACTTTTTTGTAATCTCCAAAGTGCCTTTGGCATCCAGGTCCCTTTTTCCTGTTATTTCCATCACATCAATATCTCTTACGTCCAGTCCTTCCTTTTACCATAACTGTAACTCTTGGCCATTCCAAATTTGATGTCCTATAGACATTTCTACCTTGATATGCCTGACTCATAATTCATCATCTTTCTTACCAAACTCACTTCTTTTCAGAGCTTCTCCGTTTCTGTAACTGGAATCACCATCTTTATAGTCACCCATTTCCCAATCTGAGCCTCATCCTTGACTCTTCTCCTTCCTCCTGACAATGCTACTTCACCAATATCTTTCATCATGTCTACTCTCTCCACTCACATCGCCACCACTCTAGTCCAAAATGTCACCCTGTCTCTGTCTCCAGTTGAGCTTTCACAGCAGCTTGGTGGCACAATGGGTAGAGTGGTGGGCCTGCTGTCAAGAAGACCTAAGTTCAAATCTAGCCCTAGACACTGGTGTTCAAACCTGGGTAAATCAGTTAACTTCTGTTTGCCTCAGTTTCCTCTGGGGATAATGATTGCACCTACTTCTTAGGATTGTTATGAAGATCAAACATGGTAATATTTGTTAAAAAAAAAAGTGCTTAGCACAGGGCCTGGCACATAGTAGGTGTTATGTAAATGCTTATTCCCTTCCCTCTTCCCCTGACCAAGGTGATAATTTGACCATGAGACACCTCTGCTCAAGTGGTTCACTTCAGTGGTTCCCTATTCTCTCTAGCAATAAAAATAAACCCTTCTAGTTGGCATCTAAAATCCTTCATGGTCTGACCCCCAACCTACATTTCCTGCTTTGTTACATATTGTTTCCCTTCTGGTCCTTCACAGTCTAGCAAAATTGCTTTCTTGCTATTGTGGACACATGACATTCAATTTCTCATTTCTGTCCCTCTGTATAGACTGTGCCCCATGCCTATGATGGCACTTGCTCTTAGAATCCTGAATTTCTCTCAAAGTTTGGCTTAAATGCCAGTTTCCACATGATGCCTTTTCTGATTTCTCTCAACTGCTAGTGCAGCTTCCCTAGGGCACCTAGGTAGTACAGTGGACAGAGTGCTAGACTTGAAGTTAAGGAAGACCTGAGTTCAAATCCAGCCTCAGACACTATCTGTCTTGGGAAAGTCACTTAACCTCTGTTTGCCTCAATTTCCTAACCTCTAAAATGGGTATAATAATAGCATCTACCTATCAGAGTTGTTGTGAGCATCAAATGAATTAATATTGATAAAATGCTTTGTAAATGTTAAAGTACTGTATAAATGGTAATAACTGTTATAGAGGAGCTCTATTGACTCATCAAAGAGGACCCAGATAAATCAGTGATAAAGAAGACTGAAGAAAAACAAAAGTTAGATCCATCCACTCTAGACTCATACAAAAATGTGACAAAAAACCATCAGAGGACAAGACATAGATTATAAACCAGGGAAGCCAGGACAAGATATAATAAAGGAGTTTGAAGTATTTGAGTGCTAGGATGAAGGCTTATACCAGGATTATGAGTTCAAATTCTAGTAAATGGACCTGAAGTCAACTAGCCTTCAGAATGAGAATGTTCCAGGAACATTGTAAGCCCACACAAATTCTAGTGCTTGGGACCTGTAATGGTAAGGGAATTTGAAGATCTTCCCTGCCTCTTAATAGGCCTAGGGAATTTGAAGATCTTCCCTGTCCCTTAATGGGCCTCACTTGGAGCCCAACAAGAGAAGCTTGCTTAGGGGAGGCTTGTTTTTCAGGAAGGCTCACACCTTTTGTTACTTTGTAATTAGGCAGTGGTAGCAAAGGCTGTGAAGTCCTCTGACCTTGGAGAAGGCTATATATATACCATAGGCTGAGGTTTTGCTTTGGGGCTCACTTATGGGAAGAGTTGTGTAATTTGGCCAGATGAGACTCTGGGCAGCCATTGAGCTCCCTGGCTTTGAAAACCCAGATGTTGGTGCTTCTCTCTGGTAACTAACTATGTATGTATGTAATGATCAGACAGCTAGAAACTCTGTGTGTTGGTCTGTTGAATTGTGTTATTTTATCTGTCTGTATTTTTTTGTCTGTAATTTCTGTTTGTATTTTCTCTGAAGTTCAGGGTACTGACTTTTTCCCCTGAATTAAGTAAATGATATATATGTTTGATTAAAATAAGATTGTTAACCCTTTTTGAGTTGCTTTCCTTTAGAAAAGCAGATCAAAGAACCTGTGCTAGCAGCCATCCTGGGTATGCTAGGGTGCTTGCTGCTACAGGACCTGAAACCAGATCTGGGTTCTGGTCAAGCAAGGGACAAAGCTAGTTTCTAGAGCTCATTGCTATGCTCACAATGCCAACAAAACAGAGACCAGCTGTACACTCCTCAGGGAATTGGGAGCTACAGAATGAGATAGGGACAACTTATTGCCTCAGTATCTAAAACAGGAGGCCTTGCAGGAAGTCTGAGACCAGAGTCCTCTGCAAAATATAATAGTGGCTCTCAAAAAAACCTGGAAAGACTTATAAGAGCTGATGTGAAACGAAATGTACCATGTACAAAGTTGTTGCTATTGCTTGTCTTTCATTCTCAAAGAGGACTATGAATCAGGAAGATGATGTCATGACTTGCAAGTGAATTGAATTTAAGTGAGGGAGGCTGTGCCAGGTCACCAGCCTCACTTTCTCCTCCAGAGCCATCTGGGTCCAGTGGCAGGATATTCATCAGTGCAATTGGAGATGGTTCCCTGTGTACAAAGTAATAACAATATTGTAAGATGATCAGATGTGAATGATTTAGCTATTCTCAACAATACAGTGATTCAAGACAATTCTGTACAACTTATGATGAAAAATGCTACCCATCCCCAGAGAAAGAATTGATGGTGTCTGAATCCAGATTGAAGCATACTTTTTTACTTTCCTTATTTTTCTTAAGGTTTTTTTGGTCTGTTTTCTTTCATAACATGACTAATATGGAAATGTTTTGTATGATTACATATGTATAGTTTATATCAAATTGCTTGCCTTCTCAATGCAGGTGGTGAGGAAGGAGGAAAGGAGAGAATTTGGAACTCAAAGTTTTAAAAATAAATGTTAAAAATTGTTTTTACGTGTAACTGGGAAAAAATAAAACACCAAATAAATTCCAAAAAAAATTTAATACCAGCTTGCCAAGGCCACAGTAAGGGACAAAGCCACTTCCTGATGAAAGGTTGTACAAGGAGGAGGAGACCAAAATGGCATGAGTCCAGTACTCACAGTGGACCACCAGGAGGCTGAGATAGAAGCCAAGGATGGTGGCAAAGGGTAGGGCTTCAAGCCAACCATCTCATCCAGAATGACAGTTTCAGCAACATCCAGACTAACAAAAGAGACAGGACCAAAAAAAGCCTACTCAGTCCATCCAAGAGTGCCAAAGGGTTCAGAGTCTGGCGCTGGCACACACCTACAGTCCAAGAATTGAAGCTGAAAATTTGAGTAAAAAAGAAGAAAACACTCAACACAGTGAAGAAATACTGTGGGTTAAGAGAAACCTGAGGTAAACCCCAGAAGAAGAGAGTAACCACACAAAAACTGTAAGCAAAGCCTCAGAGAGGGGAAAATGACTTGGCCACAAGAACTGTAAGAGTGACTGGAAGAAATAAAGTAATAGATTAAAAATGAAATTAAAATTGGAATAAAAGCTCTGAGGCAAGGGTTGGATGGGGAACTGAAAGAAAAATAGTTTAAACAAAAACTGAAAAATATTACCCAACTAGAGAATACTCTGAAAAACAGAATGGAGCAATCGGAACTCAAAAACTTCAGGAGGTAACAAGAAACATTAGAACAAAATCAAGCCTGAAAAAATGAAATAAAATGAACGATATCTACTATAAAAACAATTAATCTGGAAAATAGATCAAGGAGAAAAAAAATTTAAGAGGCATTGGAGTTTCTGAAAACTATTACCAAACAAAAAACTTTAATAGCGTATTTCAAAAAATCTCAAAAGATGCCTGCTTAAATCTATTAGACCCAGAGGGCAAAGTGAAAATAGAGAGAATCCATTGATCATCTCCTGAAAGAAACCCCAGACCTAAAATGTCCAGGAATGTCATAACCAGAACAAAGAATTTCCAAGTTAAGGGGGAAAATACCTCAAGCAGAGAGAGAGTTCAAATATCAAGAGACAATAATCAGGATCTCATAGGACTGCACCACAAATACTATTAAGAAGGAAAAAAAAAACTTCAACTATGATATTTCAAAAGGCAAAAGATAAAGACTTACAATGAAGAATGACTCAACCCTGCAAAACTGGGTATAATCTACAAGGGGAAAAATGTATCCTTAATAGAATAAATGATCTGCAAGTACTCTTGATGAAAAGACTAGCACAGGAGTCAAGAGAAATCTAGAAAGGTAGATACATTGGAGTAATGGAAAGGGATTAAATGTTGGTGAAGAGTTTATATTCAGTTAAAGAACGAAGGAAAAAAGTGCTACTTCAGAATCCTAATGCTTCCAAAGGTCACAAAAGGTAGTGAGTAGACAAACAAAAGGCTTACATGTATTTTGGGTTTTTTTGTTAGTTTTAAGAAAGGAAAGAAAAAGGGATGGAAAGCAATATACTAAAGAAGAAATGACTAAGAGAGAGAAACTTACTATATCACATAATTGGAGGGTATGAGAAAAAGAATATATAAACATAGAAGAAGAGGCAGTAGGCTGGGACATCCCATGAGCAAGAAAGGATGTAAAAAATTCCTTTAAAAATATAGAACATAGAAAATATCTAGGAGTCTGGCCATGAAGACATAAGAATCATATAAATACAATAACAAAACTCTTCACAGAAATACAAACAAGGAATTGAAAAAATATTAATTTTAATTGTTGGATGCTGCTAATATAATAGAAAGAACAATACTATCTGAATTAATTTATAGATTCAGTACCTTACCAATAAAAGTGCAAAAGAGTTACTTTATGGAACTAAGAAAAATAATAAAATTCATCTGAAGGATCCAAAAGTCAAGAATTGCAAGTGAAAATGATGAAAAAAAAATAATGGGAAGGGGTCCTAGTAGTGTTAGATTTCAAACCATACTACAAAGCAGTAATAAAAAAAACCTATTTGGTACTGTTTTAAAATAGAAAAGTTGGTCAGTGGAACAGATCTGTTATGTAAAACATAGGTAATTTAATATAGTGACATCATGTTAGATAATCCTAAGGTCTCTAAGTACTGGGGTAAGGTTTAACTAGTCAAAAAAATCTGCTAGGAAAACTAGAAGTCCTGCAGAAATTAGATGTAGGTCAACATCTCACATAATATAACACAATAAACTCCAAATGGATATGTGACCTAGATATGAAAAGCTATCTCATAAGAAAATTAGATCCTAAGGAAGGAGATAACTTTGTACAACTTTGACTAAGGAAGGTGTTCTTTCTCAAACAAGAAATGAAGTGTATCAAAGATAAAATACACATCAATTTATGTAATTTAATTATTTAAAAATAAAATTTTTTCACATCAAATCAATGTAGTTAGAATTATAATTATGTGTTATATACATATAACATATATAATTTATATATACACACACACACAGAATTAACTGGGAGAAAAAAATTCTTTGTAACAAATTTCTCTCATAAAGGTCTGTTGTCCAAGATAGATAAAAAATTGATACAAATATCTATGAACATGAGTCATTCCTCCAATAGATCAAGGGATATGAACAGGCAGTTCTTTAAAATAAGGAAGGCAAGCTATAAACAGACATATGAAAAATCATTCCAAATCACTAATAATTAGAGGAATTAAAATCAAAACAACTCTGAGTTTCTAGTAGGTACACATCAGAGTGGAAAAGATGACAAAAAAGGAAAAGAGATAATTGTGGGAAGGACTGGGGAGACAGGTAATTTGTGCCAGTTTTGGAACTGGAAACAGTCCCAACCATTCTGGAAAAGAAACTTGGAACTATACCCAAAAGATCACTAAACTGTATATATCATTAACCCAGTGATAACAGCTAGGTGTATACCCCATAGATTAAAAAAAAAAAAGAGGTAAAAGACCTTTATGCACAAAAATATTTATAGCAACATTTTTATTACAGAAAATTATTGAAAGCAAAGTAGATATTTCACTGAATTGAGACCTGCAACAGTGAAAGACTTAAGAACTCTGATCAATGCCATGATCAATTCCCATTCATAAAGAGTGATGAAGCATGCTTCCCACCCCATGGCAAAGGTAACAGCCTAGAGACAAAGAATGAGAGATACATAACTAATACATAATACCTAACTAATATGTGAATTTTGTTTTGATTGCCTGTACTTATTTATTACATAGGAGAGCCTTTCTTTTATTAGGTTAAGTACAATAGGTAATGCTATTAATGCCCCTTTTTTCTCCCCAAAAGAAAGAAGAATATTATAGATATATTAAAAATAAAATGGATCCATACTAAATATGGATATAAAAAATATAAGTATAAAGAAATTCAGGAGAAACAGACAAGCAGGGCAGCTTTGGAACCATCTTATTAAACTTAATACATACTTAAAAAAAAAACCTACCTGTATGTAATAGTTTCACAGTATCACATGCAATCTTTTTTTTTTCTTATTTTCTTTGTATAAAGAAATGTCTATGTTTGATGTGTGTTAGCTTCAAAATAATTTTTTTTTAAAAAAGAAAGAATTCAGTGGCTATGTTGCTGATGTAATGGTGTTTAAACTCCTGGCTGGCATTTAAGATCCTTCAGTCTCCCAGCAACCAAGAGAACCTATCTCATAATGCTCTCACTTGGCAGCAAGAAGCTGTAGCAGGCCCAATGGCCTCACCCTGGTAAAACCATTTGGGCAGATGGGCTAATCCAGGTTAAGTGTAACCGAGGTCTCATACCCACCAGTGAGTTAGGGGAATATCTGGTCCAAGTGTGTGAAGGCATCTCAGGTAAAACGGGCAGATTTGTTCCAATGGCCATGAATGCAGCTGAAGCAGGAACAGTGGAGCACTTAGAGCTTGATCAGGCATTGAAGATACCAATGTCATTCACTGCATCCTGGACCATCACCATGCATCTTAACTTTTTGTCTTGTCACTGTACTCCATGACTCTAGATGAAAGAGTGAGGCTGATGATTTTGTGCAACTTTTCCTTACTTAAATCCAATTTAGGCAAAAATCAAGACAATGTCTGTGATGTCATTGGTCCTCTTTGAAAATGAAAGATGAACAACATTTCAGAGTAACTAGACTATTCTTTCCTGATCCTTATGCTAACCTCTCCCATTGCCAAGCCTTTGTTCATCTTCATTCCCTATATTTATCTGTTGAAATCCCTTCCTTCCTTGGAAGTACAGTTAGCAGTCCATCTCCTCCATGAAGCCTTCTGATTGTCCCCTCCCCTTGAAAGTGATAGGCTCTTAAGTGTTTCTGACAAAGGCCTCATTTCTCAAATATATAGAGAACTGAGTCAAATTTATAAGAATACAAGTCATTCCCCAATTGATAAATGATCAAAGGATATGAACAGGAAGTTTTCAGATGAAGAGATTAAAGCTATCTGTAGTCATATGAAAAAATGCTGTAAATCACTATTGATTAGAGAAAGGCAAGTTAAAACAACTCTGAGGTACCACCTCACATCTATCAGCTTGGCTAATATAACAGAAAAGGAAAATGATAAATGTTTGAGAAAATGTGGGAAAATAGGAACACTACTACATTGTTTATGAAGTTGTGAACTGATCCAACCATTCTGGAGAGCAATTAGAAACTATGCCCAAAGGGCAATCAAATTCTACATATGCTTTGACCTAGCAATACCTGGATCTACTACTTGGTCTGTATTCCAAAGAGATCATTGTTGTTGTGTTTGTCTTTCACTCTCAAAGAGGACCATGAAATCAGGGAAATGATGACATGACTTGCAGTTGACTTTGATTTGAGTGAGGGAGGGCTGTGCAAGGTCACCAGCCTCACTTTCTCCTCCAGAGCCATCTGGGCCCAGTGACCAAATATTCATCAGTATGACTGGAGACAGCCCAGGATGCATTGAGAGGCCATGGACCTTGTAGGCTAAAGTTTTTTCATGCTCTCATTTTGAGTGAGGTAATGCCCATTCAGTGAATAGGCCTCTTTAAAGAGATCATAAATAAGGGAAAAGGACCTACATGTACAAAAATATTTATAGCAATTCTTTTTGTGGTGGCAAAGAATTGGAAATTGAGGGAATGCCCATTAATTGGGGAATGAGTGAACGAATTATGGTATATGAATGTGATGGAATACTATTGTGCTATAAGAAATGATGAGCGGGTAGAGTTCAGAAAATCCTGAAAAGATTTATATGAACTGATGCTAAGTGAAATAAGCAGAACCAGGAGAACATTGTACACAGTAATGGCAACACTGTGTGATGATCAGCTATGATTGTCTTGGTTCTTTTCAGCAATACAATGATCTAAGACAATTCCAAAAGACTCATGATAGAAAATGCCATCCACATCCAGAGAAAGAACTATGGAGTCTGACTGCAGATTGAAGCAAACTATTTTAACTTTTTTGTTTGGTTGGTTTTTTGTGACTTTTCCCTTTTGTTCTATTTCTTCTTTCACAAAATGACTAATGTAGAAATAGGTTTCCATGATTGCAAATGTATAACTGATATTAGCTTGCTTGCTGTCTTGGGGAGGGGCTGGGAATAGAAAGAGGGAGAAAAATATGAAATTCAAAATCTTATAATAATGAATGTTGAAAGCTATCTTTACATGTAATTGGAAAAATAAAATAATATTTACAGAACAAAGTGATAGCCTCTTCCTTTAGATATTTCAGAGTACTTTGACCCTATCATATTCTACTTTGAACATATTATATTTTGAGTCCAAGAACTGTCAATCTAGAAGGGCTCTCTTCTTTTTCTATTTGTATCTACAGCATTCAGTTTAGTGCTTGGCACAGAGAAAGAGGCATTCAAAAAATACTTTTTAACTAATTAATTAATATTTCCATCACCAGCATTGGTCAGCCTTGTACATAACAGTACTTTTCAAACGTAGGTCGAATTGAATTGAATTTCTAAGTCAAGAGTCACCACACTCAATTTTGACCTTCATTTTCTTGTCTGGACTTCCAACCCAGGTGACACACTGCTACTGGAGTGATTTTGCTAAACCATCCTCCTCCTGCTCTAAAGCCTTCAGTGACTCCCCATTGTCCTATAAAATTAAGCAAGGCATTCAATGCTCTATACAATCTGGTCCCAACTATTTTTTACAACTTCATGCTAGGTTATTCCCTTTCATACAACTTCATTTCATCTAAATTCACACTTCAATGTCTGGACTCTCACCTTCTCCTCTTCCTACTCCACCTGCCGAACCAATCTTTGAATATCAAAATATTACCATCTCAAATGTCACCTCCTTCAAAAAGGCTTACCTAATTTTTTCCCTAGCTGGAAGTGTTCTCTCTTCTAAATTCCTCTAACACTTTTATCTAGAACCTATATCATACACCTGTATTCCTTAGGCAAGGCTTGAACATCAAAGATTTGTATACCTCTTCTCCTACCCCCTCACCCCAAGTGGTTTGAATTTACTCCAGAATACCTATGAGCCTGGGAAAGCTGATTTTTTTTGCCACGAAAAATATGTGCATGTGTAAAAAGTGATATTAAAGTTTGCCCCTGTTCATTTCCTTCCCCAACTGACTGCCCCAGGGTACTCATCCTTTGTGTCTACTCTCTTTTTTGTTCAAACTTGTTAAGGTCCTTCACTTTCTGGTCTTAGATCACAAGGTCAAGGACTACGATTTTATCTAACTAATTATCCTGGAGGCTTCCTGATATTTGCTTAACACAATATGGAGGATCAAGAACTATTTTTATTGACTGAATGAAGAGATAGAGAACTTAGCACAATATCTGGCACAAAGTGGCCCCCAAATGAATGCTTGTTGACAGAGATGTAGAGACTACAGATAGCTCTTTGGTAAAAACCTGAAAAAGAGCCAATTAACCTAGTCTGAACAAGCAAACAGGACCATTGAAAACCATTCAGACTAGGAGGTAAACAAACTTCAGCTCGAGTCCAATTAAATGAGTCTTCCACTACCTTTCAAATACTTCTAAGTCAAATTCAGAAAGCCTTAACCTTACTGAAGTGGTTTCTAAAGGCGTTGCTTTGTTGTGACTATACAAGTAAATTCACATTTGCATCACGGATAGACTTCTCTCCCCTCACTCCCACCAAGAGTTTCCTTGGGACGGGATTACCTAACAGGCTTCTTTATCTTTGAATGGGACATCCTGATTTACCAGTCTAGGGTAAGGGGTGCAAAGTGTGTGCTATTTATAGTGATGTTGAGGATGTTTATAAAAAATTTGTGGCTACCATGTTGGATAAAATTATAGACTTGATGCCAGGAGAAATGGATTCAGACATGTTTACTGAGCCTCTGTTTATGAAAGTGCAAAATGAGAATAATAATTCTTTTTTTTTTAAATCTTTTCAGTCCTGAATTCTCTCCTTCCCTCCACCTCTCCTTCACCCATAAAGAGAAGGAAAAAAATTTATAATACGCATTACAAATATGAAATACTTATGCAGTATTGAGTGGGGTATACTCTCTGCACCCTCTGTGAAGACTCCTCAGAATAAGAAGAGAAAGAAACTATCTGGAAACCAAAGATAGATTTTTGTAAGACTGGACAGACCTGAGTCCTGGGTTCACACAACCTAGGACCTTCTCCCCTTCCCTTATTGTCATCAGCATTAGGCCCCTTTCAGTAGTTTTTGACCTCCACCCTTGCTTGTGACCTTTTTCTCTCCCTTGCTTTGGCGTTTACCAAATAAGGACATGGATGATACCTTGGCTCCCTGTCCCACCTCCCAGCCAATAGGAGATAGTGGAGGGCTTCTTTGTCATCCACCACTGGGTTAGATTTTGAGCCAAGACTGAGAGCCCATTTCCCAGCTAATGGGAGAAGGGACAGCCAGGGCAAGGGGGCTTGACTGAGTTAGGGTATAAATTCTTGTTCTGTCTTTTGTAACAGACCTCCTCTCCTTGATTCCCTCCATGGAGAGGACTGGCCTATTCCTGTGGGGGAAGAGAATAAAATTTCCTGTTCTTTCCTCAAGATATGTCTGACTTTTGATTTTTCTTGGGTAGGGGATTTTGGGGGTCCCCACACCCTACAGAGTATTTATGAAGTAGGAATGCAAAACATACTTCTTCATTAGTCATATCATGGGAGGAAAGCAAGAAAAAGAGCTTCAATCTGAACTCAGAGTTCCTCAATTCTCTCTCTAGAGCTGGATAGCATTTTTCGCCATGAGTCTTTTGGAATTGTCAT
This sequence comes from Pseudochirops cupreus, assembly GCA_028627135.1. Classification (NCBI taxonomy): domain Eukaryota; kingdom Metazoa; phylum Chordata; class Mammalia; order Diprotodontia; family Pseudocheiridae; genus Pseudochirops; species Pseudochirops cupreus. The sequence goes on from CM053580.1 coordinate 477,641,776, forward strand.
GGATCATTGTATTGATGAGAATAGCTAAGTCTTTTACAAGTTGATTGTTGTTACAATAGTGCTGTTACTGTGTAAAATGGTTCTGCTCACTTCACTTTGCATCAGTTCATTTAAGTCTTTCTAGGGTTTTCTGAAACCTTTCCCCTGGATATTTCTTACAGCACAACGGTGGGGAATAATAATGCTTAAACTATCCACCTCACTGAGCTGTTGTGAAGAAAGTGCTCTGCCAGCCCATGATCCACAAAATGCTTTTTCAGGTAAGTGGTCTCAGTTTCTGTTAATTTTGTCTATTTGATTTTTGTTAGTGATCTTTGGGAGTGTCTTTGTCCTTAAAAATGTCTACTTCTAGAACCTTCCCACTTTCACGTTACCTTGCATGTGTTTTTTATATATTTGTATGGATACATTTTGTCCTCTCCCTTTCCTGCCTTATATAAGTTCCTTGAGGGCAAGGGACTATTTCGCTCTTGTCTGGGTAACTCTGTGACTGGCATCCAAAGAAGAATTCATAAATATTTGCTTACTGATTTAAACTCAACTCAGCATCTCTGTTTCCAGAAAAGGGAGAGGGGAAGATACAAAGTTTAAATAAGAATTGAGTTCTTCCCTAAAGGAGTTTATAATCTAGCTAATGCCTGATGTGTCTAAATGGCAGTGATGTGGTTACCCATAAAGAGGGTCAGGGTTAGGGGTGTTTGAGACCCCAAAATACCAACATGCTGGGTCCTGTCCAATGAATTCAACTCAAGTCTTCTCTCAGCCAAAGAAAAGCAAAGTTTATTAAAAATTTGCCTGTACTGGACACAGAGCAAGTCTATGCTAAAAAAATTCTATGCCGCGCTCATACACATGGGGGCAAGAAGGGGTCTTGTATACAGAAAGGTTGTGGGAGGAATCTAGGGGTGGTCTGGAGGACTAATTTGGGGAGGGTCTTCAGGAGAAGTTAATGAGGTAAATGAGTGATTAAGGGGGGTAAGCTGCTGGAGGCCACCTGGAGCTGACAGACAATGGTGGGCTAGGCCAGCCCAACAGTGGATTGATATTTTGATAGGCTCAAGGGTGGGAAGTAGATGGACAATGGAGGGCCAAGCTAGTAACAAAGGTTTAGGCAGAGGCACAATGAAAGGCTTATGGCCTCATGCAAATGCCTCATCAAGTGGGAAGATTCAATCAGAGCTCCAGGGGGTTCCCAGAGCCTGTACCTCAAAGATTCAAGGAGAGATCAAGGGGGTTCCAGAGTCTGCGCCTCATCAGCAGCTAGGTGGTACAGTGGATAGAGTTCAGATCTGGCCTCATTTATTTACTAGTTCTGTGACCTTGGGCAAGTCACTTAATCTTGTTTGCTTCAGTTTCCCTTTCTGTCAAATGAGCTGGAGAAGGAAATGGCAGACCACTCCAGCATCTTTGCCAAGAAAACCCCAAATGGGATCCCAAAGAGTTGAATACAGCTGAAAAGACTGATTAACAACATTTATATTACAATTATTATTATACAATTTACTGAAAATACTGAACAACAAAATGTGTGATTGGTATTTTGTTCTCTATTATTCACCTTCCACTTCACATCCCATTCTAAATACTCTCCTACCTCTTTCTCTTCCTCTTCTTTTTAGCTTTTTTTCTCTTTTTCTCCAGTTCCTTCCATGTTGTTGGTTTTTTAACAATGACCCCACAGCTCTAAATTCTGGTATAAAACAAACAAATGAAGAAAAAATCTTTTAGTGAAGAGAATGTCAGTGTCTGAGTTATGGATTCTCACTTTATTCCTTACCTGATATCAGTTAAAGAAAAGGGCTAGGGTGGCTAGGTGGCCAGTGAATAGAGCCTTGCATTCAGGAGGACCTGAGTTTAAATCTGGCCTCTGATGCTTAACACTTACTAGCCGTGTGACCTTGGGCAAGTCACTTAACCCCAATTGCCCTGTCCCCTCCAAAAAAAAAAGCCAAAAAAAGGGGGCTAATGGCAAGGCTTGTGACTGTGAGCCTCTCAGTTCCCTCAGAGGTAAAATGAGAGGAATTGGGTTAGATAGCTCTAAGGTTATTTTCAACTCTAACTGATAATAACCTGTTTGAGGGACCTGGCCTCTGATCCTGGTCAATCCCATCATTAACTTTTTTTTTGGACTGGTTAATGGTCATTTTTTTTTTATGTTTAAAGTTTTATTTTTTCCTTTTGCATTTACAACAGTCATTATTTCCTCAATTACCCACCAACCCACCATTGAACCCTTCCTAGTCAAATAAGAAAAACATTTAAGCAAATCTAATCCAACACAGAATTAGGTTTGACAGCATGTAATATACTCTGCATCTTTAGTCTTCACTTCTCTGCTCATGGGAAGATGCTTCTTTATTAGTCCTTCCCTAGGTTTGAAATTATTCATTACATTTCAGCAGTTTGACCATTTACCTTATTATTACTTATATTATTATAGTCACTGTGTATATTATTCTTTTTGGTTCTGATTTCTTCACTTTGTATCACATCATACAAGTCTTTCCATGCTTATTGGGAAAGCCAAGTAGGTAGCTCAGTGGATAGAGTGCTGTGACTGGAGTCAGAAAGATTTGAATTCAAATTCAGTTTTAGGCACTAACTCTAGGCAAGTCACTTAACCTGTCTTCCTCAGTTTCCTGAACTTTAAAATGGATATAATAATAGCAGCACCTACCTCCTAAAATTATTGTGAGGATCAAATGAGATGAAACTTAGAACAGTGCCTTACCCATAAGAGGCGCTAATGAATGCCTTTCCTCTCCCTATGTTTCTCTGAATGCTTCATCTTCTTTGTTTCCTAGGTACAATAACATCCCATTTTGCTCTTACATCATAATGAGTTCAGCAGTTCTCCCATGGGATGGTCACCCATTTTGTGTCCTGGTTGTTGCTACCACAGATATTTCTATGAATATTTTGTTATATCCCATTCATATCTTTCTGTGAGAAACTTTTAACATTTATGAACTTCAAGTTCATATAATGGAACTCTGGAATCAAAAGAACCTGGATCAAATCCCACCTCTGACATTCACTACCTGTGCGACCTTGGGCAAGATATTTAATTTCACTGGTCCTCAGTTTTCTCATCTGTAAAATGGTGAGGTTGAAGCCTTTAAAAATTTCTTCTGTCCCCAAGATCTATGCTGTATGAAATTATCACCTTGACTCATTCAGTTCATGGACCTCTTTTTGTAGAAGTAAAATGATTATAAACAGTAAATCCCCCACTATCTTGGCCAAGTATCAAGGAAATGAATGAGTTAGCACTCCTTAGAGCATGGTCAGTACCTCAGAATTACCCTGGCTCGTGGTTTTATTTTTACTTCTCTTTTGTGGGCTTACAGATGCAGGAGGATGTGAGCCCATGCCCCAACCCCTTCTTCCACCTAAACCGCAAGTCAAGCCAACAAGCATTTATTAAGTGCTTACTAAGAGCAGGGACTGTGGGAAGTGCTGAGCATACAAAAACAAGCTCAAAAAGAAAGTCAGTCTCTGCCTTTGAGCTCCCATCATAGTAAGGGAAGACAAGTGAAAGGGAGGAACAGTGGGAGATGCAACCCAACCAAAAAGCCCATTTAATTATAATGATAACTTGCATTGACAGTAGCACTTTAAGATTTTTAAATTTAAGATTTAAATTGTTATGCATTAAATAATTGGAGCTTTACAACAACCCTTTGAGGTAGGAATTAACATTATTTTTAAATTTTTCATTTGTCCTTTTTTTACACCTTCTTCTTCTCCTCCTCCTCTTCTTCCTCTTCTTCTTCCTCTTCCTCTTCTCTTCTTCTTCCTCTTCCTCTCCTCTTCCTCCTCTTCTTCTTCTTCTTCTTCACAATTGGAGTTAAATGACTTACCCAGGATCACACAGCTAGCAAGTGTCAGAGGATGAATTTGAACTCATGTCCCCTTACTCCAGAGCTGGTGATCTATCCACAGTGTCACCTAGCCACCCCAACACATTCATTTTATTTTGTTTTTTATATATATTTTATCTTCTCCCCAATTACCTATTAAAACAATTTTTAAAAAAGTTTTGAGTTCCAAATTCTATCCTTCCTTCTTCCCAGTAAACATATATGGTTTATACAAATGCAATCATGAAAAATATTTCCATAGAAGTCATTTTGTACAAGAAGACTCAAATAAAAGAAAAAGAATTAGAGAAAGAAAGTGAAAAATAGTATGTTTCAGTCTGTATTCAAACAGTATCAGTTCTTTTTGTGGAGGTAGATAGTACGCTTATCATTAGCCCTTTGGGAATGTCTTAGATCATTGTATTGTTGAGAATAACTTAGTTATTTTTCATTGAGTAACATCGCTGTTACTATGTTTAATGTTCTGTTCTGTTCACTTCACTTTGCATCAGTTCATATAAATTTTTCCAGGTTTTTCTGAAATCATCCTGCTTGTCATTTCTTACAGCACAATAATACTCCGTTATAATCACACGCCAAAGCTTTTTTAGTCATTCCCCAATTGGTGGGCTTCCCTTCAATTTCCAAATATTAGCCACCACAAAAAGAGCTGCCATAAATATTTTTGTACAAATAGGTTCCTTCTACCTCCCCCAGCCTTTTTTTGATGTTTTTAGGATAAAGACCTAGCAGCAACACATTCATTTTAAAACATACTCTTTCCACTCTTCCTTACCCAGAAAGGTTTTTTCTTTTTTAATTTAAAGAAAACATTTTAAATATTTTTTAAAAATCTTAATATGTGGGATTTTGGAGGAAAGAGCATTGATTTTGATTTTAGAAAACCTGAGTCCAAATCCAGTCTCTGACCTAGTGGGAATTTATAACCTTGGGTGAGTCAATTAACCTTGGCTGTGACCTATTAGTGGGTTATAGTCCCAGCATGTATTTGCTCTACCTCTCTCCCTTCAAAGTTTTTTTCTTAGTTTTAGTTTTTGTCTTTATGTTGTTTTTTTTTTTATCAGCATTCTCAAGAGGCAACCTAGTGCACTAGTCAGAGAACCTGGATTCAAATCCCAGCTCTGCTGTTTACTACCTATGAAATCTTTAGCAAGTCACTTTCTAGGCCTAAATTTACTTATCTATATGATGAAAGTGGATTTAGTTCAGAGATCCCCAAATTTATTTGGCTTATTGCCCCCTTTAAAAAAACTCAGCACCTCCCTGGAAACCTACTTTCTTTAACCCTTTAGCATTTAAAAAAAATTTTGCATTATTTCAAAAAATATAATTTTGTCTTAAATTGATGCATCTTAAATTTAGTGATTTATTGTAGCTTTGTGGTTTTTTCCTGTGTTTAAATTTTGATGATGCAGTATTTCATCATGTAGCTGTATAGTATCACATTATAAACAGATCATTACACCCACAAATTTCTACTGATACATGCTGGATTTCCCAAAAAGGAGTGACAAGCTCACCTACCAATACTTGCTTATTAAGACCTGTTGGTGGACTTGACCACTGATTGGCTATAACTTGCATTTTGTGTGTGGTTTTTTTTTTAAAATAATGTAAAATATGACATTTGTGCTAGGTATCAGTATTAAGCAGTTAGGTGGTACAGAAGTTAGAGTACTGAGCTTCCTGACCTATTGGGGTTTTCTTGGCTAGAGTGTTTTGCCATTTTCTTCTCCGTGTCATTTTACAGATGAGGAAACTGAGGCAAACAAGGTAAGTGACTTACCCAAGGTCACATGCTAGTAAGTGTCTGAGGGCAGATTTACTCAGAGAAATGAGTCTTTCTGACTCCAGGCCCAGTACATTCTCCACTGAACCACTCATCTCCAGAATTAGCAAGACCTTCATTCAAATCCAGCCTCAAACACTAGCTGTGTGACCCTGAGCAAATCACTAACCTCTGTTTGCTTTAGTTTCCTCAAGTATAAAATGAGGGTAATTTGTAAAACCTTTAGTACCATACCTGGCTAGGTAGGTGTTATATAAATGCTAGCATATTATTAGAAGTCAAGAAGGGGTTATGGGTATAGGGTTTAGCCCCAAAGAACCCTGCTTGAAAGGGTGTCAGCATGAAGATTCCATAAATCACTGTCTTGACAAAATCAGATTGCAACTTTTCCCTTTGCATGATCTAAAATCTGCTTGGACAGCTAGTATCTTGAGTTCTTGCCCAGTGTTTTCCTGTTCTGGCCTGATTTGCTGACATATATGTCTGATTATTGAATGCTCTTTCTGCTTCTACTTTTCAGCTTTCTTATTTTTTAAGCATAGTGCTGGACTTCCATCTTACTCAGGGAAAGATCTGAGTTCAAATTCCACCATAGACATTTATTAGCTGTGTGACTAGGCATCACTTGATGCTTTTGGTTTCATCATTTCTAAAGTGGGGGAAACAATGGCACTTATCTCACTGACTTGTTTTTGAACACTAGATGAGGCAATACATCTAGAGCTCCTTTGCATACCTTATGACTCCCTATAAATGTGAACAATTATTTTTTTAAATAAAATTTTCCCCCAATTACATGTAAAAATCATTTTTAACATTTGTTATTTTTTTAAAGCTTTGAGTTCCAAATTCTATCCCTCTCTCTCCTTCCCCTTCTCTGAGATATAAGTTATACATGTACAATCTTTTTCCCTTTTTTAAAAATCTCTTTGGTATACAGACCTAGTAGTGGTATTGCTGGATCAAAGGGTATGTACAGTTTTGTAGACCTCTGGGCATAGTTTCAAATTGCTCTCTAGAATGGTTAGATCACTTCACAGCTCTACCAACAGTACATTAGGGTTCCAGTTTTCCCACATGCCCTCTAACATCGATAATTTTCCTTTTTGATATTAGCCAATCTGATAGGTGTGAGTGAGGTGGTACCTCAGAGTTGTTTTAATTTGCATTTCTCTAATCAATAGTGATTTAGATAATTTTTATATGAGTATAGATAACTTTGATTTCTTGGTATGAAAACTGTCTGTACATATCCTTTGACCATTTATCAACTGGGGAATGACTTGTATTCTTACAAATTTGACTCAGTTCTCCATGTACTGGAGAAATGAGGCCTTTGTCAGAGGTACTTGTTGTAAAAAATTTTTCTCCAGTTTTATGCTTTTCTTCTAATTTTGAGTGCATTGATTTTGTTTGTGCAAATAATTTTTGAATTTTATATAATCCAAATCATCCATTTTATGTTTCATAATGCTTTTTATATCTTGTTTGATCCTAAATTCCTCCCTCATCCATAGATCTGCCAGGTAAACTTTCATGCTCACCAAATTTGCTTATGGCATCACCCTTTATATCTAAATTACGTGCCCATTTTGATCTTAACTTGGTATATGGTATGAGATGTTGTTCTATACCTAGTTCCTGCTATACTGTTTTGCAATTTTCCCAGCAGTTTTTGTGAAATAATGAGATTTTGTCTCAAAAGCTTGGATCTTTGGGTTTATCAAACACTAAATTATTGTGGTCATTTACTACAACGTATTGTGTATCTAATCTATTCCACTGATCTACCACTCTATTCCTTAACCAGTACTAGATTGTTTTGATGATTACTACTTTATAATTATAATTTGAGATCTGGTATAGCAGGGCCACTTTCCTTCACATTTTTTCATCGATTCCCTTAATATGTGTGATCTTTTGTTCTTCCATTCCTAATCATTTTTCTAACTCTACAAAACAATTATTTTAAGGTTTGGTATGGCATTGAATAAACAAATTAATTTGGGTAGAATTGTCATTTATATTATATTGACTTGACCTATTCATGAGTAATTAATATTTCTTCAATTGCTTAGATCTGACTTTATTTGTGAGAAAAATGTTTTATAATTATGTTCATCTAGTAGTTACTGGGTTTGTCTTGGTAGGTAGACTCCCAAGTATTTTATATTCTCTATAATTATTTTAAATAGAACTTCTCTTTCTTTTTCTTGCTGCTGGACTTGTTGGTAATATATAGAAATACTGATGATTTATGTGGGTTTATTTTATATCCTGCAACTTTACTAAAGTTGTTAATTATTTCAACTAGTTTTGATTCTCTAGGATTCTCTAAGTATACTACCATGCAAAGAGTGATAGTTTGCCTGTTCTAATTGCCTATTCTAATTCTTTCAATTTCTTTTTTCTTCTCTCATTGCTATAGCTAGTATTTCTAGTACAATATTGAATAATAGTGGTGATAATGAGTATCCTTGATTCACTCTTGATTTTATTGAGAAGGTTTCTAGTTATCCCCATTACAGATAGTTTTAGATAGATATTTCAGATCATTTTAAGGAAAGCTCCATTTATTCCTATGCTTTCTAATGTTTTTAATGGAATGAGTATTGTATTTGGCAAAAGTTTTTTCTGCATCTTTTGAGAAAATCATATTATTTCTGTTGGTTTTGTTATTGATTTCATCAATTATGCTGATAGTTTTCCTAATATTGAACCAGTTCTTGGTATAAATATATATTTATACCATTCTTGGTATAAATTCCACCTGGACATAGTGTATGATCCTTGTGATGTATTGTTGTAATCTTCTTGCTAGTATTTTATTTTAAAATTTTGCATCAATATTCACTAGGAAAATTAGTTTATAGTTTTCTTTCTCTGTTTTGACTTTTCCTGGCTTAGGTTACAGCACCATATTTATATCATAAAGGAAATTTGGTAGGACTTCTTTGCCTATTTTTCCAAACAGTTTATATAGTACTTGGAGGTTCTTTAAACATTTGGTAGAATTCACTCGTGAATCCATCTAGCCCTTGGGAGTTTTTATTAGGGAGTTCACTGGTGGCTTTTTCAATTTATCTTTCTAAGATTCCTTTTCTCTTCTGTTAATCTGAGCACTTCACATTTTTGTAAATATTTATTCATTTTTCACTTAGATTGTCAGATTTATTGTCATAAATTTGTGTAAAATAACTCCTAATAATTGTTTTAATTTCCTCTTCATTTGGTGGTGAATC
>CM053580.1:477650790-477725831 GCA_028627135.1 Pseudochirops cupreus
TTTAGAGACAGACATTTCCCCCAACTACTGCTTTGGCTACATCTCATAAATTTCAGTTGTTTCATTGTTGTCATTCTCTTTAATGAAGTTATTATTCATATTATTTATTCTTTGATCCACTCATTCTTTAGGATGTTATTTAGTTTCCAATTAATTTTTAACCTGTCTTTCCACTGCCCTTTATTAAAAGTAATTTTTGTTGCATTATGACCTGAAAAGGATGCCTTTCATATTTCTGCTTTTCTGCATCTGATTGTGAGATTGTTATGTTCTGATACATGGTCAATTTCTGTGTAGGTACCATATACCACCAAGAAAAAGTTATATTCCTTTCTATTCCCATTCAATTTTCCCCAGAGGTCTATCATATCTACCTTTTCTAAAATTCTATTCACCTTTCAAACTTCTTTCTTGTTTATTTTTGGTTGTATTTACCTGTTTCTGGGAGGGGAAAGTTGAGATCCCCATACAAGTGTAGTTTTATTGTCTATTTCCTCCTGTAACTCATTTAACTTTTCCTTTAAAAATCCAGATGCTATGCCATTTGGTATAAATATATATATACATATACATATATATATGTATATATATATATATATATATATGTATATATATATATATATACATGTTTAGTATTGATAATACTTTCTTGTGTATGGTACCTTTCAGCAAGATGTAGTTTCTTCTTTTAATTAGCTCTACTTTTGCTTTTGTTTTGTCTGAGATCATGATTGCTACTCCTGCTTTTTTTTTTTTTACTTTAGCTGAAGCATGATAGATTCTGCTCCAGCACCTTACCTTTACTTTGTGTGTGTCTCTATGCTTCAAATATGTATCTTGTAAACAGCATATTGTTGGATTTTGGTTTTTAATCCATTCTGCTATTCACTTCTGTTTCATTGGTGAGTTCATCCCATTCACATTTACAGTTATAACTAACTGTGTATTTTCCTTTTTCCTATTTTCCCATTATTTATCCTCTCTCTTACATCTCACCCTGTCCCTTTAAATATGTGTTTTACTTCTGAACACCATTTCCCCAATATATCCTTTCTTCTATCAGTCCCCCCTCCTTTTTTTTGTTTTACTTCTCTATAGGGTAAGTTAGATTTCTATATCCAACTGAGCATGTATGTTATTCCCTCTTTGAACCAATTCTCCTGAGAGTAAGGTTCAACCATTGTCCTTCTCTCCCATTTTCCCCTCCACTGCAATAGGTCCTTTATGCCTCTTTTATGCGAGATAATTTACCCCATTCTATGTTTCCTTTCTTCCAGTGCAATCTTCTTCCTTAATTTTGTTTTTTTGGATATCATTCCATCATAGTTAACTCATATTCATGCCCTCTCTATGTATACTCCTGATTGCTCTTATAGTGATAAAGTTCTTAAGAGTAAGAAATATCATCTTGCCATGTAGAAATATAAACAGTGTTACCTTATTGAACCCCTTAGTCTTCTCTTTTCTGTTTACATTTTTATGCTTCTCTTGAGTCTTGTATTTGAAGATCAAATTTTTCATTCACCTCTGGTTTTTTATTGGGAATGCTCAAAAGCCCTCTATTTCATTTAATATTCATTTTTTCCCCTGAAGGATTATACTGTTTTGATGGGTAGGTAATTATTAGTTGCTATCTTAGCTCTTCTGCCTTTTGGAATATCATATTCCAAGTCTTCTTTAATGTAGAAACCGCTAAATCCTGTGTAATCCTGACTATGGCTCTACAATATTTGAATTGTTTCCTTCTAGATGCTTGCAGTATTTTTTACTTGGCCTGGGAGCTCTGGAACTTGGCTATACAAGTATTCTTGAGAGTTTTCACTTTTGGATCTCTTTCAAGTTGGCGATCAGTGCATTTTTTCAATATCTATTTTGCCCTCTGGTTCTAGGATATCAGTGCAATTTTCCTTGATCATTTCCTGAAATGTGATATCCAGTCTCTTTTTTTGATCATGGCTTTCAGGTAGTTAAATAATTCTTAAATCCTCTCTCCTGGATCTACTTTCCAGGTCAGTTGTTTTTCCAATGAGAAATTCTACATTTTCTTTTATTTTTTCATTCTTTTGATTTTGTTGGAGTCATTAGCTTTCACTTGCCCAATTCTGATTTTTAAGGAATATATCTCTTTCTCCATTTGGCTAAATCTACTTTTTAAGGAGTTGTTTTCTTTGGTGAATTTTTGTACCTCCTTTTCCATGTGGATAAATCTAATTTTTTAAGGAGTTGTTTTCTTCAGTGAATTTTTAAATACCTTCTTCCATTTTTTGCGCTTCTTTTACCAGGATGTTAATTCTTTTTTCATGATTCTCTTCCATTATTTTCATGTCTTTTCCCAATTTTTTTCTACTTCTCTTATTTCCTTTTTAAAATCCTTTTTGAGATCTTCTGAGAGTTCTTTTTGGGTCTGAGGCCCATTTACATTTTACTTTGAGACTTCACATGTAATCATTTTGTTACTGTTATCCTCTTCTAAGTTTGTGCCTCTATCCTCCTTGTCACCATAATAACTTTTTATGGTCAAGTTCTTTTTTTGTTTTTGTTTTTTGCTCATTTTTTGTCTGCATGTTTGTGACTTTATCTTTTTTATGTAAGAACTGGGCTCTACTTTTGAACTGGCACAGGCTTCTCATACTGGGGCTCAGGGGCTAGCTGTTGGAGGGGAAGCCTCCCTGCTGGCTTGTACTTGGGGTGAGACCCCCCTGTTTGCCTTCTCCAGCCTGATACTGTAGGGGTGGAGTCTCACTGCTGGCCAGTAGTGGGGGCAGGGCCTCACTAGTGGCTTGCACTCAGTGTGGGGTCTTGCTGTGCTGCTGATCTACATGGACTATTGACTTGCCCTGGGGTTGCTGGTTTACATGTGGATGGGGCCTCACTGGCCTCCCTGCAGGCCCCCTGGGATGCAGTCTATCACTGATGCTCCCTGACTTCACTCTCTTTCCAACCCAGCGAAATAGACTTTTCTTTCTGGTAAGCTGCTTCACTACTTCTACACTGGTTCTCAGGTATTATTGTAAGATGGTTTAAAGGGGAATTTGGGAGAACTCAGGAGAATTCCTGCCTTACTCTGCCATCTTGGTACTGGAAGTGATCAATTATTATTACTATTTTTTTGTTTAAATTTTTGCCATCAACTATGATAACTGACCATTTTGAGGCAGGTTGGTGACATAGTTGGAGTCAGGAAAATCTGAGTTCAAATTCTTCCTTAGACACTGACTCTGGGGAAATCACTTGTCCTTTCTTAGTCCTAGTTTCCCTGCTATAAAATGGGGCTAAACAATAACACCTACCCATAGGGTTGTTGTGAGGACCAGATGTGATAATATATAAGAAAAATTTGGCAGACTTCAAAACATTATATAACTATTACTATCATCATTGCTGCCCCATTGAATGACTGGCCTCTTATTTCTGGTTCTTCATTAACTAAGACATTATGGCTCCCTTCTTGCTGATATCTCAACTTCACTAGTGGAGGATTACAGGCCATATAACTTCACCTCTTCCTCAGGGTGGGTCAAGATAGAACATTGCAGATATAGGAATATTCTATTTTCCTTTATGGATAGGAGGTCATGATCAAATTTGAGAAATACAGTATAGTCCAATTAAATTTTCTACAGAAAAAAAATTAAGGCAGAAAATCTCCAGCTAGTCTCTCTCCCTTAGCAATTTTGAAATCAAGGTGCTTAATGGTTAAAAGGTCTTGAGACCCTCTAGGACAGGGGCTCTTTTTTTTTTTTTTTTGCTTTTTGGAAGGCAATTGGGGGTTAAGTGACTTGCCCATAGCTAGTAAGTGTGTCAAGTGTCTGAGGCCAGATTTGAACTCAGGTCCTCCTGACTCCAGGGTAGGTGCTCTATTCACTGTGCCACCTAGCCACCCCCCATAGAACAGGGGCTCTTAACCTTTTTTGTGTGTCATGGATCCTTTTTATAGTCTGGTGAAGCATACAGAGGAATCCTTGTTGATGCATAAAATAAAATGCACAGAATTACAAAGGAAATCAATTATGTTGAAATACAATTTTCAGTATGCATGCGCACATTTTACATGTGTAAATGTGCATGTGTGTGTGTGTGTGTGTGTCTGTATGTGTATATGATTGTGGCCCTGTTCGAGGAGCTCAAATATCTAGCAAGAGGGTCCAGAAGAGTCAACTTCTAAGACAAAAAGTATGTGGATGAGATTAGCTAACTACAGGAATCCTTTCCCAAAGCTACCCACCCTAAAGTATGATTGAAAAACAACCTGATCTTATGGACATCCTGAAGAAACATGAAATGTAATCGTCAAAAAAAATTTGCAAACAGGGGAGTGGGGGGAGGTAAGGTCATGCAGTGGATTGCATTGGTTCAAAGCTTCAAAGCCCCTGTCACTCTTACAGGAAATGATTTTAGCCAATTTTTTCTCCAGTGTCACCAGAATCACAGAATTTCAGAGTTGGAATGGATCTCAATTGCCATCATGCCTCTGGGGGTAAAAATCTTCTTTAAAACACAAGACAAGTGGTCATTGAGTTTTGCTTAAAAAACCCAATGAGAGAAAATCCACTGTCTCCCAATGCCATTCTGCTTTGTCAGTTAGGAAGCTTTTTCCTGAGGGTGAATGAGGTCTTTATGCTACCCAAGATTATGTTAGATTATTTGTGATGCCATAGCATACTACCAACTGATACATATTTTTCAGTCCACTGAAACCCCCAGGATATATTGCTGTCTAACCATATAGTAAGATCAATTTCTTGAATCTAGGTATAAGACTTTTACATTGGTCCTTATGAAATTTCATTTCATTATATTTAGCCAAATTCCATCCAAATCTTTTTGGCCCCAGCTCTGTTCTACAATGTTAACTATCCTTCCCCAGCTTTGTGTTACCTGTAAATTTGATAAGGATGTAGTCACTCAGAAATGTTCAGTAGCACAGGACCAAGCAGAAACACCTTGGGTATATTCTGTAGATCTTAAAATTTGAAGTTGAACCATTAATGACTACTCTTTATATCTGACAATAATTAATAATAATAACAATTAGCATTTATATAGTGATATTAACTCATTTGATCCTCTCAATAACCTTGTAAGGTAAGTGCTATTATTATCTTTATTTTACAGATATAGAAACGGAGGCTGAAAAAATTAAGTGACTTGTTCACAAATATGGTCTTAGCCAGACAAAGTACAGAAGTACCATCACCTTTTTGTTCCTAGAAGTTCAATTCAACTTGAAATCCCATTAGGATTTTTGATTGCTATAGCATTCTTTTGACTAATTAAGTTTGCAGTTCATTAAAACTCCCAGATTTTCAGATAAACTGTCTAACTGTGTATCCTGTAAATTGTTCTTGTGAGATGAATTTCTATCTATTACACCACCTAAACCAATTGCAAATCCACAAAATTCTGCTATCACCTACACACCAAAGCCCTCCCTGTTTTCCATGAAAGCAATATCAGAGACTCTGGCAACTTCCTTGCTAAAATCTAGGTAAATAAAATCTTCAGCTCCCCTGATGGACCTGTCTAGCAACCCCATCAAAAATGGATAGGAAGATTGGTCTGGAATAACTACTTCTTGATGATGTTATACTGGCACTTTGTGATCACTGCTTCCTTTTCTGTGTATCCACTAACCATACCTTTAATGGTGTCCAAGCACTTTGCCAGGATTTGAAGTCAAGTTCACTGGCCCAACATCTGCAGAGTCCATTTTCTTCTTTTTGAACATCAGGGCAACATCTTCTAGTCCTGCAGCATTGCTCCCATTCTCCATAATCTTTCAGTTATCAACTGAACTCAACAATCATATCTACCAGTGTTTGGGTTTTTTTTTTCAATCCTACATGATGTACTTCATCTAGGTCACATGACTTGAATTCATCCAGTACAGCTGAATTCTCTCTTGCTATTTCCTTCCTTATCTTGGGTATCAACTCTCAATTAGTTATTACAGCTCAGGTCTTTCTTGTTCAAAGGTCATTCATTCTCCTTTGCAGATGGGACAGAAATAAAACAAGAAATAAACAGCTTTGCTTGTATTGTCAGTCATCATTATCCCATTCACCCTATCCACTTTTTTATTTGCTTTTTATCCCCATCTTGTTCTAAAAAACAAGCCCCAGAAACTGAGATGATATAGAAGAGAGTATACTCCCAGTTTAAGAGGATAATATAGTGCTTACTATGTGTTTATATATACACATACATATTATATATGTACTTGTTCTTGTGATATATATATATACACATACATAGACACGTATATATGTATGTATGCATATATGTGTATATATGTGTGTCTATGTATATGTGTGTATATAGATATATATTTTTTCTCAGTAAATGTTCTTTTATAAAAGTTGTTTAATGGGGGCAGCTAGGTGGCACAGTGAATAGAGCACCAGACATGGAGTCAGGAGGACTTAAGTTCAAATCCGACCTCAGACACTTGATATACTTGCTAGCTATGTGACCTTGGGCAAGTTACTTAACCCCAATTTTCTTGCCTTCCCTTCTCCAAAAAAAAAGTTGGTTAATGTTAATTGGTCAAGTGATACTAGGTCCCTAAGCACTGGTGATTGCTATTGGGAAGAACACGTTGGAATGGAGTCTGGAGCCAATAGTATTAGAAAATTACTGAGTGACCCTTCAGGCTACCCTAGAACCTCAAGAGGGAGATGTAGTTTGTTCTGGGGGACTTGACTTGTTAATGTAAATGGAAGTTGGGGATAAGGAATCCCAGATCTTATTAGAGATCTATCTCTGTGCATAATGTTCACATTTATGTTCCTAAAACATGGGTCTGCTTAACTCACTACCATACTCAAGAAACTCTGATGTCTCTTGTTTACATTTAAATACAAACCATTCTGTTTTTCTCAGAATCTGGTTTTACCAGGATTAGGCACATACTCTACATTCCAGCCACATTAGCTGCTCCCCATCCCCCAGGTAACATCTCCCAGCTCTAGCACAAGTAGTCCCTCTTGCTCAGAATGGATAATTTCCCTGCCTCCACCTCACTGAATGTTTTACTTCCTTCAAAGCTCAGCTTCTACCATCTCCTGCCAATCAATTATGTCTCACCCTGACCTTTTGTTGACTCTGCAACCCCAGAATCCTATTTGAGGTGTTATTTTAAAGTTGTTTGTAGGGGAATGTTGGGAGAGCTTGACTGGGTGGCTCCTCTACTCTGCCATCTTGGCTTTGCTCCTACAGCCCCAGTCAACAAGCATTTATTAAGCACTTACTCCATGTTGTGCTAGGTGCTGAAGATGCAAATATAAAATATGAGATAGTCTTTATTCTCAAGGAAAGTATTCAATCAGGCAAGAAAATGAGTGCATATATAAGAACATAAGGGATAGCAATTAGACTTATGATTTCATAGCTATAAGGAATTCTTTTTTTTGGTTTGTTTTTGCTTTTTGGAGGGCAATTGGGGTTAAGTGACTTGCCCAAGGTCACATGGCTAGGCAGTGTGTCAAGTGTCTGAGGCCGGATTGGAACTCAGGTCCTCCTGACTCTGTGGCTGGTACTCTATTCACTGCACCACCTAGCCACCCCACTATAAGGAATTCTTAATGAGGAACTTCCTCCAAATTCAGACTGTGACTTGGGGGATGCTGCTTAAACTTTTATTGGCCTCAGTTTCCTCATCTGTAAGAGAATAACAATGCCTACCTCCCAGGATTGTTGTAAGGATCCAAAGAGGTAATATGTGTTAAGTGCTTAGCATGGCACCTGACACATGGTAGACACTTAATAAATGCTTGTTTATTTTCTTCCTTCTTTCTTTCCTCCCTCTCTTCCTTTATCCTTCCCTCCTTCCTTCCTTCCTTCCTTTCTTTCTTCCATGCAGATTCTTTCTTCACAATTTATAGTTGTCCAAAGCTGCCTAGAGCAGGGCTTCTTAAACTTTTTCCACTCACAACCCATTTTTTGCAGTTCAGCAGCATTCCTTGGCATTTCATGGCATGAAGGCATGAACAGTGTGCAAAGTGCATGCTTTGTGTTGAGAACCAAAGCTGCAGTGAAGTTGCACGATGCAACACAGGCAAGTGTTGCCAGAAATACCTTGGATTCATTATGCATTTGATTTTTAATTAATTTTTGGTCATTGTGAATTCAGAAACCTTTTACTGTTGGCAAATTTTTCACGAAGTCATATGGAGTTTCAACCCACAGTTTAAGAAGCATTGCCTAGAGCACTGAGAGACTAAGTGACTTGCCCAGAGTCCTGAAGTCAGTGTGGGTCAGAGGCAAAGCTTGATCCCAGATCTTCCTGGTGAGCTCTTGAACCACTCATTCTGCCCATCTTATAAGCATAAATGGAAGAAATACAGTCAAATCCTCAAATAGATCTGAATCTCCTCCATTCCTGAATGACTGCCAGCAGTGTAGACCAGCAATCGCTCTTACTAAACAGCCTGTGTGACTCTTGTCCATGCCCTTCCAAGTGTTTGCAAGGGTCCTTCCAGTGCATTACAGTCCTTTTTCTAGACCCACCATCAAGGGGTCTCTCTGGCTGTTCATCCATCCATCCATCATCCAAGTGACCAACCCATCTGCTGCTCTTCCTATTACACAATTCCTTGACGATATCTTTTGCTCCTTTCATTCTTTGCAGATCTTCCTTGGTGACAAGCTGCAGCCTACTCCCACTTATCTATCCTGTGCCTTCTGAGTGACATTTATCGTTAGCCAACTTAAAAACACATCTCCTGGTAAAATGTTAGTATGTAAAAAGGTGAGCCTTTGCTTTCATGGAAAGCTTGTATCAATAAAAGAACTTTAGAGTTTTCTAATAGGAATCCAGCCCATTCTCCTCCTCCTGTTCAGCTCTGGGTTCAACTCTTAGGTGGCACAGTGGATAGAGTACCTGGAATTAACAAGACCTGAGTTCAAATCCTGCCTTAGACACTTAGCACTTGTATATAACCCTGTATACAAGCCATTTAACCTCTGTTTGCCTCAATTTCCTCATCTGTAGAAGGGGGATAATAATAGCAGCTACATCCCAGGGTTGTTGGAGGCAAAAAATGATATAATATTTATAAAAGACTTTGTAAACCTTAAAGCACTGTATTAATACTAGCTATTATTGTTATAACATCTGAACTGGCTTTCCCAAATACTGTCCCTGTAGGACAAGCTCTATACATATCCATTCAAATGCATGCTGAAATCTGAGCAGGGCACGCCAAACTTCTTGAATGATTGCATGTCCTTTCCAGGAGGCTCTGCAGTGTCTAGGGGATTGATTCAATCAATCTAATGTCGTCTGAAAACAGGAACATGTGAAAGTCCTCGGTGTCCATAGGGAATTCCTCCTCAAACTTGATGCTAAACTGGAGATATCTTTGTCAAACATATGCCTTCCTGGTTTATGCCTCTTTTGCTGCTTGGGGCCAAAAGGTCAATGAACAGGGCTATTTCAACTGTCATATCACCCAAGGGCTGCTGAATGATCCTCTTGTATTGTATATGTGGGAGACACCTTGTTGAAAAAAACCAGTCAGGAGACTTTTTGTTCTATTAAATCAAATACTTTTTTATAACCAACAGGAAAGGAACACGATGGGATTTTATGTTCTCTACCTCTTTCAAGTAATTGTGAAACAATGATGGGATGTTCTATTGTTGAATGAATGTCCATTGTGAAAGGTTGCTTATTCCAGATCCCTCTTAATTCTAGTATCTTCCCTTTATTGATTATTTCCTTTATCTTGTACATATCTTGTTTGTACTTGGTTGTTTTATTCTGTCTAAAACTTGTTTGCAGGGCAGCTAGGTGGTGCAGAGTCAGGAGGATCTGAGTTCAGATTTGGCCTCAGACGCTTAACACTTACTAGCTGTGAGACCTTGAGCAAGTCACTTAATCCCCAATTGCCCTGCCCTCCCCCCTCCAAAAAAAAAGCAAAAAAAAAAATCTAAAACTTGTTTGTACATAGTTGTTTGCAATGTTGTTCCCCCACTCCCTATCCCCCATTGAACTGTGCTTTAAAAGCAGGAGCTATCTTTTATCCTTTGTATTCTTAGTGCTTAGCACAACTCCTGTCACACAGTTGGTGCTTAATAAATGTTTATTGATAGAAAATACCTTTCCTGAGGAAGAATGCCCTAATCATTTATAGATTATTCTCATAAAGATTTTGTACAGAAGGGAGAGTAGGCTTAGGCTAGCAGTTATGAATTAATATTCTCTCATTCACCATTTTTCTTTTTTTGGTACTAATAATTAATTAATTAATAATTTCTCCCCCAAGCCTTTAGTATTTTTCCCTCCTTTTGACACCTTGGATATTGGCCCTCGATGCCCTCAAAGGTACAATTACCAACACAGATCTTCTCTACACACACTAGGTTCAATAGGTCTGTTTTTCTTGTCTTTGTCTGTTTGGCGACATTTCTACTTCCTCTATGTACACCTCAGGGAACCTGATATAAGAGATTAGGTATGGTGGTTGTGCTGTCTTTGAGATAAGAATTTGTTAAAATGACTTTTGCAAATCTTTTCCATTTTTTTTTGGCTTATTGTTCTCTTTCCATCTGAATCCTGGAAAACCCTTGGAATGATCTCAGCTGATCATCTTGCCACTCTCTTGTTATACTGATTTTATCTTCCATTGCTTCTCTTTGACTTGTGAAATAATATTGCTCATAATCATCCATCATCTTTCTTCATAAGATTTTACACATGATTTTATAATATAACTCATTTTTCTTTTACTAGCCATCTCTCTATTTGGCAAGTAAGATTTTGCTAATTAAGGTACTCACTGGACTCTTTCGGTCTCCATTGCAGCAATTTACATTAGTCAACCTTCCGTATGAAATTATTAAATAACATCAATGTGGATATTACTTCTGTTGACCATTCCCTAATTTTATTTTCAAAAATCAAAGCAATCTGTTTTCCAAGTTCCAACCTGGTTAATTATGGATTAATCACTGTTTCGTCACTGTAACACTGCTCTGCTAACCACCTGGTGATAATTTTTTTGGTCCTTGACAACCCACAAAAAAAAAAGGAAAATTTAAAAAGTTGTCTTCAATCCTTAATGGTGGCAAAGTGACAGTAAAGGCAAGATAAATCACACATTCGGGGGACCATCAGTAAATGATTACTGGTACTCTAAATGGGAGCTCTTTGTTCAATGATCAACAAGTATGCATATGACTAGTAGAGCTGAATCATATCAATCATGACTGTTGAGTTAATTACAAAGCAAATCAGAAAAGAAAATTGTAGCTAAAAGAAAAACTGGCTCATAGTAACTCCTTGGAGATGCAGAGAAGGGAATTGGCAGAGTGGGTTTTATTAGATGCCCCAAGGCTACAAGAAACATTTCATGGAACATTTGGTTATCATGTAGTATGATATTAATAATTATTTGCAAACAACACCCATGAAGATAATTACCGTTCACGTTTTGATTTCAGTTGCCGAGGATATCAGGGTAGAGAAATTCTTTGCAGATCTTAGTAAGACCAAATCAGCATACACTATGATGTTGTTCAGTAGTTTTCAGTCATGTGTCTTACTCGTCTTGACCCTATTTGGAATTTTCTTGGCAAAGGTATTGGAGTAGTTGGCCATTTCCTTCTCCAGTTCATTTTATAGATGAAGAAACTGAGGCAAACAGGGTTAAGTGACTTACCCAGGGTCACATGGCTAGTAAATATCTGAGGCTAGATTTGAACTCAGGAAGATGAGTCTTCCTGACTCCATGCCTGGCACTCCATCTAGTGGACCACCTCACTGGTATACTATACTATGATAGCTGGTGACTGATGCAAAGCTGGGAAAAGGTGAGAATGGAGATAGTGTGTGTCTCAGAAGACAGAAAGGAGAGACCTTTGACTTGTAGATTATACAGAAATCTCAAGCCTCTTGCAAAGTGTTTTAACCCCTAATTATTTTAACTAAATGATATGCATTATTTTTTTTTAATGCTCCAGTATTTTTTTTTTATTTTGCTCTTTGGAAGGGGGAAGGTAGGGCAATTGGGGTTGACCTGCCCAAGGCCACACGGCTAGTTTTTTGCATGTGTTAAGTGTCTGAGGTCGGATTTGAACTCAGGTCCTCCTGACTCCAGAGCCAATGCTCTATTCACTGTGCCATCTAGCCACCCCAATGATATGCATTATTATATTGACATGAATACAGAAATTTAAAATGGTTGAGATAAAGATGAAATTATATTTTTTCCTAGAGTCAATAGCAAGCCATTAAAATTTATTGAGCAGAGGAGTGACATGGTCAGACCTGTGTTTTAGGAAGATCAGTTGGCAGCTATGTGGAGGAGGGTCTGGAATGAGCAGGGATTTGAAGCAGGAGACCAACTAGGAGGCTCTAGGAATGATCCTCATCTCTCTCTCCTTCTGCAATCTCTTCTGCTTCCCTGGCTTCAATATGCATTCAGTAATGATCAATGCATGGATGCATCTCTAGTCCTAAACCCTCTTCTGACTTTAGTCTCACTTTTCCATGTAGTCTGATGGACATTTCTACACAGACAATTCCTCCATATATTCAAAACTGAATTCATCAGGGCGGCTAGGTGGTGCAGTGAATACAGCACCAGCCCTGGAGTCAGGAGGACCTGAGTTCAAATGTGGCCTCAGACCCTTAACTAGCCACATGACCTTGGACAAGTCACTTAACCCCAAATGCCCTGCCTTCCCCCCTCCAAAAAGCAAAAACAAAACAAAAAAACAAAAAAACCCTGAATTCATCATCTTTTCCCCCTACTCCCTTGAAAAGATACTGGAGTGGTTTGTCATTTCTAACTTTCTTATCTTTATTAATGGTGTCAAACACTCTCAGAGTCTTTCAGCCTCAGAATCATCTTTGATCCCTCCTTATCTCTCATTTCCTACATCCAAGCAGCTGACAATCTTTCTTTTAAAAAACTCTGCTTTTGCAATATCTTTCACCTCAGTTTTATACTTTTAATTCTGCTTGCCACCATGCTAGTTCTGGCCCTCGTTGCCTTTTCCCAGAATTAGGTAGTATCTTTGACTCTTATCTCTCCCGCTATGATCCTTCCTAAATACCGTAGTCAGAGTAATATCCGTAAAAATATAACCAGAGTAATTTTGTTGTAAAATTCTAATCCTATCATTTCCATAAGAAAAAATCTTTTGCTAACTCCACATTGCCAAAAGGACAAAGGGCAAGTCTTTTCTCTATATTCACAGGCCACAATCTTTGCTCAAGCCCTAATCACCTCTCACCTAGATTATCACAATGACTCAGTCACTCTGCATTCCAGTCCATCTTCCACATAGCTGCCAAAGTCATTTTCCTCAGACTCAGATCTGACCATGTTAGCCCCCTAATAAATGAACTCCAGTGGCTCCCTATTGCCTCTAGAATAAACTCAAAACTCTAGTTTAGCTCTTAAAGCCTTTCAATGCCAGATCTCCTCTTACCTTCCCAGTTTATCATTGTACATTACCCTTTCTGACAACTTCCTGCATTCCAAAATCTGGCCTTCTCTTCGTTTCTTAAACAGGGCATTTCATCTCTGAAATCAGTCTTAGTTCTGGCTGTCCCTCACATGGGGACTTCAATCCCACCTCACTTCTGCCTCATAGAATCCCCCTCTTCCTTCACAAAATGATTCAAGCACAATATTCTGCAAAGAGCCGTTCCTGGTCCCCTCAACTACTGGGGCCTACCCTCCCTCGTTAGCTTGTATTTACGTACCTATATTTATTCCCCTTTATCCTTAATTACTTGTACAATGCTTGTTTCACTGTTAGAATGAAAGACTTTTCAGAGAAGAGATTGTTCCATTTTTTTCCTTCGTATCCTTAGCAATGTGGCTGGCATTCAAAGTCTGCTTTAACCTGGCTCCAATTTGTCTTTCCAGTCTTGTCTCTAATGACTCTCCTTTACATACTCCCTATTCCAGCCAAATTGGACAACTCTACATTTCCCAAACTTATCCCGCCTCTCTGTTGGCTACAGGCCTTTTTTTATTCACGCCACATAGAACTGATTTTGTCCAATCTTTATTAATATTTTCCATCCTTCAGGCTCAAATCAGGTGCTATCGACTTCATAAAGCCTTTCAAGATCTCTGCTTCCTCTCCAAAAAAAAAAGCAAAAAAAAAAAGAAAGATCTCCACTTCTTGCTTTCAATCAGAAGTGGTTCTTCCTTCTCCTAACACTTGGTTTCTCTCTCTCCTATGCATATTCTACTAAGTACCGTAGGTGTTTTTACTTTTGTTTTTTATCTCTTCTACTTAAGGACAAGGATTGTATCTTCTTATCTTCCAGTCTCCAGCATCTAACACAGTGTCTGGAACATTGTAGGCCCTCCTGCTTCGTAGATATTTGTCCATATTTGATATTAATATTACCATCCCCATGGTTTCCTGTCTCTACTAGAGACCACTTTAAATAGAAGTCCACAGGTAGTATTCCTAGGGCACACACACACACACACACACACACACACACACACACACACACACACACACACACACACACACACACACACAACCTTTATTGGTGAACAAATTAAAGGAAACTCTCTTTTCTTTGTCGCTTGAAGGGATTAGACTGGGGTCTGCCCCATAGGAATTTCCTTATTCTATTCAATAGGAGGGTACTTTCATTGCCTTTTATTTAATTTAGATTCTGATACAGATCTCTGGGAGGGACTCCATTGATTTCTCAAGAGGAATGTCCAGGAAGAATGGGAGGCAATTTGGTTACTCAGTAACAAATTTGGAAATGTTAATTTGAACTGTATTTTAAAATTTCTTCTTCTTGTTCAAAATTGCCATAAATGTTGCCTGAAATCTTGTGGGCAGAGAGTACTGGTAGGAGGTGGAGAGGAGGGACGCTACACCAGTGTGGGCATCTCCCTTTCCCAGTCAATGACTTGGATTTAGACTAATGTCAAATGAACTAAAATTGTTTCCAGTAGACTTGAGCCTAAATCAAAGAGTACAGTATTAGTACTGAGATTTTTCCTTTGATAGTAGTATGCTATCAACTACAACTTGTGCACAAGATGTTACATAAAAGACATTAATGAAGATATTTATGATCGGAAAAGGAGGTGGGCTGATCATGTAGCAAGCATGAGAAACAACAGATGGCAGCCCAAGTGTTTCATTGTTACCCACAAATTAGCACTGGGTAGTGTTCAGTGGGTAGAATAACAGGTCTGTGGAGGATTTATAGACAGATACAGAAAAGAATAGAATAGGACAGGAAGACGTGGAGTGGTTGTAATTGGCATTAATTAAATACCCGTACTGATGAAATCACAGATCCATCCAAATATCGAGTTTGGGTAACTCTTTGCCTCCCTTCTGTGACTGATTTATCCACTGTTCACTGTGGAATCTGGTTACCATCCCTTAAATCAACAATAACAACAGTAATAAATAATAATAACAAAACTTGACAAATATCATCTCATCCTATCCTTAACCATTCTGGGAAATAAGTGCTATTATTATCTCTTTTTTACATATGGGAAAACTGAGATAGAGAGAATAAATGACTTAGCCCAGAATCTCACAGCTAACAAATATCCAAGTCCGGAATTGAGCCCAGGCTTTCCTGCCTCCAGATCCGGTGCTCAGCTTTTTTAAAGAGCTGTCTGTTCAGACCCCTGCCTGGAGCTAGGGATGCAAAGGTAAAGCTGAATCAGTCCCTGGTCTCAAGGAGCTCACCTTTCAGGGGAGACAGCACAAGCATCAGTAAGTACAGATGGTCACATATATACAGACAATAAAAACCAAGTAATTTAGGGCAAAGAGGCACTAACAGTTGGGGCGAGGGGAGGTCAGGAAAGCTGGGGTCTTGAAAAAAGTAAGGATTTCTATGAGACAGAGTTGAGGAAAGAAAGCATCCTAGAAATGGTGAAAAGCCAGTGCCTAAGCATGGAGACGGAGAATAGGAGATGGAAGGCTATGACCAAGAGTCATGGCCACTTCAAATGGATCATAGAATGTAGGAAGAGAAGTAATGTTTAAAGAAGCTGGAAAGTCAGGTTTCGATCAAAGGACACGAATTGGCAGTTTTCATAGAAAGAGATCCAAATGATCAGGAATCATGAAAAATGCATCAAATCATAATAATTAGAGAAATGCAAATTAAACCAGTTTTGAAATACCACATAACACCTGTCAGACTGGCAAAGATAATAAAAGAAGAAAATGTGAAATGTGGGAGGGGCTGAGGGAAAACAGGTACCCTAGTGAGTTGTTGGTGGAGCTGGGATGTGGTCCAGTCATTCTACAAAGCAAAATCCAGAAAGTCACCAAACTGTTCATAACCTTTGACTCAAGTATACCATGACTTAGGGCTATACCCCCAAAGAAAATAGAGAATGAAGAAAAGGCTCTATATTTACAAAAAAAAATTGTAGCAAATCTTTTCCATGGTAACCAAAACTTGGATGCTAAGGGAGTGTCCCTTGCATTGGGGGATGGCCAAACAAATTGTGGTATATGAATGTAATGGAATATTATTGTGCCATAAGAAATGGTGAAATGTACAATTTCAGAGGGAGACCTTTTATGAACTAATTCAGAGCAAAGGGAGTAGAATTAGGAGAACAATTTATGATAACTTTATAGAGAAAAACAACTTTAAAAGACTTTAGAACTCTAATTAACACAACGATAAATTATTAGTCCAAAAGAGTCAAAGTGAAACACAACACTCTTCTCTTGAGGTGAGAAGAGAGGAAATAAACTTCAAAACATACATTTTGTATGTGGCTAGTGTGGGAATTCATTCTGGCAGACTATGTATTGAAGGATTTGTTTTTCAGTGTTTTTGTTTTTGCTTTTGTTGATTTTGTTCAATGAGGATGCGGGAAGGGTAGAAGACTAAACATGCTTGTAGAAAACTAAAATAAGGTGTTTTTAAAAAAAAAGATAAGTAGGGTAGGCCCAGATTGTGAGGGTCTATAAAAGCCAGAAGATTTTCATATTATCCTGGAAGCATTAAGGAGACCCTGGTGTTTATTGAGTAGGGGAGTGACATAGTTAGATCTGTATTTAAAAAAAAAATCCCTAGAAAACATGGACTTCAAACAAAGAAATCTGCCAGCCAGAGCTACACTAGCAAGCTACATGAAACATATCCTCAATTCAGCTGAATCTAGAGCGGGGAGAGAACCAAGGACACCTTGAGAATGCTGCTGTTGTATGATGTGAGATCAAAGTCAGTTTGAACCAGGAAGAGCTGACCTAGGGTACAGCCATTGCAGGGAAGAAGTAGCCATCTGGTAGCTTTCTATTTTAGCTGATCACTCTTGCTGTAACGAGACATTAAGCTCATTGTTTGCCTGAAGCAAAAAAAAAAACCAAAAAAAAAAACCAAACCAAAAACAACCACTATAAAGGCTATCAGTACTTGTGACATTGAAACACTTTGGGACAAAGCCATAGTCACCAAACCCTGATTACAATTCTCTTATGGATAGTCTAAACTGAAATGATTTATGTTTATGTTTATTATATAAATTGTATTACATGATATATATTATATTGTATTTATATTATATTTAGGTTGTTCTTTCTGACTGAGATCAGAGGTACATATAATAGAAAAAACATTGGGCCAAAAGTTAGGAAACCTGAGTTCTAGACACAGTTTTGTCACCAACTCACTGTGTGGTCTCCAATAAATTGCTTCTCTGACCTCAGTTTCCTAACTCTAAAATGAAAAGTATGGATGATTACGTGCCCTTATAGCATGAACATTATACAAATTGGAGAATGATGAATCAAACCATGAATATAATGAGATAACTACTGTGCCACAAGAAATGAATATGGGGGTGGCTGGGTGGCACAGTGAATAGAGCACCGGCTCTGGAGTCAGGAGAAACTGACTTCAAATCTGGCCTCAGACATTTAATACAAAACTAGCTGTGTGACCTTGGGCAAGTCACTTAAGCCCAATTGCCTTCCAAAAAAAAAAAGAAATGAATATGAAGAGTTTGTATGAAGAATAAAAGAATATGACATCTGAGGTCCCTTCCAGCTCTGTATCTATGACACTATGAATTTGGAGAAGTATGATTTGTATAAACTAATGCAAAGTCAAGTAACTGGAATCAGGAAATATATGTGTGTGTGTGTTTGTACATGTGTGGGTATTTAAGTGTATCTATGTGTATATATATTTATATATATAAATATATATAATGTGTGTATACATATGTGCATGCACACATGGATACACACACCACATAGATAAACACATAGATATACCCCAGAAGTTAAGCTGAAATGATTTATACACACACACACACACACACACACACACACACACACACACACACACACACACACGAATATATACGTATACCCCAGAAGTTAAGCTATTTGCTGAGGGTCACATAGTGAGTTTGTTCCAAAAACAAGATTGTGTGTGTGTATGTACATTTGATATAGACAGTTTCCCTAATAAAGAATTTACTTAGGAATCAGGAAATTGGGATATCTATCTATCTATCTAAATACAGACATACATACATATGAGTGTATATGATGAATACAAAAATATGAATGTAAAGAACTGACCCTGGACCTGGATGAACTCCATACGATAATGACATAAGCCTGAACCAAAGAAAAGATGAGAAAATGTATGTTCTTTCACTGAAGAGGTCAGATTCATTTATTCAATTGATGCAGTGGCTAGTTTTGCTGAACTGTTTCCTTTTTTTAAGATTTTTTCTTTCCTTTTAAATCTATATCTATCTATCCATATATTCATTATTTATGTGCTATCTGTTTTTTTGATGTAAGAACTGGTTCCCTTTTGTCCTAGCTCCAGTGCTTAGTGCCTGGCATGAGTAGGCAAATAATTCATGCTTGTTGATTGATTAAATGATTAAAAGACTGACTCTGAGGAGAGAGGAGAGAATGGAATATAGTTTTAAAAATTAATGTATTCAAAAACCAAAAAAAATTTTAAAATTTTAAATGTAGATGGTTTTAAGCTAAGTAAGGCAAAGAACTTCAAATTTGAATTCTGTGTTAAAGGTGGCAGCTTCTTAATCAAAAACCAAAAGATAACATTTTCAAATATTCCTTAACAGAACACCTGATGAAGTGTTCCAAGTTCATCTGGCTCCTTCTTCCTTGTTACAGAGCTAACAAAGGATAGTTAACACCTGAGGCCATTTTCTTCAGAAACTGGCCATCTTCTAAATCTTTCATGTCTTTGCTTCTTATGTTGGTAGACAATTTTCCTGATAGAGCACCGACTTAGGGGTCAGGAAACCTAGATCCTAATCCTGATTTTAAAATAAACTCACTATGTGATCTTGAGCAAATAGCTTAACTTCTTTTGGGCTCAGTCTCCTCTTCAGGAAAACAAGGGGGTTGAACTAAATCTCTAAAGTGCCTTCCATTTCTATGAAACCTTAGTATCCTAAAAAAACACAGGACTGATAAGGGACCTCAGGGCCCCACTATATATTTCCTTGTTACTTACTAATTGAAAGCTTAAATTATTTTCATAGCCTGCAGTCCCTTGCTGAACAATCTACAAAAAAGGAAAAATCTCTACTTGTCAACTATTTTCTTCACAGCCCTGGGAAAGGGATGGTGGGGTTTTTGTTTGCTTTTTTCTTCCTGTGTGGCCCTTGACTGGGAAGACTTTTGATGAAGTTGGTGGGATATTTCCCTGCATGAGTGGAAGAGGCCCCTGGGAGCAATAGTTGCTGCATCAGCATCACGTCTTTTGCCTTGCTGGGGTGAAGAGGGTAATCACTTGTGAGGGCTTTTCTAGGTAAGACATTACCAGGAAAAACAGTCTGATGTGGTATTCGTGTGATGTAGGGTGTCAAGCAGCGGTCAGTCCTGGCTTTTTGCTTGTGTCAGCTACTCTGACTGAATCAACAACTATGCCGCTGTTAGGGACAATGCTTTCTTCCTTCCTAAGCCCCTGCTTCACTTCTTTCTATACAGCTAGAACTCCGCATAGTACATAGAATACTATCAACAATTCAAAGAATGAAGTTAGTTGTGCAGTGGAAAAGGGGACCCAGGTTGTTGTTAGTTCTTCATTCTCGAAGAGGACCATGACATCAGAAAGGTGATGCCTTGATGTGCAAGTGAATTGGATTTAAGTGAGGTAGGACTGTGCAAAGTCACCAGCTTCATTTTCTCCTCCAGAGTCATCTAGGTCCAGTGGTAAGATATAGGTCAGGATGACTGGAAGTGGCCCAGTGGGGACCTCAGCCGTTTCAAGTGAAGGTCTTTAAAAAGTCTCAGTTTGACTGAGGCAACTCCCATTCAGTGATCCAGGAAGAGATGGACCTTATTCCTAGCAGAGATGTAGCCCCAAAGACCCAAAAGCTATGTCTCCAGTCCCTTTTCTTGACCTTCAGACAAGTATTTTACAACTGCCTGATACTGGATGTCCCTCCAACACCTCAAATTCAGCACTGTCCCAATTGAACTCATCATTTTGTCTTTTTTTAATTTAATATTTTATTTTTCTCCCAATTACATGTAAAACAATTTTAGAATTTTATTTCAAATTTTGAGTTCCAAATTCTCTTTCCCTCCTTCTGCCCCATTGAGAAAGCAAGAAATTTGACATAGTTAATATATGTATGTAGTCATGCAAAATACATTTCCATGTAAGTCATGCTATGAAAGAAAACACAGACAAAAAAAACCACCGCAAAATAAACTAAGTAAAGATACAGTGATCAAAATCTGCATTCATGCTCTACAAGTTCTTTCTATAGAAATGGACAGCAACTTTCATCATCAGTCCTTCAGAATTGTCTTGGATCATTGTATTGCTGAGAATGGCCAAGTTATTCATACAATATTGCTGTCACTGTGTATAATGTTCTGGCTCTACTCATTTCACTTTGCATCAGTTCATGTAAATCTTCCCAGGTGTGTCTGAGAGCATCCTGCCTGTCATTTCTTATAGCACAATAGTGCTGCATTACAATCACATACCACAACTTGTTCAGCCATTCTGCAATTGATGGACATCCCCTTAATCTCCAGTTCTTTGCTACCACTAAAAAAATTGCTATAAATACTTTTGTACATATTTTTGTTTTTTATCTCTTTAGGATGCAGACCCACTAGTGGTATTGCTTGGTCAAAAGGTATGCAAACTCATCATTATTTCCGCCAACATGTTTCTCCCACTGACTTAAGGGTCATACATGTAGAATTAGAAGCAACTTCAAGGGTCATCTATCTTTCATTTAAAATAAGAAGAAATAAAGATCTAGAGATTTTGAATGACTTGCCTAAGATCACACAAATAGTAAGAGCCAGGATTGTCATCTGTGACTTCTAACTTCAAATCCAATACTTTTTCCATTATACCACACTGGCTCCCCATTTCTGGTTATGACTTCCTTACTTCTGGGCATGGAACCACTATTCTCTCATTATTTTAGGATTAAAACCCCAGTCTTCTTTGATTCTTCTCTCTCTTTGACCCCACACATCTCATCATATCTATCCTTTCCTTTTCTTGGTGGTTGCCTAGTCTAGGCCCTCATCATTTCATACTGGGATTATTTCAATAAGGAGCCTAGACCTGTCTCCCAATAGGTTCATCCAACTTTACTCTTTCCTTTCTGTAATCCATCTTCTTTTAAACCTTTTTAAAAATAATATTTTATTTTCCCCCCAATTACATGTTAAACAATTTTTAAACTCTTTATTTTAAGTTTTGAGTTCCAATTTCTATCCTTCTCTCCTCCTTCCCCTCCCCACTCCCTGAGATAATAATCCAATATAGGTTACACATGTTCAACCATGTAAATCTAATCCATCTCTTAAACCAATTTGAATCTAAAGTACCTAGAACACAGTAGGTGCTTGATAAATGTTTATTGATTGATTGTACAGCTTGGTTGCATTATTGCTCTATCAACCTTCAGTAGTTGTCCATTATCCCTACCAAATAAAGTTCAAGCTTCTTGGTATGGCAACCAAGCTCCAAACAACCTATTTTAATATCCCTTCATGCACAGCATGTTCTGTCATTGTCTTTTTTCTTTTTGTTTCAAATTCTTCTCTTTTATTGCATATTTGTCTTTTATTTTAAATTTTTTATGAATAGGCTGTTTTGCTGGGTACATCATCTTGGATTGTATCTTGAGCTCCTTTGCTTTTTGAAATAGATCATTCCACTTCCTAAAGCAGTGTCTGATGGATGTAGAATAATCTTGTATTCTTTGAATGTCCTTTCCTTTATATTTGAACGTTTTTCTCCTGGCTACTTACAGAATTTGTTGTCGGTCACTAGAATTGTTAAATTTACACATTATGCTTCTTGGAGTTTGAAGCATAGGTTTTGTGTTTCAGTTTGGTTTTGTTTTTTTTTAGGGGGAGAAAATCTGGATTTTTCTTTCTATAAGTTTTTTTCAGAAGTTCTGTGCAATTTTCTTACATTATTTCCTTCATTATGGAGCTTGGGTTTTTTTTTATTTATGTTCTTCTGAGAGACTTTGATCCTTAAATTGTGTGTCTATGTCCTTAAATATGTTTCTGTACATTCTATCTCTGAGATCAATGTCTTTTGCTTATTTAGAGTTATTATATATGTGTATTTTTTATTTCTTCCACTTATCTTTGCCCTTCTCTTTAGATTCCAAATCTATTGTTCTCCCTTTAGCTCTTTTAGAAAGACTAAGCATAGTGGTTCAAGTTTTTCTATTCTGCTAATTATTTCTGCTATGTGGGCCATAAATTATATTTATTTCATTTCTTTCTTTCTAATTTCTTCTCTCAAGATTCTTATTTCTCTTTTAAACTACTCTGGGACATTCTGCTATGGTTCTATGATTTTTGAGGAATTCACAAGGTTCTTGTTTTATCAGGTGTTGGTTCAATTTCCATTGTCTTGAAAAATGTATTTGGACAGGTTTGTAATCTTTTGGATTTGAGAGACTCATCTTCTCTTTTAATTTGAATATCTTCTTTGTTGATTTATTGGCTTGTGTTCTAGGTTTTAAATTTAATTTTCTTCCTCTTGAAATCTTTGGTAGTTTTAGTCATTCTCCCAACCCTTGCATTCCTCTGTTGTTCACTTTCTGATCCTTTTCCCCAGGGCTGGACCACAACCCTATTCAACCTGCTCTCATGTTGAAGAATTTACTTTTGACCAACCTCAGTCCCTGTACCAAGTAGCTTTTGTGTGTGTAGGACTGGCCTCAGCTACATTCTGGGCTCCTTTTCTTTAGGCTCAGTGTAGCCACACACTGACCTTTCCTAGTCCTTTAGTTCTTTGTTCTTTAGTTCTCTGACTGGATTGAATCAGTATCTATGACTTTTTCAGGGTTAAGGGAGGGTCAAGTGGGTGTTCTGGGCAGCTTCTGATTCCTTTGGGGTTCTCTAACCTAGGGGCCACTCCAGGCAGAGGAAAACATGCCTTTGTTCCCCATCCTCCCCATGGCTGGGCAGAGTCAATTTCTACTGTTCCTTGCAATAGAATAATGGAGGAAGGTCAACAGTGGGGTATACCAGGAGACTATCTGTGACAGCATGGAAATCCTCAAGTGGGCCGGAAAATACTTGACAATTGGTTTGTGTGCCCTGCCAGAACACAGAGACTGGTTGCAGAGGGAGAATGTCTTAGAGGGCATTCTCCACTCTCAAGTCATGACTATTGAGTGAATAAATGAATCAAGAAGCATTTATTCAGTGCTGACTATATGCAAAGCTGTGTTCTGGGGATCTTACAAGTAAAAGAATAAGACAATCCCTGCTCTCAAGGAGTTCACATTCTAATGGAGGGAGATAATATATAAAGAAGGTTTCAACTACAAGTCAGATGGGAAGGTGACATGGTCCTTAGGATGCAGTGGCAAGGCAGATGATAATGAACCTTCTTTAGTGTCATTTCCATTGACAAAATCATGTGGAGAAGGGAATACAACATTTTCCATCTAGAGCTTGTTGTGTGGCCTTATTTTCTGAACAGGACTCTAAAGCCAAGCATGAGCAGCTTTCCAGAGGAATGCTACTGTGAACAGCTTTTCAAGGTTCTGTTTACACAGTATAGTAAACACTCTATTTATTCAATAACAAATCAGAGCAAAACATTCACAGAAAATCAAGGTACAGCATTCACAACAATTTATCACCAAAATGGCCATAGTTTTCCCCACAGTGGTCACATAGTACAAAGTACAATCATTTGGTCAATCAATCACTTAGTAACTCAATCATTCAATCAACTCAATCATTCAATCATCTTGCCTCCTTAAGGGTCACAAAATACAGTAGTCAAAGTTCTCCACTCATGGGGCACACTAAGTTACAATATGAGTCACTACTCAGCACTCTCTTAAGGGGTAGTGTGAAATACACAGGCCATCCACCCCTCAGTCACAAATAAGTTACAATTTTAAGGTCATAAGTAAGTTACAACTTCAATCAGTCACTACTCAGTATCCACGGAGAGATCTCTTCATCTTGACCCAAAGTAGGTTCCCAGATTCCCTGGATCCCCTTCCATGGTCCTAGCTCCTAGCTGGATTCACCAAAGTGTTACCTGGGTTCAAAGGCAGACAGCTCCCAGTTCCTTGTCCAGCTCTGCATGCAGTTTCTGTTCCACGCTGAAACTCACAGTGTCCAGTCCACCTTAAATCCTCCACAGTCTCTGTTCCTGGGAAGTCAAGGGTTAACAAGGCCACAAACAGACAAAATACCAGCACTACAGTCATGCTTCCTCAATCTTCTGCAGGTGGCTGGTCCTCGGAAATCCCCAGCAGCTTGGCTGGCCCCTGGACCCAGCAGAAGTTTCAGCTGGTTCCCAGAATCAAAATCACTTCATTCAGGTTCTCAAAATAAAAATCATTCTCTCTAGCCTGGGCCTCTCTTCCTCAGCCTCCAGAACCTGGCTCCAAAAAGATCTGTTTGACCCAGCAGGGGCTTCTCCTTATATACATATGGAAATAGCTCCTTCCTGTTTCAGCCATTTCTCGTTTCAACCCCTTCCTGTTATGTCAGCAACAGGGGTTCATACCTTCTGCTTCTTTAACAGAGGCTTTCTTTAACAGATTAATTACTAAGTGCTAGGTACCTATTAGCTTTGCCAATACAAAGAGATCAAATTACATTACTATTACAAGGACTTCTGACATTGGGGGTGATGTCTTGACTTGTGCCTGAATTAGATTTAAAGGAAACAGAGTTACACAGTCGTCTACCTCACTCTCTCTTCCAGAGTTGTGGTAGTCCAATGGCAAGACAAAAGTCAAGACAACCAGTGATGGTCTGAGATGCCATGGAAGACCATGGCATCTTCAATGTCTGACCAAGCTCTAAGTGTTTCATGGTACCTGCTTTGGCTGCCTTTATGGCCTTTGGAATAAATTGCTCTCACCCATCCATTCTGTAGGGAAATCTTCACATGTTTGGGGTAGACATCTCTTTACCTCATCAATGGGTCTCAGGCCTGTTGGTTAGCCTCAACCTGGTTTAGCCCATTTGCAGAGATGGTTTTATGGGGGTGTGGTTACTGTGCATGCTACAGTTTCTTGGAGCCACAGGTGAGAGTTGGGAAAAGGGTGGATACCAAAGATGGATGAGTAGCCCTGAAAAGGACTTGGCAAGCCCTCATACCAGAGGTCCTCTTGGAACACTCCATACACCCCAAGGAGGATGATGATGATTTGACTCCCCTGGCATAGACTGCCTCCTCTTTCCCTCAGGCTACTTTGTTAGGCTCCTTACTTTCTTGTAGGGTTTTTGTTGTTCAGTAATGTCTGACTCTTCATTACCCCATGGACCACAGCACTCCAGGCCCTTCTATCTTTTACTATTTTTGTCCAAATTCATGTTCATTGTTTCCATGTCACTGTCTATCAATCTCATCCTCTGCCATCCCCCTTTCCTCTCACCTTCAATCTTTCCCAACATCAGTGATTTTTCCAATGAGTTCCATCTTCTCATTATGTAACCAAAGTATTTTATGCTTCAGCTTCACTATTTGACCTTCCAATGAATAGTCTGAATTAATGCCTTTAAGTATTGACTGATTTGATCTCCTTGCTGTCCAAAGGACTCTAAAAGTCTTCTCTGGTACCATAATTTGAAAGCATTGATTCTGCGATGCTCAGCTTTCCCTGTAGTCCAACTCTCACAGCCATACATTGCTACTGGGAAAACCACAACTTTGACTATACAGATCTTTGTCAGCAAGTTGATGTCAGAGCTATAAGTGCCCTACTTCTGGTGCATAATTCTTCTCTTGGGGCATTTTGGAGAGTTATTTGAGGCTGGACAAAATTATCTAATCATACATCTTGTTGGTCATGTCTCCTAGAACTCCAATCTCCATTTCTTAAGATGCAGTTTGCATCTGCTTTCCTTCCTGTTATAAAGCTGGTTTTTCTAAGATAAATCGGGCTAACCGTTGCTTTGCTGCTCTAAAAGTGTTGCATAACTTGAAGCAGAAGCATGGAGAGAAGCAGTAAAGGGAACTACCCAGAAGGAGAGAGATTTTTTTTTTTTTGCAACTACTAGGACATTTCCTGGCTGGGAGACAGAGCTGAACAAAAGAGAGTTATTGATTCACATTTAATAGCTTTCCAGAGCAGGAAGAAAAATGTGGACCCAGGCAAACAGTGTAATAGCTTTGGTAGGGGATGGAGACCGGAAGGCTGTGACTAGTACGCTAGGTGGTACTTGAATCATTTCCCTTTCTCGTTGTTTATTCTCCCTGCCCCCAGACTGGGTTGAAAGGAAAACCAAGTCACACCTGAAGAGCAAATCTGAGGGAGTCTCTGGAGAAGAAGTCTCTGGGAATAGAGGAAGTGATTGGGGGAAAGAGTAGAATGATGGGAACAAAAAGGAGAGAGTCAATAGCCTTTCTTAACCACACAACAGCCCCCATCCCCATCCCCACACCACTGCTATTCCAACACAGGAACGAAACAACCCCTTCCCTCAATGAACTTATATTTTATAGGGAGGAGTTACAGGTGAGGAAGTCAATTTGTGCTCAGGAAGTACATTAAAAATATGAACAAAACAGATTTCAAGTTAATTTTTGAGCAGGGAGCCCTAATAACTGGGGTTATGTAGAAAAACTTCTTATAGGAAATAACATTTAAACTGAGCTTTGAGAGCATCTAAGGATTATAAGAAATGGAATAGAAGAAAATTCCAAGCACTGAGGGGTAATTGAGGGATAATTTGTCAAAAAACATGGAAGAGATGGAGTGTCAGATGTAAGAACAGCAAGTAGGTCAGTTTGACTAAAATATAGAGTGTATGGGAAGAAGTAATATGTGGTCATCTTGGAAAGAGGTTGCTTGTCAGATTGAGAAATTCATACTTTACCTCTAAGGCAACAGGGAGCCACAGAAGACTCTTGAAAAGAAGAGTGTATATGTGTATGCGTATATATAGAGAGAGAGAGAGAGAGAGAGAGAAAGAGACATATGCATATATATATACATACACACATATATATGTATATATAAACACATACATATATGTAGATAAGTAACAGTGAACTCTAATAACTCCAAGATAATACTGATATCTGTAAAGAAATACAGTTGTAATAAGTAAACATTATAGGCAAAATACAATGTTAATAATTTTACAGGAAATCAAAATGGCTTTTCTAAACTAAATAAAAAATAAAATAAAAGTAAAACATAATTTCATAATATCAGAATTTCAAAGCTAGAAGGGAACTTAGCACTCAGTAGTACTTATTGTTTCTGCTCTGTGTAGGGCACTACACCAGACCCTAGGGATATAGAGACAATGAATGGAAGAAACCTTTCCCTACGTAATATCCCCTCATCTGCCGTAACTAAAATGTAAGCTCCTTGGGAGCAGGTATGGTTTCAACTTTGTCTTTGTATCTGCTGCAACTTGCACAGTGTCTGAGACAGAAATGGTTAATAAATGCTTGATCAATTATTTAAAAGAGAGACAAGATAAGGAGAGTGCCTGTGTTTTAGGAACATCAGCTTAGTAATTAAATGTGTGAAAGATGGATTAGGGAAGGAAGAGTCTGAATATAGAAAGACTGAATAGAAGGCTCTTGTAGTAGTCCAGGCAGGATGTGGAAAGGGACAGAATTAGAGTGCTTATGGTGGAAAGAGAGAGAAGATAACAAATGTTCTGAAATTAAAATCCAAAAGACTTGGCAAATGATTGGATATGAGCTACATTCCAGTCTAATGGAATTATTTGACCTTTCCTAAATGACCTCTGGTTTCCCACTTCTGCACATTTGCCCATGCTGCTCCCTCCAGCATCTCTCCCTTTCAAAGACCTGCCCACACTTCAAGGCCCAGCCCAGATGCTCCCTGAGCATTTAGGTCTTTACCTGATTCTCTAACATTGCAACAGGAAGTAATCTCTCTGTCCTCTAAAGGCCTGCATCACTTTGGATAACCCCTATGTGATTTAAGACTCATTATGTGATATAATAAACATTTAGTCAATGTTTATTTAGTAATAAATTTTAAATAAATTTATAATTTATTAATTAATATAATTTAATAAATGCTTATTGATTGATTTTATGTTTCTACTAACAAGGAAAGAACTGGAAACAAAGCTACTATTCGAACAATCCCTGAATTTGGCCTTCATCTTCTCCTTGCTGGTCTATTAGGAAATCTTTTAATGCAGACAGGTAGGACAACTCAGTTTCTTCATATATAAAACGATGAAGTTTGAATTGAATGATCTCTAAGGTACCTCATACTGTTACTCTAACAGTCTACAAATCTAAAACTTGGGTCAAAAGAATTCTAATCTTGGCTTCTTTCTTCCTTCCTTTAAGAGGCAGAGTAGGAGCAGCTAGGTGGTGGAGTGGATAGAGCACCATCCCTGGAGTCAGGAGGATCTGAGTTAAAATACATCTTCAGACATTTACTAATTGTGTGACCCTGGGCAAGTAGCTTAACCCTGATTGTCTCCAAAAAAAAAAAGAGGCAGAGTGATATAGGCTCAGGAGGGCTCAATTTGGAGGCTGAGGAGCTGATTTCAAATCCTTGCTGTGCTAGAACTCAATTCCTCTGGCTCCAAATTCAGTTCAAATCCTTGCTCTGCTTACTGCCTATAGGACTTTAGACAAGATGCTTAACTCTGGAACTTAGTTTCCTGATCTTTGACTGGAGGGCAGGGCCATGGGCTCCACAACCTTCTTTTCCCAGGAAACTCATCATTGGGAAATCTTATTATGCTGCAAGATTGAATCTGCCTGATCTTCACATCTCACCCACACCCTCTGATCTTCTGACTGGACTCTTGGAAAGGAGGGCAGGGCCATGGATTCCAGGGCCTCTATTAAAGAGGGCGTTCACCACAGTCTTCTCCCCATTTCCCACCAACTGTACCACTTTGAGACTTCTTTGGACTCTTCCATCATGCTCTTGTGCTTAGCATAATGCCAACACACAGCAGGCTCTAAATAAATGTATTGACCAACAGATCTGTAAAATGGGCAGACTGGCCTTGTAGATCGTGAAGGCACAGAAGTACTGCTGCCAGGCGCTTTAAAAAGTGGAGTTTATTATAAGAAAAATAGAGTCATTTAAATGGCTTTCCCAGGAACCCCCAAACTGACTCTTTACCAGAAATGTACCCAGCAACAACTAATCCCTACAAAAATGTAACTTTTGGCTCTCACTAGTGATTAGTGGCTTCTGGGCTGACCTTCAGCCAGCCCCTGGATCTTTCCTAGCCAATGCAGGGCCTCCTGGGTATATGGGCACGAAGCCCATGTCTGGCTTCCTCTCTCCCTAGCAGCAACAACATCTGATGTCTCTGACCTAGTGAAAGCCTTTCTTTGCCTGCCCCAGAGAGAGTTTTGATTGGCTCCTGCTGTGGTGACCTCATCCTCTTCCAACTTTGGGGCTGTTCCCACTTCCCACAGGGTGCTCCTTCAACCAGGGGGTTTCCTTCTGGCCTTCTTTCTTCACAAGTTCCCCCTCACGTGGCCCCTCTGCACTCTCCTCTCTGGCCTGACTTCCCTCTGCAATACTAGAGGACTTCTGGATGAATGCCTACAAAATACAAGTTTCTTGAGCTCAGTTCATACCTCTCCCACCTCCTGATTTCTGTTGTCCTTGGGACCTCTTCAGCATTTGCCCCAGCTCCAACACCCTATGGATCATTAATACCTGGTGCTCTCTTCTGAGGACCCCTATAACCCCCACAGTTTCAGAAGGAAGGGCTTTTATTACAAAGTCTTTTTGTCCTTGAAAACTGCTTCACAGGTGTTGCAGAATTAATTGTGCAGAAATTCTGGGTGTGTGTGCGTGGGTGTGTGTGTGTGTGTGTGTGTGTGTGTGTGTGTGTGTAAAAGAACTACAGTTATCCCTTCCATAATGTGGGGGCCTAGGGCTACAGCACCCACTTGATCTGGAAAATTCATGTAAAAATTTTTGGCCCTCTCTTCATAGCAGAGAAGTCTGAATTTTTTCTTTTATGGGTGTTTACAGTAGCTTATTGTAAAATGTGGGTTAAGTACTTGGTCACAGGCTCTGTGCCGTCCGCTGGCTTTTGAGTGTCGTTTGCGGCTTCCACGAAACTCCAATTTAATTTCTTACGCTGACCCGCAATACGTCAAAACCGCAATGAGGAAAGTTGTGATGTGGAAGGAATGTGAAGATTCTTTCTGGTGGAAAGCATGAGCGAATGTGGAAGGATTCTAGAGTCTCATCTCTACCATTTAAAGTCCTGCTTCGTCTTGAAAACCAAGAATGAATGCTATACCTGCCACACAGTCTTCCCTTTTCCCTCAGTCAGACAGGATCTGTCCTGCCCCAGAGGATTATCTGAATGATAGTCACCATCACATTTATATAGCGTTTTAAGGTTTGTGAAGAACTTTACACATACCTAACTTGTATGACAAATATGATCTACTATGCATGTACTACTATTATTATTACTGCTAATCATGACGTTATTACTAACAATATTATCTGCTACGCATTTTTGGTACTATATGTAACGATAGCAAATATTTGTATAGCCTTTTAATCTTTGCAAAGCATTTTGTATAGGGGCGGCTAGGTGGCAGTGAATAGAGCACTGGCCCTGAAGTCAAGAGGACCTGAGTTCAAATATGACTTAACACTTACTAGCTGTGTGACCTTGGGCAAGTCAACCCCAATTGCCCTGCCTTCCCCCTCCAAAAAGCAAAAAAAAAAATTTGCATATATTAGCTCATTTGACCCTCTCAGCAGCCAGATGAGGTAGGTGCTATTATTGTCCCCATTTTATGGATAAGGATACTGAGGCTGAGACAGGTTAAGTGACTTGCCCAGGGTCACATAGCTAGCAAGTTTCTGAGACAAATTCAGGTCTTCCTGACTCCACATCCAGCATTCTATCATCCTATACCACATTCCCTCTGTTCTTTGGGACTTATTAGAGCAGTGGTTCTCAACCTTCCTAATGCCACAGCCCTTTAATATAGTTCCTCAGGATGTGGTGACCCCCAACCATAAAATTATTTTTGTTGCTACTTCATAACTGTAATTTTGCTACTGTTATGAATTGTAATGTAAATATCTGATATGCAGGATGTATTTGCATTGTTACAAATTGAACATAACCCACAGGTTGAGAACCACTGTATTAGAAGCATCTAGGTGGTATAATGGATAGAGCACCAGACTTGGAGTCAGGCAGACCCAAGTTTTAATCCTGCCTCAGAAACTTACTAGCTGTGTGACCCTGGGTAAGTCATTTGATCGCTATCTGCTTCAGTTTCGTCACCTGTAAAAGGGGGATAACTGTACCTACCTCCCAGAGGTGTGAGAATAAGATCAGACAATATTCCTAATACTCCTTGCAAACCATGAAATGCTATATGAATGTTAGCAATCACCTCCCTCCTTGAGCTATAAACTCCTCAAGAGAAGAGACTGTCTGTGGCAAGGACGTGAGCCTTGGTCATTGTGGCATCATTGCCAGTGGCAGCTTCGCAGAATGTGGAGAGTTGGTGGAGAGATGAGATTGGATATTTTGTGGTTGATGGGAAGGAACCAACAAAGATTTTTGAGCAGAGGAATGATGAGACCATCTGTATGAATAAAAGAAAAATTGTCCTGGCAACAGTATGAAGGAAGGGAGATAAGGGGGAAGAGGAAAAGCAACAAGTATTTGTTAAGTACCTACTATGTTCTGGGAACTGTGCTGAAGGCCTTAGGAATACTATCCCACTTAATCCTCTTAACAACCCTGGGAGACAGGTGCTACTGTTATCCCCTGGAAATTGAGGCAGAGATTAAATTACTTGCCCAGGGTTACATGCATACATTTGAACTCAGGGCTTCCTAACTCCAGACCCGGTGCTCTCTCTCCTGTGCCCCCTGGGAATAAGGGATGTAGGAATAAAGGCCTATATGAGGGTGATGGCACAAAAATGAAGGGTAAGGACATATAGGAGAGATGCAAACCTGCAATGGTGATAGCTTATTGTATTTCAGAGGTGAAGGCCAGGTAACCCTAAGGTTATTAACTTGAAATCAACCAATAATCAATCAATAAACATTTATTAAGCACCTACTATATGCCAGGCACTGTGCTAAGTAAGCTCTTGGGGTAAAAAAAAAGAGGCAGAAGACAGTCCTTGCCCTCAAGGGCATTGCAATCCAATGGGGGAGATAACACGGACACCCACAAATACGAGGCAAGCTAGCTGCAGAATCAATGGAAAATAGACGATGGAGGGAAGACATGAGAATTAAAAGGATTTGGTGAAGGCTTCCTATAAAAGATGGGATTTCTGTTGGGACTTACAGAAAGCCACAGAAGCTAGCAGGCCGAGCTGAGGATGGAGAACATTCCAGACATGGAGGACAGCCAGAGAAAATGCCCACATCTTGTTGGTGGAGCAGCCGAGAGGCCAGTGTAACTGGACTGAAGAGTGGGTGATTGGGAGTAAGAAGTGAGAAGACTGGAAAAGTAGATGGGTGCTAGGTTCTGAAGGGCTTCAAAGGCCAAACACAGCATTCTATATTTGATACTGGAGGTCATAGGGAACCACTTGGGTTTATTGAGTAGGGAAGTGACGTGATCAGACCTGTGCGTTAGGAAAATCACTTTGGTGGCTGGATGGAGGATAGACTGGAGTGGAGAGAGTCATGCATGAGGTGGGCAGACCCATTAACAGGCCATTACAATAGTCCAGGCATGAGGTGATGAGGCCCTGTACCAGCCAGATCTGTGACAGTATCAGAGCAGAGAGGGAGGCAAATACAAGGGATGTTGCAGAGGTAAAATCTATAGTCCTTGGCTACAGCTTGGGGCAGGGGGGTGGGGGGGAAGATAATGAAAAGTCCAACAAAACTTGAGGCAGGAGTAGGGGGAAAGATAATGAGTTCTGTTTGAGACATTTTTAGTTTGAAAGATAGGGTTAATGACATTGTTGTAAATTTCTTCCTGTCCGCCCAGACCACCACAATCAGAAGGAGAAGGAGGTTGAGAGTGAATGATAATAAATTTGGTTTTTGACATGTAATTCCGTGGGTACCCTCTCTTGGGTCTTCAGACAAGCCACCGCAAATTTAGGGTACTCTTTTGGTCTGGGTCCACTCACAATCACAGCTTACAAGTTGTCACTATCTCTTAGGGTTCTCTTCTCTTTTTCATTAGTCAACCAGAAGATAAAATTATGTCTAAGCAAAGACATCTAATGAAATGGCAAAAATGCAGCTGTAGATCTGTCATCCCCTTTGTTCCCCAAAGAAAAAGCTAGAGGTTGCTCCCCCCCACAAAAAAATATCGCATACCACGAATGGGAATGGTAACATAAGGATCACATGTAGTGAACATATGTGGCCAGAATACATACAGAGGGATATTCCTGTATGGAACACTTCTG
This sequence comes from Pseudochirops cupreus, assembly GCA_028627135.1. Taxonomy (NCBI): domain Eukaryota; kingdom Metazoa; phylum Chordata; class Mammalia; order Diprotodontia; family Pseudocheiridae; genus Pseudochirops; species Pseudochirops cupreus. Next base: position 477,684,653 of record CM053580.1, read on the forward strand.
TCAAGCAGCAATTCAAGCTTTTAACCTTGCAGGTCTGTTGACTAATATCTTCTGCTGATCTCATCATGCTGTCCTAGGTTGGGCCTGCTCCCTATGGTATTATACGTTCCCACTGCTCACCTCTTCTTTCTCTCTTAGGCTCTCTTGGCTGTTTTCCCTGATGCCACTTTCTCAGATTCAGTCTCTAATCCCTAGTCTTCAGTCCAAAATCAGTCAGTAAATATTAATTAAGCATCTATTGTGGGTCAGGCACTGTGCCAAGTTCTAGAGATGAAAAGGGAAAAGGCAGTCCCTGCTCTCATGGAGCTCACAGTGCGATAGGGGAGGCAACATGGAAACAACTATTTGTAAGCAAGTTATATGCAAGATAAATTGAAAATAGTCAACAAAAGGAAGGCGCTGGAATTAAGGGGATCAGGAAAAATTTCCTCTGGAAGGTAGGATTTTAGTTGAGACTTGAAAGAAGCTAGGATAGCCAAGAGGCAGATATGAGGAATATATTAAAATTTTATCTTCTTCTGGTCTTCCAATGACCTCTCTCCTTTCCAATCAGTGTACTAATGTTGCTCAGCATTTCAAAAGTGTCTGACTCAGGAGTGGCTAAGTGTTATACTGAATAGAGCACTGGCCCGGGAGTCAGGAGGACCTGAGTTCAAATCCAGCCTCAGACACTTAACACTTGCTAGCAGTGTGACCTTGGGCAAGTCACTTAACTCCAATTGCCTTCCCCCCTCCAAAAATCTCAACAAAAAAAAGTGTCTGACTCTTCATGACCCCCATTTGGGGTTTTCTTGGCAAAGATACTGGAATGGTTTGCCATTTCCTTCTCCAACTCCTCTGTTGAAGAGGTGACCCTTTTCCTTGCTGCAGCATCTACTTGTGCCTTTGATATCATCCCTTTCTCTCTCCTTCAGCAGCATCTAGCTCCATCTCAGCCTCCCTACAATTGTCATCCCCCCCTCCACTAATTTTCAGCCTCTCCCTTCTGCTACCTCCAAATGGATCCAAGTCCTTGAAAAGTTTTCATTTGATATCACCTTTCTTTCAAGCTATCATGTTATTTCTTTCTTCCCTTTCAAAGATACTCCTAGAAAAAGCCACCTGTCTTCCTTGTCCTCACTCCTCACCCCTCAGTCCCTTGCAATCTGGCTTCTGACCTCATTCAACTGAAACTACCCTCTCCAAGGCTCGCAATGACCTCAGGGGCCGAATCCAGTGATCTTTTTCAGTTCTCTTCCTTCTTGACATCTCTGCTGCATTTTCCATTGTTGCTCACCCTCTCCCCCTGGATACTATTTCCTCCCTCATTTTTGAAGACACTCCTCCCAGTTCTTTCATCTGTCTTTCATCACTTCTTAGGGGTCTTTCTTGCTGGGTCGTCCTCCATGTTTCACATCATAACCCTAGCTGTATCCCAAGGCTCTGTTCTTTTCTCTTTCTTGGTGCTCTCATCCATTTGCAAGGATTCAATAAACTGAGACGACCCTCAGAAGTATGTATCTAATCCTAGTTTCTCCCATGAGCTCTAGTCCACATCACCACAACTGCTATACGTTATTTCCGACTGAATTACCACAGACATCTCAAATTCAATATGTCCAAAACAGAACTGAGTATCCTCCTCCCCCCATCCCTAAAACTATTTCTCTTCCTAACTTCTTTCTTTCTTTTCCTTCTCATCCTTCCAGTGACCCAGGTTGAAAACTGGAGTTACCTTTCCATTCAAGTTATCCCCACTCCAATGCCAGCCTTCATAGACTTTAAGCCTCTTTTTTGTTCTCAGCATCTACCCCCTCCTCTCTTCAATTAATCCTCTATGCAATAGTCAAATTAACGTTCCTAAAGCTGAGATCTGATTGTGTCAGTTCGTAGCTAAATAAACTCCAGTAGTTCCTTATTGCCGTTAGAGCAAAATATAACTCCCTCTGCTAGGTACTTAATGCCCTTAATCGCCCTACCTTTGCAGGCTTGTTTACATCACTCTTCCACACATACTCTACATTCCAATCAAACTGGCCTGCTGGCTGTTCCTCATATGTCATGTTTTCATATCTTCATGCCTTCACACAGCCTGTCCTTCATGTCTGTACTGTGTTGCTTTTTAGAATCCACAGCATCAAAGAGGGTCAAGTTAAATGTCAAGTTAAATGTCACCTCTCTATACAAGGCTTTTCTTGATATTGCTAGTTTTTGGTGCCCTTCCCTGCTACCTGAGAAATTTCTTTGTATTTCACTCAGCATCTCCTTCTTTGAGCTATTCTCTGCCCTCACCCCCCAGTCTTGGCATTCACGACTCTATAAGTTGGTCCCAAGAAGCGTGACTGCTTTTGTACCCTTTGGGTCCGCCCTCCTATACTATAGCTCACAAGACCCCACAGGTGAGTTAACCTTAAATAGTTGGCCAACAGACACAATTAACTCAAAGCAAAGACACCTACTAAGCTGGCAAAGTGCAGTAGATACAAAACATTTCTCTCCAAAAACCTAGGATATGCCCTCCCAGAAATATAGACAGTATCATTTGGAAGAGAAGGCACAAAGAATTAACAGTACAATGGCAAATATTTGGGAGACACACGGCCAAGGCAACTCGTCTCCTGCTGGATCTAGGGCCCTGATGTCTTCTTTCTCATGGTTCTCCCCCTTGGGCACACTATCTCTGGGGTCTGTGTGTGTGTGAAGGGGGTCACTTAGCTGAGATTCCTGTATTTTCTCTCTGCAGCTCAATTCTTGAATCCATAGTCAGATCTTTTCTCTGCTGCCAAAAGAGAGACCTTATTCCTTTCTACTTGGAATACTGTTTCTCTCCAGGCCTGTTTATCTCCATGTTTGCCACTAGATTGTGAGCTCCTCGAAACAGAGCGCTTGGGGAGTAAGGGAGGTTGGCCTCTTTTTGTTTCGAGCTCAGCACTCGTGACTGGCACATAGTAGGCACTTAATATTTATTGATTGATCATCCTCCAGAGTCAGTCTCCCTGATGGATATGTCTCATCTGTGTCTCAAACTCTCTTAAACTGAGGGCCACAGTATGAAGGGCCACCCAGGGTGTGGCCTTTCTTTTGGCCCAGTCAGGGGTCAGGCTCCTTTCCAGTTCTAACTAGGAGAAAGCCTTCCGGACTCAGAAAGGGATAACAGAGCATTAACACAATTTTGCAATTCATTAACATATTAATACCTCCTGGCCTCTTTTATCTGCCCCCAGTTTTTCAGGATTATCTCCTCTTCCAGAGTGGCGACCCAGTCCCTCCACCACTCCCACTACATTTGTATCTATTTGTACACGGTTCCCTTGAATGGAAAGGCTTTTCCTGAATGGCAGAGATTGTTTTGTTTTGGGTTTCGAATTTCCAGGGCCTAGCACTTTGCCAGAGCTTAACGAATGCTTATTGAATTAATTAATAGAATACACTTTTTACCAGACTTCATTAGGTATGTTCCATTCCTGGCCAATTGCCCATCACAACTGCTTCTGAAAGTCCTGGGTTAGAATTCCAAATTCTGTTTTCCAACACCACTTCTTAACTTGCTTTTCCTTTTTTTATATTTTTTTCTCTTCTGAAGTCCTTATCTTGTATCAGTAGCCATGAGGAAAATACCTTTTTCCTTAAAAAAAAAATTTCTAACAGCTCTTTCTTGGTTCCTTGTGGTGGCACATTTGTTCCCAGAGAAATCAATAGAAGTGAGTCATAGCTGTCAGGTTTGACAAGTTTGGAGAGGTTCCCCATTATATTCTGGACACCTGCCTTAGGAAGATGGCATACTCCCTATTGTTTATAACAGGTTTGTGTGTGGCCACCCCAGAAACCTTCAGAAGGGAGCTGCCAACCACCAGGAGTCATGTCTTCTTCCTTGGAGCAGTATTGCATGTCTTCTCTCCTAAATGGACCTAGTAGATGCTCCTCCTCATTTCTTGTAAAACCAGAAGCTGCTTACCTCATGAGGGTTTAGCAACTGGGTGGTATAGTGAATAGAACATGAGATCTGGTGTCAAGGAGACTTGAGTTCAAATCCTCAGTCCCTCGTTAGCTGTGTGACAGAAGGCAAATCACTTAATCTCTCTTGGCCTTCATCTCCTCATCTGTAAAATAACAAACTGGCCTCCCCTCTAACTCCTCATTTATTGCCTGCATTTCACTCTCCACGCATTCATCAATACCTTGCTCAGCTTCCATCCTCACCATTCTTCTCAAAGAGTCTTCCCCAAAATGAGTGATCACCAGTTTGTTGCTCAATCTCAAGACTTTTTTCTGGCCTCTTCATCTGTGTGTGACTTTTGCAATACTCGCAGTCACCATCTTGATACCTCCAACTCTACTCTTTCTCCCTCTCTTTTCTTGCACTGAATATGATGATTTTATCAGTGGTATACAGTCTAGTACTCTGCTTCTCCCTTCTTTTCCAGGATATGATACAGGATATGAATGGGACACAGGATCACCAGTATAGGGACATAGGTTAGGGAGGTGGGCTTTTTTTGGCTGGGGCTGAAGACTCATGGCTTTCCACTTTACTCCTAGGAGGCCATGTAGACCATGAGATCTCCTACGTGGTTGCTATAACCATACCAAGAAACGAGATTGACAAAATGGTCATTAAGGGCAATTTCAATGTCAACATCGAAGGTAGACAAATTGATGTCACTGTTAAAAGTCACAGAATACAGTCTGGTCCTCTGTAGTCCAAGATACCCTTCAAGGATCCTTCTGATAGGTGTTTAACCACTTTCATGATATTATCATATTTGGCAGGTTTCTCCAAGCAGCAAGTCAGGTCTACAACAGATACGCTGAGACTGGGAACATAGAAAGCCAGGCTTGTGAGCTTTTTACTCTCAGGTTTGACCTGTAGGCAAGGTCTACGACCTTAGAAGCACCAGTGGAAGAACGTTTTGTGTAGCACCATGCCCATCATGCCACAGCTTGCCAGAGAAGTCATCTACTGTCTTCTGGGTAGGAGTAATGGCCTGGGTTATTGGTCGTGAGTCCTTCCACAATGCCAAAGTTGTTATGAATGACCTTAGCCAAGGGGGCCAAGTAATAGATAGTACAGCAGGCATTACTTACAATCTTGAGGGAATTATCCTATTTCTTGTGGTTCACTCCCATCATGAATATAAGGGTATCAACAGAAGGGGCAGAGATAATGACATGTTTGGCTCTACCCTTCAGTTGAGCCCTAACCTTTTGTGTTCCGGTAAAGACACCAATAGAATGTACCATATACTCAGTTCTAGCATTTCTCCATTCAATATTGGTGGAATTCTGCTCCCAGAAGATGATAATGGCTTTTTCATTGATTCCCAGCTTTCCATTCTCAGTCTTGATAGTGTCCTTGAACTTGCCATGAGCAGAAATCATATTGGAACATAAAAACCATGTAGTTGAAGTCAATGGATGGATTACTGATGGCCACAATGTCTACTCCACCTGAGTTGAATGCACTCCTAGTCACCACAAGTCCAATACAGCCAAATCTGTTGACACTGACCTTCACCATCTTGTCTCAGGAATGCAGCTTCAGCATTGAATCCTGACACTGAGCTTAGGAGAAGAACTGAGAGCCAATTCTCTTCTATTACCTTCACTGATGTGGTTTTCTTTTTCTTTCTGAAGCCTCTTTCAGACGTCCCAAGCTGTTATCTCATTCTCTAGCCCCTCCTAAAATGTGGATAACACCCAAGGTTCAGCCTCTGGTCTCTTCTCACTTCAAACTCTCCCTCTCCCTTCCAGAGTCAATCTATTCCCATAGCTCTAATTATCATATGTAAATAACTCCCATATCTTTGTTTTCATCTCCCACCTATCCCCAGAGCACTCACGGTATATTACCAAATATTGACCAGCTATCTCCATCTAGATAACCTACTTGTATTTAAAATTCAACATATTTAAAACTAGACTCATTATCATCTTCCTCAAAACCTTCTCACTCTTTTTTTCAATTTCTATCAATAGCACCACCATATTCTCAGTCATCCAGGCTTATAACACTAGAGACACTTTGAGTCCTCTCCCCAAGACCCTACATATCTGATAGGTTGTCAATTCCTACAGATTCTGGCTCCACAATATTTCTTGCATCTATTCTCACTTATCCAATCCTACAGTAATTCCACTGGTTTCTGTCCTCATCTCTTCTCATCAGGACAGTCATAACAACATCCTAACTGGTTTTCCTGCCTCTATTCATCCTTCTTCCATCTTTCCCGGCACTCCCTGAATCTTCCTAATGTGCCACCTTGATCACATTACTCTTTTATCAATAATCAATCAATTAAATATTTATTAAGCATCTCATGTGCAATTCTACTCAAAACTTTCAGAGGCTCCCCACTGCCTGCCAAATAAAGCATTGCGGCACTTGAAGTTTTCCACAACCTTGTTCTAACCTACATTTCTGAACTCATCATTTCCCTTCATACAGCTCATGATCTTAACCAAACTGGACTACTACATGTACTTGTTCTCATCCTCTGTTCTCCTTTGCTCACCCCAATTGTTGTTGTTTGTCTTTTGTTTTGGAAGAGGACCAGTGACATCATAGGGTAATGTCTTGACTCCTGTATGAATTGGATTTAAGTGAGGAAGAGTTGCACAAAGTTGTCAGCCTCACTCTCTCTTCCAGAGTCATGGGAGTCCAGTGGCAGGATAAGAGTTAAGATAACTGGCAATAGCCCAGGATGCAGTGGGTGACCTTGGCATCTTCTATGTCTGACCAAGTTCTAAGTGTTTCAGCCACCTACATGGCCTTTGGAACAAATTGTTCTTATCTGTCCATTCCACAGGGGGAAGTCACATGCTTGGATGGATATCACGACCCCTGTCCCCCAACTGCTGACAGGTTTGTGGCCCTTCCACTACCCTCAACCTGGTTTAGTCCATCTGCTGAGATGGTTTACCTGGGTGTAACTGCTGTGCATGGTACAGCTTCTTGGAGCCACAAGTGAGAGTTGATTGAAGGTGGGCATCAAAGGTGGATGAACAGCTCTGGGCCTGGCAAGCCCTCACATCAGAGGTGCTAGTCCTCCTTGAACACCCCATGCATCCCATTCCTTGGGCCTGACATGAACTGCTTCTCTACAGCCCAGCCCCTGCTCCTGGTTCCCATTTCCTTTGGCTGAAGCTCCTCCTCTTCTTCAAAAGCTCAATTTAGGGGCCACTCCCTCTTTGAAACCTTCCCTGACTGGCCTCCCTCACCCTAACCCTTCCTGGGTAAAGATGACCTTTTTCTTTCCAAATTTTGAATAGTAAGTAGTTTTGCTTTGCAATTCTCATCTTTCAGAGATTCAGTTACTTATATATTTGTCCTTCACACCACTGGATTGTAAATACTCTGTAAGGAGGTTCAGTTCCTTATCTATATTTATATCTTCAGCTTGGGACATGCTCCTTTACATGCAGGAAAGACATAATAAAAGACCTGAATCATCAACAACAAACATATAGTAAGCACCTATTGTACTACAATGCTTAGAACAGAGTCCTGAGGACAATAGGATGGTTTGAAATGGCACTCTTTACTATCAGGAAATTTACCAAACAGAAAAGAAAGGCTCAGCTCAAACTTCCTTAGTCACATTTTTAAGAGACTGGAGCCATACAGAGCTCTCCTGGTTAACAAGGCTTTGTTTCGGTTTTGTCAGCACAACATCTGATGTGTATTTTTGTAAGATATTAATTTTAGGTCAAATTTATGATGCAGCAGTTGAACAGAAACTAGAGACTGGACCTGTAATTTCATAGGTATAGTGAGCTCTGTGTGAGTGAACCCCTTCTATCAAGACAGATTGTCCACATCTTTGTAGTGTTGATCTTTAGAGTTTCTGAGAGCTCTGGTAAGTGACTTGTCCAGCAGCATGTGGCCAATATATGTCAGCGGCAGAATTTGAGCCCACATGTTCCTGACTTTTAGACTGGCTATCAACCATGCCATACTGCCACTTGTGTAGAGTGACATTTAAAAAAATTTTTTTTGAGAGGCAATCAGGATTAAGTGACTTGCCTAGGGTCACATTGGTATTGTCTGAAACCGGATTTGAACTCAGGTCCTCCTGATTCCCAGGCCAGTGCTCTATCCACTGCACCACCTACCTGTCCCTCAGTGACATATTTTTAGGGGAATGTATATACCCTCTACACCCCTGACACCTGTATAATCAACATGTATATTATAATTTGTGGGGTCATAGAGCATAGTTTTACCATTTTAAAATTAGTAATAATTATACATTAACCATTTAAAATGATCTGTAAATTCCCATTGTATGTCTCGGTGATGTCCCTGTGAAGGTGGGCATGGGGAGGACAGTGAAAGTGAGGTTGGAAAGAGAATATGGGATCACAAAATATAAGAGGATAAAAGCCTATAAATGACTTAGAAGCTTCATGTTTGTACATCTTAAATACTTCTTGCAATAAGAAAATTAGAAATTGCTGGATGCCGTGAGTGTTGAACAACAGTACCCAAAAGAGTGTAATTTACCATATGTTGACAGTAAATGAATAGTCATTAATTGTAGAAGCTACTTCAAAATTAGTTATCAGGGTGCATTGAATCACCAATGTTTAGAGCAAAGATCAACATCAATACCAAATTGGAAGACATGATAAAAAGGAGAAAAAAACTGTGTGTAATTATAGAAGCTCCAATCTGACCAATTTAAATAAATTGTTGATACCCAAAATTGGGAAATTGACAAAAATAAAGACATTGACTTTATCACCATTACTTTGAGATATAGTGCAGTGTCAAATGTGTTGGTAATACGAGCGGAAGACTTAGGTTCAGATCCCTATTGTGGGCAGAGTCCTGGACTTGGAGTCAGGAATACTTAAATTCCTACTCATACCTATATCAGCAAGCACCCTTGCATACCTAGGGCGGCTGCTAGCACAGGTTCTTAGATCTGCTTTTCTAAAGGAAAGCAACTCAAAATGGGTTAACAATCTTACTTTAATCAAACAAATGTATATCATTTACCTAGTTCAGGGGGAAAAGTTAGCACCCTGAACTTCAGAGAATGCAAACACAAGTTACAAACACAAGTTACAAACAAACAGAAGAACAGATCAGCAGTCGGCTTCCAGCACCTGACCATTACATCAGTTATCTCTTCAGTTACCAGAGAGGGAAGCACCAACATCAGGGTTTTTCAAAACCAAGGGGCTCAACGGCTTCCCAGAGTCTCATCTGGCCAAATCATACAACTCTTTTCAAAGTGAGCCCCAAAGCAAAACCTCACATCAGGGTGTATATATAACCTTCTCCTGGCTTGGAGAATGTCACAGCCCTCTTGACCCACTGCCCAATCACAAAGCTACAAGGCGAGGGCATTCCCGAAAAACAAGCCTCCCGCCACAGGCTCCACATGACCACATTCAGCCTATCAGGGGGCAGAGAATACTTTCAAATCATGGAAGGTTCTCAGAGTCACATAACCACTTTAGCAAAGGGCCTACGGGGAGGGAAGATCTCCAGATTCTCATAACACTACCATAGACACTAGCTGTGTAACGTGGACAAATCATCAACCTGTCTGTGCCCCAGTGTTTTCATCTCTAAAATTAGGGAGTTTGACTTAACAACATGGAAGGCCCTTTGCAAGTCTAAATTTATGATCCTACTACTTGTGTGACCTTGAGCAAATCAGTAAAGCTCTTTTGGCTTAATTCTCTTCACCTGTATAAGGTTGGACTACATAACCTCTAACATCCTTTTAAACTCTCCGTTTATACCATCAAGTTTGAAAACTTCCATTTCTGATTTAATTAGAATCACAGAATAATAAAAATGACATATGTCTCTACAACAACCCTGAAAAATTAGGACAAGTATTAATATCTTTATTTTGTACATGAAAAAAAACTGAAGTTCAGAGAGGTTGTGATGTGCCAAAGGTCACAAAACTAATGAGCCCCAGAGCTGAAACTTGAACTCATTTAATCCTGACTCCAAGGCCCATAATGACTCTCCCTACTAAGTCTGAAGAGGCCTTTGAAATAATCTGATTCAATACCATGATTCTATATCTAGCAGGTATGTCTAGAAGTGATAGGTGTAGATAAAGAAATTAAGGCCCAGAGAGGAAGTGCCTTCCTAGTCTGTTGTTCCAGACATCCAGTAAAAATACATCGAATGTCTCCTTTGTGCATAGGTACAGGATATGGTCCTTGCCCCCTGGGAATTTACAATCTAACTGCAGAAAGAAGATGTGTGTGTATGTGTGTGTATATGTCTATGTGTGTGTGTGTATACACACACATCTACATAAACATATATGTATGTGTGGTTATAAACATACATATATACATACTTATAAATATACACATATATGAAGCAATTAGGCAACAGTAGCTGATCAAATACAGTAAGAGCTCAAGAGAGATAAATTAGTCAAATAATCCTTCATTGGCATAGACGTTGACCTTGAAGGATGATTGTGATTTGGACACTTAGAAGATAAAAAGAGGTCATTCCTAAGGAGCATAGCGGGCCATTGAGGCTAGAATCAAAGCATTGTGAGAGCAGAAACAGATAGGACTGTATATTAATGGGGAGAACCCAGATACATATAGGATCTTGAAAGTCAGACAGGGGTGTTCACACCTGCAAAGGAAGTCAATGAAGAGCCAGTGCGGGGAATGTGGCATGGGAGTAGTCACTTAGATAAGGTTTTAAGGTTAACAAAGCACTTTTCTTACAATGCCCTAGGCAGGAAGGTGGCATAGGGGATAGAGCATTGGACTTAGGGTCAGGAAGTCCTGTGTTCAAGTTTTACTTTGGATTTACTGAAACTATGTGACCCTGGGTAAGTTATTTAACTTCCCAGTCAGTTTTCTCATTTGAAAGATGGGGATAATAATAGCATTTTATCTCACTGGATTGCTGCGAGGATCAAGTGAGCTAACATGTGAACCACTTTCCAAAACTTAAAGGTATAGATGCCAGTTGCTGTTGTTATGCCTGTGAGGTAGGTAGAAGTATTATTATCTACCATTTATAGATATGGAAACTAAAATCCATCAGAGTAAAATGACTTGTCCAGGGCCACACAGACTTAAGTAATTATCAGAACCAGGATTCAAACCCAGGTCTTCTGATTTCCAGTTCTGTTTCCCATAATCACAGTCAGGGCATATTTGGGGAAAATTCAGCCTTTAACAATATGCAGGATGGATTAGAGAGGGAGGCATAGAGAGCAGCTGTCAACACACCCCAGAGACTCTGTGTTACAACAGTATAGACAGGGGATGAAGAGAACCCGGTACAGGGTAGTGTCAAGGGAAGTGGTAAGAAAGGGCTGACTCTGACAGACATAGAAAGAATTTAATAATAGCATTTAATAACAGCTTGGATGGAAGGGGTGAAGGAGAGGGAAAAGTCAAATTTGTGTCAGGCTTGGCTAAGATTCCCTGCTGTATAGTGGTCTACAATTAAAGGTGTGGTCATATTGCTGCCTCTGCCAACAGCCTACGAGTAAACCTCTATATAGATAGTCAGTGTGTGCCAAATGTCTCCACTAACCCTAGACTACCCAGTCTCCTGAAAGAGACTTCCTCAGTCTTACCTATCAGAGAACATATGAAGATATCCTTAGCCTAAGGCATGGGGTAGATAGAGCTCTGGGGCCTGGAGTCAAGAAGACCTAAGTTCAAATCTAGCCTCAGATACTTACTAGTTGTGTGATCCTGGGCAAGTCACCTAACCTCTGTTTGTCTCAGTTTTCCCAGCTGTAAAATGGGAATAATAGTAGCACCTACTTTATAGGTTTGTTGTTATGAGGATCAAATGAAATAATAATTGTAAAGTGCTTAGCACTGTGCCTGGCACATAAGTTACCATATAAATGCCTATTTCCTTCACTTTCCCTCTACACCAAAGATAATAACTGTCAACCTTGGACAGGGCACAAAGAACTCAGGGAAAAGGAAAGGTTGATCACATATAGTATAAGGTCTATCTCTGCTTAACTAGAAGAGGTCTTTGAAATCATCTAGTTCAATGCTAGCTATTACATATATATATATTATATGTATAATATGTACACATAATTAGTTGTGTTTACAAGTGGTAAATATAATTGAAGAAAATGTGATCTAGGAAAAATTAGTTCTATAATCTTTGTCCCCAGATACTATATAACAAGTAAAGAAAACCCCAGCACATTAAAGTGGCTAGATTTTCATTCCCAACTCAGCAAATAACTATTATGAACCTATCACTGAAATACAGATACGATAACCAGCAAAGATGGAAGCCATCCCTAGGTTATTATAGTGCCTACTGCCATTTGGGTGGGCAGGCAGACACAGCTCTACCTAACCTCAAAGACAGACACAGCTGCCCTGCAAGAGGATATGTCCCCCAGCCAGGCTTCAGTGACCTGGATGGATGGATGGATGCTGTTGTGAGAATGGGCATGAACCCTCTGAGGTATGCATCTTCCTGAGCTAGGTCAATCCTAAATGCCAGCATGATAATGACATGTTTTCTAGCATGAGACTTTTAAATAATTGACAGAGACAGGACAATTTGGGAGGAATCACTATGGTGCACTTACTAGAAGACCATTTGACTTGGTATTCCCAAGATGTTGGTTCTTGGCTCTGTTTTGCTACCAACCAGTGAGTGGTATGACTTTGGGTAAGTCACTTCACTTGCTTGGGCTTCAGTTTTCTTATATATGTAGCTATCAGCTGCTTAAAGTGGAAGAAAGAAAGCAGCCTGTGTAGAACTCCATCTTCCCTCCTCAAAAGGAAGGAGAGAGGCTTGCTGCCTGTGAATGAGGGAAAGAGATTTTTTTCCCTAGGGACTAAAGAAGCTTGCTATGGTCCTCTATCTGGTTAAATGATGAAGAGAGGTTTTCTCCTGCTAAAAGGTTAGGGAAGGTTTGCATTGCCCTCCCTTTAAGTACACAGCTAAGAAAAGTTTTTTTTCTCACCACAGGAGGGAAGAATAATAGATATGAGAAATAGAAGGGGGAATAAAAGTCAAGGTATTACAGAAATGACAGGTTGGGTGAAAACTGAGCAATGTCTATGGCAAAATAAGCATGAGAATCTCCAGGGAGAGGCTGCAAGGAAAACCACGTGGTGAGGGACTAGCTGTGCAGAGAGGAGTAAGAGAAATAAACAGTCAGGGACACAGGCTCAACCCTTTAGTGAAGTCCTTGGCTCTTGGATCTTCCAGGAATATCCTCCAACTAGAGAGAGACCAAACCCACGCTTTTATTGCCAGAGCTGTGAATGCAAGGGAGGTCAAATTCATTAACTTTTCTCCCAACCCCACCTTTTTCCCTAAGTCCCCTATTTCTATGGAGGATACCACCATCCTTGGGCAGTTAGGTGGCACAGTAGATGGAGCACCTGGCCTGAAGTCAGAAAGATCTGAGTTTAAATCCATCTTCAGACAGTGTGATTCTGGGCAAGTCATTTAACCCTGCTTTCCTCATCTGTAAAATGAGCTGGAGAAGGAAATGGCAAACCACTCCAGTATCTTTGCCAAGAAAACCTCAGAAATAGGATTGCGAAGAGTCAGACATGACTGAAACTACTGAACAACACCATCCATACAGTCCCTCAGGTTGTAATCACAGACTCATCCTCAATATTTCCCTTACTTCCCCCTGCCTTCCCCCACCACCAAAACTCAGTTGTCAAATCTTGGTGAATCTATATAACATCTCATGCTTGTCCTCTCCTCTTCCACTCATACAACCACTGCTTAGTTCAGGTCCTTGTCACCTCATCTGGACTATTATAATAGCCTCTTAATGTGTCTCCTCTCTCCAGTCGGCTACCCCAACACCTGCTGAGTCAGTATTCCTAAAGCACGTGTCTAATCATGGCATTCTCCTGCTCAAGAAATGTCAATGTCTCCCTATTGTCTCAAGGATAAAATACAAGTGCCTCTTTGGGGCATTTAAAGCCCTTAATAATCTGGCTCCAATTCTTTCTAGCATGATTTTATATGATTTCTCCTTATTTGCCCTCTTCTTCCTCAGGCTGTTACAACACTCCCTGTATATAATGTTTTATCTCACGCTTCAGTGTCCTTTACACACGCCTTTCCCCTTTGTCCTCTTTTTCTCCAACTCTCTACTTCTCTAGCTACTTTCATGAGGCTTAGCTCCTAGGTGAGACTTTTCTTGGCCCCCCAGCTGTTACTGCCTCACCAAAATATTTTGTATTTGCTTAAAATTTGTAGTGGGGGTTGGGAGTGGGGTTGCGCTAGCTGATATCCAAGATCTCTTCTGGCTTTTGTCCCATAATGAGCTCAGTTTAAAATTTGTTCAACTAGAACAAATTTTAGGGCATGTAAACACAAGTATCTCCAAGGTAATTAGAACACAGGTATGAAGTCAAGGGTTAAGAAGTGGACTTGGAGGTCATTCATATAAAAATGAGTAGCTAGGTAGATGAAGCACCAGGCCTGACATCAGGAAGACCCAAATTCAAATCTGGCCTCAAACACTTGCTGGCTGTGTGACCCTGGGCAAGTCACTTAAACCCCATTTTCCTCAGTTGTGCATCTGTAAAAGGGGGACACTGGAGAAGGAAATGATACACCACTCCAGTATCTTTGTCAAGAAAACACGACAGAGAAGTCACAGAGTTGGACGTGACTGAACAACAACCAAAATTTATTTTCCATTTACTTAGCTGTATGCACATAGTTTCTCTAGGTAGAATGTTTGCTCTTTGAGAGATAGGACTGTTTTATTTTCATTTCTGGATACCCAGCTTCTGGCACAGTGCTTAATGAATGCATGTTATTGCATGACTTCAACTCTACGATCAATATCAAATTGCTTGCCTTCCCAGTGGGTGGGGAAGGGGCAGGAGGGAGGGAGAGAATTTGGAAGTCAAAAATTTTTTTTAATGAATGTTAAAAATAAATAAATGATTATAAAAAAATAAATACCTGTTGAATTTAATCAAAACTCTACTGTGGGAGAAGGGAAGAGAATGAGAAAGATACTGTGTTCATTTGATTTTTTTGTTACTTTGATATTAATTTCTGTCCTGATTAAATCTTTATTGTTACAGGGTTCTTTGCCTAGGCCTGTTAGGATATTGGGCAACCGAAAACCCAGGCCTGAGTTAACTGAAGAAGTTCCTAGTATGGGGACCAAATAGGGGCAAACTAACCCAATTGCCGTTGAAAGTTTACATAGTTTGAGTCCATCGAGGTTCACAGAGGGGGCACCAGAGACTACACATTTTAAAAAGGGTGTGTGTCAGGGCGGAGTGGGATTATACTAGCTGATATCTAAGATCTCTTCTGGCTTTTGTCCCATAATGAGTTCAGTTTAAGATTTGTTGAACTAGAAGTGGTGGTAGGCCATCTAAACATCTCCAAGGTAATTAGAACACAGTATGAAGTCAAGGGTTAAGAGGTAGACTTGGAGGTCACTCACAGAAAAGTGATAGCTGAAGTTATGAGAGTGAATGATTTTCAGCTTAGGTGGAGCAGAGGATAGAGCACTGGCCCTAGAGTCAGGAGGACCTGAGTTCAAATACAGTCTCAGACACTTACTAACTTTGTGACTGTGGGCAAATCACCGAACCACTTGCCTCAATGAGACTGAAAGAGAGAGAGAGAGAGAGAGAGAGAGAGAGAGAAATGCATGATGAATGATGTGGGCATGAGTATATAGGGAGGAGATAATAGGCCAAATAGGGCCTTAGATAATTCCACAGTTCTAATCCAGAGAGTTCTAGCAAAGAATAAAGCAGAATGGACAGAAAGTTAAGAAGAGAACCAGCCAAGAGAAATCATGGGTGTCAAGGGAAGCGATCATTTTAAAAAGTAGAAGGCAGGGGCGGCTAGGTGGCCCAGTGAATAGAGCACTGGCCCTGGAGTCAGGAGGACCTGAGTTCAACTCCAACCTCAGACACTTAACACTTACTAGCTGTGTGACCGTGGGCAAGTCACTTAACTCCAATTGCCCCTCCAAAAAGCAAAAATAAAAATAAGAAGTGGAAGACTGTGAATATCAATAAATGCTATGGCTAGAAATGACCTTTGGAGTTGCCTGGAGGGAGATCATCACTAGTAGTAGAATAAATACAGTAAGAAGAACAGTGCTTTGAAAGTAAGACTTCTGGTCCAACTCTGCTCCTTACTATTTATGTCATCTTGAACAAATCGCTTAGCTCCTTCAAGCCTCAGTTTCCTCATCTGTAAAATGAGAAGGGTTGGACTACATGACCTCTAAGATACCTTCCAGATCGAAATCCTGTGCTCCTAATTCATCCTAACTTCAACCACATACCAGAGGGCAAATGAATAGGAATAAATGGAAAAATAATCCTGATGAGGCCTTAGAGGGAATGACTGAAAAAAACTGTCATGAAATTAATTCATTTTTAATGTAATTCATTTTCTAAGTAAAGTTAAGTGGCTGTATTGATGTTTGATGTTAATTTTCTTAAAACATTTAAAAATACATCTTCTGATGCATTTTCAATAAGAGTAGGGGGTAGAATGGGGGTGGTGGGAGCAAAGGAGTGAAATCAAAAGCAGATTACAAGGATTTGATTAGAAAATGCAAGTAATGCTGACTAAGTAGTCTAGAATATATATTCTAGACACTTGGTAATGAAAGGTTAGAGAAAGCTAGAATATTTAGCTAGTGGAATCAGTAGAGAGATTCTATTTAGCATAAAGCAGACCTAGGAATGGGCGAAGGCAGAGGGGAAGAAAACCCATGGCCAAGTGAGATGGAGGATGCCAGAGTGGGAGGGGAGTGTGCCAAGTTGGGCACATGGGCTCTGTTGATTAATTGCCCCTCAACATTACCTCTGTCAGCAAGAGACGCGAGAGGCGGGCATTCCATTCATCTAAAATGTGCCCTTTCCTCTACTGCCCTATTCCTATTGAATACCTTGGCAGAGCTTCTCTCTTAAACTTTCTTCCCTCGAAATCCACATGAGAATTATTTTGGAAAGGATCTGCTCTTAAAAGTAGCAGTGTGGCTGCCACCCCCTGGCTATTGGCTGGTTGGGAGCCATGAGGTCAGTCCTTGCCTGGAGAGCTCGTTAAAAGGGGTTGGTGTAGGAAAAGTGTGTGTACCCTTTGACCCAGTGGTGCCACTTACTATTAGGCCTATATTCTAGAGAAATCAAAGAAAGAAGAAAAGGACGCATTATACAAAAATATTAATGGTAATTCTTTTTGTGGTGGCAACGACCAAATTTAAGGGGTACCCATCAATCTGAGAATGGTTGAACAAATATATAAATGTAATGGAATACTATTTTGTCATAAGACATGATGGAAGGGAGGGTTTGAGTGAAACCATGTATGAATTGAGACAGAGCAAATCAAGCTGAGTGGGGCATCTAGGTGGTACAGTAAATAGAGCATCGGGCTTGAAAATACTGTAAAAATTAGAAACCTTGACAACTTTAAGAACTCTGATCAATGTAATGACCAACCATGACTTCAGAAGATCCATAATAAAATATGTTACCCCTCTCCTGACAGAGAGGTCAGATAGACAGAGTACAGTGATACATATTTTGGGACACAGCCAAATCAAGGATTAGTTTTACTCAATTACGCATGTTTGTCAAAAGGGTGGTTTTTCCCCACCAGTGGCCAAGGGAGGTAAGAGAGAAGGAAAAATCAATTTTTGTTCATTGAAAAAAAAATTTAATTTTAAAAGTTAATAAAGTGATGGTTCTACCCCAATCCCTGAGAAAACTTCAGGCTAACCCAGAGTACTGCTCCTTGGGACCAAAGCAGACCAAAATGGACCTGGTTACTGGAAGAGACAGCATAGCTCTATGAAAGAGCTATAGCTCTGGTTCTGTGTTCGTATCCCATTTCCGGCCATATGAAAAAAAGAAATCTGTAAAAGCCCAGAAGATAAGTACCAGGCCTGGGAGCAGGAAGACCTGAGTTCAGATCTGACCTCAGTCACTTTCCAGCTATGTAACCTTAGGCAAATCACTTGACTACTATTTGCCTCAGTTTCCTCAATTGTAAAATGGGAATAATAGTAGTACCAACCTCGCAAGATCTTTGTGACCATCAAATTAGATAATATTGGTGAAGTACTTAGCATATATCTGGCATATAGTAGGTATTTTGTAAATGCCAGTTATTATTATGAAGATCATGAATATTGGCCCCAAGGACAATGGCACATTTACCCATAATATTCTTTGTCTGAATGGGATTTTCCTGTAGTCTGGGAATTCTCTGAGATTCACCAATTTCTGTTTAGTAAAATAGAGGCATGTGACTCCTGGGGAAAACTTCCAGCCTAGTCATAAAATGTAACAGACAATAGACCCTAAATCCACTGAAAATTACCAACATTAAGCTCATCTTTGTTGTTCAGTCATTTCAGTCATGTCCAACTCTTTGTTGCCCTGTGTGAGTTTTCTTGGTAAAGATACTCTAATGGTTTGCCATTTCCTTCTCCATCTCATTTTCCAGATGAGGAAACTGAAGCAAACAGGGTTAAGTGACTTACCCAGGGTCACACAGTTAGTAAGTATCTGAGACCAGATTTGAACTCAGGAAGATGAGTTTTCCTGACTTCAGTCCTGGCATTCTGTGCACTCTGGTGCTGCCTAGCTGCCCTAAGTCCACTTATTCTGGGGTTTTTTCCCTCTGAAGGGGGAGATGGGTTCAACTTGCTTTAAAACTAAGTGCTCTTTCATTTTTACTTCTGTCCTCTACCACCTTTCAAATGGGTGAAGATATTAAAAAGTGAGGGATTCCCTTCAACCACTTCCCCTATCACCTTTTGGACATGTATATATTAACATGTAGAAAGTACCCCTTGTGTGGTTTTCTTCTTCTTCCTATGTGAAGATAATATTTATTATAATAGTCGAGTAAAACTCACCAACACAGCAACTGCAAAGTCAGAGTATGCAATATTCATTGTCCATAATCATCCCTTTCTACCAACGTGGATATCTGTTTCATTAACTGATCTCTAGAACCAAGACTTGCCTTTGCATTAATTCAAGATTAGCTATCACTTAGTGGGGGCACCCCCCTTTATTATTATAGTCATTGCATATTTTACCCTCCTGGTTCTATTTTTTTTCTCTACATCAGTTCATATCTATATAGAGAGGAACATTGTATGGAGTCTTGAAGTTCTCAATATAGCACTGATTGCCCTTTCTTCTTGGGATGCTTGGTGTCTGAGGTTTGGGGTAGGGGTCAGACTGGTTAGCTGTTGTTGTTTGTCCTTAGCTCCAAGGAGGACCATGACATCAGGAAGGTGATGCCTTGATGTGCAAGTGAATTGGATTTAAGTGAGGAAGGGTTGTGCAAAGTCACCAGCCTCACTTTCTCCTCTTGAGCCATCTGGGTTCAGTGGCCAGATATAGATCAGGACAACTGGACATGACCCAGGATTCAGTGGGAGTTCTTGGCCTTTTCAAGATGGAGGAAGTAATGAGAGGTACAAAGAGAGAGGAAGGAAAAGGACATTGTGGGAGAGAGGAAAAAGTATGGCTGATACCAAGTGTACTAGAGCTGTGGCTCCTTCCCTAGAGACGGTAGAATAGCCAGTAATCTCTCCCCTGCCCATGATGGACAGAACACCCTGGTAAAGCAACATTTCCATCTCAGTCCAGACCAATGAGCAGCATCTGAGATACTATCTATCTACACAGGACATAACACCTATGAGATTACCTCAGGTTTCAATGGGAAGAGGAATAAGCAAGCAAGATGAGAAGCTATGCCTGTAAGGAGCGTATGTGGCAAGCCCTACAACCTGTCTTAACATTTTCCTTACACTGAGAGCTGTTATGAGATATAGCTTAACTGGCAGTTATTATCTGAACTCTGAGCAAGCTTGTTGCTTGAATGCCAGAGTGGGAGTAAGGAGAACCTTGACCATGGTAAGTGATTGTGTCTGATACATTTTATGGTGCCTGTATTTGGATACCTCTTGATAGTACTATTTTTTCCTAGTCTAACTAAAATGTTATAAATCAGGAAAATCAAGGTTTAAGTCCTGTTTCTGACACATACTGCCTGTGTTGTTCTGGGCAAGTCACCTAGCCTGTTAGCACTCTCAGGTAACTTTGTAAGACTATAAATGCCAACCTGAAATGATAGGGGGAAGTGACTGCCAGGAGCTACCTATATCAATGATAGCACAGGTCCAGCCCTATCTCTCTGACGTCAAATTGAAATTTTTTTTAAATAGCTCAGTCTAAAACAGATGCATTTCTAATGGGTAGAGGCTGAGCATATTGAACCCAAATCGAATAGATTCTTAAAATAACTTAGAAAGCCTTAGGTGGACTGTTCATCTTTATTACAGAAGTATTTCTATATTTCTCTGAATTCCTCATACTGGTTTCTTATATCACAATAATATTTCATCTTGTTCACACACTATATTTTGTTCATTTATCCCCCAATGAATGAGCATCCACTTTCTTTTTAAAAATGTTTAATAGTACTTTATTTTTTCCAATTACATGTAAAGACAATTTTCAACATTCATTTTTTGAAAGATTTTGTGTTCCAAATTTTTCTCCCTCCCTTTCTTCTCTCCTCCCCTCCCCAAGATGGCAAGCAATCTGATATAGCTTATGCATGTAGCATCCACTTCCTAATTTTTTGCTCCCACAAAAAGTTCTACTATGAATATTTTGTCATACACAGGACCAACCTATCTATCTTTGGCATCCTGATACAAGCAGATAAACTATATTCCTAACCATATAAGCCCTCAGTTCATGAAGCTTAAGGGGTTCGCTACTACCTCTACAATAAAATTCAAATGTTGTAGCTTGGTATTCTACTATGGGTCTTCTAAAATCTGGCTTTAACCAATCTTTCCTGTCTTATTCCACAATATTCTCCTTCATGCACTCAACATTTTAACCAGCTTGGACTACATACTCTCTCTAAATTTGAGGTGCTATCTCCCATCTCCTCACAGCACAAACCATTCCCCATAACTGGAATGCACTCCATCCTTATTCATCTGCCATTTATTCTCTTTATCTTCAAGGCTCAAATAGACTACATGATTTGTGAGGTCCATCTCTTCTAGCTCCAAAGCTGTGTTTGCTCTGATCTCACTATCTGAAAGTCATATCTATTATATATTTTTTCTTTCCCCTCAGGGTTATGCAGTACCCTTAGGAGTTTAGGGGAGCCTCTCCTCTCTGACATTGGCTGGAGTCCCCATCAGTTGTGCTCTCCCAATTATAAGAATCCAAGTACCTAATTCCACTAACTTCTTACTTATATCAGATTAGCTTTTGCAAAAGATTATTTAAAAGACTAAACATATAAAACATTCCCTGTCTTCCCTCCCCCAATACCTGGTAAAGTATAATCTCTTCTATATCACCTTGTTCTCTGGGGAAGGGATGGAGATTAGACTCAGAGTTTAACTTGGTTCCTACATAGCATTAGTCCCATCAAGTTCAAGTCCAAATCACTAGGCTTGTATCCTGGGACCCTAGCTTCTCAGAATCTCCTTGCTGGGCTGGCTACAATGTCTGACCTGGAATTCTGGGCTCTAATATTCCCTTGGCTCAAAAATCTTGGTCAGGACTCTACTCTCTGCACCTAGAACCAAAAAGGACCAAGGAGAGGAGACCAAAATCCCATGCCCTATTGTCCAGGTCATACGGCCAAAGAGAAGGGGAAGATGACCCTCAGGTCCTCCCCTCTAAGTATATGGAGGAGCACCCTCTTCCAGCGAAGTGGATCCTTCACCCCACAAGTACAGGAGAGAGCAACTGTGCTTAGGTAGATTTTAAAATGCAGACAGTTCTGGCTGTGCAGCCCATGGGAAAAAGCCTGTTCTCAACCTCGTGGTAGCCCAATGAAGAAAGTCCAGTCATGTACTGACGTTCTTCTGCCTCCCAGGAGCAGGTCTCAGGTGTGTCCCACAAAGGTTATGCCATTTTAGGAGGTCTGAGAATGCACCAAACATACGATTCTGTGAAATGAACTCTCTAAGCCTCAGTTTCTCCCTCTCCAAACCAGGAATTCGTTTATTATGGGGAAAGTGCCGGACACAAGGAAGCTATTGTTTTTCAAATGGTGGATTCTGAAGCCCTGGGGATGGGGCTTGGGGGTGTGTGGGCAGCAGCAAGTACCTTCTGTATTATTACAGAGGCCTCAGAAGAGGGTCTGGATTTAGTTCCTCACACAAAAATCTCTTCTTCAGCATTTTCACTAAGAATCATCACTTCCCTGGGCTTCACTGGGTTATTTGCCTCTGTTGCCTCCGGACATTGCTTCCACCCCCAGTTTAGCTTAGCTAGGGCTGAAGCTTCTTCATTCTTCCCTCCCCCTCAACAAACCCAGGGGTTTGGGGTTTTTGCACATTTCTACATGTTCATGTGTAAATCAATTAACATAAAGTGTTAGCTTCATACAGACCCCTAACTTCAAGTGTGTGAGCTAAAATTAAGTGTGCCATTCCTTATCATCCCATTCAAGGTCCCTTAGGAGAGGTATGACTCATGACCTCGCCTTGGGGGACAATTCTGAGGACACAGGAAGAAAAGAATTGTGAAATTAATCATCACCATGATAATGGCTAATATTTATCCAGTACTTCAAGGTTTGCAAAGCATTTTTTATGTTGTCTCAATTGATCCTCAAGATAACTCTGGGAGGTATTATTCACCTGTTTTTTCAGTCATGTTTGGCTCTTTATTGACCCCATTTGGGGTTTTCTTGGCAGAGCTACTAGAGTGGTTTTCCATTTCTTTCTCCAGCTCATTTTACAGATGAGGAAATGGAGTCAAACAGGGTTAAGTGACTTGCCCAGGGTCACACAGCTAGTAAGTGTGTGAGGCTGGATTTGAACTCAGGTCTTTCTGACTTCAGGCCCAGTGCTCTCTCCACTGCCTATCTCTACCTATCTCTATCACCTAGCTGCCTATCTCTGTGAGGTAGGTACTATTGCATGGGGAGACCCCTGGATGAAGACTCCCCAGAGATAGGAAGAGAATGAGGGACAGCAATGGGGAGGGGAGGGGTTGTCTTGGAGGAAGAGCGAAACTCGGTAATCCCTTAGCCCGTTCTCTGTTTTCCCCTCAGTAGGATTAAGCCTATTTCCTTTACCTCACTACTATCTACCTCTGTATCAGAATGTGCGCCTGATCCTTTGCTGAAGCAAAGGGAAAGGACGGACCAATGAGAACGAAGGTACCTCCTTATGTCAGAATGTGCGCCTGATCATTTGCACAAGCCGAGGTGAGGGACAGCCCGGCAGGGCGGGTTGAGACTTCCTTGTTTGAATTCGCGCCTGAACGAGACCCTGCCCCTCTTCCAATGGGAGTCGAGGGCAGTCCTAGAACTCACTCTCTTCTCTTTGTCCTTTTCCCACGCTGAGCTTGTACCCCGTTCTCATCCAATAGAAGTCAGGGATGATGAAAGAATGTATCTTTACGACACTCAGGGTATAAAACCTCAACCCCCCAAGGGTTGGGTGGCCTCCTTCTTCTGACCTGCATTGGATAGGGACGCCCCCATTCCCGGGAATTGGTAATAAAATATTCCTGTTCACCGCAAGTGTTCCTCTGATTTTTCTTTAATTGGGTAAGTAGTTTTCTAACCCACACACTCTTATTAATCCTATTTTGCAGATGAGAAAATCAGGCTAAAGAGAGATTAAGTGCCCAGGGTCACACAAAGTAAGGTCATTGTTAGTATCCTCAGCCTGGGAGAGATTAAGTAATTTACTCAGGGTCATAGAGCTAGTGAGCATGGAAGGTAGGACTTGACTCCAAGACCTCCCTGCTCTATCTACTATGCCATCTTGGTATCTCTCAAAAAGAGATTGCCCTTAGAAAGCAGATAGATTTATATTTAAACTTGTATATAAAATATATATCATACTACATATCCATTCACATTTATACCACTATAACACTAACCATCCATTATCTCACTTGACTCTTACAATAATAATAATAACAGCTAACCTTTTATAGCTTATGTGCCAGGCACTATGCTAAGCACTGGGAATACAAAAAGAAGCAAAAATCAGTGCCTGCCCTCAAGGAGCTTAAAATCTAATAGGGCAGACAAAATGCACACAAACATATATGCTGCAAGCTATAGCCTTCAAACTACCATAGAGAGTGCAGCCACAAGGGGCTGGTCACCTTGTTTGAATGCCAAGCCTCCTCTTGCCTAAAAGATTATTTTATGGAGAACTCACACAAGGCAAGTGCTCACATGGTGGTCAGAAGAAGCGATACAAGGATATTCTCAAGGTTTCTCTTAAGAACTGGAATTGATTATGTGACATGGGAGACACTGGCACAGGACCACTCAGTATGGTGTGCCCACATCAGAGAAGGTGCTGTGTTACATATGAGCAAAACAGAATTGAAGTAGTTCAGAAGAAATGCAAGATGCATAAATTTAGAGAACTCACCCCAAAGGGTCACATGGATTATTTGTGCTGGACTTGTGGTAGAGCATTCCAAGCTCATACTGGTCTGTTCAGCCACAAGTCCGACACATTATAGCTTTACTCTAACACAGTGATGTCATTTTGGTCCTCTTCGAGAATGAAGGACCACAGTCAAAAGCTACATACAGAAAATAATGAACAGAGGAAAGGCACTTATTTAAGAGGGGTTGGGGAAAGCTTCTTGTAGAAGGTGGGCTTTTAGTTGAGATTTAAAAGAAAGCCAGAGAGGTCAGTAGTCAGAGAGGAGGAGGAAGACCATCCCGGGCATGGAACACAATAAGGGACAATGCCTGGAGCCAAGAGAAGGAGTGTCTTTTTCATGGAACAGCTAGGAATCCAGTGTCACTGGATGAAAGAGTACATGTGGGAACATGGTGTGAGAATATTGGAAAGGTAGGAGAGGTCTAGGTTATAAAAGGGGTTTGAATGCCAAAGAGAGAATTTTGAATTTGTTCCTGGAGGCAACTAGAAGCCCCTGGAGTGAATTAGAGTGGGAGTGGGGGTGGGAGGTATGGGAGGAAGGGACATGATCAGATCTGAGTTTTAAGAAAATCACTTCAGTGGCTGAATGGAGGATGGATTGGAGTAGGGAAAGATTTGAGGTGGCAGATCCGCCAGTAGACTATTGGAATTATCAAGCTGTGAGCTGATGAGGATCTGAGCTTGGGGGTAGTATTGTCAGAGAGAGAAGGGAGTATATTTGAGAGATATCACAAAGGTTAAATCAATAGGCCTTGGCAACAGCTTGGATTTGGGGTGTGGGGGATAGTGAGGCATCCATGACTACTCCTAGATTATAAGCCTGAGAAAGTAGGAGGATGGTGTTACCCTCTACAGGAATAATGAAGGTAGGAGGGGTAGAGGGTTGGGGAAAAGATAGTGAGCTCTATTTTGGATGTATTGAGTTTGAAGTGTCTGAAAGACAGTTGAAGATATGAGACTGGAGGTCAGTGGAGAGATTGGGGCAGGAAAGACAGATCTGAGAATCATCGGCATAGAGATGGTAATTAAATCCATGGGAGCTGATGAGACGATTAAGTGAAGTACTATGGAGGGGGAAGAGAACAGGGTCAAGGAGAGAATCCTGAGGGATAACCTGTAGTTATAGGGTGTGATCTGAAAGAGGATCCATCTTCCAAAGGAGACAGAGAAGGAGTAGTCAGATAACTAGGAGAACAAGGAGAGAATAGGGTCCTGAAAATTTCAACAAAAGGAAATATCAAAGAGGAAAGAGCGGTCAATAGTGTTAAAAGCTTCAGAGAGGTCAAGAGAATGAGGATTGAGAAAAGGCCATTTGATTTGGCAACTAAGAGATCTTTGGTAATTTTGGAAAGAGTAATTTTGGTGTAATGATAAAGGCCCCATTTTACAGATGAGAAAACTGTGACAGAGGTTAAGTGACTTGCCTAGGGTCACATGGCTAGTAAGCATCTGTGGCTGAATTTGAATTCAGTTCTTTGTGACTCCAGGCCTGGAGATCTATCTACTGTGCCACTTAACTGCCTCATAATCCTCCCTGTGTCCTTCACATGTCATAATCTTTCATTTATAGTTGAAGAAACTGAAACTTGGGAAGTAAATGACTTCACAGAGCTTCGTATAGTAGGCACTATCAAGGCTAAAAGTCCCCAGGCCTTAATTTCCCATTATTCTTAGGGTTGACAGAACATCAATTATTGGGAGAAATTCCTTAGACTACATTTCCCAGAAGACTGGCTGGCAGACTGCCTAGTGGTGATATCACTTGGCAGACTGATTGGAAGGGCTGTATCGTTTAAGCTGGCTATGGCTGGGGAAGGGGGGAGGGGAGACTGATGAGGGTCCCATGGAGCACTACTGCAGTGATGTCCCTGATCCTAGAGGCAGGATCCTGACAACCCCAGATAAAGGTCTCATAGATCTCCAGCTTGCCCTGAGGCTCTGGCAGTTCTCCAACCTGCTCTAAGAGATTCTCATAGAATTCAATGAAAGAGATGTCACTGAACCTTGGGCCTTTATTGCTAGGGTCATGAGCTCACAAGCAGCCTTGGGGCCAGTTTCTGCTGTCCTGGGGTTATTAGTGGGGATTGGAGTGTATTTGATCATAATCTCCCTAGAGTCTGCCAGGGGATTGTACCCATTTGTGTGGGAGGTAAGGCACAGAAAGATTCCATTACTTGCTCTTCACACTGTTTATATGTCCTAATTAAATGATTTTGCTATTGGGTTGGTTACTCTTATAGTCTGGCAACAGATAGTACTGTATTGGGTGATGATTTACATAATTGTTTATTCACAACAATGGCACGAGACCTAGGAAAAATAGTAAGGGGTTCCAAAACCAGAGTTCTCAGGATTCCAGTACTTACAGAAATAAGTATCAGAGGCAACATTCAAATTTGTATCTTTCCTGAGTCCAAATTCGACTCTTTATGGTCCAGTGGATGGAGCACAGGACCTGGAGTCAGGAAGACCTGAGTTCAAATTTGACCTCAGACATGTATTAACTGTGGGACCCTGGGTAAGTCCCTTAACCTCTCCCAGCCTCAGTTTCCTCATCCATAAAATGGTAGTTATAATAATAGCATATACCCCTCCCCCCCAGGATTGTTGTGAAGATCAAATGAGATTTGAAAACCACTTTGCAAGCCTTAAAGAAATAAATGAAGCCAGGTTGTGAAGGACTAAAATACAAAAACAGAGTTTTTATTTGCTCCTAGCAGTAAAAAGCGAGTCATGGAAGATTCTAGAGCTAGGCAGTGACACGGTCGGACCTGTGCTTCAGGAACATCACTTTGGAATGTGTGGAGGATGGCTTGGAGAAGGGGGAAGACTTGAAACCGGGAGACTAATTATGAGACGATTGGAATAGTTGAGACAAAAAGTACTATAGGTATGGACTAAGGTGGTGGCCATGTTAATAAAGAGAAAGTGACAGAGATGTTG
This sequence comes from Pseudochirops cupreus, assembly GCA_028627135.1. Lineage (NCBI taxonomy): Eukaryota > Metazoa > Chordata > Mammalia > Diprotodontia > Pseudocheiridae > Pseudochirops > Pseudochirops cupreus. The sequence goes on from CM053580.1 coordinate 477,712,024, forward strand.
AGAAGACTTGGTAACTGATTCTTCTCTAATATTAAAGCATTCTCTGCAGTCTATAATGAAGCTCTTGGGTAGAATCTTTCACAGCCAAAGGAAATTATCATGAAGAAACTATCTCGATATCTTGAAAAAACATAAACTAAGCAGTATCTCTGCAAAAACTAGGAAATCCCATCTTTTTGTGATTCATCTTTTTTAAAAAGCTGTACAATTTCTGCCTTCTAATCTCATCACTCAACTGAAACTGCTCTCTCCCAAATTTCCAATGACAACTTACTCCTTGATTTTCAAAATTATATTTTGTTTATCCCCCAATTACATGTTAAAACAATGTTTAAATATTTTTTTCAAAGTTTTGAGTTCCAAATTCTATCCCTCCCTTCTCCTCTCCTCCTCCTTCCCTTTCCTCATCCCTGACACCCTAAGCAATCCAAGATAGATTATCCATGTGCCACCAATGATAACTTAATTGCTAAATCCAATGGCCTTTTCTCAGACTTTACCCTTCTTGACTTCTTTGCAGCTGATGCTGTGAACTACCTCCGCTCCTGGATACTCTTTCTGACCCTGGGTTTTCATGACACTGTTCTCTTGGTTCCTTTCCTACCTGCCTGGCTGCTCCTTCTGTCAGTTACTCAGTCAATAAACATTTAGTACCTACTATGGGCCAGGCATCATACTATGCACTTCTCAGTCTCCTTTGTTGAACAATCATCAATAAGTCACCAGTACCTATGGGTGTCGGCCAATGTCATCTCTATACAGATTACTCCTGTATCTTTTTATCTCACCCCAAACTCTCTCCTGAGTCCTAGTGCTATGCCACTAATTCCCTACTGGATATTTTGAACGGTGTCCCATAAGCATCTCAAATTCAACATGTCTAAAAGAGAATTCATTAGCTTTCCTTAAAAACCCATGCCTCTTTAGAACTTCCTTATTTCTATTGAGGGTATCACATTTTCAGTCATCCTCAATTTCCCACTCACCTGACATCTCCTCTCAGTTACCAAGTCTTCTCAACATCTCTGTCACTTTCTCTTTATTAACATGGCCACCACCTTAGTCCATACCTACAGTACTTTTTGTCTCAACTATTCCAATCATCTCATAATTAGTCTCCCGGTTTCAAGTCTTCCCCCTTCTCCAAGCCATCCTCCACACATTCCAAAGTGATGTTCCTGAAGCACAGGTCCGACCGTGTCACTGCCTAGCTCTAGAATCTTCCATGACTCCCTTTTTACTGCTAGGAACAAATAAAAACTCTGTTTTTGTATTTTAGTCCTTCACAACCCGGCTTCAACCTATATGTCCAGATTTATTTCATGTTTTTACCCTTTAGATGCTCTAATGTCTAGTCAAACTGGCCTTCTCACTATTCCTCACACACCAAATTCCTTTTCCTTTCCTACAAGCTGTTCCCTGCCCTCTCCCCATGCCTGGAATGCGTTTCTCCCTCACCTCTGCCTCCCGAAATCCCCAGCTCCCTGGAAGATCATCTCAATTCCTAGCTCCTACGTGAGATCTTTCCTGATCCTCCCAACTGCTAGTAACTCCCCATCCACACCCATCCAGAAGAGTCCAGTATTTAACTCTGTATATATATTGCACATATTTTTATGATGACACGCTGCCCCTGTGGATGGAGTGTAAAGTTCCTGAGGTCAAGAACTATTTATTTTTTGTGTTTGTTTCCCCAGGGCCTAGCATAATGGCTAGCACGTAGTAGGTGATTAGCAGATAAATGTTGCTTGACTGATTACACTGCATCTCTGGCCAAGAGAACCCAGCTCTGATTCAGTGTCTCTGGTGAAGTTTCTAGAAGGGAAACCTTCCATTAGCAAGAATTTCAGAGGCTGTAGTTCTTGGATGGCCAAGAAGAACTGGGAATAAATCTTTCTATCAGCCAGCTGGCCATCTGCCCAAAAGGAACCTAAAACCCAGCTGTAGGTAGCTGGAGTTCCAGACAAGGGGGACAGAATCCCCTTTACTTTCAGACCCCACTTGGGAATCATGAGAAACCCAAGCTGCTATGCCTGGGTCCATCTGAGTTTTTGGAAAGGGCATTGGTTTCCTGCTTTCAGACCAGGATAGATATGTGGCCCTGTATATCACCCTCAGCCTTGGGACAGGCTGAAAAAGAGCAAAGCCAGGTTTTCCCTTTCTCTCTGGCTCACTGGTACAATCACACTCTGACCTGTACATCTGTGAATATGTTAACAGAAATGTTAATGGAGGATTCTGCTGTTGGATCTCAGGACTCCAATCAGGAAGGTCTGATTTGGAGGTGACAGAGAAAGTGGGAAACAGAACAGATTCTATCCTGGGAAGGGAAGGGAAAGAGGCCCAGAGAGGGGTGAACTAGGTAGCTTGGCCAAGGAGAGCTTAAATCTCTAGAAGATGGAAGAATGTCTGATAATTTGTGGAAAGGGCAGTGAGGGGAGGGGAAGGGAGAGATACCGACCAATATTAATCAAGCCCTAGTACAAGGTGTGGTTCCAGGCCTGGGGTGGGAATACAAAGACAAAAACCAGACTGTTGGTCCCAGAGGGGCAGGCCTTTTACTGGGTTGATACCACATGCATAGATAAGTAAATATTAAGGTAGGTGGAGCCGGGAGTGAGTACTAAGGAGGGGAAGGATAGGAAAAGGCTTCATTTAGCTTAGCTTTGAAGGAGGGCGAGGATTCTAAGAGGCCCAAGAGGGGATGAGTGAGAAGGGAAGGGGGGACAAGCATTTATTAAGTGCCTACTATATTCCTGGCACTGTGCTAAGCATTTGACAAATATTGTATGAAGAGATTCATTCCAGTCATGGGACAAAAACAGATATGGAAAATGGAACGGCAAATTGGTTCAAGGAGCAGCAAATAGGCCAGGAGGGCTACATCATAGGCTTGTATTAAAGGGCAGTAATATAAAGGGAGTCTGGAAAGAGTCTCTGTCCTGGTTTTGAATAATGACTGGCAAATAGTAGGGGGACAGTGAGATGGCACAACAGATACAGTGCTAGGCCTGGAGTCAGAAAGACTCTTCTTCCTAAGTTCAATTCTGCTGTCAGACACTTACTAGTTGTGTGACCCTGGGGAAGTCATGTAACCCTGTCTACCTCAGTTTCCTCATCTGTGAAATGAGCTGGAGAAGGGAAGGGTAAATCACTCCAGTATCTTTGCCAAGAAAACCCCAAATGGGATCACCAAGAGTTGAACGCAACTGAAAAATGACTGAACAACAAAACTCTTTTTTTTACATGTTATCTCCCCATTAGACTGCAAGCTACTTGAGAGCAGGGACTATCTTGCCTTTTTTTGTATCTCTAGAACTTAGCAGGGTGCCTGACACGTAGTGATCACTTAATAAATGTTCTTGAAAGGTGATAAGCACCTGAAGGAGGATAGAGGCCATTTGGATGGAAATAATGGGGAGGAATACACTCTCATTTTGGAGGATCCCCCCTAAGGCTCTACTCCCTCTGCTGAGTCATAGAAGGCCAGAATAGAATGGGCCATACCTGGAGCCCTCATAGAAACTATTCTTTGTAGATGCAAAACTGCAGCCCATCAGGTAACAAAATGCACATCATTTTGGATTTAGGCTTTAAATACCATCTCCCCCAAATGATAGCGCATCTGGGACAGACAGGCAGACAGACCTTCTCAGTCCTATCTTAAACAGGCAGTGAGGCAGTAGACTCTATTCAATGTTTTTATCTCTGCAACATGACAAAAAGGGAAAGTTAGTCAGAAAGTATTTAAATACGGAAAGGGTACACACTCCCATATTAAGTGCTTGGGTAACAGAGGAAAGATAAGATCCAATTGTCCCTGGAGGTGATGGGGTAATGGGACCTGGACCCTTAAAAGGAAAAGACTGTAGAGGTTTAAGGCTTAGAGGTGCCCGAGACGCCAAAATACCAACACGCCAGGTCCTGCCGAATGAATTTGACTCAAGTCTTCTCTCAGCCAAAGAAAAACAAAGTTTATTAGAGATCTACCATAATGAGGTAGACTGATCTACCATAATGAGGTAGACTCTTAAGGAGTCTTGGTATCTATGATACTCATATTGGACAAGTGGGTCAGAATAATCTGACACAGAGTGAAATTCTCCAGCTTTCTTTCTCATGGAGACAAGATGGGCTCTTATATACAGAAAGGTTGTGGGAGGAAACTAGGGGTGGTCTAGAGGAGGAGTTTGGGGAGGGTCTTCAGGAGGAGTCAAATGAGGTCAGACTCCAGTGATGAGAGATTAAGGGTGGGAAGTAGCTGGAGGCTACCTGTCGATGGGAGACAATGGAGGGCTAGCCTAGTTTAGGGGTGTATAGATATTTTGGGATGATCAAGGCTGGGAAGTAGCTGGACAAAGGAGGGCTAGGCTAGTAACAGCTATAATGAAAGGCTTATGGCTTCAGGCAAATGCCTCATCAAGTGGGAAGATTCGATCAGAGTTCAAGCGGGCTCCCAGAACCTGTACCTCATCAAGACCATCTCCTTGAAAGCAACCCAGTCCCTGAATTTCCCCATACATTTCAGCAGCCCAGATCATTGGCACTCCCACCCAAGGCAACTGACCCACAGCAACCCACTTAGATCGCCTAATTAGCTTACTTGACATTCCCTTCACTGTGGCTCTTTGCCCACCCCAGACTACTTACATACATACTCCTTAATCCCATCCAGATCCTTTCACTGTCTTTTTTGTATAGAAGCATCAGCCTCACCCCCATTAATTGCAGATTCGCTAGGAACCCTGACTGCTATTGGCATTACAATAAACCTTGTCATTTGACTGGAAGGTTTGAGGTTGTGAATTCTTTCCAGGAAGATGCCACCCTGTACCCTGACATTTCTGGGTTCCCAGCAACCCCAAACCACATCAGAGGACCATACAAATCGAGTGGACAAGAAGAACACCAGCCCTGATTTAGACAAATGTGTGGAAAGGGAAGGATAACTCAGAAATTATGTTGGCAGTTTAAGATTCATCTTACTTCCTCCTGAAAGGCTTCCTGACAGTGACAGGCCTTGGGTTATGATTTAAAGGAAGAGAAGGCAGATGGTTTGACAAACAGTGGAAGGGAAGTAATTCCATGAAAATGACAAAGGCTTATAAGCAAGAGAATGAGAACCTAAAAGAAAAACTTTCTAAGTACCTACCACCAGAGGTAAAAAGACTAATAGCTAATAATTAATTACATAGCACTTTAAGGTTTACAAAATGCCTCACATAGATTATCTCATTTCATTCTCACAACCACCCTGGGAAACAAGTTTGATTAATATAATCATTTTACAAATGAGGGAAACTGAGGCTGAGAAGTTAAATGACTTGCCTAGAGTCACACAACTAGTAATTGTGTGGGGGCAGGATTCAGTCTCAGCCTTCTGACTCCAAGATCAATACTCTGTACCACCTAGCTGTGAGCCAGAATCCTGTATTATCTCAGCGTAAACGTCTTTAGGCCAAGGGTCTGTCTTGTACTTCTTTATAAGTTTCTGACCTCTGTGTTAGACAGCTGAACCATTTGCTGGCACCCAGGAGACCTGAATTCAGATCTTGCCTCTCCAGGTTCCTCATCAATGAAATGAGGTTGCTGAACTAAATGACCTCCATGATCCTTTTCATCTCCAAGTCTGCTGTCCTCTGACCACTTACAAACAGCTTGTCCCGAGGAGAGCCACCTGCCATGATCCCCTCTCTACCCTCTTTTGAGTTTGCCTCAATTTCCTCATCTGCAAAGTGGAGATAACAATAATAATAATAATAATAATATTGATGTTGGTTATTATTATTGTCGCTATTGCTTAATCTCCCTCGGTTTCCTGAGGCCTCCCAAGGTTGCTTCCAGTGAGTTAAGGCAAGGCCAGATAGAGGGTGTTGTTTGTCCTTGTTCTTGAAGAGGGTCACGACATCAGGAAGGTGATGCAATGACACACAAGTAATTGGATTTAAGTGAGGCAGGGCTGTGCAAAGCCACCAGCCTCACTTTCTCCTCCAGAGCCATCTGGGTCCAGGGGTAAGATAGAGATCAGGAGGACTGGAGACAGCCCCTGGTAGAGGATGAGAAATGAGACAAAAGACGAGGACCATGGCCGAGGAGAGCCATCTTGGTGCAGTGGGAAAGAGCGCTGGGTTCATGTGCAGTGACAATGGTCCCTTGAGTGCTTGAAGTCTTTCCAGGAAGACTTGCTGGTACCTTATATTTCAGAGTTCCCAGCAACCCCAAACTACACCAGGGAGAGAAGGAAAAGGAGATCACATGAATGCTAAGGTTTCTTACAGTTCTTAATCTCTGAAACTATGGAACCCTGAAGAAGAGACAAGGACTTCTTCAGAAGGGAAGCCTCACGTGCTTTTGTCTGGGGCAGGGTCCAGTCTGGAGGCATGGGCAGGTCAGAGTTGTGTGTATGCACAGAGCAGCAGCCGTGAGGCCTCTCGGAGGTCAGGTGAGATGAAGGGGCCCTGGTTGTTAGCACACAACACTGGCTCTCACTCCTGCTTTAGGGAAGACAATCAGCTTTGGCCAAAGTCCCGAGTTCTTCCATGCCGTTCTGATTGGACCCTGGGTGCAAGCCTCTTGGTTTTGGGTCTCTAGCTCCCCACTTCAAACCACATGCATGCTCCTACCTGGTACCTGGATCTGTGACCTGCCATTTCTGCCATTGGCCTTTGGACTGGTTCACCAGCTGTTCGTTTAGTTTTTGCAATGTGGTATATTGAACCTATATCACCCCTCCCCCCCACTTTTTCAGGCAAAACAGCTGCCTCATGTCTTAATCGCTCACTAATACCTGGTACCAGCAGGGCCTCAACCAAGTGAACCAAATTAGAAAACTAACTTGACTCAATGGGGAAGATAAGGTGAGACCCTAGAATATCTCTCACAGGACACAGCCCCATGCTATACACATTAATATTAATTATTCAGTCATTTCAGTCGAGTCTAACTTTTCACAATCCCATCATTGGTTTTCTTGGCAAAGATACTGGAGTAGTTTGCCATTTCCTTCTCCAGCTCATTTTTGTAGTTCAGGAAACTGAAGCAAAGAGGGTTAAAGTGATCTGCTCACGGTCACACAGCTAGTTAGTATCTGAGGCCATATTTGAACTTGGGGAGATGACTTATCCAGGGTCCAACAGCTTGTAAATGTCTGAGGCCAAATTTGAATTCAGGTCCTCCTGACTCTAGGCAGGGCCCTCTATCCACTGTGCCCTATTAGTATTAATAGTAGCCAGTGTTTACATAGCACTTCAAGTTTTACAGTGTTATCTCGTTTTATCCTTGCAGTAAACCTTTGAGGTAAGTATTGTTTTATTATCCTCTGGAGACAGCCAGTTAGTATAGTAGATAGAGTCCTAGACCTGAAGTCAGGAAGACCTGAGTTCAAATTCAGCTTCAGATGCTTACAAGCTGTGCGACCCTGGGCAAGTCATCTTCCTGGGTTCAACCTGCCTATCTACGTAGGTTTCCTCATCTCTAAAATGTGGGTATGAATAGCACCTACCTACCTTGGTTGTGTTGATATAAGGAGATAATTTTGCAAAGTGCTTTACGAACTCTAAAGAGTTATATAAATGGCAGTTATTATTATTTTACAGATAGGGAAACTGAGGCAGACAGCAGTTATGTGACCTGCCCAGAGTCACTCAACTATTAAGTGTCTGAGGCAGGATTTGAACTCAGGCCTTCCTTTCTCCAAGTACACACTCTATCCCCAACCCCCAGTACTATTGATAGAAGTATAGGAAGTTGTGTGTCACAGTGAAGACACACTGTTTTGGAGTCAGAGAGCCTGCCTCTGTTACTTATTACCATTGGGACTGTGGACAAGTCACTTAATATCCCTGGTCCCAGTTTCCTGATCCAGGGATAAGGGGATTGAGTTAGCTTATCTCTCAGGCCTTTTCCAAGTCTAGACTTAGGATACTATGATTCTTTGACTTGTATCCATAACTAAAGTTTTTTGGAACATTTCTGGAATGATTCCAAAAGCACAGAAAGAAAGGGGACAATTGTATTTATGTTGGGGACTAGAGGATAGAGTGGATAAAGTGCTGCGAGTGGAGTCCAGAAGACTCCTCTACTTGAGTTCAAATCCAGCCTCAGACACTTACTAGCTGTGTGACTCTAAACAAATAATCTTGTTGGCCTCAGTTTCCTCATCTGTAAAATGAGCTGGAGAAGGAAATGACAAACCACTACAATATCTTTGCCAAGAAAACCCCCCACTAGGGTCATGAAAAGTTGGACAGGACTGAAATGACTGATCAAAAATATTTACATTGCAATTATTATGTAATTTTAAAAATGGTATTATACAATGTATACAATAGTCATTACAACCCCATTAATTGTGGTACAAAAAGGGTACTGCTTTGATTTGGTGTGTCAAGAGACAAGTTCTACTTCTCCCTTTAAAACTTATTAGCTTGTGTGATCATGGGCCAGGCAAGGCCATTTATCCATGTAAGCCTCAGTTTCCTCATCTGTAAAATATAGATCTTTGCTTTATTACCCATCTCACAGAAAAGTACTTCATAAACCCTTGTAAAGCCATTTACTTCATTATTTCAGGGGAGCTGTGGTCTCATTGATATCAGCACTCAGTCCAAAGACACAAGTCAAGTAAATAAGAATTTAATAAGTATCTGTTGTGTGCCAGGCACTGCGCTGAGAGCTGGGGACACCAAAAAAAGGCAGAAGGGAGTCCTTGCTTTCAAAGGGATTATGGTCTAAAGCAGGAGACAACATAAATAACTATGTAGCAAACAAGATCTACGCAGGAAAAAATTGGGGATCATCTCAGAGAGAAGCCACTAAGGCAGATTGCAGGAGGTGGGACGTCAGTGGACACTTAAGAATCCAGGAGATCCAAGAGGCAGAGGTGGGGGTAGAGAGTGCCAGGTGTGGGGATCAGCCAGTGCAAAATCCCAGCATTGGGAGATGTGTGAGGAACGTCAGGGAGGCTGGCAGCACTGGTTCACGTAGTACACAAGGAAGGTTTAGGATGACTGGAAAGGTAGGAAGGAGGCAGGTTATGAAGGGCTTTAAAAGCCAAACATAGGATTTTCTGTTTGGTTATAGATGTTAATCACTGGAGTCCATTGAGTTGGGAAAGTGATGTGGTCAGATAACAGACCATTCAGTGACTTTTTATCCTACAGGACAATTCTTATCCAAGTCCTTCCGTAAGAACTCTGTATGATGTTGATGTAACAAGCTAGGAGACTTCTCTTAACGTTGCTCTCTAAATATTTTGTGGGTATTAGCATTGATCATCTATTAGCCTTCACTTCTATTATATAACTGGCCAACCACCTCTTTGATATCTTCGAATGGCATCCAAGCCATTGGATGGAGCACCAGCTCAGCAGTCAAGAGGACCTGAGTTTTAATGTGGCTCATGTACTCTCTCGCTGTGTAACTCTGGGCAAGGTGCTTAACCCCAATTGCCTCCAAATAATAATGATAACTGTAATAATGATGAAGATATATAATTATATCACATATAATATATCACTAATATTATATTACACTATACTATATTATGCTATACTATACCATGCTATATTATACCATATTGTGTCATGCCATGCCATGTCATGTCATATTATATTGTATTATACCATACTGTATCATACTATATTACACTATATCATACTATATGATACTGTACTATATAAATTACATTATGTTATATCATATCATATATCATATTACACCATACTATACTGTACTACACTGTATATGTTATATTATGTTATGTTATATCATATTATATATTAATTATCATATTGTATTGTATTGTGTCATGTTGTGTCATGTCATGTTGTGTCATATCATATCATATCATCTTTGAGTCAGCTTCATACATACAGTATTTTGTTTGTAACATATTATAGCCAATGAACACCTGTAATTCATTTCTCTGTTGCCCTTGGGTAACCTGCACTTTGGTTCTTGAGAGATTGTGATATTCCATGGTCCATAGCCATCTTGCATCAAATATCAATATTATAATATTGGCTAGTTAGATTTTTGTTCGGCAGCTAGGTGGTGCAGTAAATAGAGCCCTGGGCCTGGGGTCAGGAAGACCTGAGTTCAGATACGGCCTCAGAGACTTACTAGCTGTGTGACTCTGGGCAAGTCACTTCACCCATCTTCCTCGGTTTCCTACTTTTTAAAATGGAGATGTTGCTAGCATATGCCTTTGGGGATCGTGGTGCAGATCAAATGAGATCATCATTGCAAAGTGCTGAGCACAGGGCCAGACACATAGTGAGCATTATATAACTGTTAGCTGCTATCATTGTTGTTATTGTTTCAAGGGGAAGCTTGACCTCATTGAAGATTCTGCTTATTTCAGAAATGCAATGCTGTCCTCTATCTTACTCCTATCCAATTTTGAGTCCATTTCATTTTATGTCTAGGGAGTTGGTCCAACACATACGTTGGAAATAATTATTGTTTCTACCTTCACAGCATCCTTTGCTTCTGACTCCTTCTCTCTACCCACATAGCCACCGTCCTAGCTCAGGCCCTCATCACCTGTTGCTTAAATGATTGCAACAGTCTCTTAATTGGTTCTCTGCCTCAGGTCTCTCCCCACTGCAGGCCATCTTACATAATGCTGCCGAAGTGATTTTCCTTAAGCTACCTTTTTGTGTCATAGATGCCCCTGGCAGTCCGGTGAAGCCTATGGACTCTTCAGAATAATATTTCAAGATGCATAAAAATACATAGGTGTACAAAAGGAAGCAATTAGTTATACTGAAATGTGGTTATCAAAATATTTTTTTTCCTTAGCAGGCATAGTTCAATTTATTTGTTTATTAAAAAACAACTATGTGGTTGCCACAGCAGCTTCCTGGGTCCTCTGGACAGACACGTGAGTGTGAGTCTTCCCAAGATGGTCGGTTAATCCCTGATAAGGAGACTTAGTGAACTCAGTCTCCTTCCACAGGTCTGGAGTCAGATAGCTGTATGTTTTAGAGATGGCATCAAAGGCAGCTTTAGCAAAATTACCCAGAGTGGCAGTACAGTCTCTTGCAGAGTGTAGCAGTCATCAACTTCAGCCATCATCAGGAGCTTCTTAGGAGCTGAGACAATGCCAGTACCTCTAGGGGCAGGGATCGGGCACACCAGAACCAACCCACATCGCCCAGTGACCTTGCAGGGTACTGTGTGAGGCTTGCCAATCTTGTTGCCCCAGTAGCCACGTCTCACAGGAACGATGGACAGCTTGGCCAGAATGACAGCACCACAAACAGCTATGGCCACTTCTTTGGAGCACTTGATACCCAAACCAACATGGCCACTGTAATCACCAATGGCCACAAAAGCCTTGAACTTGGTACACTGTCCAGGTCTAGTTTGTTTCTGAACAGGCATGATCTTCAGAACCTCACCTTTCAGTGAAGATCCCAGGAGGAAATCTATGATCTCAGACTCCTTGATAGGAAGCAAGAAAAGATAGATCTCTTCCAAAGACTAGATCATCATGTCCTTGACTAGCCAGCCCAGCTTAGTGACAGGAACCCACTCCTTGTCTTTGGCCTTTCCTCCCCGGGCCCCACAGCCACAACCACGGCCTCAACCATGGCTCTGACCTTGACCTAGGCCCCCACTACCAAAGCCCCCGAGGAAGCCTCCATAGCCTTCAACTCCGGGGCCCCTAGGGCCTCCCATACCTCCTGCCCCACCGGCATCATCTGCCATTTGGTGTTCGCTAGAAGTAGAAGCCCAAATAATTTTTTTTAAGTTGCACAGACCTCAGGTTAAGAAACCTTTCCTTAAGAGTAAATATGACCATGTCACTCCCCTTCTCAATAAACTACTGTTGCTCCCTATTACTTCAAGAATAAGATATGAACTCCTCTGTTTAGCTTTTAAAGCCCTTCTCAATTTAGCCATAACTCACATGGACGCTCAACTTTACTTAGTCCTCCTGAACTTGTGATCTGACCAAACTAATGGCATCCTATCTCCATGCTGTTGATTGGAATACGTTGCTTCCTCCCCTCTGCCTCACAGAATCTTTTTCTTTCCTCTGAGACCTAGCTCAAGTCATGTTCTATGTGAAACCTTTCCTGATAACCCTAAATGCTGGGACCCTTCCTCCCTATCTTCTTTGTATTTAACTATTTTGCATTTATTTGTATTTATTCTTTTTAAATTTATTCTACATATTATTATATATGTACTTTTCCCCCCCATTAGAACATAAACTTCTTGTGAGTTGTTTTTATTTGTATCTCTACCCTCTATCACATAGTAAATGCTTAGTAAGTTCTTGTTCATTAATTGATGAAGCAGCTGGGTGATTGTCTAACTACTTGCATATCATGTTCTGCATTCTCATCCACTTGGTTTTTCCTATGTGAATTGTTAGTCTGAATTCTTCAAAGTAATTGAACATCTCATTTAGGAGGGTCTGCAGTGTTCTGGAATGAAATACAATGAGCACAATGTCATCTGAAAACAGAAGCATCTGGAAGATTTTACCCTCTAAAAAGAACCCCTCTTCCATTTGAATTCTGGCCTAGACATCTTCCATGACAGTAACAAAGACCTTTAACTAGAATATATCTCCTTGTTTTTTTTTTGTGCTTGATATAAGTAGTAAAAGGATCATACAAATTGAATTCTATGGATACAAAGACCCAAGTCTTCCTGAGCCTAGGCCAAATACTTTATCCACTACACCACACTGCCTCTGTGATTATAAATGAAGCCATTTTGCTCTTAAACAGGAATACCCAGGTATTTTTCATGCCGCCAATGTTTTTCCCTTTTGAGCCATCATATTCCAAGCAGACTAGGCTACAAAAATGTGAGCTGAGGGTCTTAAGGAGCAAGTTCTTGTTGCTAGGGAAGTGGCAAGACCCCCTAGCCTAATGAAGCATTGCTTGCAATTATCTCAGTGGAGAGATGACAGCTGTTTGTACAGGTGTGGATGGAGGTAATCATGGGATATGGTTTCTTAAAGAGTTCAAAGTCACCATACAAATTCACTGGAGAACAAGGATTCAGGCATTAATTTTACCTTGGCAAAATCAACTTTTGGAATAAACAATACATTTCCTTCAGTCACGACTGCTTAATCAGTAGAATTATGGCTGCTTGGTGGACAGGTTTCCCCTTGGGTGGGGACAGGGATGAGGAGGCTAATTTACCATCCATTTTTGGATACAAATCCTCCTTCATTCACCCCCTTCATGAGAAGCAGTTTTTACCTGGTCTCTCTTCATTAAGGTACATAGCGATAGAGCCCAAAAGTCTTCAAACAATTTCCCAAGGTCACCTGGAAAAGACAGGGTCTGAACTCAGGAGCTGAGATCTGCCTTCTTTCTATTTCAATCCTTCATGACTGGCATTACCCTCATGTGTGAGATGAAAGAGTTCAAAGTCTGAATCTAAGGTCAGAAAAGGTCTTTATTCTTTCTCATGAGAAAGGACTCTACACCCTGTGGCCCAACATGGCATCTACAGGGAGAGAGCAACAGGTAGAAGCCAGCCTATGATTATATAATCTTCCAATGCAGCAACCTAACCCCCTCAACTGGCCTTCACTCTTGTTGGTAGGGGGGGTGTCCCACAACCTAAGCGTGGGAATTTCTCTGAGACAAAGGACCCGGAAACATGTGGGTGTCCAATGTAAGCAGTCTTAACCTTATTTGGCATATCTTCTGATGAGTTGGCTCTGGGGGAGGGTCTCCATTGCTCTAAGCCCCAGATTGCTTGAAGGTCAGGTGACCTGACCTTAGGCCTAGTGAATACTGAAGCCATTCTAGATTTGATTTTTCAGAATG
>CM053580.1:477726331-477741754 GCA_028627135.1 Pseudochirops cupreus
AAATGTTGAAAATTTCATTCATTTTTTGAAAATATGCATAGTTAATGAGATTTCCTACGTGTTCAGACTTTAGGGACACTCTGTACAATACAATAAATATTTATTAAGCTCCTACAATGTGTCAAGTACTGTGCTAAATATAGCAGGTACTTAGTAGTTTCTTATCGAATGAATGATTAGGGACTACAAGTCCTTCTCAATTTTGGAAAGCCAACTTGTCTTCAATAAACAGTCCCACCAAAACAACTACTCTGTGCTGAGTTAGGCACTTCTAACACTATTCTTCCACTTGTCTGTTCCTAAAAGGGCCTACCTTGTCAGTCCTGTTAATACAGGGAAGGGCTCAAAATGGAATCCAACATTCAACAGAACAATGGGCCTGAAATCAGAGCCAAGGGTGTTTGTATAGGACAATAGTGTTGGGTTGAATAACTAGAAATTCCAACAGGGGCTACGAGTAACTCTAGCTATGGGGAAGATGCATTGAAATTATAATTGATAGATACACATTTTGTTGAATAGACATTAGAAATAAAACCTATATGGGCATATACAAATTTTCCATTTCCATTATGACCACCTAAGGGAAACAGCAAAGATAGCTTTTTTGAATCTCAGTGTTCCAAACTACAAGTTGAGGAGTCATTCTGGGTGATCTGAACATCTACAGGATTATTCCATTTCTAACACTATATGATCTTGGGCTGTATCTGGGTGTGATACTACTAATACATGGGGCAAGCAGCTCCACCAGCTCCATTGCTCATGCAGGAAGAACCCAGGATCTACCTATGTCTGCTGAAAGCATATCTTGGACCTCTGGGTTGTATTGTGGCCTTTAGAAAGCAAGTTGTTTCTTGCCAAAGTGGCTTGGTGATTAGAAGGAGGCCAAGTATTAGACTGAAATCATTAATCCAAAGCTTTGCTAGACACAGAGTTTAAGGAAGGAAGGCATGGCCCTGTCTTCATGGAGCTTCCAGTCTTGTATGTACATAAGGCACATATGAATAATACATGATAATACCATATCTGTTTAATAAGCAAGTGAGAACTCTCTCGTGATCATAGTTGCCTGAAATAGAAGGTACGGGTACTTTTGATTCAGCCCTATTTGAAGCAAATGGAATTGTTAGCAGTCCCAGACACACCAGAAAATTCAGCACAGAGCTGAATGACCTCCATAGAACAAATCTGACCAATTCCCCAAATACCCAAAGATGCAACACAATTCCCAGGACTATCAGCAGCTCTTACCACTTCCTCTCTGTCTCTGGGAAAGTGGGGAGGGAAATGTAACTTCCTCCACATGCATCCAGGCAACTCCCTTATTGCCCTCGGGACAGCTTCTCTACCCTCCCCCTCTTTCATTGGATAGAGGAGACAGCGTATCAAATGCAATCTCCAAAGCAGTCCCTCATCATAGACTTAGTCATTGGAATTTCCCGGGAGGAGTATCTGTGAGTGTTAGACAAGGATCTAGTCTACAGGGATCTTAAGCCCTCCCTTTACCTCTACACTCTTACCCTCAGAAACCCAGATCTCTTGATTTCCTTTGAAACTTAATAATATCCAGGATTTCAAACTTAGGAGTGAACTCCCATTGCTCAGACCCTTTCCCCAGGCAGATTCAAATTTTCCTTGAGATGCAGAATACCAGGAAAGGGAAGTTCTGTCTGGGGATGGGGAGGTTCCTGGCCTAAGATGAAGAATGCATTTTAATAGCTAACATGGAGAACTTGGTGAATTGCCCTTTGCCACCTCCTGAATACATGATACAGATGTTTTGGATGTATCTGATATGTAGCGGGTAGAAAGGAGATTGTGGGTAAATAAAGACTGACTCTATCCTAGGAGAAGATGATAGTCTGGGTGAGACCCAGTCATGGAATCATAGATGGAGAATTAAGTCATCTAGTTCAATTCCTTCATCTAACAGATGAGGGATAAGAGGTTAATTCAGTCAGTTAATGAACAAGTATAACCTATTTCAAATTGCTTGTCTTCTCAATGAGGGAAGAGGAGAAGGAGGGAGAGAATTTGGAACTCAAAATTTATTTAAATCTTTTAAAACTGGGAACAAGATAGTTAAGTATTCAGGAAGACCTAATTTCAAATTCTGCCTTTGACACTTTGACCCTTACTAACTGTATGACCATGGGTAAAATCCCTTAACTTCTTGGAACACCAGTTCCCTCATCTATAAAATGTGAGACTCACTTTAGCTGATGCAAGCAAACTTTC
Source organism: Pseudochirops cupreus (assembly GCA_028627135.1). NCBI lineage: Eukaryota > Metazoa > Chordata > Mammalia > Diprotodontia > Pseudocheiridae > Pseudochirops > Pseudochirops cupreus. Next base: position 477,728,573 of record CM053580.1, read on the forward strand.
AAATGCTACATAAATTTCAATTAATAATAATAACAACAATGTATGGTACAGACATTAAGTGCTATAGAGTTCAGAGAAAAAGGAAATCAATGAAGGCTGAATAGTCAAGGAAGGCTTTATGGAAGAGATAAAACTGACCAAAGTCCAAGATCACCAGCCTAATAGCTATAGATTCCATTCTTCAATTTTTATTTCATTTTTTAAAATTCAGAACATTTGATCTCCTCCAATCTTGTAGTATCACTGTCCATGATCTTTCCACAGATGACCAGCACTGACTCCACAATCTTACCAACTACTTATTTCAATACTCCTTCTTTGAACTTCTTGTGCAAAACAAGAGACTCTTACCATATTTTCAGTTATCTTAGTTTTTAACTTCCTTGTAACAATTTTTGTTCTAGAATATAAGCTCATAGAGGGAAGAGATTTTTATTTTTGCTTTTTTATTAAATGTATGTTATGGATTAAGTAGAGAATATATGCTTATTGAATGATTGATTCTATCCTTTCTAGTCTGAAAATAATTTTCCCTGGCAGAGAAATTTCACTCATGTGAGTATTCCCTCCAATAATGAAGACAACAGCTAATCCATGACTATCCATTTTATGGGTCTCTTTTTGTTCATAATTTTCCTCAATAGCAGTCCTTATATAAATTGTTTCTTCTGTGTAATCTCATGTTTGTTAAACATCTCAACTTGCTTATGTCCACTATACCCCTACCCTTTGCCCTTTCAGTAATCCTCAACTGAAATTTTTTTGAAACATTAGTATTCTATAACTCATAGTCACTGAACATCATCAGAAAAATATTGGTATTAAAAATAGAAAATAGAAGCAAAATAAGAATTCAGTAATTTTGCCTCTTCTCTACTATCTATATGTAAGGCTAACTCTTCCTCCTCCTCCCCTCCCTCCTCTTCCTCTTACTCTTCTCTCCCCCTCTCCTCCAACTCTCTCTCTTTACCCCCTCTCTCTTTACCCCCTTCCCTTCAATTTGGGTCATCAAGGACACTGGACCACTGGTAGCGGGCAGTATTTCCTTCTGGGATCAGAGACACCAGGCCAGTAAAAGACAAGGCATCCAGTCAGAAGCTGGAGACAAAACAGATATGAAAAGACAGCATTCTAAGAAAAGAAGCAATATCAATGAACATGACCCCTGTACCAGAGAAGAACGTCAGAGAAGAACCTTCCGTTCATAAATTTCCAGAAGCTGTGAGTTACCTCATATACAAGTATGTCCTGTACATGTGCCTCATTACTATTTGACTCTAATTTTGAGCGCACTCCTCCCATATGTGTTTGTGGAGAGTGTGCCCCAGACTCTTGAGGGAAATATTTTGTACAAACTGGTCTTATAATACCATTATAGTAAATGCCTTTGCTACAATCTAATCAAGGTTACTGGCTGATTATTAGGAGGAAGCACACCAGTAGGGGTTTGAGAATAACAGCAACTAAAACCCACACCCTCAAGTTTATCCCCTAGAAATCCAAGAGTAGTAGTTGTACCTCTGGGGACAGAGTCTGTCAATGGGAATGCAGGTTAGGGAGTAAGCCTAGAAGTGGTATTATTTATCACTACCACTACTACTACCACTACCACCATTATCATCATATCTACCCTCAAGTTTCTATACCATCTTTAATCTTCCTCTTTTCCCCAGTATAACATTAAAAATTTTCTGTTGTCTTTAGCAAATACCACCAGCCTCAATCAATCCTGGGATTTAGTGTACCTGACCTATTTCTAAAAGACCATACTTTTCTTTTGTATTTATTCTCAAATACCTGCCTTTGCTTCTATGTTCTATACATGTCTTTTAAAAATATGTTGGTTGATGAACTTTCAATGTATCCACATTGGTTTCTGTAGCAAATTTTTTGGAACAGTTTTTCTTGAGGTTATTCGAAATTTATTCTTGAAATCAACCTATTCCTTTGCAGAATTTTAGGCCAGGGAATACTACCCACCCTTTCTCTGAACTCCCTAAGATCTCTCTAAAAATCTATAACGAATGACAGGTTTCCTGGAATGGTCAACTCTTCCATCATTTTTACTTCAGCAACCAATTTCTCATGTTAGTTAGAATTGCTTCCAAATCAGCAGCTCTGCTCATTGTTTTCTCTTCCTTTGAAGAAGAAGATTATCTTTAAGATACGTTATGAATTATCAGCTTCTCTGCTTCTGACAGAGAGGGAGTTACAGCAAATGTCCCAATAGTTAAAGTCCCTTATCAGTACTAAACCTCCTTGGCAGCTTTGTGATCTCCTTCCTAAATTCTTCGTGTATTTCTTTTTTTTTTTTCCTCATCCTTATATATTTCTTGTTTCTGAATAGGCAGTCTATATTATCCTTCCATGGTAATATCACCTCCTTGCTTCTTTTGATCCTCACTCAAATACTTTACCTCTTCTAAGTCCTGGATTTCCTTGGATGAGAATATCTTCTTAATATACCATGCTACTCCCCCGTACCTCACAACACCTCAACTCATCTTTATCTATTCTGTACATTTTGAATAAGGTATATCCTTCCAGAGCCATATTCTAGTCATGGGCTCTATTTCAATGAGTCTCAGTGCTACCAATTGTCACATCTTCCTCTTTGCATTAGGACTTCTAGTTTGTTTTTTTTTTTAAATTAATCCACATATTTTGTGCATTTGTAAATATAAAAATACACAAAGTAGAGAGGTAGACAAGGAAAGATTCAAGAAATAGGGGCATAACTGGTTGAAGAAGCTGTCTTTAGCCTCTTCAGGCTGTGAGAGACAGTGAGGTAGAAAGAATACAGAACAAGGATGCCTGAGACGTGGGTTCTTGTCCAAGTTCTGTCATAAACTATCCAGGTAACCTTGGGCTCTCTCTCCTCTTTCCTGAAAAATTAAAAAAAATATTCTCTGCATATCAGCATAAGCTTTACCATGGCTATAATCATCAACAAACCTTTCTAGGGTGACAGCTCATGTGCAAGACACTGTGCTAGGTGGTGGGTGTGCAAAGAGCCATGGGATATTATCCCTGCCCTGGAAGGGCTTACAATCTAGTTGGAAAGACAAGTACAATGAGCTAAATATCAACATATACCAAAGGAATGTTGGGTTTCTTTTGTGACTAAAATTTCTGTGTAAAAATATGGGGAAATAAAAATTATGTCCTAGGCCTTACTGCCTACAGACTAATGCTTGTGATTAAATCATACCCTGAAGGAACCCTAAGTGTAGTCTGTCTCTAATCTGCCCTCATATCATGTCATATGAAACAGTTAAACAGTTAAGCCTCCTGTCATTTCTTCTTGAGACAAGACTAAGTCTTTTTTTTTTAAATAAAAGGGAGTTTCCCTTAAGAAACATAAAAGCATTAGTTGAGGTGAGTATGCACGTCCACATCCTCTAAACTGTGAGCAAGCCTGGGGTTAGAATCATACAGCAGTTGGTTGCCTGGGGTTTATTTTGACAGCAACACACATGTTTGGAGAGAACACCTACTTGGAGCCCAACTCCCAGGTGCCAGGTATAGTCAGCAGTTTGCCATGACAGCTTCAGCCCCATCATGGCCAGACCCACCAGACTGTGCACGTTTCTTCATGTCATGAAGGATTCAGAGCTTGGCTCATCCAGGCAGATCTGGGTCCATTCCTACCACTCCAACTTAACTCCTTCAGAATTCCACCTCTCATTCCAGTCTTATAAGGCCCAGTGCTAGCACTGAGCTTACTGACATTTTTCAAAAGGGGGAAGATCCTCTATCAGGAAGAGAACTAGAGATGACATTTAAATAGAGAAACCCAGGCCAAGGAAGAAGGAAATCAAAACCAGTTTCATGATCAATGAGGAACCTGGAAGAAAAGCTAGATGTTATCCAGAAGGCGCCTGGTAGGAAGAGAAGATGGGTCAGGTATGTGAGGAGGACCAAAGTCCTCTAGTTATCCATCCTCAGTCTTGGAAAAGAAAGCAAGGAAGGCCCACAGAATGTTGGGTGGACCCACTGCAGTGAATTTAGGGGAAGATGTGGATAAGAATCTCAAAGGATGGGCAGGTGTGGCAACTCACAATTTGTGTCACTGGAGAGAAAAATCAAAATAAGAAAATCATGGCTCCACTATATCTATTTGAGTTTGGTCCCAGAGGACAGAACCAGAAGCAATGGATTGAAGGTGAAAAGAAATAAATTTAGACTTGAGATCAGGAAAAAAACTTTCCCAAAGGGGAATCAGGGAAGGAATGGAAGTTCTTCCTTCTTAGAGGTCTTCAGGCAGACACAGAGCATAGACCATTTGCTGGGCATGTCACAGTGAAGATTCCTTTCATATACGGATTGGACTTACCAGAACTTCTTAAACTTTTTTACACTAGTGGGTCCATATGGGCTTGTGACCCACAGTTTAGAAAACGCTGGATGGCTGTTGACAACCCTTCCAACCCTCAAATTCTGTGACTGTGAGTATCATCAAAGACAGCAGAATTCTCCCACGTTGGTGCCTTAAAAAAGAAAAAGGATTCCACCTCCCCCATTTCTACACACACACACACACACACACACACACACACACACACACACACACACACATACACACACCACACACACACACACTCCTCTTTCCCAAAGATCTTCTTTCAGTCCTTCCCACTTTGGCTATGACCTTTCAGAAGGGATTCTGGGTCCAATTTATTTTTTCTGGTCCTGACTGCTCCCAACCAGAGCACTCTGGTCTGTACAGTCCAGACCAGTTCTCCAGACCTTCTTTTCAGCCTGTGGGATTCTGTGGAATGTGACCTTTTGAAGGCAAAATGAGGTGGACATCAGGGCCTAGAAAATTTTGGAAACCACAATTCAATTCAATTCAATTCAGTAAGCTCATATTAAATGCCTACTATGGACCAGGCAATTGTCAAGGCCCTGGGGTTACAAAGATAGAAACAAAACAAAACAAAATCGTCTCTGACCAGGAGCAAACATTCTGCTAGAATAATGAGCTCCTATATCATTTTACATACGTTATCTTCCTTTATCTTTACAACCAATTGACAGGGATACTAATATTATTGTTTCATATCCCAAATGACAAATAGAAAACTGAGTCTGGGGAAATATCTTGCTCCAGAGTATATCACCAATGTGATACCCCAGCAGCTGCTATGAATATGCAGGTGTATTCCCAGGTTTGAATCACAAGATATAACAGACTCTCTTCCTTGAAGACAAAACCAAGACATTTATTCAAACACCAGAAAGCCAAATCCATTATGGTAACAAAAAGGTCTATACACATTGGCAATGCAATGGACACCCCAAGCATTCTTTTTAATATAAAGTGCATACATGTCACCAATGCAGGAAGCACAAACATCCCAAGCCTTTCCTCCATCAGACCTCCCCACAAACAAGCTCCCTTAAGCAAAATCACTCCCACTCTCACTCACACTAGCTGCTCTGCTCTGCCTGCTCTCTCCCTCCCAGCTCTGTCTCACTCTCTCTCAGATCTGCCTCCCCCACACTTCCTGCTCCACCCGTTTGGTGAGCTCCTCTTACCACGGGCTGCATGGGATCACATAGGACTATTAAGGGGCAGGGAAGATCTTCAAACTCCCTTAGCATTAAACAGGGTCACATACCTGGTAGGTATGAGAGGTAGGATTTAAACCCACATCTTCCTGCCTCCAGGACCAACACTATCTACTATGTTGGGATGGGCTGTCTCTTTCAAACACAGCTGTGGAAGTATAAATGAATGTAGGCATCACTAACAATGAACAATTACCTATTTCTATAATGCTTTTAAGTGCAACACTGTGAAAGGAAAGGAAGAAAAAAACATTTGCTGAATGCCTATGAGTGTGTCATGTTCCAGGCACTGTGCATTATCTCATTTTATTCTCACAAGAATTCTGTGAGATGGGTGCTATTATTATTTTTATTTTACAATTGAGGAGACTGAGGCAAGCAGAGATTAAGCGACTTACTCAGGATAGATAGTATTTGAGGTTGGATCTGAATTCAGGTCTTCCTAAATCAGGGCAGCTGAGTAGCACAATGAATAGAGTCCTGGACCTAGAGTGATGAAGACTTGAGTTCAAATCCAGCCTGAAACACTTACTAGCTATATGACTCTGAGCAAGTAACTTAACCTTGCTTGCCCCAGTTTCCTCATCTGTAAAATGAGTTGGAGTAGTAAATGTAAAACCACTCCATTATCTTTTCCAAGAAAACCCCAAATGGGGCCACAAAGAGCTGGACACAACAGAAAATGATCACCACCAACAAATACTTCCTTAAGTCCAAGTGTAGTCCTCTATCCTCTCTGCCTAGTTGCCTCATGAGCATTCAGTAAATGTCTTATTTATTCATCCTGTCATTCAAAGAATCATTTCATCCAAGTCTCTCATTTTACAAAGGTCATAGATAATTAGGCCTAGAAGGGACTGGAGATCATCTAATCCAATACCTTCATTTTACAGAAGAAGAAACTGAGATCTAAGTAGGGGCCTAGTTAATGAATTGTCCTCATCTAGGCTTAATTGCTTCATCCATTGGATAGGATAAGAAAGAATGTGTGTCACATGGTTCTAAGTGTTGGTCAAATGTGGGGAAACCCAATATCCAGGAGACAAGGGATTAGTTGGTGTTGCTCTTACAGCCCACTTGGCAAAACTGCAAATGTCTTGTTTATCTTGTAGTTCATTGGCCAGCAAGTGTGAGGGAAAGAGAGCTGGATTCAATGTCAGGGAACCTGGACTCAAATCTGGACCTTGCCCATGAGACTTTGGACAGGTCCTTTGTCTCTGATCCTCAGCTTCTTTGGCTATAAAGTGGATAAGGTGACTGCCACAATCCCCTCCTAGATTCCCTCCAGGTCTAAATCTGTGACCTATGGGCATTTTTTTTTCTATTTTCTACCTGAGGATTCCTTGTTTGGCTTAGCAATTGCTGGTACTAGGTAGTAGCACCCCCCATGTAGTATCAGTCAGGTAATGAGAGAAGGCAATGGAGTTTGAAACAAACTCCAGCAGAGAATATTGGGTTATTTATCTGTTTGCTCCTCTGCAGCCAGGTCACACATCTGGTTTTCTGTTGACATGGATACACAGAATCACTGTGCCAAAGACAAAGGGCCCCAAAGGTGGGGAGATGGAGGAAGGGAGACTGATTTCCAAAGACCAGGGGAAGAAGTATGTATGTAAACAGAGCTAAGTAGGGAAAAGGCCATGGAGAGAGGCCATGTTTACTACTCTGTCCCTTACTCCCCACCTTTCCTGGAACAGGACACTCCAGGGTTGCACAACCAGGAGTGAAGGCATGGGAGGTAGGATGGGGGAAGGGGGGTAAAAGCACCCTGGGTCACAGCTGGATCGCAAACCTGAAGTTTGGCAACTTCCTGCTTTGAGAAGTAGGTTCACTGACATGTGAGTGCTAATAACAACAGTTTCAACTGGAATGGAAACCTTGGGAAGAAGGCCTGGGGCACTAAAAGCTACCTTGAGGGAGCTCAAAGCACACAGGATGACTGGGGTTGTGTGGGAGTGTGGAAGACTGAACTGCTAAGTACAGAGACGTTTCCTACCAGCGTGACCATATGAACAGAAGCAATAGGACCATGGACAAGTCACTTAACTTCTCTGAATGTCAGTTTCATCACCTGGTTTTCACAAACTCTATATAAATGTTGAGAAGGTAGGGGAGGGAGCAAGTAGCTAAAAGAGAGAATAAGGTGAAGAATTTAGTTCTGCAGACAATGGCAATGAAGAATGTTGTCTCATATGATGTTATTTCATGTAATCCTCACAACAACTCTGGGAGAAAAGTGCTATTATTATACCCATTTTGCTGATGAGGAAACTGAGACAGACAGAAGTCAAATGACTTTCTCAAGGTCACATAGTTAGTAAGTGTCTGAGGCTGAATTTGAACTCGTCTTCCTGATTCCAGGTCCAGCATTCAATCTTATATGACATTTAGCTGCCTCCAAGAAAGAAAAGAGAGAAAGAATGAAAGGGGAAGGAGAGTTAGAAGGGGATTGGAAGGGGAAGAGGAGGAAGAGAGGGAGGAAAGGAAAGAGGAGGACAGAGGGAGAGGGAAAAGGGAGGGGAGGTTTCTTAAAGAGAGGGAAGGGTGAAGAATGAAGTTGTGACCAGGAAGGAAGGTCAAGGCCCTATGGGAAAAGAAATGTGGTAGAAAGGGTGTTTGTGAAATTTTATCAAATCTGTCCTTGGCTCAAACAGACAAAAATCTGAAAATCTAGCACCTAAAGAATTGGAACCGCAAAACGGAAGCCAAGGGGGGATCTCTGCTATTTCTATTTAAAATAATGACAATCAATGGTCAACCAGCTCAGTTCTGTTTCAGATTCCTTCACAGTGGCATCAAATAAGAAGAGAGAAAAGTTTCCTTGCTATCTCTGATTCCTTTCCATTCAATCTATATTTCCAAAGGGGACCTCCTCATCATTTGGCATGAAATTACACCCAGGATCTCGTGTGAGATGCTGAATATTGTATTCAGCAATCATATTACTATACACACACATTAATATTACTATGCAGGTTTATAGCAATTCATAATTTATATCAAGTATTGCCCTTAGTAGAGAGGTAGCTGTGGCTTAATGAATGCAGAATTCATCTTGGAGTCCTGTCACTGACTGCTTGGGTGACCCTGGGCAAGACTCTTCAGTGCCCCAGGCAAGTTTAGTATTATAAGCTGCAGAGCAGGTGTTTGACTTATTAGAGGGGGGCATTTTCTCACTGACAGATTGGATATGGGAGATGACCAGAGAGACAGATATGTTCATAATGTTGCTGTTCATTCTTCATTCTTAAAGAGGACCAACGACATCATATGGGCTATGTCTTGTCTTGCCCGTGAACTGGATTTAAGTGAGGCAGAGCTTTGCTGACTTGAAAGGTCTCTAAGGATGGGGATGTCCTTGGCCAAAAAAAGAAGTTACGAAGACAGTTAGGGTAGGGATGGGAGTGGGATAAGATAATGGTTGGTTTTGCCCATGTTGAGTTCCAGCAGTAGCATGCCCAGCACATTGACCATCTGTGGAGATGTCCGGTAGATGGTTGGTGATGTGAGGTTGGAGCTTAACAGAGAGATGGCTGAATGGACACATTGAGGAGTCATTTGCATAAAGATGGCAACTGCATAAATGGAGTGACCACTTAGGGCAGTGATTCTCAACCTTCCTAATGCCACGACCCTTTAATACTTGTATGTGGGCATATCTGCATGTGGGTAGACCCACCTGGAGATGGATAGAAGAACGGTGTCTCAGTTCCTATGATCACTGGAAATATGTGTTTTCTGATGGTCTTAGGCAACCTCTGCAACACCTGTGAAAGGGTCATTCGACCCCCAAAGGGGTCGTGAACCACAGGTTGAGAATTGCTGGCTTAGGGATACTCCCTCAGTGTGATGCCTTTGCAGGCAGATGACGGACCCCCAGATTCAGCCTCCTCCTTTTGCTAACTCCTTGGCTTCCTTCTGCTGGTTATTTCTCCTCACCCTCAGGCCTTCACCTTGCCACTCCTTCCAGCCAACACCAAGTTGTGAGCAAGACTGTGCCCCACCCACTGTGAATATGGGGCTAAAATAATTAATATTTAGTCAAAATAATTCTCTAGCATATTCTGAGTCATCAGAAAGCTAGCAGAGTTGTCTCTAGCTATCCAGGACTGACTGTCCTGCAGGGCCTTCATTCAGCACATTGAGACATTTAAGAACAGCCTGTGGATTTTTGAATCAACCCCTTGCTCTCCAAACCTGCTTGGTATTAACTTTAGGTACAGTTAAAATGCCCTAGAACTATTCTCTGCACTGGCAACCTATTGTTCAAGTTGGACCATCTATGTTGAGAGGATAATCCTTCCTCACTCTTCCCTATGAGTTCAAATCCTGCCCAAGTTTCTCTTGCTCTCCCATGAGAAGAGAAGTCTCAGGAATAGTGTGGGGTGGAGGTTGGGGGAGGGGGAAGACATGATCAAAGCCTTCAAATACTTGAAGATTTGTCAAGTGGAAGAAGGATGCAATCTTCTTTTTTTTGTAGCCTCTCCTTGCAGGCCTACAAACAGAGGGGATGATCTCTTGTTGGGAGCTTTATAGTACAGATTCATTCCAGGTTTGGGCTGGACTAGATAGACCGAGAGGTTACTTCAAATTCTCAAATCCTATGTTTCTATGAACTTCTTTTTTTTTTTTTAATTGAACCTATACTTAAATAGACGTGTGATCTCACCAATACTAGTTCACTTCCCCCTTGCTCCTCCTCACCAATTTGGGACAGATCACAGTCCATTCTTACCTTCTTTTCCTGTATCCACGACTTTCCTTATAAGCCTTCCATAGAGCATCTACCTTGTTGCTGAAGGCCTTCCTCTGGGTCTTGTTTGTATTTTCTGGACAAGAGCACAGCACTCAGGTTGTCCTGTCAGCCAAAAAACATTTATTAAGCACCCGCTATGGACCAGGTACTACGCTAAATGCTAGGGATACAAAGAAAGGCAAAAAGATAGGCCCTGTCCTCAGGGAGCTCACAGCCTTTCATGACATCATGTGCCCGGCTCCTTTTCTGACCCTACATGGCCAGGTCACTGCTTGAGCACAGGTTAGTCATCATGAGTAAGATGCTACAGGCTCCTCATACCCATGCACGGTCAGTAGTAGAGCACTGGACTTAGAGTCAGGGAGACCCAAGTTGTAATCCTGCTTTGGTCACTTACTGTGTAGCCCTGGGCAATTCATTTAATTTCAGTCTGCCTCAGTTTCTTCACATGCAAAATGGAAATAATAATTGCACCTATCTCCCAAGGTTATAGTAAAGAGGAAATGAGATATAGACATAAAGCACTTTTGCAAACCTTGAGGCACTGTATAAAGAATAGCTATTATTATTATTATTTTTGCCTACCATTTTGATTTTTCTGAGATAGTGTTACAGTTCCATGATTCATAGCCACATAACATCATGGGGAAAGTATTTGTCTTAAAAGGCTTTTGCTACAGGGAACAGCTTGGGATCATTGAAAGCACTGGGCAACCTCCCATATGTAATCTAGTCCACTCACTTCTTCCTATTATTCAATTCTGCACCCAGTATATTGTCCATTTGCAGTGTCTAACTAAGAGATAGGTACTGAAGGACTAACTTAAGAGACTACTCATTGTAGCATCAACATGATATTCACAGCACCAATGGCAACTATGAATATGCTGGCATAGTTCTGAATTGCAAAATATAACAGACTCTCTGTATAGAAGACAGAAGCAAAACATTCAAACACCAGAAAACCAAATTCATCATAGCACCAAAGAAATCCATACACAATAACACTGCAGAGAGCAACACCATCCCAAAGCCTTCCCACAAACACTCACAAGCCTGTCTTGTTGCCTGCGTTGTCTCTTCTCCATTCATTCTAACTATTCTGACTCCAGGCTTCCTCTCAGCTTTTCCCCACCCTTCCTGCTCTACCCGTTCAGGAAACTCTTCCCACCACAGGCTCCATGTGATTACATTCAGCCTATTAAGGAGCAGAGAAGATCTTCAAATTCCCATTCCTATTACATCCATCCAACTATGTATCATAGGCGAGGCAGTATGCATTCCTCATCCACTTGGTTTTCCTCTGTGGATTTTTCAACCAACCTATTCTGAGGGATAATAGATCTGATATGGTAGACTCTATTTTGTTATGGGGCCTGGTATAATCATGCTAAATATGTGTAGGCTGAATATACAAAATTTAAACAGAAGTTTAGGAGAAATACATTCACTGCTTTCAAATATTTGGAGGGCTATGATATGGAAGAGTTATTAGACATTTCTATGTAACTCCAGAAAGTAGACCTAGAATCAGGGAATGTTACAATGAGACAGACTTTAAGATTCCTGCTCAGGAAAGCTTGGACTAGATGGCATCTGAGTGTCTTTCCAAATCTAAGATTCTGTGATTCTATGAATATATAAGGAAGATTTTCTAACAATTGTAGAAGTGGGGTGGGTGGGGAGAGAATGAACCTTTGGTGGAAGTGATTTTTCTGTCACTGGAAGCCTTTGAAAGGCAATCGTATGAACTTCTGTCCTTTTTAAAATCATTACTGAATTAAATGGAAGGTTGGACTAGGGGAACTGGAAGGTGCCTCTGAATGTCAAGATTCAGTGATTTTAAAATTCAGCTGGTCATCACGTTGAATATTTCATAAAATCCCAGCCATGATTTGGCCTAGGAGTTCTAACAGAAGCTGTTAATCATAATTGGCTTATATGTGTGTTCATTTTCACTATATCTATGTGGACCTCACATTACCTTTAAATAATTTCTTCTGATGGGTATTTAAATCTCTTCATGGTCCAGCTCTGACTTCTCTTTCCAAAATAATGTTACATTACACCCTCTCACACACTGGACTCCAGCCAAACTGGCCTGTTTGTTGTCCCCTAAACACGATCCATCTTGTCTCAATGCTTTTGCACAACCCAGTCCCCATGGCTGGAATACTCCCTCCTCATTTCTTCCTCCTCTTAGAATCTCTACCTCCAGTGGTCAGCTACATGTTTACATCCTACATAAGGCCTCCATCATGACCTTCCAGTTTTTTTAGTATCACCGCCAAATACCTTGCATTTCCTTAAATATACACACAATATATGTGTATGTGTGCATAAACGTATATACACATGCATACACACGTTATATTATGTAGATATGTATCTATATGATATATAGATATATTCTATAATACACACACTATGTGTGCACACACATACATACGCCTTGAGTGCAAGTACTGTTTTTACATTCCCAACTCCTAGCAAAGCACATAGCACACACAGTAAATGCTTAATAAATGTTGAATTGAATTCTGTAGAGTGTCAGGTTGCTCCTTTCCATCTATTTAGACAGAGGCAAAGACGTGGGAATCAAGAGGCCTGTGTTCTAGTCTCAGTTCAGTTATTAAATTGCTATACACAAACCACCATGCCTTTCTACACTTCAGCTACAAAATTCAAAACATGACCCTTGCTACCCACTTTATTGCAATTTTCACTTATGTTTGTCTATACACACACATGGTTAAAAGACTTAATTCTTATCAACACAGTAGCAATCCATGTAAAACAATACTATAAAAAACACTGAAAACCTTAAGAACTATGAACAATACAATGACAAG
>CM053580.1:477742254-477753371 GCA_028627135.1 Pseudochirops cupreus
ACATCTAGGAGGAAGTGATTCTGATTTATTGGGTATGTATGTTCCTTCACATAAAGGGAAAAATCAAACTCCTTACTTCACTATATATGTACATACACTATATGTACACATATCTGGTATATATGATATGTGATATATGTATGCATGCAAAAACACATATATGGGGCATATGTTGTATTACATATGTGTTATGTGGTATATATGCATGTATATATGATAGTACAATATGATAATAAATGGTATATAGAATACACATATGCATATAAACACATATAGGTTGTGATATATATGGTATGTGGTAAACATATGTATATGTGTGCACGTGCCCCTCCCATGTCTGTGTGTGTCTGGGTGTGTGTGAAACTCCTGACCCTGCTCCTAAGGGGCCCCTGGAACTAAAAAGCAGCCCAGAAGATAAGGGATGGCTCTTTATTATGGAGAGGTCATTAATGCTCCCCATTTTGTACACATACAATCTATGTCAGTGCGTAGTCACATTAACCCATTCCCCCAGGCAGCAGGGATAGCAGGGGGTAATGAAGGGAAAAATCAAACCTCAGAAGGAGGAGGAGGAGAAGAAGGAGGAGGAGGAGGAGAAGAAAGAGGAGATCTTGTGTCTCAGGAACTCTGAGCTCCACAGAAGAAAAATTATTCTCCACATTACACATGTCACTTTACGGTGAGTGTTATTTCTCATGTTTTTACTGAATTTGACTCACAAGGAGTATAATAATTTTCTTTCCTACATTAGTTGGCAACCCATGACTGTATGGCTGTATATAAATTGATATAATTGATATTTTCTTAGAAAAGGCATACATCACCCCAAATTTTTAAAAATTGAATCATCAATGTGGAAATTTGTTTTGCTCAGCTGGACATGTTTGTTACATGCTTCTCTTTTTATTTTAAAGAGGGGAAAGGTAAAAGAGCGAGAAAATCAATGTTTGTTCATTAGGAAAAATTTATGATGATAAAAAAATAAAGCAAAAACTAAATGACATTATAATGAGGAACTTTACCATCCACAACAACATTCTGAGAGCGCAGCATGCGCCAGGCAGTGGGCTAAGTGAGCACAATGGTCCCTGCCCTCAAAGAGCTCACATCCAATGGAGAAACCCTTTGGGGATACAAAGAATCCCTCTCCCAATTAGCTATTATTTCAGAATTTCCTTTACTGAGTGAGAGATAAATCTCTATGGCGGTATATTTTCCCATATGACATGTTTATTACGGTGCCAGCTCCTCTCCACCTGCCAGCCTGCGGTCTTGTCTCGACATCACAGGATTATGAAACTTAGAGTTGAAATGGACCTCTCAGAGATCTTTTTAATTCAATTGCCTCATTTTATGGAGGAGGAAACTGAGTCCCTGTGACTTCACCAAGTTCACAGAGGTGATATGTGCCAGAAGTGAGATTTGAGCCCAGTTTAGACTTCAAATTGAAAATTCTTTCCACTGAACCAGGTGGTCTATGCATGTCTCAATATTTCTGACTTACCAGGAAGGACATCAGTTCTTGCTCAATGGACTTGGTTTCTTTTACCCAAAGACTAATTTTGGGAGAAAATTAACTTCCCTCGAGACCATCAGGTCAGTCAAGATCAGGTCAACAGTTCTAATTTTCAATTCTCACCAAGCACAGGATGGTGGAAATCCCAGGACTTAGAGCATGGCAGATTCCATAGGGCACTGGACTCCAGACAACCTAGTTTAAAATCCTGCCTCAGATACTCATAGCTGAATGACCCATATCAATCTCATTTAAGTATTAAATACTTATCTCACAGGTTTGTAATGAGGACCAACTTTGATAATATTTATAAAGTACTTTGTGAACTTTAAGGGGTTCATCTCTTCCTCCTCCCCTCCTCCTCCCCCCCCTCCTCTTCCTCCTCCTCTTCTGCTGGACTTAAAATCTGAAAGACTTAAATTCAAATCCAGACTTGGACTATCTGGATTATGTGACCCTGGGCAAGTCACTAAACCTCTCTCAATTTCAGTTTCTTCATCTGTAAAATGGGGAAAATGATAGCATCTACCTCAAAAAGTGAGGATTAAATGAGATAAAATATAGAAAATGCTTTGCAAACCTGAAAGTACTATATAAATGCTAGCTTTTAGGAGAGCTGATCAGAAGAGCCACTGATCAGTTTCACCCAATTGCCCCCTCCCAGTCTCTAAAGGGTACCTCCCTTCTTGCTGAGGGGACATAAGGAAATCCTCTGAATGATTCCCCATGCCTGGGGTTGATTCCAAGATGATTGGCAAGTAATAGCAGTGGATAGACTCTTGTAAAAGAGCTGCTTTTCTCCCACAGTCTATAAAAGTCCTTCCCACACACACACACATAAGTTCCTCCCTTGCATATCCAGACCAGAGTACATTTCTGTTCCACCAATCCCCCATCCCCCCACCTCAAAATGACAACTTACAGGCTACTCACATGTTGGGTCTGAGGAGGGAATTCCAAGACATCTGGTTCCTAACCAGATTCTTTTTCTATTTCTCCTTCTGAACACAGGTCAGAAACCAGAATTTTAAGTTTCTAAAAATAGACTTTCTATGCAAGTTTGAGAGTTCCCAAGAGACCGAGAATTCCTGAGATGCAGTGGTTAGTCCCTGGACCTCCTAAAGCGGTATTTCCTTAACAGCATGATCCTTAGAGAAAGAAGTGGACCCCCACCTTTGCCCAGAAGTTGTTGAACTAGAGCCAGATCACGGGGCAAGGGTGGGGGTGGGGAGATTGAGACCAAGAGATTTGGAGATCTAGACCTTCCCTGCTATTGCCATAAGTTGGTCAGACACTGTAAGTGTAAAGTTAATGACTGCACATGGATCACCTATATCAAACTGCTCACTTCTCAATGGGGAAGTGGAGTAGAAGGGAAAGAGGGAGAGAATTTGGAATGCAAAAATCTTTTTTAAAAACGTCTAATGTTTAAAATAGTTTTTACATGTAATATGGAGAGAAATAAAATATTAGAATTTTTAAAAATAAAGTTAATGGGTGGTATTTGTTTAACAAATTCCCTGCTTCCCAAAGCGTGAGGCCCGTGGCAGGGGATATCTAATGTGCTATCTCAGTGTTTAATGTTTTTAGATTTGTTCATGGGCTCCTATGAATCTTTTGAGTCTTAGTGTTTAGAGAGCTGGGCCCCAAATCAGGAATACTTGAGTTCAAATCTAGCCTTAGACACCATCTATGTGACCCTGAGCAAACCGCTTAAAAACAAAACAAAACAAAAAAAAACTCTGCTTACCTCAGTTTCCCCATATGTAAAATGGGGATAATAATGGCAACCACTTCCCAGGGTTGTTATGAAAATCAAATGAGATATTTGAACTCAGGTCTTCCTGACTCCAGACAGAGCACTCTACCCACTGCACCACTTAGGTGCCCTATGTTACCACCTGTATTCTCCTTCATCTCCGCAAACCTTCGTTTCCTCTTCTGTAAAATGAGAGGGTTAGAGCAAATTACCTTTGAGGTCCCTTCCAGTTTTAGATCTATGATTTTACTCCAATGGACTCGTGATATCACAGACATGAGTAACACATGGTAGAGATCTCAACCCAACTAGGCCTGACTATACTGTTAAATCAAGTTAATAATCAATCATCTGTCAATTCCTAAATACTTGGAATACAAAGAAAGTCAGAAATAGAACCTGCCTTCAAGGAGCTTATTGCTATACATACTGACAATAAATTGGTGATAATCTCAGAGGAAAGTACTAACTGTCATTAAGGCGGAGCAGGAAAGACTTCTTGCATGAGACAGAATTTCAAGTGAGGCTTGAAAGAAGCCAGGGAAGCCAGGAGCCCAAGGAAGGAAAGCATTGCACTTGTGGGGAACAGACAGGAGAGATGACCAGAGAGTCAGGAGGTCAGAGCATCTCCTGGGAGGAACAGCAAAGAGACCAAGTCACTGGATCACAAAGTAGGCAAGTGTGAATAAGGAGCAAAAAGACCATAAAAGTAGGAAGGGGCCAGCTGATGGGCTATAAAAGACAAACAGAGGATTCTATATTTCATCTCGTGTGGTTCCTGTCTCTGTCTTTCCTCAGGAACTCCATCCCACATGCTGTAGACCTTCCTCACTCTATCTACATCAAAAGGATACCAGTGAAGCTCCAGGGGTATCCCATTCATTAGCTACCCATCTCTTTCACTACTTAGCCAATCCATCTTCTTTTTTGAATCAAAAAAAGTTTTTGAATAACATATGCTACTTCAATTATCCAATGTAATTCCTCATTTGCAATGTGTTATAACTTGTTTTCACCAGGTACTTTTCTATTGCCCTCTAAGTGACTTTCATTTATAGTTCCTCAGAGACATATTCCCTGTGTCTTATAGTCATCCAGCACCAGGAGAATACTGGTATTAAGATTTTTGTTTCTAGGAGACATTAAATCTAAACCTTATTCCCCTAAAAAAGCTGTGTTTTCCTTGGGAGTAGGGACTATGTCTCTTGGTATTCTCTCACAACAGCTAGCACAGTGTTGGGCCCTTTGGACTGTGAGAGTGTAGTATTTCAACTAGTATTAGCTGAAAATTGAATTGATTAGCTGTTTCACTGATGATCCAAAAGGAGAAAGACTACCAAAAATCTTATCAACTTAGCTCTAGCTTCTGAGAAAAGACTTTCTGTTGGCTTTTGAAATGTCTCTTCTTTTCCTAAAAATAGCCCTGAGCTACCTGGTTCTTTGGCACATTCTTGCATAACTATGCCCAGGGGTGTGCTGGAACCGGCTCCACCTGGGCTCTAAAGGTGATTGTTGAATATTCAGTGGAAGCACGTACCTGTCAGAAATCCACAAACAACAAATCAGGGCCTGATTTTTTGTTTTGTTGATCATCTAGATTTAAGAAAGTGACTAAGAAATGTTAAAAATGAGGAGTAAACGAAGATGGTGGTCTGGGTTTGTTTGGTTTTTTTTCAGAGAGCCAATTGTTAAACATTTGCCAGCACATCCCTTTATTTCTTAGTTATCTGGTGTGGAAAATCAGTTGGGGTAGGAGGAATCCTTATAGTTGTACCTGAGGCAGTCTGCAAGTGTTCAGAGGTGTGGGAGGAGAGTTGTCTGGTTTCCTTATAGGATGCTTATGCCAGACCGGGGAAGCTTTTGTTTCTTCTCCGTCTCCAGTGGTGGTCTGCATATGGTGATCTATGAACCTATAATGCTACAGCCCCGCCCCCCTCCCCCAATGAACTCTAAGGGGGTATATATGCTCAGCTGCCACACTGGCTCAGCTGCCTCTTAACCTAGGTTGGGGAGAGATTGTTTCTTATGGTTTTCACCATTGCTCTTTGTCCACCTCCCTCAAGCAATCACTAAGGGTTGGATTTCCATCTATCTCCCTCACACCTAACCCTTGCATCTTTAATAATAGCTTGCATTATTTATATTGTACAGTACATTGGATGGAGAAAAAACAAATATAAATCCCCTTTCTCATTCAACCCTGTGAAATAGGTATGCTAATAGAAGACACTGAGGCTGAGAGGTAAAATGCCTAGCCCAAGACTACAAAGTTCATAACTATGAGAAGACTAAAATCTACAACTTCCTAACTCCTGGTCCAGGGTTTTATGCTTTATCTTTAACACCTTAATGCTGCTCTTTACTCAGCACACATTCATTTTAAGTGGGGGAAAAGATTATAGCCTCTGGGGTCACATAAATCTTCCCTGAATTTAGAATAAGGAAGTGTTCATTCTGTATTTCTACTTTCTGTTCACTGGCACAGCTCATCCTTTGCAGAGTCCTCATCCCCCGGCCTCCAGTCTCTCTATCTTTCTTTCCTTTCATCTCCTTTCCTCACTTCTCTTCCTTCTCCCTGGTTTCTCTGTCTCTGTTTTTCTCCATCTCTGTCTCTTTCTCACCTCCCTTCTTCTTCCTTAGTTTTTATTCTCTCTCTTCCTCTATCTTTCTCCATCTCTGTCTCTATCTCTTCTCCTTCTCACCCACCTTCCTTCTCCCTGGTTTCTCTGTCTGTCTCTCTTTCTCCATTTCTGTCTCTTTCTCACCTCCCTCCTCCCTAGTTTTTCTGTCTCTTTCTCCATCTCTGTTTCCTCTCCTCACCTACCTTCCACCTTCCTAGTTTCTCTGTCTTTTTCCATCTCTCTGTCTCTCCCTTCCTCCCTCCCTCCATCCTCTGCCCATAACTCCCTCCTTAGAAATTTTCTTCTAAATCACAGCACTTATATTTCCATTTTTAGGGGAAGCCCCACCTTACCCTCCCCCACCCCTTCATGTCCTCTTTGGCTGCCCTTACTTTCATAAGCTGAACTACATCCATAGTGCTGTCTCCAAATCCATTCAAACACTTAGCATTAGCTGAAGATATATGGGCTCCAGGCTTGCTCCCAACATCTGTCCTACATTCATATACTGGGTGTCTTAGTGCAGTTTTAAGTTTTAATGCCTTAAAATGTCCATAGTCATGGGCAGGGACCATGACTTACATCCTTCTGTATGCCTAGCCCAGCACTTTGCATGTAGTCTGAATGTGGTTTGCATACTGAGTGAACATGGTTGCCAAAATAACAAGGCACTAAAATGAAACCGTCTCCTGCCTCACCCTCTTGCTCCATTGCTTCTCATATCTTTTCTCCTAAGCCCCCATATACAGCACAACATTGATTCGTAAGATAATAGCTCTGAAGCTGGAAGACGCCTCAGACGCTTGCTAGTACAACCATCCCCCTCCTGTTACTGATGAGGAAAATGGAGTATAGGAGGTGGACTTGCCCAAAGTTACACTGGTAGAAAATGCCAGAGGCAGGATAGAAGCTTCTTGCTTCTCAGGTTGGTTGGTTGGTCAGTGGGTGGGAGCACTCTTTAGGGAGAGACCACCAAAGGAGGTCTGATGCCACTGGGAGCCAGGAATTGTGACGGCTTGCACCTGGTCTTCCCACTCTGTTCAAGGTCAGGATTAAAAAGGGGCGGGGGGAGGGGGGGGAGAAGAAATCTGGAAGCCACATGGTTCCACAGAACACCTAATATCCCGCCAAACTCTGCCAGTCACACAGGTGGTAAGAAGAATCGATAGCAACTGAATTTCTGAAACCAAGCAGCAGGGAGTTCAGTCTACAAGGACTTCTCAGTGACAACCACCAGAGAAACATCTGAGACCTGGGGTTTTGTTCTCAGCTTGCCTTAAAGAGCTTCAACAACCTGGCTCCTCAGCTATTATGCAGCCCAGCCCTAAAGGGAGTGGAGAGCCAGGAGCCTCAGGGAATCAGGTTCCTGGCACAGACTGAGGGAAGTACAGATGTTCCTTCTCATCATTATTTTCTGGTTGAAACGCCTTGGTCCCACGTCACCAGCCTGCTCTAGGGAACAGGGCAGAAGTTAAGACAAGAGAAATATGGGATTTTTTCTTCCACAGAGTCAGAGTTGAATGACTTCCTCTAAGTAGGTGGAGAAAATTGTTCATTCAGCTGTTTCCAGGGGTCTGCCAGTCACTGTCTCTGCTTCCTCTACTGTCTACCCCAGCAATAAGTTCTGATCTACCACTGGCCACCAGATATATTTCCTTTGGGAGCAGCCAACCTTCTCCTAGGCTGATAAAATGATTAGTGATGAGAAACTGTTTAATCCACAGATACAATGGTATTCCTTAAATTAGGCTCAAAGGGCCATAGATTAGAGTTGGAAAGGACCTCAGAAGTCTAAGATCATAGGATCTAGGAGGCATATATGCTCTAGGCTCATTCTCCTAACCCAGACTCAAACTAGTAGGGAACTAGATGGCACAGTAGATAGAGTGCTAGGTGTATAATCAGGAAGACCTGAGTTCAAATGTGACCTTAGACTGGCTAGGTGACCCTAGCCAAGTCACTTAACCTCTACTTGCCTTGGCTTCCTAAAATGATGACCATAATAGCACTTACTTCCCAGGGCTGTCATGTGGATCAAATGACATAATACTTGTGAGGCTCTTCCCACAGTGCCTGGACCTTAGTAAGCGCTACATAAATGCTAGCTAGCAGCAGTAGGTTTCATCCCTAAATCATAGCTACTACTTTTTTTCTGCAGGATTTTAGGGGTAACCCTGAGGAAGTTTTCTGTATTATTAGGCATGAGCCCGGATCTAGTGGGTTTCCCCCCAATAGCAGTTGCCAGGTAATATCTCCTCAATACCATTTAACCAATTAAAATCAATCGGCCTTTACAAAGGGATTATTTACTGAGAAGGTATATCAGATCGAAAGCACCCTTTTCTTTTTATATCCCTGGTCCCTGGGGTGGGTAAGTTCAAATTTTAAGAGGTTGCTACAAAACATTCCTTTGAAAAATTTGCTTCTGAGTATGGCATAGCGGATGGATGAATCACTCTGTTGCTTACAGAACATGATGTCTCAGGCCTGGGGTCAACTTTCTCCTGGTATGGGTTAAGCAGGTTGCTCCCCAGGGCTGGTTTCTCACTGACTTCAGATGTTGCTGCTACCAACTCCATTTGCTTAGATCTTTGGTGGCTTTCCTTACCCTTTCAAGTTCACAAAATTGTCAGTGGTCACTCTCTCTCTCTCTGTGATACTCTTTCACCCAAGACCATGAAAAAGTGAAATGTAGCAGAGATAGAAGAATGAGGTGCCATATGGGAAGAGAAGACCCAAAATACCCACCCCATCTAGAGACTCATAACCATTCTTGGCTTGCTTACTCCCAGGGAAGAAATAGGGAATTCATCCCTTTAAACCTTTTATGTTTACAATTCTGACTCAGCAGCATGTTGAAAGGGGTTTAGTTAGTTACCATACAGTAAGCAATCAGAAGATGCCTGCATTTACTCTCAAGGAGGGGAAATAAAGTCTTTCCATCACACATGTCCCGAAACAGGCTCACCAAACCTCCACTAGAGTCAGTAAAAGGCAGAGTATACTGTGTATGCTCCATCCCCATTGGCCAGTCCACTCATTACAATAGCTGTCCTTTGCTCTCAAAAAGGACCAAAATGACATCACCAAACTAGAGTCAAGTTACAGAGTGTCTGAATGTGGCCGATCAAACCAAAATGAGCTTGGAACACTCTACTGCAGGTCAGACACAAATAGCCCATGTGAACCTTTGGGGTGGATTCTCCAAATCTGCACATCTCACATTTCCTTTAGTTACTTCAATTCTGCTTTGCTCACAGACCACAGCCCCTTCTCTGATGCTGAGTGGTCCTATGCCAGGGTCTCCCATGTCACACAATCAATAAGATCAGAGACCCAAGCTGGAAAGGACCTCAAAGGTGATTTAGTTCAACTTCTTAATCTACTGATGAGGAAAATGAGTTTCAGGGGCAGGGAGTATCTCACCCAAGGTCATGCAGAGGGTTAAGGGTCAGAAAAGGGATTTTAAAAAGGGTTCTCCAACAATAAATTCAGAGTTCATTCCATTAAGCTGTATTGCCTTACATTACATCAAGGCCACGAAAACTAGCTGTTTAAAAGTACAGTGTTTTTCATAACAACTTTTGTTTGAACAATGACTTTAATATTTCCTATCAACTCAACCATTTTATCCTCCCAAGCACCCTATCAAGGAGGCAGACAGTTATTATTAGCTTCATTTTATAGGGGAGGAAACTGAGCCATAGAGACAGTGAAAGTGCAATAAGGTCACAGTGAGTTAGCAGCAGGAGCAAGACTAGAACTCAGGCCTTATAACTGCCAGAACGATGTAGATTTAAAAAAAAGATTGCTTATAAACTTAATACAAAATAGCAATGTAACCAATTAACTTTGTTGTACAGCTGTTTACATGTGAGTAACTGAACCTCAGTTTCCTCACCTGTAAAGGGGAGATAATGCCTGTTGTTGAGGCATTTCTCAGTTTTGTCTGACTCTTCGTGACCCCATTTGAGGTTTTCTTGGCAAAGACACTGGAGTAGTTTGCCATTTTCTTCTCCAGGTCATTTTACAGAAAGGGAAACGGAGACAAACTGGGTTAAGTGACTTGCCCAGGATCATACAACAAATAAGTATTGCAAGGCCAGATTTGAACTCAGGAAGATGATTCCACCTGACATCAGGCAGGCTTGGCACTCTATCCACTGTGCCACCTAGCTGCCCAGAATATCTACTTCACAGGTGGCAATCCCTCCAGTGGGTAAGGACTACTAGACTTGCTTTCAGTGGCCTTTACCCAGTTCTCCTTATTGGGTAGCAAGCATTCAGTACCTCCCCTTACCAGAATTTTTGGGCAATGCACAAACACTTACCTAGTTGGACACCATTCACAGTCCTGGGATTAGCACCTCTGGGCTTACAGGAAGTGCCAGGGGATCTTTAGTGATCTCAGATTCTAGAGAATGTGAAGGGAATTCTGCACCAAGGCAGGGCTAGGCCCAAAGAGAAGGTCTGGCAGATTTCACAGGGGAGCAGTCTGGGCAATATTGGGATGCTTATTATTAACCCCAGTGCCTTAAGCTTGGGTGAGGCCAGACAGGCCTGAGCTTGGGCTCAGGAAGATGGCTTGTGAAGCAGGCTTAGTCCCCTCTGTGGTATTTGGGGCCTGATCAATGGGTTCTTAAGTATTTGGTGGCAGCAGCAAGAAGCCTGCTGTGTGTGTTTTCAGCTGGCTTTGTGTGATTCATTAGTGCAGCTGTTTCTCCTGACAACCTCTGAGCTCGGCCAGATCTGTCCTCTCCAAGGAGAGAGAGGCACAGGGAGTTTGTGAGTTTTCCCAAGGCCCTCCCTGCCTGTCCCAGCAGTGAAGGAGCTACAGATGGGACCTCAGAGTCTTTGCATCCCATGGGCTTTGCTGAATCCTGCCAGGCCCTGGATCAGAAGAAAACATTGTCTAGGCCTCCATTTTTCAGTCCACCCCCTTCTGTTTTAATTTCCTTCTGACCCCCTTTGTTATTGTAACTGATGTGATATGTTAGTAAAATTTGGAACTCATCTTATTTTTTCCCTCTATTCTAGGGATTCCCCTCTTTTCTTCCAAGCCTGGAATTCCCCCTTATTTGTGTTAAAGTACTGATATGCCACGGTCCATTGGGTCACAGTCAGACACAGCCGACAAACTTAACAAGTACTTATTTCCAACTTCTGTGTATTCACAGCATCCAAGTTTTATTTTTACTGGTATCTTCTGTCAAAGGCAGTA
>CM053580.1:477753471-477777819 GCA_028627135.1 Pseudochirops cupreus
CCCCCCAAAAAAAATAAATAAAGGGTGTACTCAGGATAGCCATTTCTTCATTTCTCATCAGGCTGCACTGTGAACCTCCTCATCATGTGCCTGTGTATCATCCTCTCTGTCCTCCTCTACAGTCTCCTTTTCCATATTATCTTCCTCCATTAGGATATGAGCTTGACCTATATAGTAACAATAACTAATGCCCATATAGCATTTACTACATGCCAAGCACTGTGTTTAGCGCTTTACAATTATCTCATTTGATCATCACAACAACGCTGGGAGGTAGGTGCTGTCATACATATTTACTGAAGTGGTTTGTCATTTTCTTCTCCACCTCATTTTACAGATAAGGAAACTGAGGCAAACAGGTTAAGCGACTTGCCCAAGGTCACACAGCTAGTAAGTGTCTGAGGTTAGATTTGAACTCGTATCTTCCTGACTCCAGGCTCTCTGTGCTATCCTCCTAGCTGCCCCTAAACCCAATGTCCTCCACAATCTGCACCAGACTACCTCTTTACGCTTCCCTTGCAGAACTCCCCTACGTAAAACCCCACACTGAACTCAAACTGGGTGACTTGACCTTCTATGAAGGTGCTCTCCTGACTCGGTACATGTGCTGATTCTACTCCCACCACTTAGAATGGCTTCTCTGCAGTTTTAGTTATATAAAAATATAGTTTAGTTTAGTTCATTATTAGCCTCATTTTATACGGGAGGAAACTGAGCCATAGGGAGAGATAAAATGGAATGACATTACAGTGAGTTAGCAGCAGGAGCAAGATTAGAACCCAGGTCTTCTAATGTAGATTTTTAAAAAAAAGACTGATTATAAACAACACAAAACAGCAAAGTAACCAATTAATTTTGTTGTGCAGCTGTTTGCATGTAAATAACTGAAGTTCAGGATCTTCGTCAGGAAAGGGGAGACTATGCCTGTTGCTGAGTCATTTTTCGGTTTCATCTACCTCTTCAAGACTCCGTTTGGGGTTTTCTTGGCAAAGACATTGGAGTGGTTTGCCATTTTCCATGTAGTTATAGAAAGCCTAACCCTTGCTTCAAAGCCAAATGCCATGACCTCAGCAAAAGCCTCCGGTGTCATCCCAGCCGGAAGTGAGCTGTCTATCCCCCACTCTCGGCACTTCTGTACTCAGAGAGGTATTTTATTAACACATGTTCTCTCCACCATGCAGATTGCAGCCCTGCCTATTCTATGAAACTCTTGCCTACACCCTCCTCTAAATTCCACTCAACACGCTGGTGGCTTCCCTTGTATAATGGGGGATGGGTAACCCATGGTGTGTGTGCTATGGTACCCTGTTTCCTTCCAAGGAAACATGTCCTCACTGATGAAGGATTTGTTATTCTAGGATGACACAGCAAACCCTAAATTTGGGTCTCGGTCCCTCCCATCATGATGACTTAAGGAGGAGGAGAGTTAAGGAGGCTTTGTCAGATAGCATTGGTCACTAAACCAAAAGGAGTGGGTCACTCAGTAGACCTTAAAAGGGGAGCAACTATGCCCTCTAGCTCTCTGATGTCTACTGTCCAGGAGGGTCCCTTACTGTTCCTAGAGGGGTGGGGGAAGAGAACTGGTGCTCTGCTGTCCAGCTGTGACCATATGGCAGCTTAGATATGCCTGCCAGGGCTTTTGGGGACCAGCTCCCTCATACTTCCCTTCTCTCAACATTTTGAAGATGCCAGTGTAACACACCAGCTATCCATCTTTTTTTTTTATTCCTTGCTCTTGGCTTAGTACCAGCCCATGTTCCCTTTGGGTCATTCGTCTTTAGCATATACTGCCTTGTAATACAGATGTTTGTATCCATGTCCTATGTTCTCTACTGGATCATAAGTTCCATGAACATAGGGACTATAGCTTATACAATTCTGATCGATAAAAACTAACATGGTTTCTGTACATAGTAATATATATTTTGTATATTAAATAAATTTCTATTTAATAAATATGTATTATATATCTTTTAATAAATATGAATAAATGAATGCATGAAAACATTTTGAAATATTACTTCTTAGTTGGGACCAATTAAGCCATTTATTCAACGAGCATTTATTAATGCTCTACTCTGTATCAGGAACAGTGCTAGGGTCTGGGAACATAAAGACAGAAATGAAACATCCTCTGCACTCAAGCCACTTACTTACATACTTAATTCTTTAAAAAATGGTGTATAGGAAACCACCCCTTTCTTGTTCTTGTTGTCATAGCTACAAGCTTTTACTTTCTTCTCTTCTTCCCTTCAAGGAAATACCTTACTACCACCACAATCACACACATGTATACTCACATCCATGTGTACACCCACATTCTTCCCCCTTTTTTTGAGTCTTTGTCACATTATGACCATCCAGAGGGAGCTTACAGGTGTGGGAGAGACAGACACCCCTGATCCAGAGAGCCTTGTGGAAATTTGACTTTGGTTTTCAGAAGATAATGGTGCCCAAGGCTCACACTTCCACATGTAGTTGCTGGTTGCATTGCAGAATTCAAGTATTCCTGGGAGAGCATGTGCTCTATATGACACTTCTTGGTACTGCCTTTACATGAGAGTATGCCAACATCAGGTAGGTAGCTTCTGAGAGAATCAGAGACAGAAACAAGGAGAGGGACAGAGAGAGATAGAGACAGAGAAAAACAGAGAGAAAGATGGTTGTTAGTGACCTCCACTACTCCTCATCCCTCACTCCCCCCATAAGAAATCCCTACCCTCACTGAGGGAAAGGAGAAAAGCAGTGTCAGCCCCCATCTTAACTAGAATAGGATGATGTGTCTCGAGCTTTGCACACAGTAGACACCTAATAAAGTTTGTTGACTTGAGGCCAAGAAAGTTGCAAGTATCTAAGGCTTCTTTCAATTCACTTTCATTTAAGTCAACAAGCATTTAAGTACCTACTATGTGAATAGTGCTGTGTGAGGCGCTAAGGATCCCAAGACAAAAAATGAAATAACCCTTCCCTTGAGAAGCTTACTTTCTATAGGAGGGACACAACATTTACACAGAGAAGTAAATACAAAGTATGTGCGAATTTATAAAAAGTAATTTTGAGAGAGAAGCAATGTTAATAACTGGGGATCAGAAAAACCACATGCACAATCTGAGCTGTGTCTTGAAGGAAAATAGGGATTTTACAGTATGAGAGGTGAGGAAGGAGTGCATTCCAGACGTGGAAGACCATTTGTACAAAGGCATGGGGGCAAGAGGTGGCATGTCCTATGCAGGAGAGCAGCTAAATAGCCAGTTTGACTGGAAGAGAGTACATATAGGAAAATAATATTTGAAAAAAAGGCTAGAGAGGTAAATGGAAGGCAGATTATGAAATTCCTTAAATGCCAAGAAGAGGCATTTGTGTTTTATCCTAAAAATATTGCAATTGGCAGCCACTGAGGATTTTTTGAGTAGAAGGGTGACATGATCAGATCTATATTTCAGTGTTATAAATTTAACAAGAATCTTGTGGAGGGGGGAGTGGATTGGAGAGAGAGGGACTAGAGACATGGAAGTCATTTGACTTCCATGACCAAGGTAGCCAGGCTCTTTCCATGGGTCTGGTCATGCCTTGGTTACATACAGGACATGGATGAAGAAGTATCAAGGCCAACTGTGCATGCCCATGCTCAGTGTGGGGCAATGCCAAAGACACCAACATGCCTCTTCTCATACAGGTGCTATTCTTTTCTTACATATGCCCTATTAGCCAATCCTGTTGTGGAAGAACCCTTTCAAACAACCAAGACCTGAATATATATATTCCTTGGCTCCAGACCAGTCTTCAAGAAACTCTCTTTGCAGGGGTTCTTTACTCTATTAAACCTAGTGAAGAGGCCTATCATTCAGGAAGCCAAAATCTTCAAGCAGAAGTCCTCCTTCCTTCTTCCCCTTGCTGGTCCTCAGATGAAATGTCCTAGTTCTGTCCCCTGCCAAGCTCTCTCTCTCCATCTTCTTGCCCATCTCAATTCTCCCCAGCCCCCACACCCAGATCTGCTTGAGATCCTTCTGGTTAGAGCCGGTTTCCTGATTCTGCCACACCCCTGATGGCTGTGAATGTGGGCTACTGGGATAATGTTCAGTGTGAAATTTTGTACCACTCCCTAATCCCAGCCCTCCGAATGGATTGCCTGTCTGGCCCTCTCGAAATTCTGGCTGGGAAGAATATTTTTCCTTCCAGCTTTGACTTTGATCTCTGGTCTTTTTTTTAGACATTCAAAAATATTTATGGAGTGTTTATTTCATTTGAAGCCCAATATACTAGGATATAAAGAAAATATCAACAAATTAGCCTAAGTGGATCATAGCTCTAGAGCCTGAAGGGACCTCAGAGACCATCAGATCCAGTCCCTCATTTTACACATGAGAAAAATAAGACACAAGTCACATTAAGTGACTTGATTGAGATCTCATGGGTATTAGGCAGTCTAAGGTATAGTCCCTACTTCCTACACTTAGATTCATTTGAAAACAGTCTGAAAGCACCAATTAATGTTGAATTCATTTGTAATTTTAAAAAATTTGTTAAAAACTGATGTTTAGAATTGGGTGCTTCCTTAAATGAAATAAACTATAAAGTCTCTCCTTGATATGTAGGGATTTCCTTAATTTGAGCAGTTCTTGACTAATTAACATTTTATTCCACTGTCCATCACCTTGAACCCTCATTGCTGTTCAGAACACCTCAATGGTACCCATACCACTTGTTGCTTCTCTATGCTTTTGCCTATGTTCCCACCTGGAATTCCTTTTAACACACATTTTTAAAGCAGCTGTTATGTGTAGGTGCCCTGTGGCAAGCTGGGAATTCCAAGTTAAAAAATAAACTCTTTCTCTCTCTCTCTCTCTCTCTCTCTCTCTCTCTCTCTCTCTCTCTCTCTCTCTCTCTCTCTCTCTCTCTCTCTCTCTCTCTTTCTCTCTCTCTCTCTCTCTCTCTCTCTCTCTCTCTCTCTCTCTCTCTCTCTCCAATTTTATAAGCTAAGAGGGAGATAAGACCTCTAAAAAAATTCCTATTATGCCAGGTAAACATGTGCTAGGAGTAATCAAGTAAAGATGGATGAGAGATTGGGAATAAAGGGATAGATTGTAGCTGGAGAAATAGAGGAGGGCTTCATAGAGGAGGTAGCAATTGGAGTTAGGTCTTAAATGAAGAAGAGATGAGGACCTAGAGGGAGCTGAACAAGTTGAGGGAATAGGTAGTAAGTTGCTTGGGTAGGACACAAAGTGGATGACGGGGAGTTGAACATGTGTGGGGTACAAGTACCCTAAAAGTCCCCAACCCAAGAAAAATCAAAAGTCAGAGGTATCTTGAGGAAGGAACAGGAAGTTTTATTCTCTTCCCCAGCAGGAAGAGGGCGGTTCTCTCCATGGCAGGGATCAAGGAGAGGAGGCCTGTTACAAAAGACAGAACAAGAATTTATACCCTAACACAGTCAAGCCCCTTCCCCCAGTTTCCCCTTCTCCCATTGGCTGGGAGGTGGGCTCTCAGTCTTGGCCAGAAATCTAACCCAGTGGTGGATAACAAAGAAGCCCTCCACTATCTCCTATTGGCTGGGAGGTGGGACAAGGAGCCAAGGCATCATCCATGTCCTTATTTGGTGAATGCCAAAGCAAGGGAAGGGAAAAGATCACAAGCAAGGGTGGAAGCCTAAACTCCTGAAAGGGGCCTAATGCTGATGACAACAAGGGAAGGGGGGAAGGGTCCTAGGTTGTGTGAACCCAGTACTCAGGCCTGTCCAGTCTTACAAAAGTCTCTCTCTGGTTTCCAGATAGTTTCTCTCCCTTCTCACGCCGAGGAGTCTTCACAGAGGGTGCGAGAGTGCGCCCCACTCACACATAAAGAAAAACAAGAAAGGCAAGTTAAAGCTAGGCTGGGGAAAGCCTGAAAAGCAAGCATAAGGAATTTATATTTTATACTGTTTGTTTTATTGGTTTTTAATTTTATTTTTAGGAAGCAATAGGACTTCAGTGAATTGCCCAGAGTCACACAGCTAAGTGTTTGAGGCTGTGACTTGCCCAGGGTCACACAACTACTAAGTGTCTGAGGCTGCACTTGAACTCAGGTTCTCCTGACTCCGGGGCTAGTGCTCTATCCTCTTGCCACCTAGCTGCCACCTACCCACCGCCTAGGTTGCATGTTTTAAAAGAACCTAGCAAGTGACTGTAGGGAGCTACTAAAGGTCTTTCGACTGAGGATACCTAGAACCTTATCAATTAGAAAGTGTAAAGAGGGTCTTATATGGTCAAAAGATAGAGATATTGAAATGTAAAGTGAACTCTTTCATATGTAAATGAAGCACCACACCTTAGAAATTATTTGGGGCTAAAATAAGTCAAATGTTTATGAAAAGACCAGCAGAAACAATCATCTTTCCCCCTGGGCCCAGACAGCCTCCATACCTTGGTCTCCAACCAGTCAAAAGCAGAACACCCCACCAGGAATCTGGAAAATGTGGCCAGCTGATGAGGAATTTGTTCTTGTTGTTTGTCCTTTGTTCTGGAAGAAGACCATGACCTCAGGG
This sequence comes from Pseudochirops cupreus, assembly GCA_028627135.1. Taxonomy (NCBI): domain Eukaryota; kingdom Metazoa; phylum Chordata; class Mammalia; order Diprotodontia; family Pseudocheiridae; genus Pseudochirops; species Pseudochirops cupreus. Next base: position 477,759,992 of record CM053580.1, read on the forward strand.
AGGTGATGTCATGACTTGTAAGTGAATTGGAGTTAAGTGAAGCCAGGCTGTGCAAAGTCACCAGCCTCACTTTCTCCTGCGGAGCCATCTGGGTGCAGCGGCCAGATATAGATCCTGATGACTGGGTGTGGCACTGGCTGCAATGTGAGACCTTGGTCTTTTTAAGCTAAGGTCTTTAACAGATCTCCATTTGACTGAGGCAAACCCATTCAGTGATTTAGGCTGGGTAAGAAATGAGGCAGAGAATGGCCTCTATTACCTAGTCCAAAAAAAAAAAAAAGAAAAGGAATTTACTCTGAACTACAAAGAGTTGTTAAACCAAGCAGGTTAGACCTCTCCTATCTCCTCCCTGGAGGAGAGGCTTCTGTCAATCCTAAATTAAGATGCCTTTGCTGAGAAGAGCAATGCAAAATTTCATCTGAGGGTACTAATAAAGCCCAGAAGAGCTAGAGGCTGGAAGTAGAGAAGGCTGTAGTTGCCCATCAAAGTGATATCAGGGAGTCCAGCAGATTAATTCATCCAGAAGAAATATTACACTCTGTAAAAAGCCCAGTGGTTGCTGACTCTGACCACCAGCAGCAGCCCAACCACCAAGTGACTTCCCTTGCCTACTCTCTCCACTTAGTGCCAACATGACTTGTCCCACCCATTCCTGTCTTGGCTTCAGTCTGGACAAAGCAACCTGATCCATCCAACTTCAGCTGTAGCTGGTAAGGAGTCCAATCAGAAGTAGCTAAACAACCTGCTTTCCCCACTCCAGCGATGGGTTTATCCATCTCGATGAGATGTTGTTACCTGTGAGGAGCCAGCTCAGCCAAATAGTAGAGAGACTCATACATCCCTGACATCAACCCACCCACTTCCCCTTGCTTCACCTAATTAATTTGGTAAAGATTTTCTACTTAACCTTTTTCTTCTTTTAAATAATATTTTATTTTTTCCCTAGTTACACATAATGACAATTTTTAACATACATTTTTAGGACTTTCTAAAGTAAAGACATTGAGGTTCTGCTCTTCCAGAGCTGAAAGTTGGCCTAGCCAAATGTATTCCCTACATATGTGCATCACTCCTATTGATGAGGTGCAGGCTCTGGGAGCTTTAAGCTTGTGCCTACTCTTTCTTCCCCAGGCTCCTTGTATATTAGTTGGAGAATGTGCCCCAGATTTTCATGGGAAATTCTTTGTAACAGATTCTTGTGATTACATTTAAATTAATGCCTTTTTTTAGATCAAAATTTATTTGTGCAATTGCCCTTTTTTCTCCATTAAAAAAATTATTTAAAAAAATTCTGAATTTAACAAACACCAAATGAAAAGATTACACAGAAAACTACAAATTTTTATTATATAGAGCTTGCTTTTCTTTTTAAAGTACATAATAAATTCAACAGGTAACTTTGAAAGTTGTCTTGTTTGCCTATACCATATGTCTTTTCTAAAATTGCTCTAAATTCTAAATTGTTCTAAATTCTAAAATTAAGTACAGTAGATGATTAAGCAGAAGCACTGGTAGGGACTTGTGAACTATAGTAGTAGGAAGCTAGACAATTAGATCATCCGCAGAAACTGAGGCAGGACATCAGGACCCAACCCATCAGTGCTAGTGTGAGTTAGAGGAGTAAACCCAAGTGTCTTACCAAAGATTACTTTGGCAGTTATGTAAAGGACAAACTAGAGAGTGTGAAAACTAAGGGTAGGTAGAAGTAGGCTAAGGTAGGTACAACTAGACTAGGTAGTCTAGTTTTGCTGCTTTTATAAAAAAGACTGGGTTTACAGTCAGAGAACCTGAGTTCACATCCTAACATATATTACCTTTGTGACCTTGGGTAGGTCATTCAACTTCTCTGGGACTCATTCATCAATAAAATACAAGCATTGGGTTCATATGCTCTACATGGAACACAGCACAGGCTCAATGTAGGCTAGCTTTAGGAAAAAATAGCTCCCAGTGAAAGAGATAACCTTATGAAAAGAGTGAGGTAGCTGCAGACCACTGGTGGGTGCATCTCTTACAGAGTGGACAGCTCTTACAAGGAGGACTAAACTCCACATCAAAAGATGAGAAGATATTAGCATCAGAAATCAATTTCTAGTTCAATTTCCTCACTTTACAGGTGAGGACACTCCATCTTCTGATTCAGTGAGTTTTCACTAACTGTCCCCCATGCCTGCAATGCCCTCTCTTCATATTTCTGCCTCTTGGCTTCCCTGGCTTTCTTCCAAGCCTCAGTTCAAAGCCTACCTTCTACAAGAGTTCTTTCTTTCCTTCTCATCTCCCAATGTCTTCCCTCTGAGATTACCTCCCATCTTTTTATTCTGGGTAGATCTTAGATATACATGGTTGTTTTCATATTATCTTGCCCCATTTGAATGTCTTTGATGTCAGGGACTATTTTTGCCTTTCTTTGTATACCCAGGACTTAGCACAATGCCTGGCACGTAGTGGGTCCTTCATAAACTCTTTGGACTTTGTCCAGGGTCATACCCTTGCTCCATTGCAAACCTAAGCCTACTGAAATTTGGCCTTTTGTCAGATGTTCTCCCTCTGTTCAAAATGTGGTGAGAGTCTCTACTGGATGACACCATACTGAGATTTGACAAAAATGAAAAGTCAGTATGGATTACCTAAATTTGTCTATAAGGCAGTCTTTTCTACCAGTCAGTTTCTCCATTCTCCCCATCTTTGCCAAGTCATCGTTGAGTATATTAGTGGTCTCTCCCCCCACCCCACCCCAGTTACCTTGTCTCTATTTTGTACTTCTCTGTCTACATGGGGTCTCACCTAACAGAAGGGAAGTGACTGCTTCATTTGTGTCTTTATACCCTTACTCTTAGCATGGGACATAGAGCGTAGTAGACAATAAATACTTATTGACTGATTGATTATGCTTCAACATTATGCCCTGAAGAATATACCCAGGGTCTCCTTCTAAATTGATATCTCCTTTGTCTACCGACTCATTTGGAGCCTACATGAATTTATCCCAGACCAAGCGCCTGTACTTATCTGCAGAGTTGGCTAAATTAATGTGGCTGAGGAATCTTCTATCATTCAGAGTTCCTATATTATTATTATTTTTGAAACTGCCCAACAGCCCAGGGGAGTCATTTCCCACAGGAAAAAGAGGGGCCTAGAAGCAGCAAAAAAAAGCATTCACTGCAGGGCGTAACCTGCCCACCCAGACCTTTTCTCAACTTGCCCATTTGCTGGCTGAGGGAGAAATTCCAGTGAGAACTGAATCCACAGAGTTGGGTCACTGGGAGTCCAAGCTCCCAGCCCCATGTCTGGCTCTCCCAGCTGGGCACAGCCCACAAACCGCACCCAGCTCGGCCTGGGAATCGGTTCCTTTTGTGTTAGGAAACATGAGCTGACCTGGATTTGGGGCTACGAGTTTCATTTCACACAAGGCTCTTTGTGCCTTGCCTCGGGTTTGCCCGTTTGTTCTGGCTGGATGCCCAGGTTCTGCTCACCTGACCAATTCCGGGAGCTACCAATCATTCCCCTCCAGGGCTCTCCACCTTTCCTCCCCCAACCACCGCCCCACTTTTCCTCTCCAGGATGCAGACAGCCCCCACAGAGTGCAGAGAACTCAGGAAACAGGCTTTCTTTCCTTTGCCAGAAAACATGACCCTGAGAGGTAACTGATGCAGAGAAGTGGGTGTCTCTGAAGACCGTTGTCATGGAGAAGGAAATGGATCAGGAGGCCTGGGCTAACAAGCTGTAGCAGGCAGGAGGGGATGAGCTGATTAGGGACTGCCAGGCTGTCCTGCACTGGGACAGGAGCTACCATTCTTGGGGCGGGGGGGAAATGGCAGGGGACAGTTCAGGAGCTGAGGAGAGGAGAGCTTGGGGAAAACTCCCAGGCAACTGCTAACTAGGTGGTATTGGGAAAAGGGAATCCTAGATTTAAAACTGAAAGGTAGGAACCTTAGAAAGTCATCTGGTCCAGTTCACAGCATTTTATAGGTGAAGAAGCTAAGAACCAGACTGATGAATGAACTTGCTTAAGGGCACAGTGGCAGTTGAACCTGGAATATCTGCCTCCAGTTCCAACTCATGGTACCAGGACATGTGTCCTCGCCTGGTCTGTTGGTGTGGGCTGAGTCAGTAATGGGTCTGAATGTTTTGAGTATCAAATAAATAAACAGACAGATAGATAGATGAATGAACAAATAAGTAAACTAATAAAGACTGGATAGATAAATGAGAAATCGAACGATTGTCAGAGTCGTTCTTCCCCCACTGTCTGCTTTCATTATGAACCTACGGCATCTTGTGCTGAGAGTTAATTACATGTTGTATGAAAGAATACAGAGCTTCCTTTCAGTGATTTCCACTGCCTCCTCCTACACCACTCCCCCATACCTCGGCGGGTGGGTTTTTAAGCCCATAGCATTTCGTTTGCCTTCAGAAGCTTCTCCCTGTGTTCTGGGGACACTGAGGAAGGGAGGCTTGGCGGTGTCAGGGAGGGAGGGAGGGGAAGCCTCCAGAGTTTCACATGCTCAAGGCTGGGCTCTCACTCCAGCTCTGCCTCAGAGCCCCCCCTCCATCTTTCCCAGGGCCTTGGGGGCAGGCTATAGACTCTGGGGGCCTCATTTCCCTCAGCCAGGAAATTCAGCTAGCTCCCCATAATGATGAGCTTCACAGGGTTTTGTGGTGATTATGACAAGGCGAAGAAGGGTTCTGGGAGCATCACATAGAAAAGGTGCTATTTTAAGTGCCAAGTATGTTGTCTCTGGCACATATCTCCTCTTGCTCTCCTACTTTTGGAGGAGGAGAGAAAAAGATAGACTTGGGGGGGAGGGGGAGGGAGAAAGAGAGAGACAGAGGGACAGAGAAAGAAACAAACTGAGAGACAGAGGGTGAAAGAGAGAGAGGGGAAGGAGAAAGAAAGAGAGATAAGGAGGAAGAGAGGAGAGAGAAGGAAGGAGGGAAGGAAAGAGGGAGAGAGCAGAGACACAGGGTGAAAGAGAGAGGGGGAAGGGAGAAAGGAGGAAGGGAAGTAGAGAAATAGAAAGGGATGAGAGAAAAGGAAAGAGAAAGAGATAGAGAAATAGAGAGAAGGAAAAAAGGAGGAAGAAAGGAAGAAATTAGGAAGCAAACAGACAGAGAAACAGAGAGACCAAGAAGAGAGAGGAGAAAGAGGAAGGGAGGTAGCACGTTTTAACTGAAAGATGATGGGAGAGGAAGCTTACTCACTTGGGGAAGGTGGGTCCCAGTCAATGCAGGCTGCCATGAGTTGTCATAGATCTTTTGGGGTCACTCTGGCATACTTAAACAAGTATTTTCATTCCAATGATGCTTCATCTTTCATTTCAAGAGGTTATGACCAACCCCAAGCCCAACAAGTGCAGACAATACTTTGAATCACTTCTTCTCAGGATTAAATTTCACCTACTAATGTGCTGGTTAATCACACACTAGTTAGACCTTCGTGGAGCATGTTGCAACTCCCTTTTGGCCTGTGTTTAACCACAGCATCTTAGATAGGCAAGTTCTTCTGGTCCAAGTCTCTGCATCAAGGCAAGATCATATCTTTGTGTGAAGAACTTAATAACCTTAGATCTTTTTTTTGTTCCCTAGAACTTTTTAAATAAATTTTTAAAAGGACCAAAATCTTTTATTGAGACCTTGCTTTTCACATCCCAGTCATTTCTGGATATAACTCCTTTAAAATAATTTTTTCTCCTTGTAACAGAGAAAAATTATTAAGCAAAGACACTCAGCACAGGGACCATTGTGGGCAATATACAAAACACAGTGCCTTGATAGTCCCCTACTAATTCATTTTCCTAGCTCTTAGTATAATACCTGGCACACAGTAGGCACTAAAAAGAAATTCTTGTTGAATTGAGTATGAATTGAATTTCCTTGCACAAAAAGTGCTGCAAAGTCTTAGTGTGTCTTCCCAATAGTGGAAGGTGAAAAAAAAGGAAAGGGAAAGAGCATTTATTAAGTGCCTACTGTGTGCCAGAACTGGGCTAAACAGCTTACAAATATTATCTCATTTGATCCTCACAAGGGCTCTGTGAGGTCAATAGTATTATAATCCCTATTTTACTCAGGAAACTAAGGTTAAGTGACTTGCCTAAGGTTCTGAGGCAGGATTTGAATTCAGGTCTTCCAGATTCTAGGCCCAGTGTTCTATCCACTGCTCCACCTAGTGGCCTAAGTGACTAATCCAAGATTAGCTCCTTAAGAATGCTTCATAGGCAGCTAGGTGGGGAGGTGAACAGAGTATATTAACCCTGGAGTCAGTAGGACCTGAGTTCAAATCCCACCCCAGATGCTTGACATTTACTAGTTGAGAGACCTTGGGCAAGCCACTTAATCCCAATTGCCTTGCCTTACCCCCTACAAAAGAAAAAAAAAGAATGCTTCAGAATTTAAATAGTATAGCATGTGGCTAATTCAAATTTTAATGGTGTTAAACTTTCACTTCTGACAGGCTTTTCATTTCCACTCACCCTCTCCCATTTTGTTGATGAGGAAACTGAAATCTAGAAAGATTAAATAACTTGTCCAAGGTCACACAACTGGTTAGTGGCCAAGAGAGGCAGAATTAAAATTGACAACTACCTCTTTCTGATACTCCTTGTTACTTGGTAGGGGCTCAGGACATGCTAATTTTACTACATTCCAAATGAAAAATGACTGGGACAATAAATCAACTGCCAGAAATATCCAATGACTTGTTCTAAAGCTAGATAAAAGTCTGCATTACCAATATTCTAGCTTTGCTAGGTTGGTACAAGCTAAAGGCTGGCTTCACAATAATAGCAATCTTCAAAGAACCACAGAGCTGTGCTTACAACAGAACATTCTGAAAAGCACCTACTGAGTGCAGAGCAATATGCTAGGCACTAGGAGAGACACCAAGTTTAGGTCAGACATGGTCCCCTGTAATGCCATTGCACGAGCAGCTTCCCAAAAGAATGCTACTCTGAACAGCTTTTAAGGTTCTGATTATGTAGTATAGTGAACACTGTATTTATTCAAGAATAAATCAAAGGAAAACATTCACAACAAATCATAATATAGTATTCACAACATTACATCTTATCACAGAAAATCATAATATAGTGTTCACAGCAGATTATCATTAGAATGGCCACATAGTTTTCACCAAAGTGGTCACAGTATTTAGAACAAAAAATAAAAGAAAAATCATCTGGTATCCCTAAGGAGCTTTGCCTCCTTACTCAATCATTCAGTCATCTCTCAATACAATAGTCAGTCTTCCACTTGTGGGGCAATCATAGGTTAACTTAATCAGTCACTTATCTAACAATCAGTCACTAAGTATCATTAATCACTAAATACAATCATTAGAAAATTACACAAACCCTCCACCCCTCAGTCTCTAGTAAACTTCAATTTCATCATACATTCAATATCCAAGGAGAGGCCTTTTCTTCATCTTGACTCAAGTGGTCTTTCAGATTCCCTGGATCCCCTTCCATGGTCCCAGCTGTACCCTGAATCCACCAGTCACCTGGATTCAGAGACAGACAGCTCCCAGGTCCTTGTCCAGTCCTCCAGGCAGTTCCTGCTACACACTGAAGTTCACAGGGTCCAGCACATCTCGAAACCTTCACAATTTCTGTTCCCAGGAACTCAAGGGTCAACCAAGCCACAAACAAAGTAATAGCATCCCGGTCATGCTTCTTCAGTCCTCTGGCAGTTCAGTTAGCCCTAGGACACAGAAGAAATCTCAGCCTTCCAGGAGGCCTTCTCGGCAGCAGCTTCAGCCTTCACCAGATTCTGGTCACAAGGAAATCTTCTCTCAGTTCTCAGTCAACTTCCAGATGCTCGCTGAGAGAAACTTTCTTTTCTCCACCAGGAGCCTGCCAGGAGAAAAATTATGATTCTTCCTCTCTGGGGCTTTTCTTATACACACACACACACACACACACACACACACACACACACACACACACATTTCATTAGCTTCCTGTTTCAGCCAAACCCTTCCTGTTATGTCAGCAATAGGACACAGAGTTCACACCCTCTGCCTCTTTCACAGAGGCTTGACCAAGGGCTAAGTACCTGCTTACTTGACATAAAAAAAAGGAGTCTACAAATTTAAATTAATTACCATTACATCCCCACACTCATGGAACTTAAGGGGAGATAGGACACTAACAGAGAGGGCTATAACAAGCAATATTACATGATGACTGCATCAGAATTACAGAAGAAAGCTGTAGGAGGCATCTACCTTGCAAGGTTGTTATGAAGATCAAATAAGATAATATTTGTTAAAAACTGCTCAGCATAATGTCTGGAATATAGTAGGTGCAATATTAATGCTCATTATCTTCTTCTTTCCCATGTTCTTGTCAGCTACCTCACTGATGGTAAAGTATTCAACTTCAAAAGGTTACAAACCAAGACTAAAATAGAGGGAGAGTTGCTGCATGATTTTTTGTTTGCAGATGATTGTGAATTCAATCCATGGAAAAGTTAGTATTTCATCTGGGGCTTAAAGGGTGAATTAGGACTTTAATTCAAGTCAGCAAGCATTTATCAAGCTCCCACCCACCATATGTCAAGCATTCTGCTAGCCCTAGGGCCGCGCAGACAAAAAGAAAATAATCCCTGTCTTTAAGGAGCTTGCATTCTATTAAGGAGAAAACCTGTGAATAGAAAATCAAAAATAAATGTAGTATGTGTTCACTCTGGTCCCACTATCTCATGGCCAAGTCTGTTCATATTGCTCCTTTCTCTAGAATCCTCCAGGACCCCTGGGATCTGAGGAATCTCAATTACATTTGAATGGAGAAAGACAATACACAGGAAGGAGTTAAAAAGAGGTTTAGGGGGTGGAGAAGATGTCGGCTAGGAGGAATGATGGTGAAGTCCACAGAGTCATAAACGCAGTAAAAAGGGAAATGAAGCACGGACGGCCTGGTCTCAAAATGGACACCCATGGGAAGAGCTCAGCAATGAGAGAAGCGAGGTAAGAAGGTCTCAGGAGCTGAGAGGAGATTCCAGGGTGAGAATGTGGCTGAGTCACAATGGCAAAAATCATCAAGTCAAAAGCATAGCCAGAAGGGAAATGAAGTATGGCCTGGCTATATTCTATTTTAGTTGAATGTCTTTCCCTTTGAGGTAGCTGATGCCTGGAGGTAGAGCACTGGGCCTGGTGTCAGAAAGACCTGAGTTCAAATCCAGCCTCAGACATTTACTAGCTATGTGACCCTGGGCAAGACATTTAACATCTGTTTGTCTCAGTTTCCTCAACTATAAAATGAGAATAACAATAGCGCCTACCTTGCAAGGTTGTTGTGAAGATCAAATTAGATAATATTTGTAAAAACTGCTCAGCATAGTGTCTGGAATACAGTAATGCTCATTACCTTCTTCTTTCCCATGTTCTTGTCAGCTACCCCACTGATGGTAAAGTATTCAACTTCAAAAGGCTACAAGCCAAGACTAAAGTGGAGGGAGAGTTGGTGCATAAATTTTTTTTGTTTGCAGATGATTGTGTGCATTCAATGTAGCCACTGAAGCTAAGATGCAAGAAAAGTATGGATTGAGTCTCTGCTGTTTGCGCTAATTTTGGTCTAATAATTAACACCAAAGAAAACACAGGTGCTCCAACAGCCAGCAGCACACCATCCATACACAGAAACATTTATTACAGCAAATGGAGAAGGCTCGAATACTGTGGATAAGTTAATTTACCTTGGCAGTAAGCTTTCTAGGGATGTACACATTGACAATGAGGTTGATGAATGCATTGCCAGAGCTAGTTTAGTATTTGGGAGTCTCTGAAAGAAAGTGTGGGAGAAAAGAGGTATTAGACTGACTAACAAATTAAAGGTCTGTAGAGCTGTTGTGCTGACCTCATTGTTGTATGCCCGCAAAACCTGGACAGTTGCCAGCGCCATATCAGGAAACTTAATAGCTTCCATTTGAATTGTCTTAGGAAGATTCTGAAGATCGCCTGGCAGGACAAAGTACCAGACACTGAGGTCCTTTCTCAAACTAAACTGCCAAGTATGTTGATTTATTTTAAAATTTGTATATAAAATACATATCATACTATGTATTCATTTACATTTATATCACTATAACAATAAACATCCATTACCTCACTTGATTCTTACAATAATAATAATAGCCAACATTTATATAGCACTTTCTATGTGCCAGGCCCTGCTAAGCACTGGGGATACAAAAAGAAGCAAAAACCAGTACCTGCCCTCAAGGAGCTTATAATCTAATAGGGCAGACAACATGCAGACAAACATATACAAATGCAAGCTATAGCCTTCAAACTCTCCTGCAGAGAATGCAACTCTAATAGGCTGGGCACATTATTTAAATGCCAAACTTGACTAAAAGACTATTTTATGGAGAACTTACACAAGGCAAGTGCTCACATGGTATCAGAAGAAGTGATACAAGGACACTCTCACAAGGTCTCCCTGAAGAACTTTGGAACTGATTTTGAGATATGAGAGACACTGGCATAGGACAACCCAGTATGGCATGCCCCCATCAAAGAACATGCTGTGCTCTAAGAGCAAAGCAGAATTGAAGTAGCTCAAAAGAAATGCAAGATGTGAAAATTTTGAGAATCCGCCTCAAATGCTCACATGGGCTATTGATGCTTGACCTATGGTAGAGCCTTCTGAGCTTATATTGTTCTGATGAGCCATAGTCAGACACACTGTACCTTGATTCTAACATAATGATGTCATTTTGATCCTCTTTGAGAATGAAGGACAGCAACCAACCAACCGACCAACCATTTCCTCCTTCTTTCCCATGTTCTTGTTAAGTAAACTTCCTTTTGTAAAATGTTATATGGCTTATGAGTGTCTTATTTAGTAACATTCTCAAATCTGACTCAATGGACTACTTTGAGTGGGGTCTGGTTTAGAACCAACACCCAGAGATAATCTGCTGGCAATACCACTGTTCTGCAACTAGCAGGGGTGCTCAGTTCAAATGGCATGATGAAAGTTCAGATGGAAATAAAAGAGCTGGGGCAAGAAGGTGTAAGAAGACAGGAGACAACTGGGAAGGATTTTAGCAGTCCTCTAGCTCAGCGGTTCTCAACCTGTGGGGTGCAACCCCTTTGGGGGTCAAATGACTCTTTCACAGGGGTCACAGGGGTCACCTAAGACCATCAGAAAACACATATTTCCAGTGGTTTTAGGAACCCAGACACGGTTCCTCTATCCATCTCCAGGCGGGTCCACCCACATGCAGATATGCCCACATACGAGTATTAAAGGATCGTGGCATTAGGAAGGTTGAGAACAACTGCTCTAGCTCAACTCTTTTCAATTCATGAATCCCAGCTATAGTATTCCTGATAAGAGATCAGCTAACTTCTGCTCAATGGAGATATTACTACTTAGCCCACTCCATTACGCAACAGCTCTGATTATTAGAAAATATTCCCTAATGTAGGGTTGAAATATGTGCGCCTGTACCTCCCAGCCACTGGTCCTAGTTCTTCTCTCTGCTAGATCTTCCATAGGGGTACATGGGGTATTCAGGAGGACCAGACCCTCTTGTGTGAGGGCTACTGAGCCCTCTTCTGGGCTGCTCATTCACCTTTGGTATCTATCTGATTCATTGAACTCTCATCCGTGGCTCCAAGAAGCTGTAGCATGCACAGTGGACATCCCCAGTAAACCATCTCAGCAGACTGGTTAAATCAGGTTGAGGGTAACTAACAGGCCTCAAACCCATCAGTGAGTCAGGGAGATGTCTACCCCAAGCATGTGAAGACTTCACCAGTCAAATGGACAGATGAGAACAATTTGTTCCAATGGCCAGGAAAGTGGCTAAAACATGCACTGTGGAGCACTTAGAGCTTAGTCAGACACTAAGGACACCAAGGTCACCCACTGCATCCCAGGGTACCTCCAGTTGTCTTGCCACTGGCCTTTGATGACTCTGGAAGAGAGAATGAGGTTGACAATTTTGTACAATTCTGCCTCATTTAAATCCTTTTCAGTAATAAGTCAAGACACCACCCTGTGATATCATTGATCCTCATTGAAAACCAAGGACAAACAACGTCTTCCATAAGATAACCTTTCACATATGTAAAAATAGCTATTATGTCTCTTATAGTCTTATATTCTGTAGGGTAATCATTCCCAGTTCTTACAACTAAACATAATTTTTAGTCTACTTACCCTCCTACTCACCCTACTCTGCATACTCTCAGCTGGTCAACATTCCCTCTAAAATGTGATGCCCGGAACTGTATGTAATACTGCTGTTTGATCCTACCAGGACAAAGTACAACAGGGCTATTACCTTCCTGCCTAAACCTTATACTTTTATTAATACTGTCTAAAATTCTATTAGTTATGATCCACCAGAAACTTTAGGTCTTTTTCATATGAACTGCTTTCTAGCTACCTGTCCCATTCTGTACTAGTATAATTTATTTTTGGAATCTATGGGTAAGACTGTAAATCTATACCCTTTATCTTATAGTTCTTGTTTTCTCAATGAATTGGGGAAGGGAGTTGGGGAGAATTTGGAATTGAAAATAAAATTAAAATTTTTAAAAGAAATAGATACGCAACTAAAAAATAATCCATCATGATTGAATTTTCTCTTTTAGATTTAGCCCATCATTCCTAGACTGTCAAGAACGTCTTTGAATTCTGATTCTGTCATCTAGTATATTAACTATCCTTCCAAAGCTTTGTGTCATCTGCAAATTGGATAAATGTTCTTCCTCTAAGTCACTGCCAAAATCATTGAACAGAACAGATCAAGGACAAATCTCTTGAGACTTTCTGCTTGAGGCTTTTCTCTGGATGGACTTTAACACTTTGATCAACACCCGTAGGGACTGGTCTACCAGGTATAAGCTTGCCTAACTCTGCTAGTTTGTAATATCCAGTTTTTTCTTTCTGTCTTAACCCTAATGATATCATAAGAGACTTTTTCAAATGTCTTGAAATGGGATTAGAACCTATGTCCTTTGGTTCCAAATCCCATTTCTGCTACCTCTGGGGAGTAGCCCAAACATGCCTCAGGAGGAATTGGGTAAACCTTACTTCCTTCTATTCTTTTCTGAACAAGATATGAAGTTCTCTGGTCAAGGTGAACTATTTGACAGGGGATAGTTCTACCTTTTCCTGGATTCTTCTTGCCCATTAATGCTAGATTGATAAAGGTCTCAGTCATGGAGTTGTCAGGAGGAATAAGGAACACAAATTTAACATCATCTAAGTGATTAATTTCACTGCCAGTTTATACAACATTAGCTATACTCTTGGCCTTTAAAAGGGGGCTACACACAGACTTTTTGATGAAGAGCAAGAGGTTGGTTAGAAAGGAGACATGTTGCATATAAGGACAGTAACTCAGTTCCCTGGAGGAGGCCTGTGAAACCAGTGAAACCTTTTCTTCCAGCAAACCAGATAGAACCAGAAAAGGCAGCAGACAGAAGAAGTAGTGAAACAGCAGAGAATTCATGGTCCAAGTCAGGAGTCGTCATAACGTGAAGCAATATCGACAAAATGGCAACAGCTATAGTTGGTCCCTAAACCAAGACAAGTATTAGATCAAGTTGGGAGCCATAGCAGCTGGAGCCAAGGTAAGACAGGGTACAGGACGATGAGGAGGAGGAACAAACTCGGACCTTACCCTTATTGTGGTTATGTGGACTATGCAGATCTAGGAGAAAGGGAACAATTTATTCTCTAATAACCCCTAAATTCTTTTCCTTTGGTGGAGGAATAGTAAGGGAATTAGAACTGAACCCTAGAAGGATGTTAAAAGTCAGGAGTGATTATATAGGTCCTATCAGAGTAGATTGTTTGATTCTAGCCATTCCAAGTACTTTCCCTCATAAGAGGCCCCTTCCAGGTCAGTATTTTAAGTCACAGGAATTATATTAGTTCTTGAGAAACACGGGGCTCACCAGGGGATTGGGTCTTAATATCCTAACAACCCTGGGTCCTTTTTCCCTTGTGGAGGAAAGGCCTAGACTGGATTTTAAGGTCTTTGAGGAAGGTGGAAGCTATTGGAGACAGAAGAGGAATTGTCTTAACTATTTATAGGCTGAGCATTTTTTTTGGTCAAATTAAAACCTCTATAGTTCATGCTTTGTCAGTTTGCAAGGGAGCTGAGGGCCTCTTTCCCTTTTCTTTTCTTTTTTTTTTTTGATAGAGACTTAGGAGATAGATTCTTCAAATTCTCCCAAAGAAAACCGTGGGTGATAGCAAAACAAATCAAATTCTGCTATCTCCAGAAGAAACTCTACTTAGAAGCACAAACCAAATAGATCTGTGAGAGACTGTCTCAAGATTGAAGCCAGTCCATGTGAGCTTGTAAGCCCTGGGTTACACTTACTACCTGCTTTACTTTGGCAACTCACTTAGGTCGTTTGAGTCTAGGTTTTCTCATCTAAAAAATTAAGGGTGTTGGACTGTATATCTAAGGTTCTTTCCAGTTCTAAATCCCTGACCTATTGTTTCTATTCATTCCCAGTAGTATGTGTTGGTAAAAGTTTCCCCAGGAAGATGATAATCCAGTCAATGACTTCATTTATTTTCTTAATACTTCCCTGAGGGTGGCCAGGGTAGCCTTAATCCCTTGCTTATTGGAGCAAAAGAGTAAAAGTAACACACTCAGGAGTGCGGTAAGAATCAGTTGGGGCCAATACAAGGCTCTAGGGTTTCTGAATTTTAGGTCAAGATGTGTCATCCACTAAACCAATGACCTCAATTAGTATTTTACTTAGCATTATATTTATGCATGTGAAATGTAAGAACATATTTTATAAAGTGAGCATTGTTTGCATTTTCCTACAAAGACTGTGATTCCTAATCTTATTTTTAAAAAAAGTTACTAGATTTTTTTTAATACTTCACAGCATCTCCAGAGGGCCAATGATAAAAGATGTGACCTGTCTCTTGTCCAAGAGAAGATACAAAAAGGTACAGAATGAAATATACAATTTTGGACATGGTTAATGTTGGAATTTGTTTTGCTTGACTAAACAATAGAATGGGAAAGACAAGAGATCTCTTAAAAAATATTAGAGATGTCAAGGAAATGTTTCATGAAAAAACGGACATGATGAAAAACAATAATGGTAGGGACTTAACAGAAGCCAAAAAGATTAAGAATAGGGGATATGAATACACAAAAGAACTATATAAGAAAGATCTCAACATTGCCATCTATGATATTGTTACTGATCTAGAGTCAGACTTCCTGAAGAATTAAGCCAAGTGGGCCTGGCACTATGAATAGAGCACTGGCCCTGGAGTCAGGAGGCCCTGAGTTCAAATCCTGCCTCAGACACTTAACATGTACTAGTTGTGTGACCTTGGGCAAGTCGCTTAACCCCAATTGCCCTGCCTCCCCCCCTCCAAAAAGCAAAAGAAGAAGAAGAGAAAAAGAAGAAGAAGAAGAAGAAAAAGAAGAAGAAGAAGAAGAAGGATTGTTAACAATAATGCTTATGGAGGTGACAGAATTTCAGCTGAGCTATTTAAAATCCTAAAAGAAGATGTTGTTAAAGTACTACATTCAATATGCCAGCAAATTTGGAAAACTCAAAAGTGGCCACTGGATTAGAAAAGATCAGTTTACCTCCCAATCCTAAAGAAGAGTAATGCCAAAGAATGTTCAAATTACCAACCAATTGACCTCATTTCACATGCTAGCAAGGTTATGCATAAGATTCTGCAAGCTAGGATTCAGTAATATGTACACTAAGAATTACTAAAAGAGCAGGCTGGCTTTTGAAGAGGAAGAACTAGTGACCAAATTGCCAATATTCACTGGATTATGGAGAAAACAAGAGAGTTCCAGAAAAAGATTTACTTCTGCTTCATTGACTACACTAAAGCCTTTGACTGTGTGGATCCCAAAAAAATGTTGCAAGTCCTCAAAGAGATAGGGGTACCATATCGTCTTGTCTCCTGAAGCTCTTGTGAGCCAAGAATCAACAGTTAGAACTGAACATGGAACAACTGATTGATTTAAGATTGGAAAAGGAGTATGACAAGGCTGTATACTGTCATCTTATCTGTTCACCTTATATGCAGGGCACACCATGCAAAATACCAGGTTGGATGAATCAAAAGCTGGAATTAAGGTTGCTGGGAGAAATATCAATAATCTCAGATATGTCAATGATACCACTCTGATTGCAGAAAGAAAAGAGGAATGAAGAAGGCTCTTGATGAGGTTGAAAGAGGAGAGTATAAAAGCTGGTTTGAAGTTTAACATCCGAAAAAAATAAAGATCTTGGCAACTGGACCAACACTTTCTGGCAAATAAAGGGAGAAAGAATGGAAGCAGTGTCAGATTTTATATTCTTGGGCTCAAAGATCACTGCAGGTGGCAGCTGTAGTCATGAAATTAAAAGACATTCCTTGGAAGGAAATCTATGGCAAATCTGGACAGCATACTAAAAAGCAAAGATATCACCTTGCCAACATAAGTACATACAGTTAAAGCTATGGTTTTTCCAGTAACATTGTATGTTTATAAGAACTGTATTATAAGGAAAGCTAAGCACCACAGAATCAATGCTTTTGAATTGTGGTGCTTGAGAACACTTTTGAGAATCCCTTGGACAGCAAAGAGATTGAATCAGTTAATACTTAAGGAAATAAATTCAGGCTATTCACTGGAAGGTCAAATACTGAAGCTGAAGTTAAAATACTTTGGCTACAGAAGAAGATGGGACTCATTGGAAAGTTGTTGGGATGTTGGGAAAAATTGAAGGCAAAAGGAAAAGGGGATAGCAGAGAAAAAGATGGATAGATAGTGCCATGGAAACAACAAACAAGAACTTGGACAAAGATAGTGGAGGATAAAAGGGCCTGAAGTTTTATGGTCCATGAGGTCGCAAAGAATTGGACCTGACTGAATGATTGAAGACAACAAAAATGTATATTTGCTACAATGGGAAGAAGAGGGGAGCTAGCAATAGGCCTGAACCCTTATTTCCTCCCCACCAAAAAATGGAAGAAAGAAAAGAGAGTCATTGAAGCATTTTTTTAAATGCACAGAAAAGATCCAAAGAAAGTTCACAAGGAGATATAATCATACACTCAAAAGTAACATACAGGATTTGTTATGTATTTCTTTAAAAAAAAAAACAACCATGGAGGGCAGAGTCAAGATGGCAGCATAGAAGCAGGAGAACACCATGAGCTCCCCCCCATAACCACCTCAAATACCTATAAAATAAGACTCTAAACAAATTTTAGAGCTCCAGAGCCCACAAAATGACAGAGAAACAAAGCTCCCGGTGAAGGTAGCCCAGCAGGTGAACAGGAAGGATTCATCTCAGCATGCTGGGAGACCAGTCTGGCATGAACCCACAGCTTTAGCCCCAGGGCAACCAGGACAAGCCGCAGCTGGAGCATTCCAGAGAGTGGATTGCCAGCAGCTGTGGCAGTTTCCAGAATTATCAACCCATAATAGCCAAGGACAAAGTGAAAGGTCAGTGGAACTTGGCTAAATTTGAAAAAACCACTGACCTGGAAAATAGATCCATGAGAGACAATTTAAAAATTATTGGACTATCTGAAAGCCATGACCAAAAAAAGAACTCAGAAAGCATCTTTCAAGAAATTCTCAAGGAAAATTGCCCTGATATCTTAGAACCAGAAGGCAAAATAGAACTTGAAAGAATTCACCTATCACCTCTTGAAAAAGATCCCAAAAAGAAAACTCCTAGGAATGTTACAGCCAGGTTCTGGAGTTCCCAGATCAAGGAGAAAATATTACAAGCAGCTAAGAAGAAACAATTTGAATACTGTGGAAACACAATCAAGATAACCCAGGATCTAGCAGCTTCTACATTAAGG
>CM053580.1:477778319-477796452 GCA_028627135.1 Pseudochirops cupreus
GACTTTTCCCCCTGAACTAGTTAAATGATATGCTTGATTAAAGTAAGATTGTTAACCCATTTTGAGTTGCTCTCCTTTAGAAAAGCAGATCTAAGAACCTGTGCTAGTAGGCGCCCTAGGTATGCTAGGGTGCTTGCTGATACAGTGGGTCAAGTCAACAAACATTTATTAAACTATTTCTATGTGCCAGGCACTATACTAGGTGCTGTGAATACACAGAAAGGAGAATAGTTCCTTGCCTTCAAAAGTTCACAATGTAATGGAGAACATGCAAAACAATTATGTATATGTTGGATAAATATTGGAAAAATTGGATGTAACCCCAGAGGACAGACAAGAGCAGTAAGTGGGACCTGGAAAGCTCTTTTTGCAGAAGGTAAGATTTTAGTTGAGAACTGAAACAAGCCAGGAAGTAAAGAGTGGAGAGAAATATGGATCTCTGGATGATTTATGGAAGATGAGAAACAAGAATTTCATAAGACCCTAATGGAGGGAATGCCTATGTTGATAAGATCCATCAAGGTATCTTTAGAGATGCCTGACTTGTAAATTCATTCATTCATCAGGGTTTTTTTTAAGTGTTTCAGTTTACTTTGAACAAGTTAGCCTCACTGGCTAATATATAACAATTAACCCACTGTTAATAATAGCTAGCATTTGATCAATATTAAATGTAATGTTCAGTGAATGAATATATGAAAAGTCATTTTAAGTGTTTACTTAGTGCTAAGCACAATGCCAGACACTAGGGATCACAAACAAAATCAAAGTCAGTTCCTGTCCTCAATGAGCATCCACTAGGACTGGGAAAATGATGCATTAGGAGAACAGTGGTCAGAGAAGGCTCTTTTGGTTTGGAATGACTGCCAAAAGGGGTACATTGATACACCTTTCCAGTAGCTGCAGAAGTATTGATTTGATTAAGGTTTGAATAGGAAGGGGGAGAGGAAGCAGCTATGAAGAGTTAGGAAGGAAGCAGTACAGTGCAGCATGTCAGGAGGACCCAGCTTGATAGAGTGGACGATACACGAGATGGTCTTTGGTTAGGACTTCTGGGCCCTTGGGTGCAATCTGAAGCCTTCTAGGATTTAAGGATCAAAGAATATAGAGGTTTCTTTGTATCATACCACTGCGTACAACAGGTCACCTCCAAAACCCGTATGTGACTTCAGCAAAGGGGAGTAAGGAAATGTTGGGGAGTGAGACCAAACCAGTATTTCATGGGCCTAAAAGAGAACTTACATATCACTCAGTCTATCTAAAAGTGAAATCAGGCTGCCCCTAGAAAATACAGTTATCCTTTCCACATCAAGGGGTAAGGGTATTGCTCCCCTGCCTCCACTTGGGAGAATCTGCATAAAATTTTTTGGCCCTCCCTTTGTACTAGAGAAGAAGTCTAGATTTTCCCTTTTTCTTTTATGGGGTGTTTATAGCACTACAGTATTTTTCATGCATTTATGAGTTTTTAAACTTTTTTCTGTGTAGTCTGCCGGCCTTCATGTGTTATCTGCAAAACTCCCCCCAAATTTCCATTTAATTTCTTATGCTGATCCGAGATATATCAAAACCACAATCGGGAAAGTTGAGATGTAGAGGGGATAATTGTAATGGATTCCTCCTTTGTTAGAGATCTTAAAAAGCAACAGTTGGATAAGCATTTGTTAGATAGATGGAATTCTTTTATCAGGATGGATTGGACTAAATGGCTACTGAAGTCCCATCAAAACACTGAAATTCTATGATAATACAGTCCTTCCATTTCAATTTATTGTGTTTTATTTTTTCCTGAATCCAGAGTTGGTTTTTTAAAATTGTCTTATATTGATGTCTTTTTTTATAGTTATTGAGTCGTTATTCAGTTGTGTCCAATTCTGCAGCATTTGAGGTTTTCTTAGCAAAGATGCTGGAGTGGTTAGCCATTTCTTTCTCCAGCTCATTTTGTAGATAAGGAAACTGAGGCAAACAGGGTTAAATGACTTGTCCAGGGTCACACAGTGAGTAAGTGTCGGGCCAGACTTGAACTCTGGGAGATGAATCTTCCCGACCCCAAGCTCAGCATTCTGTCCACTTGGCCACCTAACTGCCCCCTTTTTTAATAATTATTTCTCAATAACTCCTCCCATTGAATCCTTGCTTGTAAGAAAAACAGTTGCACAAAACTGAGCCACAAACCAAACATATATAACAGCATGTGCAACAACATTCTGCACCGTTAGTGATACTGAGGAGGACGCAAGTGTTTCTCTGGGACCAAGGTTATTTGGGATATATTCATGAGTATCCTGGCATGGATAGATATCTGTTCTGGGATCTGGCCCATCATCTGTCTAAGAAAAACAGTGATATTATGACATTGAAAGGCGCAGGAGGAGATCCCAGCTCCTTTCTACCCAAGCCTATCAACAAGTGGACAGCATTATACTTATTTACCACGCCTCAAAATTCTAAAGTCTACCTGTTCTAGTGAGTTCACAATTAAAAGGAACTTTCCCTAATCCACTCACAAAAGGGACACTACTTAGCTTCCTATCATCAGTTTAGCTCCCTCCCACCAAAACTGGCTTCATAAAAGACAGTCACATTGGGCAGTTGATTCATTTGTGCTAGTAATACAATAAACAGAAACTGAGGAAAGTTATATTGACTAGAATAGATCAAAGAATATGAAAGAGTAAATGTACTCTTCATCTCACACCTGAAGAAAGAATGATAGCACTGAGGGGAAGTTTGCTCTCAACAGTCTCAAAGGTTGCAAGCTTTGTTAAGGGATAGGCTGGAGAAATTGGCTTTTCCTATGCCTGGCCCTGAAGTCACTCAGAAGTTGTGCTTTGGGAGGGTCACATTGATTCCATAGAGTGGGGAAGGGAGGGTGCTGGAGGAATAGCAACCACAGCAGAGATAACATCATCTACAGCAAGAGTGGCCTCAGTCCAGCAGCCATCAAGTTTGAAGATATCCAGACCAAGATCCAGGACTACCAAAATGTACCCTTGCACCTTTGTTTCCCCAATCAGAACCAGACCCAACATTGCTGGCAGAACTACCTAGACTTTCAACATTGCAAGGACACCATGACTGAGAAAGGTAGAGATTTGTCTGTCTGCCTTTGGTACAAATGTGTCTACAAGTCCCTTTGTCACTTGTCCTGGGTAACTGCTTGAATAGGATGGCAGAGCAGAAGATGCTTTCCCTGGGAAGATCTGAGCTGCTCCTCTTTCACTCTCATCCCCACCCCAAAGTCTGCGGCTGGATCCATTCTTTCCCCAGAGTCTGAGTGGAAGGAATGTGATTGGTAACTGTCCTTGCCCTGGGGTCCTGATTTATGTTAAATTAAACTGTGATAAAATTTGGAAAAAAATGAAAAACCTGTGCCTTACTTTCCACACTGTAGTTCACAAGTCCTTCTTGAAGTATTCTCCAATGACCTCTGAAGTCTGTTCTCTCCTCACCAAGATAGGCAGTGTAGAGGCAGGACATTCATTTTCTCAGTCAATCAGGAGTTACATCTTCCTTCATAGGAAGCCTGACCTTCCTTTGGCTGTTCCACAGAAAAACCACCCCAGGCCTGACTGGAAGTGTAGGTATGTTCTGTTAACACAAGTAATCTGAGTCCCAACCCTTTCATTTTAGAGGTGAATAAACAGAGACCTTAAGAGGTAAGGTAACTTGCCCAAGGTCACACAACTAGATAATAAAGTCAGATCTCCTGGCTTCTATCCCAGCTTCTTTCCACTATAATATACTAGATTTTTTGATTGTAAAATTTCAGAATTTTAGGGTTGGAAGGGACACCAGAGGTCATGTCAACCTTAATGGGAATAATTTCTTCAACATGTTCCCAAAATAACCACCTATATCTTCTGCTAGATTTGCAGTGAGGAATAACTTATATCACCTCCAATTCTACTTTTGGTGGTTGTTGTTTTTGACTCCTTTCAGTCATATTTAACTTTTCATGACCCTGTTTGGGTTATCTTGGCAAAGATACTGACGTGGTTTGTCATTTCCTTTTCTGACTCATTTTACAGATGAGGAAACTGAGGCAAACAGTGGTAAGCTACTTGGCCAAGGTCAAACAGCTAGGAACTGTAGGTGGCATAGTATAAAGAGCACTGGGCCTGGAAGCCTGGAGCTCCTCTTCCTGAGTTCAAACCTGGTCTCCGACACTAGCTATATGACCCTGTGCAAGCCACTTAATTCTGTTTCCTCATCTGTAAAATGAGATGGAGAAGCAAACCATTCTAATATCTTTGCCAAGAAAACCCCAAAAGGGGTCAAGAAGAGTCAGGCCTGACTGAAATGACTCAACAACATCAACAAATGTATTGATAATAGCCAGAGCATAGTGCTTTAAGGTTTGCAGAGCATTTTGTATATGTTAAATCAATGATCCTCACAATGACCCAAAAGGTAGGTGCTGTTATTTATCCCCATTTTATAGATAAGAAAACTGAGGTGGAGAGAGATTAAGTAACTTGTCTGGGGGTATCTGAGGCAGGATTTGAACTCGGGTCTTCCTGACTCTTAAGTCCTGCTTTTTATCCACTGCACCTTACACTGAAATCTGTCTCTCTATGGCTTTCACCTATGACTTCCTCTCAAATGATTCTCTATGCATCTGCCAAATTAATATCCCTAAAATACAGATCCAATTTTGATATTCCTGTACTCAAAAATCTTCATTAGTATCACTATACCTATAGAATAAAATACGAAATTTTCATCCAGGTATTTTAAGCCCTACACAATATAACATACCTAACTTTCCATTCTTATTTCATATTATTCCCCTTCATGGATTTTCCATGCTAGTCAAACAGGACTGTTGGTTATTCACCATACATAACATTTCCATCTCTTTCCTCCATGCTTTCAAAGATAGTTCCTCATATCTGAATTGAACTCCCTTTTAATCTCCATCTCTTAGAATTCCTATCTTATCTTTCTTCAAAGTACAACTTGAGTGCCTTCTCACCGTTTTGTGAATATAATTGAACTTCATAGTTGCTTAAAAGATATTTGTTGAATAGACTTGAATTGAGTCAACCATCATCATTATGTTATTAAAGTAAGTGAGTAGTTCAGAGAAAGCAAGAAATATGTATAATTATCATAGGGGTTAACCTTTTGCGGGAATATTATACCTTGTCAAGGAGAACAAAAGCCTCCTTAATGGGGCAGCCAGGATCCATTTGGCATTTGGACTTAGCATTAAATGAATGTATAATCTCCTCTGTTCTGTTCCACAGTGTTTTATTAGTGATTCCTCCATAGCTACTAACTTTTCCATCCTACCCCCAAATTACCTTGAATTAATTTTGTTTCTGCTTATCTGGAGAGCCAGATAACTGTGACTGAGCTCACAGGGTCTGGAACACTTGGCCCTTCCTTTCTTGTATGCAGACATTGTGGTTTGTGGACTGGGTCCAGTGCTGGGGGAGGGCACATGTTGCCTCTACTGTGAAGGAGGCTCCATTTCTTAAACTGATAAGCTTCTTAACAAACCCCAAACCTAGCATCCCAAATGGAACCATGCTAATTTAGTAAAAGTTATGGCCTGTGAGTCAAGGGTTTTCCTATAAAAGAGGAAGTAAAAAGGTATTCGTTTTATAAAAATAAATTGGGCATTGGACTGATAGTTTATTCTGACTTGGAAATACTAAATATGGAAGAATCACAGCACACTTTAATAGAATTAACAGGCATCAATAATTTAACTTAAAACTATGTTTGCTAGAAGGCTAAAATTTAAGCCTCAGCACATAAAGCACTTTTTCAAGACTCCTCATCAGGCATTTTATGTTTCACATAGATATTGCATTGTCCAGTCACTCCTGGCACTTGGGGCCAGGCTTGGGTCGTTTCTCTTGTTGGCATATTAGGGGCTTAATAAATACTAGCTGACTACAGAGATGGGAAATGGAATGCCACAACTAAGGAAGAGGGAAAAAGCCAGATTGCTTGAATGGTAGAAAGCATAAAGGAGCTTAGGAGTAAGGTTGGAAAGGGGTGGTGGGGCCAGGTTTTGAAGGGTTTTAAATGACAGAGAAGTTTATATTTGCTCCTAGAGTTAAAGGGAACCACCAGGATCTATTGAGTCAGGGTATGACATGATTAGACCTGGGTTTTGGAAAATCAGTTTGGGCAGCTGTGTGGTAGATGGAATAAATACTTATTTATTGAGTGATGTCATCTTTGTAGCTTTGGAAGGTTAATCCTTGTGCTCTGTGTTTTGCAAATGCTAAATAAATGCTTGTTGGAATTCAAGATAAATGTGTGTGTGTGTGTGTGTGTATTTGTGGGGGAAGGAGGGAGATGAGGTTTCTCTGCTTAGCTCCCGTAAGTTTCATCTCTTCAAGTAACATCTAAAATCAAATTTCTCTTCTTGCAGTAGGTCCTCTAATTTCCTTTGTTTGTTGCCTAAATTTTAAATATTTTTATATAGACTTTTTAGGCCGTTGGCTTTACTATGCTTTTCTTGGGATTTTTTCCCTCCTACAAATTTCTAGGCATCTAGAGTACTATTTTCTTCTTTCTTTGCAGATATTCTCCATAGTATCTACAACACAAGACATAGGTTGTCTTCTCTCTTCCTCATCCTTTTTTCTTTTTTAAGGCAAATAGGGTTAAGTGACTTGCTCAGGGTCACACAGCTAGTAAGTGTCTGAGGCCAAATTTGAACTCAGGTCCTCCTGACTCCAGGGCTGGTGCTCTCTATTCACTGTTCCACCTAGCTGCCCCTTTCCCCATTCTTTTTAGTTTAAAACACTTTTGATTGGATTGACAACTCATGTGGCAAATATAGTCTTACCAGACTTTGTTAGATTTATTTCATCTCCTACCAGGAAATCTATCATCCCTGTATTTTAAGCCATAGTGCAGAAATCCAAATTCCATTCTCAGATACCACCTTCTTATCCAGCTGTCCACTTCCCAAATTCGTTTAACAGTGAAAAAAATACAACTTTTTTTCTTCCTCCCCACCCCTGTAATAGTCTTCAATTTCTTCCCAAGGCTTTATTGTTGTTGACAATACTTTTTAGGTTCCTTCTGGAAGTGTCATTAGTGTCCATGTGAATCACCCAAAGTGGGTAGCTATCATCTGTTCTACTTTGACATGGATTATTTCATGACAATGGTAAACACCTTTGGCTGGCATAATGCCTCCCTGTTTTATGCCTTGTTTGATGTTAATAACAGAAAGTTATTGAACAAAGCCTCTGTTATCCATCTTTCAAGGAATCATGTTTGGTTTTGACGCATGGGAGATACTTTGTTGAAAGAGAACATTTTAAGTGGCATTTTATTGGAGGTGTCTAGGTGATCCAGTGGTTAAGAGTGTTGGGCCTGGAGTCGGGAAGACCTGAATTCAAATGTGACCTCAGATACTAGCTGTGAGACCCGGACAAGTCATCTAACCTCAGTCTACCTCAGCGACCTCAACTGTAAAATGGGGATAGTAACAGCACTTATTGCCCAGGGCTGTTATGAGGATCAAACAGGGTAAAGCACTTAGCACAGTGCCTGGTACATAGAACGTGCTCACCAAATGCTTGTTCTCTACTCTTCTTCCTCTTTTAACAAATATTAATCTTCTTCACAAAGAAGTGATGAACTCAAGGTGAAGAATGTGGTATGTATTTTCAGACATGATCAATGTAGAGATTTGTTTATCTGACCATGCATGTCAAATAAAAGAGTTTTCTTTTTCTTTCTTTTAATTGGGGGGATGAGAAGGGAAAGGTTAGTGATGAGGTTACCAAAATAAATGAAAAAAGAAAAAAAAGCAAAGGTAGAAAGTCATCGAAGCATTTTTAATTAAGTGTTTTTTTCAGTTAAAAGCATTTAGTTTCTTTCTCACCTTCCTGTGTACTGAAAAAAGAACAATTAAAGCCTGGGAATATGTATCCATAGTCAAGCAAAACAACTTCCCAAATTGGAAAATTCCTATATTTCCATTTGGCCATCTCCAAAAATCTCATTCCACATCTTGGGTCCATCACCTCCCTGTCAGGAGATAGGGAACATTCCTTATCAATGATCCTCTGAACTCACAGTTGAATATTGGTTGAATTGGTGTTCATTGGACAGTCTTAAAATCCCTAGAAGAGAAAAGAATAGAAGTTATTAGGAAGCACAGATAAAGAGAACAACTTGGAAAATAACATCTTGGATATCGTTTATGTATAAAAAGTGAGTTGTTTATAATACAGATTTTCAGCTTCACGCAAAAAAAAAAATAGAGATGCATAAAAAGTCTTCTATGAACTGATATAAAGTGAAATTAGTTGAGCCAAGAAAACAATACACACAATTACAATATTGTAAATGGATAGCTCAGCAACACTGCTATTTAATCGAATTCCTCAAATTTGGCCCTTGAGAGAAAAAAAATGCCTTTGGGGCACAGGGGGAGTGGCACCATGGGTATAGACTATTGTACAACCTGTCAGACTCAATGATATCTTGATTCATTTTGCTACACTGCTCTTCCTCACTCTCTTTTTAATTCCATCTGTTTTTCTTATGTTACTCATGCCTTGTCTACTTGAACATAAGGTTTTTGAGGACAGGAATGTTGTCATATTTATCATTGCTGGGAGACTGAAAGGCAATGCAATATAGTGGAAAGAGTGCTGGATCTGTCTTCAGAAGGTCTGGATTCAAATCTGGACTCTGCAAATCACTTTTCACTTTTTTTCTTTCTACATAAATATGGCTGTTGATGATCTCTGAAGTTTATTTTAGTTGTAAAGTCAAGATCCTAAGATTGATAAACAAGTCATCTTTACCCTGACAAATTAAAAAAGTGGAACATGGCGGAGACCAAGTTTGTAGAAGGTATACTTTATAATATAATAGGTTTTTGTTGCTTTTAACTTTTCTTTGCTAGGAGGATAAATAACCAATATCAACAGGATTTAGAGTTGGGAGATACTTGAGTGAACATCTTGTTCAACTTTCTTATTTTTCGTGGATTGAAAATCCTGTAGCCAATGGGCTTTCTTTCTAATTCTCCCTAAAAAGGTAATAAGAAAGGTTTACAATAGACGTTATCTGGATGATGCTCCTTGGACCACAGAAGAAATTAAAATGCCAAGTGATGACTAAGGCTAATCCCTTTATTAATGGCTGCTTACAGTTAACCATTTTCCGGTAACTGTTCTGCTCATTCCTACACAATGTTTGCTGCAGTTTTGTAAACAACTGAGAATCAAAGCTGTGTGGCAGATGGAAATATAAACTATGACTTAGCACCCCAAGCTATGAGTTTATGTGGACCAGGTCTGATCTTGGATTCAGCACCCTCCCTCCCCCAAATCATTTTATCTTTGTCTTAGAGGCAATCCAAAGAAATCAAAGAATATAGCTAAAATACAGCTCATGTTCAGGTCTCCACAAATCAACCAACAAACATTTATTTAAGCACCTACTATGTCAAGTACTGTGCTAGGTACTGGGGAGTTAAAAAATGAAAATAAAACAGACTCTACCCTCAAGGAACTTACATTCCTTTTTATTTTTTCCAAATAAAAGAATCCCTGGGTCTTTCACAAAAACTTGAGGTAATAATACACATATCAAATACAGGATAGTCTTCAAGTCTATCCCACAGAAAAAACAGAAAACGCTTTAAGGACTCATAATAGACCATAAATAATTGATGCAGTTCTTCTCTCTGGTGAATCCCACTTTGCTCCACGGTCTTAAAATCGTCCGTCTTCCTGGGATCACGTTGTGTTTTGGACTCTTTCCTGAAGGTGTGCTTGGGTTCTAAGGAGGCGGCTTCTTCTCACCCTTCACGCTCCCAACTGCTGCTGTTCTTCCTCCCTAACTACCTCGAATTTCTTTGTATTTATTCTCTGCTTATTTTGTATATGTGTGTGTTTGTATCTCCTTCTAGAATACACGTTTCTTGGTAGTAGAGATTATTTTATTTTATATATTTTTATCTTCGGTACCTAGCACAATGCCTGGCATAGAGCATTTATTTTTTAATGAATGTTGGTTGGTTAATTGATTGATTAAGATCCTCTTTCAACTCTGAGTCACATACAGGCAACCAGATTTATGGTACTACCATGTGGTTTGGACTTCCCCTAGAAAGGAAACAGACTTGGAATTGATACATAGGCAGGCAACATCCTACCTTCCCTCCCCCACCACACATATACACAAAAATCTTATCAAAGGTATTTTCCCTTCTGGAAATCCACATAGGCATCTAGCTTTATAGTACAACCAGAAGGGAATTGGATTTTCCAAGCTTAGAACTTGCTAGGGAGGCAAGCCTTTTCCCATTGTACCTATGCTATTCTAATAATTAATGTTAATAATGGGCAGCAAAGTCTAGTTCTCTTGGTCTACTATCTGGTGGCTTTAGACTCTTGCCAATACTTCAGTTTTGGGGGAATCATGCATGATCTATGTGTATCTAAATCTTTTGCTGAGTGGGAAAATCCCCTGTTCTCACTAGAAGGCTATATTCTGGGACTTTTGAACTTTGGGTTGTTAGAGTTGTAGCACTGAGGCTCATGCTGCCAAGGAAATTCCCCTTATCATACCACTAAAAGTCTGGATTGTAGAATTACACTATCCAGGAACTCTCTCCTACTCTATCCAGGAATCTAGGGTTCAGAAACTGACATTGTCCAGGAAATCTTCCTCTGTTCAAGAAGCTGGGATTCAGGCACTTGTACCTCTTGGCTAAGTGGCTCCCTTCTCTATGGCTGCTGTCTCTAAGGCTAAGAGGTTATGCCATTGCATCTCCAAAGATGAGGTTAGGGCCTTGGGGTCTAGACCTTTCCCCTCAGACTGAGTGAAAGCACATAAAACCTTCATGTCCTTCTGCCCCATGAAGGATTTTATGACTCCTGAGGTAGACTTGGGGGGGGAGGGGCGTTGGCAGTGTTTAGGAAATCATTCTGTCATGAACCAGTCTGTCCTTCAGAAAGGGGAGGGGGAGGAAAAAGTTTGAAGTCTTTGGGCCTTTGATAGGTGAACACAAAGGAGCATCTCCTCTCACTATATTCCATCCCACAGGAAACCAAGCCAACCAATTAATCTGTAATCAGTAAGACCTGTTCTCCAGATATCACCAAGGAGCATGCCAAGGAAGGAAGGAAGGAAGGAAGGAGGAAGGAAGGAGGAAAGGAGGGAGGGAGGGAAGGAAGGAAGGAAGGAAGTGTCTGCTATGTTCTAGGTACTGTGCTAAGTGCTTTATAATATTATCTCATTTGGTCTTCATAATAAGCCTGGAAAGTAGGTACTATTATCATTCCATTTTGCAGATGAGGAAACTGAGACAAACAGCAGCTAAGAGACTTGTCCAGTGTCACAGAGCTGGTAAGTGTCTAAGGCAGGTTTTGAACTCTTTGTTCTTCCTGACTACAAAGCCAATACTCTATAAACTGCCTTGCTTAGCTGCAGAACATCTAATAAACAGACAATGTATTGCAAGAATAATAACTTCTCCCACCTTCATCCCTCCTAAATCAGAGAGATTTTATAGACTGCTAGACAGCCTATTGATATTTATAGGCAAATTTAAGATTTATCTGGGATTTAATATATGGCAAAAGAAGGAAGGAAGGAAGGAAGGAAGGAAGGAAGGAAGGAAGGAAGGTGGGAGGAGTTTGAGATGTCCATGGCGATGCAAGGAGTCTTTCTATTCCTGAACTGTTAACTGAGGTTTAATGTAAAAGCTCACACCTTGTTACTTAGTTATAAGAGCCTTAAAGGCCCTGGTCACTCGCTAATTACCGTATCATTTCAGGAAACAAGGATGGCATCCAGTTACCACCCTCCCATTAATCATGAGGAAAAGAAGAGGAACTGAGTCCATTAATCAGACTTAGGTAGTAACCACGGTTATTTCCTGAATAATTTCCATCCTTCTTACACCCTGTAGGAAATGGGAAGCAGCTATCCTTCAGTCTGACATGGACTCAAGCTTTGATTTCTGCCTTAAAACAGACTGTAAAATAAGCCTTTACATTTTGGAAGGTTTCCCATAACCCTCTTGTGTCTCTTTACCAAGTGGCCATATGTACGTGTGTTTTTTCTACAGTACTTATGTAACCTGAACTTCAGTAGTTCTGCTCACAGAGATTATGGAACCAGTTACTGGGATCCTCAAGAGAGAACAGAACCTTGGGGGAATTACAGTTTAACTGTCACCTTAACAGAGTTAATTGTCATGGCTAAGAGAGTCTATGTGAAGACTAAGAAGACATCTTTCTTGAGAGACCAGATAGTTATGGGACTTTGAGAAAGATTGGAGAAATTCTGAGAGAACTGCATTTACCTTTTATCCTACAGAGAATAGAAACTGTTAAGAAGGCTTCTAGGAGAGAATTCTTAGCAAACTTTTAACTGTGATCCGAGAGAATTGAATGGTAGGGCTTTGGTTTCAGGGTCTGGAGAAGTCAGCAGTTCTAGGTTTATGGCCATGATCTTTCTCACAGTGGATAGATTGCTGAAATATTTTAAAGTTTTTGAATGATTCCATTGTCAATAAATTATATAGTCAGTAAAAATTGATCTTGTTGAAGCCTTTGAGATTGGGGGGGTTAAAATCAAAAGAGACTGGGGAACAAAAGCTTATGTGAGAAGAGGATTCTTATTTATAAATGGGAGTAGAAACTCAGAGCTAATATATATATATATGCTCTCAATTTATAAGGAAATATCAGAACACACCCCTTGATTGTCTTAAAAGCTGAGTTGAGAATGAATATGGAAAAAGCCAGCAGCTGGTAAATAGTCATGACAGTCTGATGTAGGTGTTAACTATTGTGCAGTAGCTGCTCCTCACCTAGGCTACGTGGGAGTTGCCTTCCTCAAAGGTGTTACTTCTAGAAATCAGCTCAGCCTTTGCTGTGAGTGAGGTATCAGGCACTGTTATTGATAGTTTGGGTAAATATAGCCTCAGACACTTACTAGCTCTGTGACCTTGGACAAGTCACTTAACGTCTGTCTGCCTTAGTCTCCTGTGCTGTAAAATGGAGATAAGAGTACCACCTGCCTTCCAGGGTTAGTGTGAGGATTAAATGAGATAATATTTGTAAGTCACTGAGCAAAGTGCCTGGTAGGTAGTTTTTTATTACTGTTGTCATTTGCCATTTGTTGGGTGATGTCTTGATTTGTACATGAATTGGATTTAAGTGAAGCAGAGGTGCACAGTCATCAGCCTCATTCTCTTTTCCAAAGTCATCAAAGTTCATTGGCAAGACAAAAGTTGGGATGACTGGTGGTGGCTCAAGATGCAGTGAATGGCCTTGGCATCCTCAATGTCTGACCAAGCTCTAAGCCCTCCACAATGCCTGCTTCAGCTGCCTTCATGGCCATTGGAACAGATTGTTATCAGTTGCCCATTCCACAGCGGGGGTTGGGGGCGTGTGGAGGTTGAGGTGGGATTTGGGGTGGGGGGAGTCTTCATATGCTTGGGGTAGACATTCTGCTAACTCACCAATGGACTTTGAGGCTCGTTGGTTACCCTCAACCCAGTTCAGCCCATCTGCTGAGATGGTTTACCCAGAAGTGCATGCTACAGCTTCTTGGAGCCAGAGGTGAGAGTTGGGTGAAGGTGGACACCAAAGGCGGATGAGCAGCCCTGAAAAGGGCTCAGCAAACCTTCACACCAGAGGTGCTGGTTCTCCCTGAATGCCCCATACACCCTGTAGCACATACTACTACCATGCAGTAGGTGCTTAGTAAATGTTTGTTTCTTTACTTCCTCCCTGAAAAGCCTTATGTCACCCTAAAAAGTGTAACTGAAATAGAGGTTCTTGCTCTTATATTCACATTACAAAAGTGGATTTGATTCAACTGATTCTTTTTGGTCAAAATTTAATTGAAACGTTGTGGCTTTTCCTTAAGATGAAGCATTTCATGCATTGGCTGAAAGAATCTGGTTTCAGTTCAGTTAAGTTTAAAAAAACAACACATTTGCTGCATACATATCTATTATGCCCAAAAATTGTTTGCCCTTTGTTCTCAAAGAAGACCATTAAATCAAGAAGGTGATGCCATAACTTGCAAGTGAATTGGATTTAAGTGAGGGAGGGCTGTGCAAAATCACCAGCCTCACTCTCTCCTCGGGAGCCATCTGGGTCCAGTGGCCAGATATGAATCAGGATGACTGGGGTTGGCCTTGTGAAGGCCTGCAATAAATGTAGGAAATTGAAAGACAAAGAAAGCAACAATTCTCTCAAGAAGTTTACTTTTTAATGGGGAAAGCCTTGACTTGTTTTGTTGCTGTTGTAGTTTTGTTTATTTTTGGTAGTAGACACACAAAATTGGGTCTGATGGATCCTACAGAAGATTTCATTTCCTTCTGTGAGCTGGAAAGAGCTTCAGTGTTTAGTAATGAAAATTAAGTGAGAAATGTTCTATGTGGTTTATAATGAGGAGAACATGGTGGCTTTAATTCCTTCCTCTTCTGAAGCACATAAATGTGTAGAGGAAATAATGTACATGTATCAGCAGTTTTCTGGATTAAGCTCACTGCTACTAGTAGCATTCAATGCAAGATCACTTTACTATTGCTAGACAATGAGGAAAGCAGTGTTTATTGCGCTGTCATATTGCAACCCTAGTCAGTATTGGGACTTTTAGAATTATAATTATAGCTAAGCTCTTCAAGAGTATATTAGCCTCCAATCTACCCCTCATGGAGATAGAAGGTCCACAGGTGTTATGCACATTATACATGTTTTCTGATATATATATTTTGGAGGGGGTAGGTGAGGCAATCAGGGTTAAGTGACTTTCCCAAGGTCACACAGGTAATGTCAAGTGTCTGAGTCCGAATATGAGTTCAGATCCTCCTGAATCCAGGGTCTGTGCACCACCTAGCTGCCCTCTGATATTTTCAAAATATCAGGCAGTTGTGCTGACATATTTTTTTCCTCTCAAAAAAAGAAAAATCTTTGTTGTATGGGATGACTTTTTGGGAGAGGAAGGGGGAGGGATACATGGGATGACTACAGTGACATAAGAAACAGAAAACATCAATAAAATTTTTTCTTCAAAGAGTACATTCTTTCTGTAACCAATCTGGAAAATGGTAAAACTTACCTAATATAAAAAAGAAAAATGAAGAAACCCAGGGTTAGGAAGGCAAAATATTTGCACATGGTCATACTGCCAGTTAGTATGTTTACGTACACTTTACAGTGTTGTTTCAATTGTGTCTGACTTTGTGACCCCATTTGGGGTTTTCTTGGCAAAGATCCTGGAGTGGTTGGTCATTTCCTTCTCCAGCTCATTTTACAGAGGAGGAAACTGAGGCAAGAAGGGTTAAGTGACTTGTCATGGGTCACACAGCTAGTAAATGTCTAAGGCCAGATCTGAACTCAGGTTCTCCTGATTCCAGGCTCAGTGCTCTGCCCACTGTACCACCTAGTTGTCCTATAGTGGTAAGAAATACAACTATAATAAAAATGTGCCATTAGAGCTATTATTTCATTATTACCATTGCCCATAGGCCTGTTCCTAAATACTACTATGTTGGGCCACCTAAAATATTCCTCTTTCTGCGCCTGCCATCATTCCTATTTTCTTTTTGTTCTAGGTACTATGGAATGCTCCAGGCATGATTGGATGAAAAGGAAAAAAAAATAAAACTAGCTATCTTTGATGCATTGGATGCTTTGATTCCCATAGCTCTCAGGGATAAATTTGGAGCTGAGTCTTGCTGCCCTTATAGGGAAACAGCAGGTACTCACCACTGTGGCCGATCATCTTTCAGGAAAATTGAAGCTACAGTCTGTGTAATCAGGTATGGCTGGCATACAGACAGCAGGGTCAGTTTACCTCTGAAGGCAATCAGAAATCAACCTACCTGCTTATGGAATCAACCTGCCTGTCTTACACTTATTTTAGAGATGTGGGAAGGAAACAGCAGTGGCCTACCTACTCACTTACCTTGGAAATTCTGCCTAGTGACCTAGTATCATGGGAATTTGCCTGACCTGCTTTATGGAGGTAGTCCAGTGCTAATTAACTATTCCCCAGTAGTCAGTTTTTAGAGTAGAGATCTCCAAACTTTTTTGATCATATACCCCATCAATAATAAAAAAAATTAGCATCCATTTCCAATTAACATATATTTGTTTGTTTCTAAATTGTATAGGTACTAATAATTATGTAACAGGGATAGAACCTGTACAAAGCAACCCTGCTTGCTTCAGGCTGACCAACCACCAGTGGCTCAGCACTGAAAGAACTTGGTGCTTTGTTATGAGGAAGCTAATGCTGGGCAATCCCTTGATCCTCCCCCCACCATGTGAGAGCAGCAGGAGTGGGGATGCTGTGTCAATTAAAAAAGAAAAGACAGCTTCCTGCTCTTTCTGTCTGCCCGATTCTCCAGGAAGGGTGGTACATAATTCTCCTAGGAGGGATGAGAGGAAGGGTAGCCCTTCCCCCAAACCTGAAAACATGACGTTGTTTCCAAAAGCAACTGTAATGTTGTTGTTGAGTCATTTCAATCATGTCCAACTCTTTGTGACCCCATTGGGGTTTTCTTGGTAAAGATACTGGAACAGTTTACCATTTCCTTCTCCAGCTCATTTTACAGATGAGGAAACTGAGGCAAACAGGAAGAAGTGACTTGCCAGGGTCACACAGCTACTAAGTGTCTGAGGCCAGATCTGAACTCAGGAATATGTCTTCCTGATTCCAAGCCCAGTGTTCTATCTACTGTACCACCTACTTGCCCTTAGCTATAATGAGGAGGTTCAAATAAGTGAGCTTGAGTCTGGGTCTCTGGCTACCTCTTCTGCTTTATGTTCCTTCCCTGGGCATAGGTGATTGAATATGGATCTCAATGTTGACTTGTCCATGGTTGGAGGAAATATTGTTAGCTCCAGAGATCCTGGGTCCACTGATTGGAGCAGAGAAAGTTCTTGCATCATAGAGGATGCCATCCACATGGGGAAGTGCTCAGCCCTGGTTTGGCTTGCCAGACTTGGCTGGAACTGTTTAAAGAGTGCAGAGATAAAGTGAAACATTAAAATGTCTATTCAGCTGTCCTGCAAAATGCCTTATCATTATCATCTTTTATTTTTTTAAGGAGGCAATCAGGGTTGAGTGACTTGCTCAGGGTCACACAGCTAGTAAGTTTCTGAGACTGGATTTGAATTGATTTTAGCTCCTGACTCCAGATCTGGTGCTCTAGCCACTGTGCCCCTAGCAGCCCCCAATTTTAAAATTTTTGTTTTTAGGTTCCTTGTTTTCATGGTTTAAATCAGACTCCCAGGGTGGTATAATTAGTTATAACATACTGTATAATGTTTTGTCTTTTTGTTAATACATACATGTGTTTTTCATGTTGAGCATTTTATTTTTGTGTAGGTAATAAATAGCTTCTCCATACCTAATTCACATTATACATTGAGTACTTTTCTACTCTCCAGTTTGAGGACACCCTATGCATGAACCAAACCTAAGCCATAAGTAACTTTCCTCTGGGTTCAAGAGTTAAGATATACCAGGCCAAAGTGTGCAGAGAAAGCATAAAAGAGAAAAAGAGCTTGCTGAATCTTTTTTTTTTAATTTTCTTTTTTAAAAAAATCCATTTATTTTTAGTTTTCAACATTCATTTCCACAAGATTTTGTTAAAAATTTTTTCCCTCTCTCTCCCCTACCCCCACCCCAAAATAGCGAGCCTACTGAATACCCCTTCCTCCAATCTGTTCTCTCTTATATCCTTCCCTATTCCCCCCCGCCCAACTTTCTAGTAGGGCAAGATGGATTTCTATACCCCAGTGCCAGTATATCTTATTTCCCAGTTGCATGTAAAATGCATTAACATTTGTTTTTTGAAACTTTGAGTTCTAGAGTCTTTTCCTTCTTCCCTCCTCACCTCTTCCCCTCTCTTGGGAAGACAAGCAATTCAACATAGGTTGTACATGTGTAGTTATGCAACACATTTCCATAGTAGCTATATGGTGAAAGACTAACTATATTTCCCTCCATCCTATCCCACCCCCCACTTATTCTATTTTCTACTTTGACCCTGTCCCTTTTCAAAAGTGTTTGCTTCTAACTACCCTCTCCTCCAATCTGCCCTCCCTTCTATCACACTCCCCCTCCCTTATCCTCTTCCCCTCTGCTTTCCTGTAGGGTA
>CM053580.1:477796952-477820242 GCA_028627135.1 Pseudochirops cupreus
CACACACACACACACACACACACACACACACCTTCCCCATGCTCCTTTGGACTTTTCCATCATGCCTTTCCATCACTGCTGTTTCCATCATGCCCCTCATCATCCTGAAAGATCTCATCACCTGCACTCACATCTCTACAATACCTTCTTTTTCTCTAATTGGAGGGTGTAGCAATGAGTTCCTCCAAAAATTTCCTTTTAAGGTGGGAACCCAGGCCAATCATCTCTTTGTTTCCCATATGGCTGCACTCCTTTGGATTTCTCCATCATGCCCCCACATCAAGACACTTTCCCGCTCCCATCTCTTCTCAGCTTCCTTTTGTGTGTCATCTTCCCCCATCAGACAAGGGACTGTCTTTTTTTATTTGCATCTCTAGCTGCTTAACACAGTGCCTAGCACCGTAGCAAGTGCTTAATAAATGTTTATTAGCTGACTGACTGACCATGGCTATCAGTGGTGGGATTGGTCTGTGAGTGGCCAGTGCCTGAGTAAGATACAGAGACCCTCTCTAAAAACAATAACAAGAAGCCCATTTATCATTCCAGGTGGATTTAAGTTCCTTAAGGCCAGACACAGTTTCATTTGTCTTCCTACTTTCAGCTCCTAGCATGGTGGCTTTCACATAGTAAGTATAAAGAGCCTTTGAATTGATTGAATGGTGGCCAGTATTCTTGAGATCACACAATTTCATTCAATGGCCCTTCCCAGCTAGTAAGCAAATCAAGTCAAGTCAACAAGTATTTAAGTCCAGGGGACACAGATTAAAGCAAAAGAAAGAAAACTCTATATTCCAGGAGTTTTCATTATAATGGGGGAAACTAACACATAAAAAGAAGTCAAAACACAGGGCGATATATGTAGGTATGTAGAGTGGGGAGGTAGAAAAAGTAGGGGAAGGGTCAAGAAAATCCAGGGGAGTCAGGGATTGAGCTTGGAGAGGAAAGAAGACATGGGGCCTCTTTTAAAATGGAAGTCTGGAAAGATCATGTAATTGGAGAGAGAAAGTGCAGGGGTGAAGAGTACTTGTACCATATAAAGCTCAGGGTTGGAGTGAACTTCTGTGGTGAAGAGGTTTCTGGAGTATTATAGAATTTTATAGCTGAAAGTGACCTTAGATAAGGTCCCAGACACCAGTCTTCTTCAGTCCTATTCCCCCAGATCCTGTACCATTGTGTGTGTTTGGTTGTTTTCAGTCATGCCCAACTCTATGATTCCATTTGGGGTTTTCTTGGCAAAGATACTGGAGTGCTTTGCCATTTCTTTCTCCAGCTCATTTTACCAATGAGGAAACTGAGGCAAACAGGGTTAAATGACTTGCCCAGGGTCTCATAGCCAGTAAAATTTGAACTCAGGAAGATGAGTTTTCTCTAAGCCATCACTCTATGCACTCTATCTACTTTACCACCTAACTGGCCCTGTACCCTTAGCTTTCAGTAATTCTTCCTACACTCTCTATTCATTACAAAAGAAAAAAAAAATTCTAGAATTTGCCATGCACACACATATCTGAAATACATTAATATTTCATATAGAAAACTATTCAGTACATAACATTTTCCACTAACTTTTGGAATATTTTAATAGGATAATATAGTTATGCATATTTTTTATACTCCCTTGATAATCTTTTCATGTTTCCTAAGGGTACACATACCTTAAGCTGAGTATTCCTGCCCTAGATAATAAAAAGTCCAAGTTCCTCATTTTACAGGTGAGGAAACAGAAGTCTAGCAAAATTGTGACTTACTTGACAAGTTCTTCTTCTTCCTTTCAAAATTATTTCCCATTCAGAGGCTTATACAAACTGATGCTAAGGGAGAAGAGCAGAACCAGGAGAAATCTGTACACAATTATAGACACAACATATGTGTGATGACCAACTTTGATAGACTGGGCTCTTCTCAGCAATGCAGGGTTATAAGACAACTC
The DNA here is from genome assembly GCA_028627135.1 of Pseudochirops cupreus. Lineage (NCBI taxonomy): Eukaryota > Metazoa > Chordata > Mammalia > Diprotodontia > Pseudocheiridae > Pseudochirops > Pseudochirops cupreus. The sequence continues at coordinate 477,798,883 of CM053580.1, forward strand.
TAAAAGACTCAGGATGGAAGATGTCTACATTCAGAGAAAGATCTAGAAAGAACAGAGTTTAAATGAAGACTGAAGCAAACTACATGCTCTCTTTCTTTTCCATGTTTGGTTTTGTTTCCTCTTTCCCATTGTTCATTCCATCTGTTACAATACTTCTTTATAACCTGACTAATGTCTAATGTGAAAGTATTTGCAGATCCTACACTTGATTGCATGCTGCCATGGGGGGTGGGGGAGGAGGAGAGGGAAAGGGAGAAAATTTGAAACCCAAGGGATTGTGGAACTGAATCTTGTAAACTAAAAGTAAACAAACAAATTAATAAAGACAAAAAAATGTTTTTAAAAAATTATTTCCCATTCTTCCCTTTTCCCCTTCCTTTTTCCTTTTTCCCTCTCCCTCCCTTCCTTTCCTCCTTCTCTCTGTCCCTTCCTTCCCTCTTCTTTCCCTCCCTTCTTCCTGTCCTGCCTTCTTTCTTCTCTCCCTTCCTTCCTTTTTCTTCAATTGACTATACTCCAGAACATAAGATTTTCCCTCAAGGGATTTCATTGTAAACTCTGTAGCAGGCAGCTTATTGAATATAGGGGGGAAGGGAGAGGGAAAAATCATAGATGGTCCATACACACCAGCCAGTATCTCTGCTTTTTCTCCTGGGCTCCCTTTGTCTTCCACTCCTTGAAATCTTCCCGCAAATGCCAGGCTAGATTAATAATTCACTTGAGTGACTCTTTAGCAGATTGCATTGTAGACAGCCAACCACAGACAAATTATTTATTAGCTTAGAATGGGATAAGCCCCCTTCCCAATCCCAGCAGTCTGTAGTGTAGCACTCTGAGCTTTTGGAAAAAGGTGATTTGGGTTAGACACTGGTATTACTCCAGGTCCAAGGACCACCAAGCAGGCTGGGCAAATTTCCAGCGTCTAAGACGCACTAGGTGGAATTTCCAACAGTGCCAGGGAATAAGCCTGCCGTCTCTAGAGAGGAAAAGAGCAGCACGGAGTGCTGTGTATCTCCCAATCCTCCAATTCTTTTCCTCTCTCAGAATCCTGATTTCAGGGATCTCCCACTTTCAGTCTTGGCCAAAGACCTCAGAGGTCCCCCCCCTTGCAGCTATCGTGGGCCTTGCCTCTCCCACCCACCCTGCCACCAGTGACACTGATGTATTGTGTGGTCCTCCTGGATCAATGATGGTGCAGAGGCTGCAGGGAGGAAGGAAGGAAGGCTCTCTCTCTCTCTCTCTCTCTCTCTCTCTCTCTCTCTCTCTCTCATTCTCTCTCTCTTCTCTGTCTCTACCCTCTCTCATCTGCCAAGCCCTGGCCAGGTTAGGTTTCTGCAGGTGGTGTCCACCCACCCGCCTTCCTTTTCCCCAGCGGTGTGACTTCTGGTAAAGACTCCCAGCTTTGCCCTTCCTACCACCCACGCCCTCCCTGCCCTCCCCCACCTCGGCCCTCGGGCAGCTCTTTCTCCCAGGCCTTGGCAGCCTGCACAGCTTCGGAAACTGTTGACTCAGAGGGCAGATGGGCGGCCAGGGGCTGATGTCAGTTTGGAGACAGGCCATCAGGGAGTGGAGGAGGACGGGGGAGGGAGGGTTGGGGGAAGGCTCGAGGAGGAAGGGAGAAGGGGAGAGGGCGGAGGGTGGGGAGGGAAAAAGGAGGGGAGAGGCGGTGGCCAAACTCCCCACCCCCCTCCTCCCTGAAAGACTCTGGGAACCAGGCGGTGGTTTGGGCTTGGTGTGGCTCCTCCGTAGACCATGACTCACAGTGCGTCATCAGAACAGATGGCAGGAGCCACCAGTGTTTCTGCTGACTCACCAGAAAGCTGGGCTCAGAGCCGTCTGCGGGTGTGGGGGTGTCAGGGGAACGGGCCCTGGGGCAGGAGTAGGGAGATGGGAAAACTAAGGGAGAAGAGTGGTATTTGAAGGATGCGGGACTGGAAAGCACCATTCCCTCTCAGCAACCCCATTCCCAGGTTCCTTTTCCTGCAAAGAACCTTCAAGAGAAAATGTCTCAGAGGAGAGGGTGTAGGCCTCTGGAAACCCAGCACCAGTCGGAGGAGACTCTGAGAAAACAAAAGGAGGAAATGTGTCCTAGGAAAACAGAAGGCCCCAAGGCTGCTCTGAGAGAAAGAGAGGAGGCTGTTGGGGCCCCTTGACCTTGACAATGTCTGGGGAAAGTACAATCAGCCCTGTCTAGAGGGAAGGGGTTGGGAATTATCCTTCAGGAGAATGACTACCTCTGTTCGGTTATCAGAGGAACGATCCACTCAAAGTTACTTCCATAAGGAGACTCTATTTTGGATTTCTTGAGACTGTGTGAAGGGGGTGATGTGAGCCTGATCAGGGGAGGGTATGAGCCTGATCCTGCCCTGTCCTCAGTTACAGAAGTTACTGGTGAAAGCGTCAAGGATCTTGTCTCCTTTAAACATAGCTAAACCTGTTCTCTTTGGCAGCGGTTGCTCTCCTTCAAGAGAGGCTTGCTCAGCATTGTGGCTTGAATTCAAAACAATTTAATTAATGCAGAAAGACTAAGCAGGATCCATGCTGTGACCTTTCCCACCCACCACTCGTTCTATGATAGCTCCCAGACCTCCATCTTGGATTGTGATCTGTCATTGGGGCACCATTGTGAATCCCACTCAGTTACAGGGTAGTTGAGAAGGGAGAGGAGAAGAGGTCAGCAGAGGTCAGACTTACCATGTACTAGAACTAGCAAAATCTACTCAAGGAGCAAGACTGTGGCTAGAAGACATAATAATAGCTTTAAGTCTCAGAGCCAGAACTGACATCAGGAAATCCACCCCTTTGCCAACCCTTCCCATCAGTCTCCAGGCTCTCAAATCATCACAATTCCTGGGCGATTCCCAGAACTTTTCTATTATTTTAAATTAGGTTTTAATTGACATATTTTGTTTTTACATTTTTAGATTTCCCTCTGTCCTCTCTTCCCTCCCAAAGAGTCATCCTTTATAACCATGAATTTGACCTGTCCTATTATTAAAAGAGATTCAGGCAAGCAATTCAACCACCTCCCTCAGCAACTGGCTGTATTTTAACATAATTGTCATCTATATAGGACATTACAGAGATTATCTTATTTGATACTCACAATAACCTTGTGAGCGTGCTAAGAGTCGTTATCCCCATTTCACAGAGAAGTAAGCACAGGTTCCCAAGTTAAGTGATTTGCCTGAGGTCACATAGACTGGTTAGTGTCCAGTCAGTACAGAAACCAGCTGTTTTGACTCCAACTGCAGTCCTCTGTTGAATGGCCATTGCCTCCTAACACAAAGGTGATAGACACAAGTTGTTTGGCAGTTTTTTCCTGAGTAATATTTTTTTCTGTGAAGATAAATAGAAACCTTCCTTGCTTTTTGTAGGGGAAAGAGAGATGGGAAGGGAAAGTCTCTGACCTAGACATGCCTAAGAAAACTTAAGAAGCAAGTTCTCTTTTAAGATATTTACTAGTAGGGCGGCTAGGTGGCACAGTGAATAGAGCACTGGCCCTGGAGTCAGGAGGACCTGAGTTCAAATCAGGCCTCAGACACTTGACACACTTACTAGTCATGTAAGTGTGGTAAGTCACATGGGTAAGTCACTTAACCCCAACTGCCCTTCAAAAAGCAAAAAAAAAAAAGAGAGAGAGATTTACTAGCTCAGTCTATTTGATGGTTCTGTGAATAAATAACCAGATAGGAGGACTAGTTGATAGGGAGGCTAATATGGGCAGCTTTACTTATTGAATCTAAATCAATCATCTCTAGATTCACAATGTGGGATCAGGCCTACAAACAAAGTATAGTCTCCATTTTTATGTGTATAAACCCTCAGTGAGTGGCCTTAGCCCTGGAAATGCCAAACAAGAAAAAATTCTAAGGAGACTTTGGCAAATCTCCAGTTATGTTTCTATGAAGCTGATGACGAAGATGTCTCTCAACTGACTACCAAGGCATTAGATTGATGACCAAGCCTCATATTTATTTCTAAAAAACCAGTTTGGTTCCCAAGAATCACTGGCCTTGGGACTAGATCTAAAACTTGTATATACAGCCAAATAGAACTCCATTAGCAGAAAAAAACAAATTTCATTTCCAAATATACCTTGTCCAATGTGTCTGCTCAGGCTTGTAACATACAATGTACTGCTCCTTTCTTACATACACATTTTATTTGCTTAAAAGGACACAAAATGGACATTTTATGTGAAACACTAAGAAAAACAGGTTGAGGAGAAATAGACTAGGCTAAGAGAAAATGCAGCTTCTCAACTGCTTGATATGATATTTGATATTTGATAGAAGATTTCTGAGTGGACCAGAGAGAATTCAGGCATGAAATACTGACTGATTATAGAGCTGACTTCAGTACATTGTTTCCCAGAAGGCAATCTGAATGTGACTTTTCCCAAGATTTTGGAGTGTATTGCTAGGAAACTATCAAAGAACTATTTGAGGATTATGATGCTACTGTATAATAACTATCTGTGTCTTCTGACAGAAATATATTTTGGAGTTTCTCAACCTAAGTTGAAGATAGGTCATTACACATGAGGTGACCTTGATTTGAAACAGCTGAAGCCAGATCAAAAGATCAAGAGTCAGCAACCAAAGGAGCTTAGCATAGGGGAGAGATCAGAGAAATCTTCAAGAGAAGCTGCTTACAGAGAAGAAACATCAGAAGACAGAAGAAGAAAGAAACACAGAAGCCTAAGGATCTAGAAAATTTCTGGATCTGAGAGGCTGATGGGAGCTGAGCATGTCTAACAGAGGCACTGCTGTTGCTGTGGAGAGCTGATCTGATTGGTAGAAAACTTTGTTGTTTGAAAGAACTGATTAGAGCAAAAAAGAATCATCTCTATGGTTGAAATGCTTGCTGCCTGGGAAAAAGGTAACCTCACTATTTAGCATCATCCAAAGTTGGGATTCTTAACTTCTCTTGTATCATGGTCCTTTACATAGTCTAGTGAAGGCTGGGGACCCCTTACTCAGAAACGTATATTAAAAGATAAATAGGATTACAAAGGAAACCAATTATATTGAAGTATGGTTATCAAGATAATTTTTACAAGGAAGTTCATGGATCTATAGCTTGAGAGAAGAAATCCTTCAAAATCTTGCCTATATTGTTCTTTACTTATTTCCTACATCTTGAGAGACAGAAAATTCCTCAGAGACTAGAAAGAGCAAAACCTGAACAGTTTTTCAGATCCTAAGACTAATGGGAACTTCTCATTGAAAGAATGTCATGCTTTTTTGGCTTCTAGCTAAAGAATCAGAACTGGGAAGGTCTAGGCTTAAGGCTCTTAGCTAAGAGTTTAACACGTCAGTGACCTAAAAGTAGCAGAGATATGGTTTTATCTAGCAAGATAGTGGACTCTCAGAAAAGTAGAGGTCTCGGTCAAGTCTCAGTCAACAGATAATGCATGAGACAGACTGTTCCCTAAAAAGACCACAAATGTCCAGGCTATAGTACAGTGGTTCTCAACCTTCCTAATGCCGCGACTCTTTAATACTTGTATGTGGACGTATCTACATGTGGCCAGACCGGCCTGGAGACGGATAGAGGAGCAGTGTCTCAGTTCCTAAGACCATCAGAAATGTGTGTTTTCCAATAGTCTTAGGCAACCCCTGTGAAAGGGTCGTTCAACTCCCAAAGGGGTCGTGACCCACAGGTTGAGAACCACTGTTACGGTACAAAGTTATGACTAGTCCATTGCAAGTAGTAACAATTCATATTCCTTATACATACATACAAACCTTATTGCTATGTTTCTCTTTGTAACTAACTCCTCTTCTTACACCCATGAACAGTGCGTGCAAAGATGAGAAAATGACCAAGGTTTATGGGTAGACTATCATATTTGATTATTTTGACTTCTCTTTAGTAAATGTTATACTATTCTTATTTTTGCTTTGTAAATGTTTCATATTTAAGAATTAATAGGATCATTGTGACCAGTTTGTATAAAATAGAAGAATGCTGGTGAGGACTTAGTAACTAGAGTCCTAACTTTAGACATGTGTTTCCTCCACACCAACTCTACCTCTAGGACCCTAAAAATGGGTAGTAGTCAATGTAGCTACTGATGGTCATCCCCCTGCCTCCAAGAATACTCCCCAGACCTGCCAACCTGGATGCAGGTAAGTGTGAGTAAGCCAGTCCTGAGAGAGGTGTTGGATGCCACACTGAATTGTCTTACCCTATTATATGCGCTATTGAACTCTATTAGTAGGGAGGAACCAGAATTTCCCTGACCAAATATTTCATTCACTGTAGCTGTTCAGGCTTATAATTCATGCTAACGTCCTACTGCATTCTCTTTTATGCTGCTCAGGTTGAAGTAGCCACCTTTTGTGAATTTATTCATCCATAGAGGATGAGATCCAGTGAGGATAATGACTTTACAAGCAGAAGGCCAGGGTTTCTTTTTTTGCTAAGACCCTTATTAATAACTTTCGGAGAGTCACTGACCCTCTCTGTGTGCCTCAGTTCTCCTGACTGTCACCCCTTTCTTCTTGTTCTTTGTCCTTCATGACATCTCTTTGTAGGGAAGAGTGTCTTATGTCCTCTGTGGTGAGATCCTCCCAAGTATCTGCATTTGAGAAAGTACCCACAACAGCCATTCTCACTTCTAACCTGGCTCAGCTTTTGATTCTCCGGACTAATTTTCTACCTCCTCGAGTAGGGACCCTCTTTCCTCCCAGTGCCCTCGGGTATTTCAACTTCCTTTTATGTATCGTCTTCTTTTATTAGTATATAATCTCCCTGAGGACAGGAATTGTCTTCTTGCTTTCATTTGTATATCCAGCTCAGGAAGCCCATGGTCCAGCAACCAGTAAACATTTAATAAGTGTTTTAATTCAATCTAACAGCTAGGTGGTACAATGGATAGAGTGCTAGGTATGGATTCAGAAAGATCTGTGTTCAAATCTGTTTCAAACACTTACAGGCCGTGTGATGCTGGGCAAGCCAATAGCCTCTGTTTGCCCCAGTGTCCTTATCTGTGAAATAGGGATAATAACGGCACCCACCTCTCAGGGTTGTTATGAGGATCAAAGGAGATGATATTTTGAAAAGTGCTTAGTACAGTTCCTGGGTACCTTCATCTTATAAATATGAGAGCTGATGATACCCAGAGTTATAAGGCAAGTGGCAGTCAGAATTTGAACTCACATCCTCTGCTTCCAAATCTGGCTCTTTCCCTACTTATTATGCCACATTTTGGAGGAAGCTAGATGGTTCAGTGGATAGAGTGCTGGGCCTAGAGCCAGGACAACTCATCTTCCTGAGCCCAAATCTGGCCTCAGACACTAGCTGTGTGACCCTGGGCAAGTCACTTGACCTTCTTTGCCTCAGTTTCCTCATCTGTAAAATGAGCTGGAGAAGGACATGGCAAACCACTCTAGGAGCATCTCTGCCAAGAAAAAACCAAACGGGATCACAAACAGCAAAACACAAGACCACACGTATTTTAAATCCGCAATGAGAAAGCCCCATGAAAATGCCCCCTCACAATTGAATGCTTCCTGGAGTAAGGGGAGAGGAAAGGGAGCAGGAAGGACGTGGAATCCTTTCTCTTAGCATCCCATCTCCCACCACAACCCCGGGGTTCCTCTGGCTCACCAAAACCTCAGAATCTAACCAGGCACCTTCCCATTGGGAAAGAAGAAAAGTTAAAAAAAAACAAGTTCCTGCTCCCCTTCAAAGCCTTAGGTTTTCTGCGTCTGCAAGTCCCGTAGAGAGGACAGGACTTTGTCTCCAGATACTATGGGAATGAAGAGAAGGGGGAGAAGATGGAGAAAAAAGAAGAGGGGGTAGAAGCAGAGAGGGGGAGGCCCCCTCTGCAGCCTACGTCCAATTAGCCTCGGCTCCCAGGGAGGTTCCTGGAGACTACCAGGTGTTTTTGTTAGGCTCTTCCTCCTCCTCCTTCCTCTCCCTTCCCCGGCCCCAGCTCGCCCCTGTTTTGGGGCTGTAATCTCCCACCCCTCCCCTAGAGTCTAGACTCACTGCAAACTATGTTTTAGGACTTATTTTCTCACCCCCGCAGCGCCCTGCTGAGTGGAGGAGTGTTGAAGCCCTGGGGAGGGTAGAGGAAGCAGGAGCCTAGAATAACAGGTGGGCTAGCGTGTAGGGGTGCTGTGACTGACGCTGACACACACGCACACACGCGCGCGCACATGCACAAACACACGCATGCACCCTCACAAACGCATGCACAGGCACGCACACATCTCTTCTGCAGGAAGTCCTCACACTCAGCCCCACCTTCCTCTCCAGGGTTCATAGAAGTTGATCACCCAGCACCACCTGCTGGTTAAAATGGTCCTCGGTGCTAATGGAGGCATAAAATAAGACCGGGTAGTTTTTACAGCGGACAGCGTTGGGAAAGGGGCACTAGGTATCTATCTGGCCAGCCCCAGACTCCTTGGGGCTGTCATCATCCCCACCTAATCTCCTCTCCAGCAAAGGCATCTCCTTGTGCTCCCTAGAGGTAGCCAGTCAGCCCCTCAGGGAGTGGGGGAGGAGAGCCAAAAGATGCCAGGATGCCGCGGAGACAGCAGCGACTAATCTCCTCCCACCTTCTCCACGTAGTTTCTCCAGCACCTGGAGCCCGGGGGCGGGAGGGAAAGCCCAGAGCCCTTTGGGAAGCAACAAGAAAGTGCTCTCTGAGTGGAGGAGCGCTCGCTTGCCAGTGTGAGCGGCTGCATGGGTGTTGCTGGGGAGAAAAACTCTGTGCCTTGCCCAAGGGGTGATCGCTGCCTCTTCTTGACTGTTTCTGCGAGCTGGGCTCCATCTGCTGGATTAGGCTCCAATCTGCATGCAAAATCCCCAGCAGGATTTATGGTGTGTTTTGGAGTAGTTCAGCTTTCACATGCCCTTTTCTGAAATTCTTGGGGAAGATTTGAGTATTTCTGACTCTCAGTGCACAGAAAATTTTATTCGATTTAATTAACTTTTAAAATTAAATTAGTTTAAAACAATTATTGATTTAATTAATCAATTAAAAATTAATTTAAGCACTTTCACTGTGTAAAACAGTGGAAGATAAAAAAAAATACTGGAGCTCAAACTTGGAATCTTGGACATTAGATTTTGAATCCTGCCTCTGATACTTCCTACGCATGTGATTAGGATCACATACTTTAAGCCTCAGTTTTCTCATTGGTCAAATGTGAATAATACCTGTAGTAGCTACCTCACAGTATTGTTGCTAAGATCAAATGACATAGTGTAGAGAAAACACTAGATAACTCTTAAAGTGATATGCAATGGTAGAAACTAGGTATAGACTAACATCTCACATTGCATACCAAGATAAGGTCAAAATAGGTACATGATTTGCACATAAAGGATGATACCATAAGCAAATTAAGAGAGCAAGGAATAGTTTATCTGTCAGATTTATGGATAAGGGAAGAATTTAGTACCAAAGAAGATATAGAGAACATTAGAAAATATGAAATAGATTATTTTGATTATATAAAATTTAAAAGGTTTTGCACAAACAAAACTAATGCAACCAAAATCATAAGAAAATCAGAAAACTGGGGGGAAGTTTTTCAGCAAGTATCTCTGATAAAGGCCTCATTTTTCAAAAATACAGAAAACTGAGTAAAATGTACGCATACAAGTCATTCCTCAATTGATAAATGGACAAAGGATATGAACAGAGAATTTTCAGACACATCAAAGCTATCTATAGCCATATGAAAAAAATGCTCTGTATCCCTATTGATTACAGAAATACAAATTAAAACAAATCTGAGGTACCACCTCATACATATCAGATTGACTAATATGACAAAAAAAGAAAATGTTAGATGTTGGAGGAGATGTGGGAAACTGGGACACTAATGCATTCTTGGTGGAGTTGTGAACTGATCCAGTCATTCTGGAGAGCAATTTAGAACTATGCTCAAAGGGCAACCAAAGTATGCATACCCTTTGATCCAGAAATATCACTGCTAAGTCTATATTCCAAAGACATCCCCCCGCCCCCCAAAAAAGGGAAAAGGACCTATTTGTATTTATAGAAGCTCTGTGTGGTGGCTAAGAATTGGAAATCAAAGGGATGCCTATCAGCTGGAGAATGGCTAAACAAGCTGTGGTATATGATTGTAATGGAATATTATTGTGCCATAAGAAATGAGAAACAGAATGATTTCAGAAAAACCTGGAAAGATTTACATGAACTGATGCATGGTGAAGTGAACAGAACCAGGAGAACATTGTACACAATAACAGCAATATTGTTCAATGAAGAATTGTGAATGACTTAGCTATTCTTAGTGATACAATGATCCAAGACAATCCCAAAGGACTAATGATGAAGCATACTATTTGCCTCCAGAGAACTGATATTGATTGAATATAAACTGAAGTATGCTATTTCTCACTTTGTTTCTTTCTTTCTTTCTTTTAGTTTTCTTGTACAAAATGACTAATATGGAAATGTTTTAAATAATTGCACATATATAACCTATATCTGATTGCTTACTGTCTCAGGGAGAGAGGAGAAAGGGAGGAATTTGGAACTCAAAACTTCAAATTAATAATCCTTTATGTGCAAGTCATGTACCCATTTTGACCTTATCTTGGTATGCAATGTGAGATGTTGGTCTATACCTAGTTTCTAACATTGTATATCACTTTAAGAGTTACCTAGTGTTTTCTCTACAATATCTCATTTGATCCTAGTAATAACATTGTGAGGTAGCTACTACAGGTACTATTCACATTTGACCAATGAGGAAACTGAGGCTTAAATTTTGTTAAAGAATTGGGGGTTAACCCTTATTAGCCGTGTGACCTTGGGCAAGTCACTTAATCCCAATTGCCCTGTCTTCCCCCTTCTAAAAAAAGAGAGCAAAAAAAAAAAGAATTTGGGGGAAAAGGAGAAAAAAGTGATATACAAGATATCCCCAAAGTCATGCAATTTTAAGCTTTAATAGCTTCAACAGCTTAAAATTATGCTAAGATTTTTGGGATACTGTATAAACATTGGCTGTTCTCATTATTATTATAATGAAAAAGAGCAAAAGTGCATGAGAGAATTACAGAGTACTGTGAGAGTTTCAAAGAAGGAAAGAATTTCCAATTAGAAAAAATCAGGGAATCTTCATCTTTGAACTTTAAAAAAAAATTTAATTTATTTTGTTAAATATTTCCCAATTACATGCAAAAAGAATTTTAACATTCATTTAAAAAAATTTTTTGAGTTATAACTTCCCTTCTCCCCTGTCCTCCCCCTTCTTGAGAAAGCAAGCAATTTATTTCCATTATACACACAAAATTATGCAAAACATATTTTCATATTAGTCATATTGCAAAAGAAAACACAGAATAAAATTAAACAAGAAAAATAAAGTTTTAAAAGTATGCTTCAATCTGCATTCAGAGTTCATCAATTCTCTCTCTGGAGTTCATTTGAACTCAGACTTGAGGGATGGGTAGGTTTTCAACAGACAGGTAGAGAGATTCCAGGCAGACTGAAAAGAGTTTTGAATTTGAGGCTGTGTGGGGTACGGGAACCCTCAAAATCCCCTATCCTCCAAAAATGAAAAGTCAGAGATATCTTGAGGAAGGAACAGGAAGTTTTATTTTCTTCCCCCAAGGGAAGAGGGTGATCCTCTCCATGGTGGGGATCAAGGAGAGGAACCTTGTTACAAAAGAGAGAACAAGAATTTATACCCTAACACAGTCAAATCCCCCGCTCCCCCTCTCCCGTCCCTTCTCCCATTGGCTGAGAGATGGGCTCTCAGTCTTGGCTTGAAACCTTCCCCAGTGATGAATAACAAAGAAGCCCAACACTATCCCCTATTGGCTGGGAGGTGGGACAGGAAACCAGGATACTGTTTATGTCCTTATTTGGCAATGGCCAATGTGAAGAAGGGAGGGGCTAAGAGCTTAATGCTGATTGACTCTCCTTTTGGGAGAGGGTCCTGAAGCAAGGTTGGAGGTTGAAAAACCCTAAAGGGCCTAATGCTGATAACGGTGTGGCACACAAGGGTGGAGGTCAAAAGACTCCTGAAGAGGCCTAATGCTAATGTGGTAGCAGTAAAGAAGGGGGATGCTGAAACTCCAGCTTGCTCCCACAAAACCTATGGGCTGAGAAGTTTCACCTTTCCCATTCAAGGCTAAGGATTTTGGACCCAGGTTTGAGAATAATTTTTGGCCTTTTCCCTTACCTCACCTCTCACATCTAGTTGTTACCTTATTGACTCTACTTTCCAGACATCTCTCCCATTTGTCTCTTTCTCTCCATTTACATAAAGTCAATTCCTCACCACATCACCTGGATTGTTATAATAATATTCCTACCTAGTTTCATTCCCTTAAATCTTTCTGCCATCCAAGCCATCTTTCACATAGCTGCCAAAATAATTTTCTGTGGTTATGATGAGGTAAACAGAGTCATTCAGCTTTTCTATTTGCCCCTTCCTACAACTGACTCATTGCCTAGATGGGTTTCCCAACATAAACATTCTTTCTGCTCTGGGAAATTCTTACAAATAAATTCATAATTCTCTCCTATCCTTTTTTTTCCAGCTCTGAGCCCCCAGACAGATGTGTGGGGTGCAGCGACCCCAAAAATCCCCAACACAAGAAAAATCAAAAGTCAGAGGTATCTTGAGGAAGGAACAGGAAGTTTTATTCTCTTCCCCAGCAGGAAGAGGGAGGTCCTCTCCATGGCAGGGATCAAGGAGAGGAGGCATGTTACAAAAGACAGAACAAGAATTTATACCCTAACACAGTCAAGCCCCTTCCCCCTGGCTGTCCTTTCTCCCACTGGCTAGGAGGGGGCTCTCAGTCTTGGCGAAAAATCTAACCCAGTGGTGGATAACAAAGAAGCCCTCCACTACCTCCTATTGGCAGGAGGTGGGACAAGGAGCCAAGGTATCATCCATATCCTTATTTGGTGAATGCCAAAGCAAGGGAAGGGAAAAGGTCACAAGCAAGGATGGAGGCCTAAACTCCTGAAAGGGGCCTAATGCTGATGACAACAAGGGAAGGGGGGAAGGGTCCTAGGTTGTGTAAACCCAGGACTCAGGTCTATCCAGTCTTACAAAAGTCTCTCTCTGGTTTCCAGATAGTTTCTCTTCCTTCTCATTTTGAGGAGTCTTCACAGAGGATGCAGAGATTGTACCCTACTCACCTTCAAATTAACATTCTATATCTCTTATCCTATATTTCTCATCCCTTTCATAGTCAAACTCTGAAAAAAGATATCTACATTCATTATCTCCATTTCCTCTTCTCTAACTCATTTCTCCATCCTTTTCAATTTAGCTTCCAACTTGATTATTTAGCTGAACTTGAAATTTTCTAAAATTATCAAAAATCTAACTCCTCGTTCTAGTATATTTTTATCAACCATCTTTCAGTTGACTAGCATTTTAATGCACATAGTGTGTGCCAGACATTGTACTAAACACCAAGTATACAAAGAAAGACAAAGACAGTCTCTGTCTGCTCTCTAGCAACGCATAGTCTAAGAGAGGAGATAACATGCAGGCAACTATGTATGTACAAGTAAGATATGATAAACTGGAGGTAGCTTTAGAGGGAAAGCACTAAGATTAAGAAGGACTAGAAAAGGCTTCTTGTAGATGGTAGGACTCTAGCTTAGACTTGAAGGAAGTCAGAAGGCAGGGGTGAGGAGGGAGAGCATTCCAGGTGTGGAGAACAAACAGTGAAAATGCTGGGAGTCAAAAGATGTAGTGTTTTGTTCAGGGAAAAACAAGGAAGATAGATAGCATCATTAAATCAAAGAATACATGACAGAAAGTAAAGTGTAAGAAATCCGGAAAGGTAGGAAGGAGACCCGAAATGAAGAGCTTTGAACGCTGGAGAAATTTATATTTCATCCCAGAAGTGATAGGGAGCCTCTGAAATTTACTGAATGGGGGGGGGGGGGAAGAGGTGATATGATCAGACCTGAGCTTTAGAAAGATCATTCTGACAGCTGAATGAAGGATGGGTTGGAATGGAGAAAGACTTGAGACTGAGACACCAACCAGAGGTTATAGGAATAGGTGAGGCATGAGGCAATGAGTGAGGGACTGCATCAAGACAGTGGCACTGTCAGAGCAGAGAAGGGGGCATTTCCTGGAGCTGTTATGAAGGTAGAAACAGGGGGTCCTAGCAGCTGGTTGGGTATCATCGGTGAGAGGGAGTGAGGAGTTGAGGGTGACTAGTTTGTGAACCTGGGTGACTGGAAGGATAGTGATACCTACAACAGCAAGAGGGAAGTTAGGAACAGAGGAAGGTTTGAGAGGAGAGAGGAGGTCAGTTTGGGACACACTGAGTTTAAGATGTCTACAGGACCTCCATATCAAGATTTCTAAAAGGCAGTTGGATATGAGAGATTGGAAGTGGTGGAGACGTTAAGGGTGGATAAGTAGATAAGTATCTCAGCATAGAGATGATGATTGAATCTATGGGAGATGATGAAATCATCAAATGAAATCATGTAGAGGGAGAAAAGAAGAAAACTCAAGATAGAGTGTTGGGAGACCCCCATAGTTAGTGGGCACAACTTGGATCTGAATTGACTACATAAAGTTTACTGCATAAAGATCCAACAAAGAAGAATGAAAAGGGGCAGTCAGAGAGTCAGAGAGGAAAACCGGGAGACAGCAGGGTCCTGAAAATTTAGAGAAAAGAGAATATCTTGAGAAGAAAGTGATTGATCTTATCAAAGCTGTAGATTGGTCAAGAAAGATAAGGACTGAGAGAAGGCCATTTGGTTGGGCAATTAAGAGATCATTAGTAACTTTAGAGAGATATCTTGACAAGTCTGCAGCAATTTGATACTCTTAGCCACACTTCCCTCCTGGTCATTCTCTTCTCTGATTTTTTCATGACAACATTATCTTTTTGGTTCCATCCCACCTGCCCCATCTACTACTCAGTCACCCCTGATGAACCATTATCCACATCCTTTCTGTTTTCTCTACCCTTTCCCTACCCTACCTTTACCTACCTCTTCTTCTTCTTCCTCTTTCTCTTCTTCCTCTTCTTCTTCTTCCTCTTTCTCTTCTTCCTCTTCTTCTTCTTCTTCTTCTTCATCTTCTTCTTCTTCTTCTTCTTCTTCTTCTTCTTCTTCTTCTTCTTCTTCTTCTTCTTCTTCTTCTCCTTCTCCTTCTTCTCCTTTTCCTTCTCCTTCTTCTCCTCCTCCTCCTTCTTTTTTTTCTTTTTCTTCTTTTTCTTCTTCTTCTTCTTCTTCATATAGTTTGTATCTCTTTATATACATGTTATCTTCATATACAATGTTCCCCTTGAGATGAGGGCCTATTTCATGTTTTTTTTATCCCTGGCACATAGCATGTGGTCTAAAATAGTTGGTGCTTAGTAAATGCTTGGTGGTTTATTGTTTAGTTAATTGGAGGATACCTCATCTTAAATTTAGTTGTAAGACAGATTAGTGTAGTAGAGTGCTAGCCTCAAAGACAGAAAGAGCTGAGTCTAAGTCCTCTTTCAGATACATACTGTCTGTGTGACCTTGGGTAGATCATGATATGTGTCAGTACCCCC
Organism: Pseudochirops cupreus; assembly: GCA_028627135.1. Lineage (NCBI taxonomy): Eukaryota > Metazoa > Chordata > Mammalia > Diprotodontia > Pseudocheiridae > Pseudochirops > Pseudochirops cupreus. The sequence continues at coordinate 477,814,414 of CM053580.1, forward strand.
AAGAGCCCCTCAAGATTATACACTGAAAAACAGGTCTGGATTGGTCATCTGCATTGGTAAAGGGGATTTCTTGACTGAGAATTAATTCCCTATACCAGTAAGACAACAAATTTAGTCCCCCCAAATATTACATTTATCTGTAATACGTATATTTCCTCCCACGGGAATATAATCATCACCATGATAAGGACTGTTTTCATCTTTAGTGCTGGTTACCATGCCTTCCGCAATCAGGCACTTAATAAATATTCACTTAATTGAATTTAGTAGGCAATGGAAAGCCATCAAAGCCTTTTGGTAAGTGGTTTGTTGAACAATCTCTGAGATAAGCTTAATTGCTCATGATTTGCCTCTTCTAAAAGTTTACTGCATTAAGATGGAATTGAGAGTTCTAATTAATTGTATTCCAGTTAATTGCTTTCTGGTTAGGTTTTTTTTCCTCCTGTATTAGGCTTTTCTATCTAAGTCTTGTAGATAAGAGAGTTGGATTATTGGAGGAGGCAAATGTGCTTTTGACCTTGTAGACTGAATATACAAAATTCTAGCTTCAATCAGCAAATTGTACAGGGGATTGCCCAGTTACCAAAGAGCTTGAGACTGTTGAAGAATTCTAAAACCACAAAAAGGGACTTTTTTTTTCAAGCTGTGTTGGGAGCAAGAATAAGATCTAAGAAGATAAAGGTCTCTGCTTAAAGTGAATGGGTTGGTTATAGTAATGGAGAGAAGGTACAATTACATAACTTTTCTCTTGCCTGCTTCTTTTTCTCTGTGGAGGAGGATGATCTTTGGACTGGGCAGGAAAGAGTAAAAGGTTATTTCAACAAGTTCTTGAAGCCTAAAATAAGTAAGAGTAGGGAAAGAGAACACCTAGTTACTTTCAATGAGTTCCAGTTACTATGGTTGGAGAAATTGTATCTCATTATGCTGAACATACTGGAAAATGTGACTACTGAGACACAGCAATGGTCTTTGCTTTTTGTCTGTTTTTGTAACAAATACGTGCAGTCAGTCAAAACAAATTCCTGCATTGGCCTTATCCAAAAAATTATTTGTCTCAGTCTACACTCTGAATTCATCACCTCTCTGTCAGGAGGTAGATAGAATGTTTTCTCATGAGTCCTCTGAAATCAAGCAAGGTTGGTCATTTTCATTGATCAGAGGTCTTATGTCTTTTAAGGTTGTTGATCTTTACAGTGTTTTTGTTCTTGTATAAATCATTCTTCTGATTCCAGTCACTTAACTCTGCATCAGTTCATATAAATCTTCCAAGGATTCTTTATTCCGTCACATTCATATACCATAATTTGTTTGACCATTCACCAGTTGATGGGTACTCCCTCTCTGGCAATAATTTATTCCTTTTTACATTTTGTCTTTTTTCGTCAGCAAAAATCTGCCTTTTCACCATGCAATAACCCTCACCTACAGCCCCAATTTAAGAACTAAAGCCAAACAAACCCTGTTACCAACATGTATAGTAAAAGTCCTCTAACTCATTAAGGGTCTAGGAAACCCTATTACAAATGTGGATAGTCAATCAAAACAAATTTCCACATTGGCCATATTAAAAAAAAAATTGTCTCATTCTGTACTCTGAGTCCTTCAAGAAGATTCTTCTCTCAAGACAGGGGTAAGCATGCTTTATCATTAGTTCTCTAGAACTGTGGTAAGTCATTACACTGATAAGAGTTCCTAATTCTTTCAAAGTTGTTTGCCTTTATCATATTTCTGTTATTGTATAAATTGCTTACCTGGTTCTGTTCACTTCATGAGGCCTCAGATCATATGAGTGTTCCCAGGTTTTTCTGAAACCATCTTCTTCATCATTTATTATAACACAAGTTTTCCAACACATTTATATACTGTAATTTGTTCATCTGTTCCCAGTTTATGGACAGTTCCTCAGACTCCCATCCTTTTATGATTTCAAAGGATGTATCTATATCTATGTAGATATATCTATATCTATGTCTATGTCTACGTCTATGTCTATATCTTTGTCTACATCTATATCTATATCGATTTGGAGGGGGGAAGGCAAGGCACTTGGGTTAAGTAACTTGCCCAAGGTCACACAGCTAGTAAGTGTTAAGTGTCTGAGGCTGCATTTGAAGTCAGGTCCTCCTGACTCCAGGGCTGATGCTCTACTCACTGTGCCACCTAGCCACCCCTAACTTAAACATTTCTATGCAGTTGTGGTCTTTTCATCAGGAATGCTTGAAAGTACTCTCTTTCTTCAAAAATCTGGTTTTCCCCCTGTAGTATTAACCAAGTTTTGCTGGGCAAGTTGTCCTTGGCTATAAGTATATATGCTTTGCCTTCTGAAATATCATATTCCAGGTTCTCCAGTCCCTTTCACTGGTGGCTGCTAAATCATGTTTTCCTGATGATGGCTCCTTTTTCTTTCTGACTGCTTATGGCACTTTTTTTTCTTTGATCTAGAAGCTCTGTATTTTGGCCATCATGTTCCTGGGAGTTTTCATTTGGGGGTTTCTGTTAGAAGGTAATTGGTGAATCTTTCTACTTCCACTTTGCCTTGTGGTTCTAAGATATTTGGACCGTTTTCTTTTAATATTTCTTGAAATAAGATGTCCGTGCTCTTTTTTTGATCTTAGCATTCAAAGGGTCCAATGATTTTTAAGTTTTTTTCCTCTTTGATTAGTTTTCTAGGTTAGTTGTTTTTTCTCTGATTCCTTACATTTTCTTTTTTTTTTTTAGCCTCGACTTTGTTTTAATATTTCTAGTTGTTTTATGGAGCCATTGGCTTCTAGTTTTCAGAGAGTTTGTTGCTTGGGCAAGCTTGTGTACTCCCTGTGCCAAGCTACCCCCTCAAATACTCTCATTTATTTTTTAAAAATTAACTTTTAAAAAAACTCTAGTTTCATCTCTTTCAGATATTCTAGTTGAGTTTGTGCTCAAGCTGTGGTGTTGTTTGTAGATGTTTTGAAATCATTCTCTTCATCTGGGTTTGTGTCATCAAAATAAACAGCTTATTATAGTGTAGTTCATTTTTGTTGGTCTCTTCTTCCAAACTACTTTCTGATTTCAGACTCAAAAATTAGAACTGGGCTTACTAGGACTTATGGAGAAAATGTCTGGGCTAGTTTTCTGTTCCTGCCTTTTGGGGGAGGGGGGGTATTGAGTATTGTATTATTCTAGGACCTCACAATAGGCTGGGGACATGCAAGCTTTCAGTGCTCCTTACGTGTTCTAATCTAGGACAAAGTCTGACTGCTGCTTCCCTGTTCTGAGCTCTGCAACTTTTTGACCTGAGTTTGGGTCTGAGCAACAGCAGATGTTGTTGAACTTAGCGCCTACCAGTCAGCTGCAAAGCCCTGCTGGTCCTATGACAGAACTGTAGGCTCTCCTTTGGTCTGGGATTCTTGCCCTGGTTATTCTTTTTCGGGCTTGGCTAAATGCCGGAACTGAAATCCTGCTCTGCTCCTGATGTCTGAGCCAAGATGCTGCCACTTGTTTCTGAACTTCTTCCTTTCTTGGTACACAGCCCAGGACCTTCCTAATCTGGGAACAAGCTCTACTCCCCCCTTCCCTTTTCAGTCCACTTTGAATCTGTGACTCAGAACTGGGTAGTGGGTGACAAAGCTACTAATTGGCAACTGCCCCCACCAAAATGCCCTGTTCAGGGTCTAAGGGTGCCCTGGTATAGGTATGGAACCTCCTTTTGCCCTGGTGTACAGACTCTCCCTGGGCTTTGGAGTATAGAATACTTGCATGTTCCTGCCCCAACTCCACCCCCAGCATCCACAGACCTCTCTGTCTCCATATGTTGCCCTGGGCTGACAAAAGATTCACTGTGACTTTTCCCCCTCAATTTTCCCATCAGGATTTAGTTTGGTGCATTTTCTAGGTTGGTTTTGAGGAGTCTTGTGGGAGGTGAGACTACATTGCTTTCTGTTACTGCATCTTGGCTCCCCTGGAAACAATCTTTGAAAAAATAGAGAGAAGGGGACCAGAGATGGACAAATGTCCTAATTTAATTTTTAAAAGAGAAGAAGATGGAATATAGTGGAAAGAGCATTGGCTATGCAGTGGAACTGGGTTCAAATTCCTCTTCTAATACTACCAATTTGACACTGGACAAGTCACATTCTCTTGGGGCCTCAGTTTCTTCATCTGCTAAATATAGGGAACTGAGGTCCCTTCAAGCTCCAGATCTATGATTCTTTGATCCCATGGTGAGATTTTAATTCCTGGCAAAATTCTAGAGTGCATGATTAAAGGGCTAGTTTGAGAAAATTTAGAAAGGACAACAGTAATCATTGAAAGTTTTGGCATGGGCTCAAGAAAAGATTTTGTTAAACTAACCTCATTTCCTTTTTTTTTAAAGCTAGGTTACTGGTCTTGTATATCAGAAGAATGTTGTAAAATAGCTTACCTGGATTTCAGCAAGGCATGTGGCAAAATTTTCCACACAATATTCATGAACAAAATGGAGAAGATTATAGCATATGTGATATAGGGGGATTTAGAATTGATGTGCAATGTATTAAAAATAATGATGTGAAACATCAATAATAATATGGAGGTGGGCTTTTATTGGAATGCCCCTGGGCATCTGGGGTAGCTTAAAAGACTGTTCTACATATTTGTGAATGGTTCTCAACCTTCCTAATGCCGCAACCCTTTAATACTCGTATGTGGGCGTGTCTGCATGTGGGCGGACCCACCTGGAGATGGATAGAGAAGCGATGTCTCGGTTCCTAAGACCATCGGAAATATGTGTTTTCTGATGCTCTTAGGCGACCACTGTGACCCCTGTGAAAGGGTCCTTCAACTCACAGGTTGAGAACCGCTGGCTTGGATAAAGACATAAAAAGAATGCTTATTAAATTTGTAGATGACACAAAGTTAACTAATATTTTGGACAACAGTCAGCATCTGAAAGACAATGAAAGGTAAGAATAATGTAGCATCCCTGTTTTAAATATCTATCTCGCAGGGACTTCAGTTATTGTTACTGTAGCTTTAAGAATTACACAGAATCAAAGAGAATGTTAAGAAAAACAGTTCAATGCCTTCCTTTCCACTCCAACTCCTGGCTTCATCCTAGGGAACTTCAACATGTACATTTTGATACTCCCTCAAGCACCCTAACTTAGCAACTTTCTCATTTCCTACTCCTGAACCTCACCTCAACTCTGCACAGAGACAGTCAGACCTTTGATCTTATCAGCACCGACAAATGTACTCATTTCTATCTTAATGAGGTAGCCAGGTAGCAAACTGGATAGAGAACCCTGGACTTTGAATGAAGTAGACCTAAGTTCAAATCCAGTCTCAGATACTTACTAGCTTATGTGATCCTGGGTAAGTTACTGAATTTTTTACCTCAGTTTCTTCATTCATGAAAATGGAGATAGTATAACCTACCTCCCAAAGTGGTGTTGGGATAAAATGGTAATATTTGTAAGGTACTTAGGACAGTGCCCAGCACCTGGCAGGCTCTTAATAAATGCTTGTTAAATCTAAATTTTTTAAAATCAATTTGTCCATTTACCTTTAGTTTACAAGATTCAGTCCCACAATCCCTTGAGTTTCAAATTTTCTGCTCTCCCTCTCTTCCCCCCCCCATCCATGGTAGCATGCGATCAAGTATAGGATCTGCAAATACTTTCACACTGGACATTAGTCTGGTTGTATAAAGGGTTGTAACCAATGGAGTGAACAATGCGAATGAAGAAACAAAACCAGACATGGAAAAGAATGATAGCGTGTAGATTGCTTCAGTCTCCATTTAAACTCAGTTTTTTCTAGATGTTTCTCTGAATGTAGACATCTCCTTCCATCCTGAGACTTGTAGAGTTGTCT
>CM053580.1:477820742-477853846 GCA_028627135.1 Pseudochirops cupreus
AACAATACATTAGTATTCCAATTTTTCCACATCCTCTCCAGCATTTGTCATTTTCCTATTTTGTCATCTTAGCCAATCTGACTGGTGAGATATGGTACCTCAAAGTTGATTACATTAAATTGAAAAGTTTCTATACAAACAAAGCCAATGTAACCAAGATTAAGAGGGAAGTGGGAAACTGGGAAAGAATTTTTACAATCAGTGTCTCTGATAAAGGCCTCGTTTCTAAAGTATACAGAGAATTAAGTCAAATCTATAAGAATACAAGTCATTCCCCAATTGACAAATGGTCAAAGGATATGAACAAGCAATTTTCAGAGGTAGAAATTAAAGATATCTATAAGCATATGAAAAAATGCTCTAAATCAATATTGATTTGAGAAATGCAAATCAAAACAACTTTGGGGTTAAATCTAAATTTTAATGAACTCTGAAACTCCCTTATCTAATCACAATTTATTGCCACAACTCCCTCTGCCTTACAACTCCAAACCCTGTTTGTCATCATCATTATGACCTCCTCCCTTGACCTCATAGTTCATTCCCAGGTTATCTCATCTTGACCCCTTGGTGAATCAGTTCAACTATACATTGTCTTTTTTTCTTGAGTCTTTGCTCCCCCATCCTATCACCAATTTTGCCATACTATACATCAGTCTTGGATCACTCCCACTATTCACCACTTTTGTAACATCTCTCCTATATTCTGATTGTTCTTCTCTAACACTGCCCCCATGCTCATGCCCTCCCTCATCATCTCACTGCCAGACTACTGCAATTGCCTGCTGGTTGGTCTCCCTGCCACAAGACTCTCCAGTCCAGTCCATTTTCCATTCAACTGTCAAATCAGTCTTCTTAAGGTACAGGTCTGACCATGTCACCAATCTCCCCACCCATTCAGTAACTTTCATAGGCTTCCTATCACATCCAGAATCAAATACAAAATCCTGTTTGGCATTCAAAGCCTTTTATAACCTGCCCATCTGGCTTCAGTCTTGCAATCCAGTGATACTGGCTTCCTTGAATAAGATATTCCATTTCCTGAATCAAGGCATTTTCATTGACAGTACCCCATGAGAAATGATCCCTCCTCACCTCCACCTCCTACCTTCCCTGGCTTCCTAAAAGTCTAAGCTAAAACCCCTTTCTACAAAAGTCTTTTCTAGGGGCAGCTAGGTGGTACAGTGGATAGAATACTGTCCCTAGAGTGAGAATCTGAGTTCAGATTTGACCTCACACACTTACTAGCTGTGTGACCTCAATTGCTTCCCTCCTTCCTCCCAAAAAACCCTTTTCTAATCCCCTTAATGCTAGTGCCTTCTCTCTGTTGATTATTTCCAGTTTATCCTGTATATACATTGTTTGTACACCCCTCCCTTGCCTGCCACAATTAAGCTGTGAGCTTCTTGAGAGCTATAATGAGAATGGGAATTTGAAGATCTTCCCTCCCCCTTAATAGACCTATGGGGGAGTTTGAAGACTTTCCCTGCTGTGAAGATAAATTCTGTCCCCCTAATAGGCTGAATGTAGTCACATGGAGCCTGTGGTGGGAGGAGTTTGCTGAAGGGAAGCAGAGCCCACAGGAAACTGGTAGTCAGAGCTAGCCAGTGGGAGAGAAAGGGAGCTCAGGCAAGGAGATAGAGAAGTTTATGAGTAAATATTGATCTTGTATTGGTTTATGGGAAGGCTGAAGGGTGCTGTGGCTCTCAGCATTATTATGGCTTCTGAATATCTTTGGTACTATGATGGAATCGGCTTACTGGTTTTGGGATTTGGTTTTCTGGTGTCTGAATAAATGCTTCAGTTCTATCCTCTATCTGGAGAGTTTGGTATATTTTGCAATAGAATGTCATGCAATACTTATAGTCATGGTCTTTATCGTGATCATGAGCACTGTAAATATTGCATTGGTGCTATCAGAGCAAGGACTAATTTTTTTTTTGCCTTTCTTTGTACATGCCAGCTCTGAGTGCAATACCTGTCACACAATAGGCACTTAACAGATGCTCATTAATTGATTGTCAGTTTTGAACTGACAGTTGGGAAATGTCTGGCTAAGAAGTATTTCTTCCCATAGAGTCAGGGAGAATGGGATATATGTTTTCTTTGATCTGTAAGGATCTATAAAGAACATGAAGAGATCACAGAGAGGAAGAAGGTGATGTAAAACTTTTTCCTCATCAGACCTATAAGTGATATATTATAAGGAGATCTTATAAAGAAAAGTGTACAAATGAATAGCTTGTGAGAAGCTCACAAATAGTGTGTTTTGTGAACTGTATTCTGTGGTTGCTGAAGAAAGGAGTAATCTAATTTACCTTCAGAGATACACAATTGAATCCTTATTCAGAGAAGAATTATAAGGAAAATTCTTTTAAAATGCTATCTGTTTGCACATATGTAGCCTATATTAAATTGCTTACCTTCTTAGGAAAGGGGGAAGAAAAGGAGGAAGAAAATTTGGAACTCAAAATTTTATTAAGAAAGCGAACATTAAAATTGTTTTTACATGTAACTGGAAAAAAAGAAAATGCTGTTAAAAAAAAAAGAAATGATATCTATAATGAACTGAATGATGTGAATTCCCAGACAAATGAAGGAGAGTCATTTATTGTTATATGGAGGGACTGAGATAACTAGCTATGAATTTGTATAGCCACAACATTGAGGCAGAGTGGAAGAGGGGGAGTACAGTACAGTGGATAGAGATTTGGCCTAGAAACCAGAAAGACTTGGATTTACATCCCACCTCTGACACATACTGGTGTATGACTCTGTGTAAGTCCCTTTACTCATCAGTAGGCAACTCTCTAAGACTATAAGGTACAGACAAGATGCCAGCCTGCTTTGGTAGGAGTTTTCTCACCCAATAGTTCATTATACTAATGAAATCACAGGTCTAATCCTCATCCCTAATATTCTATGCATGAGGAAGACATTTCACAACACCTTCTCCTTTCTTTTTCTGTATTCTCCATATATCCCAGAGAAAACACAACCCTTCTAGATGACTAGGACTAGATCTACTATTTATTGGTTAAAGGGAACTCCTGAGTGAAGAAACTCACTCTACTAATGCAGGTCACCACCTTCTCTGGAACTAGAGAGTCTTGACCAGGGTGGTCAAATAGTACATGTCAGAGGCAGTTCTTGACCCCAAGTCTTGCTGGTTTTGAGGCTCATTCTCTCTCTCTTTCCCTCCTTCTCTACTATCTCTCTCTTTAAATATATGTGTATATATGTATATGTGTATATACATATATATTTTAGGAAAGACATTTTAGGAAAGACAATGATAAACTGGAGAGTATCCAGAGGAGTAAGACCAGGATAATGAGGAAACTAAAGACTGTCTCATAGGAATGCATTGAAGGAAATGAGATGGTTAGCCTAAAGGTGAGAGGACTTGGGGCTGGGAGAACACGGTGATTGTCTTCAAGTATTTGAGGAGCTATCATGCAAAAGAAAGATTAGATTTGTTCTAATTGGCTCCAGAAGATAGAACTAGGAGCAATGGATGGAAGTTTTAAGGAAGCATTTTTCAGGAAAATGTAAGAGAAAACTCCCCAATTATTAGAGCTATACAAAAGTAGAATGGGCTAGTCCTGGAGGAAGTGGGTTCCCCTTTACTGGAGGTCTTCAAGCAAAGGTAGCATGACCACTTGTCAGGTCTATTGGAGCAGGAAGTCTATTCTAGTCCAAATCATACCTCATGACCTGTGAGTTTCCTTCTGACAGAAAAATGGTTAATGTAAGGACATAAATTGTTAATATCAAATCCCACTCCCTTAAATCATCCCAGTAATGTCAGAATTTTGTAATGTCCTTGCATTCCTACTCTTAAGCTATTTACTCTCCATTAGGTTAAGTTGAGTCACACCCTAAGGCCCTTCAACCTGGGATTTTACCTTGTAAAGAAACCTAGCTTGAGCTGGATCTCAGGTCCAGATGTCCTTGTCCCCTTCCATTGGAATTTATGGCATGAAGGTCCAAATAGCCAGGATGAAGTGGTTTTCCTTGACTCAATGGCCAAAGGTCACTGTGGTCTCATAACCAGACCTTGCTACCTCACCTATCTCCTCCCTGTCTCCTGCAAAGACTATTGAATTTAAATTTTTTTTTAATTGAAAAAAAATTTTTTTGCTTTTTTGGAGGGGGGAAGGCAGGGCAATTGGGGCTAAATGACTTGCCCAAGGTCACAGGGCTAGTAAGTGTTAAGTGTCTGAGGCTGGATTTGAACTCAGGTCCTCCTGACTCCAGGGCCAGTGTTCTTTTCACTGTACCACCTAGTCGCCCCCCAAAAAACTATTGAAACTTTTTTACGAGTCTCTACTGTGGGGAAATACACTGGACATCCCCCAGGGTGGCAGGTTTGCTACCCTGTTGTCTCAGTTAAAGATGCTTTACTCTTCAACTCATGGCTTTGATTTAGTTCAGGACTTGACACTTCCATTTCTGAGATTCTGAGGTACAGGACTGTAATCATGACTTTTGTTCCAATGAAAATCTTCAATCAGTCGTGAAGCTCAATAATACTGTTGGTTAGCATCAGGAAAACAAGTGTTAGTTTTAACTGGCTATTTCATTTCCCCTAGCTAGCCTGATGTTTGTTGGCTCAGTGAGACAGTAACAGGGATGTTGGAGGTCCCTGGACCTATTCTCAGCTCTTCCTTCCACTTTTACTAATTTAGTAGGCAGTCCAGAGCAGCAGCCTAAAGAGATAAAATTTCCCCTGCTTCTGTGTTTTATAAAATGCTCAGACTGATGCATTAGGAGTCCAGTTAGAACCCAGGCCTTGCCAAATTAGTCAGTCTCCTCAAATACTCCAATGTTGTTATATCCCAATGTAGATAAACCATCAAGACTGAAACCGCTAAGAATATTGTACGTAATTCTTTAAAGACAGTTGAGCAGCTTCAGGAATGGTACTAGAAAATAAAGGGAAAATGGATGTAGCCCTTAGCTTGTTCCTTGTGGAGAAAACAGTTTTGGACTATGATGTAGAAGGAATGAATGATTCCAGAGAAGGTCATAGAAAGGCCAGCTGTGATGATTAGAGGGCATGGGAATGTGAGGGTTTTAGAAGGAAGAAAGTTGAAAGGAATATGCATGTTTTGGTCTATCTGGGTGGGGTAGGGATGGCTTGTTCTTGATATTAAAGGCAGGAATTTGGCCATGCTAGAAAACAATGAGTTTATAGGGGTGAGGGTGGGTTTCTTTCTATTCATTTGCATGAGAGACCAAAAAGAATCAGGAATGACAAAACTAGGGGTAGAGGACCTTCAAACTCATAGAACTCTCAGAAGTTTGTCAGAAGGATAGCCACTAAGCTGATGCTGACTGGGTATAGTTTTAGCAGTCAGATATTAAGCAGAAGTGATGAGAAATTTCTAACTCTAAGTCAGATTCAGGTTCCTGACAGACATACTGCTTTAGTAAGCAGGAATTTGGGGTTAAAACAGGTTTAAAGCCTGAAGATATTCATTTACTGAGAGTCTTGTTTTGTATTCCAAAGAGATTGTATCTTGAGATAATTAGTAGCCTTCTGGAAAGAAAATGTCAAAAAAAAAAAAAAGAAAAAAGAAAGAAGCCACCATTGAGGGCTCCCCAGAGCTCAAAAAAAAAAAAAAGTCCCTTACCACCAATACCCTGAGAACAGGCAGACTCTGTGGGAAGGGAAATACCACCAAGGGTTTTAATTCTCCACTCCAATGACTAGGTATGTGAAGATTTCACCTTTCTAAAAGAGTTGAGGCTAAAAGCTTCTGCATTCTAAGATAAGAGAAATAACAAAGCTTATTCTTACAACACATACTTTGATACCACAAACAGAAACAATACTAGGAGAATCTTACCAAACTTGTACAAATTTGATTCTGAAATCTAAACCAGGGAGAGACAAAGTAGAGAAGATAAACTATAGGCCAGCATGCCTAAAGAATAGGGAAACCAAAATATTAAGAAAAATATTAGCAAAGAGGCTACCACATTATATTTAAGAGATTATGCATTATGAATAGGTTGAAGTTATAGCAGAAATGCAATGCTTATTCAATACAAAAAACTATAAACAAAAATTACATTAGTTATTAATTAATAATAATTAAAATATCAGTAGATGCTAGAAAAGCTTTTTGACAAAATTCAACCCCTGTTTCTGCTAAAAATATTAAAAGGCATGGGACTAAATGGAACTTTCCTTAATATGGTAAGTAGTATATAAAACCAAGGGTCAACATTATGTGTAATGGTTGTCCTTGGTGCTTGAAGATGACCAAAATGACATCACTGTGTGAGGGTCAAAATACAGTATGTCCAATCAGATTAATCAGACCAATATGAGTTCAGAATGTTCTACCACAGGTCAGGCACAAATAGTCCCTAGGAATATTTGGAGTGCAGATGTCTTTTGTTCTCAAAGAGGACCAAAATGATACGATTACATTGGAATCAAATTATAGTGTATTTGCCTGTGACTGATCAGACTGATATGAACCTGAAAAGTTCTACCACAGTCGGGCACAAATAGTCCATATGAACATTTGGAGTGGAAATGTCTCTAAATTCATTCATCTCATGTTTCTTCTGAGCTATTGCACTTCTGCTTTGCTCATAGAGGACAGCGCCTTCTTTGATGTGGACTCAGCATGCTAAGTAGTCCTAGGCCAGTGTCTCCCATGTCTCAAAATTGATTCCAGAGTTCTTGAGAGAGATCTTGAGAACACAGTTGTATTATTTCTTCTGATCTCCACACGAGTGCTTGTCTTGTGTAAGTTCTTAATAAAATAGTCTTTTAAGCAAATGTACATTTGGCATTTGTACAATGTGGCCAGCCCAGAAGAGTTGTACTCTGCAATAAAGTTCACATGCTTGGCAGTTCACCTTAAGAAAGGACCTCAGTGTCCAGTACTTTATCTTGTCAGGTGATCTTCAAAATCTTCCTAAAATAATTCAAATGGATTCAAAAGTGATTCAGTTTCCTGGCATGGTGCTGATAAATTGTCCATGTTTCATAGGCATACAACGATGGGTCAGCACAACAGCTCTGTAGACCTTCAGTTTGGTAGGCAACCTAATGCAAACACTGAGCTAGCTCTGGCAATGCATGCATCAATCTCATCATCTATGTGGGCATCCCTGGAAAGTATCCTTCCAAGGTAAGTGAACTTATCCATAGTATTCAAAATTTCTCCATTTGCTATAACTGATGGTTCTATGTATGGATGGTGCAGCACTGGTTGGTAAGGAATTTTTGTTTTCTTGATGTTACTCATCAGGCCACAATTAGCACAAGCAGCAGAGAATTAATTCATACTCTATTGCTTCTTGGTCTTACAGGCTGCATTGAGTGCATAATCATCTGTGAACAAAAAGTTGAGCACCAACTCTGCCTCCACTTTATTCTTAGCTCATAGCCTTTTCAAGTCAAATAATTTACTGTCAGTGCAGTCACTGACCTTGATGCTATTTTTGTCCTTGTTGAAGGCATCTCATCAACATCACTGAAAATATCATGCTTAAAAGGATGGGATGAAGCACACAGCCCTGCTTCACTTCACAAGTGACTGAGAAAGTGCAAGAGCATCATCCATTATCCAGAACCCATGTGAGCATGCCATCATAGAACTGTTACACAATACTGATGAACTTCTCCAAGTAATCAAATTTTGCCATGATCTACACAGAAGCCCTCCTGACTGACAGTATCAAAGACCTTCGTCAGATTGATGAATGTTGCATATAAACATCTGTTCTTCTGGCATTTCTCCTAGAGTTATCTGGTAACAAACAACATAACAACCATTCCTTGGCCCTTTCTGAAGCCATGTTGGTTCTTGGATAGATGACCATTTTCCAGGTTGAAGATCAGCCTGTTAAGGAGGACTCTGGCAAGAATCTTGCCAGCAATGAACTCCTGGGGGATAATCTTCTCTTGCCATATAACCCAGAAGATTTCAGTCAGCTTTTGTAAGAGCAGTAGATGCCTCTGTCTTGTAAATCTCTACTGAAATAAAATCACTAGGCACTTTACCACACAAATGCCTAATTGCATTCAAAACCTCTTCTTCAGTTGGAAGTTCAACTAGAGAGAGATTGACTTCAACCTGAGGTAAACAGTCAATGGCTTCAGCATTGGTTATTGATGGTCTGTTGAAAACACTATGGAAGTGTTCAGCCCATCTCTCTAGGATCATGTCCTTATCGCTAATCAACGTGGCTCCATCAGCACTGAGTAGTTGAGATGGACCATAGGTCTCCAGCCCATAAATAGCCTTCAGACCATCATAAAAGTACTTTGTATTGTTACTATCAACATAAAACTGAGTTTCATCTGCCATCTTACTGAAGCAAACTATATTTCTCTAAGCTTTACTTCCACTTTACTTTTGATAGAGCTAAATGCTGCCTGCTTAGAGATAAACTATTCTGCCAATAAATTCTATGGAGTTCTTGTTTTTCATTTAGCAACATCTGAATTTCCACATCATTTTTGACAAACCAATCTTAATGTCTGCAAGTGTTCTGACCCAGATGAATAAATGCAGTACTGTACAGCAAATCCCTGAAAGCTGTCCATTCCTTTTCTGCTCCATTGTTGCCAACTGTGTTTTGGCTCACATTTCCTTCTGAGTTAGTAACAAATTGTTCCTTCAGGAAAAAGTAAAGTTGACATTTTAAGTCTTCTGGCAGTTGTCTTGCCTTGGGGCTTCACCATTTGTTGAATGAATTGGAACTTGGAGAGGATAAAACTATGATTTGTCCAACACTCTGTGCTACATATCGCTTTTAGCACCCTCACATCTCTTCTCTTTTACAGTGACATAAGCTATTAAATAACAATAGTGCATTTAGGTCAACAGAAGACAGTGTTGGTAATGAGGTCATGAGACACACAAGTCTTCAATCGTAAGTGATCCTTGCTATTACTGTTTCTGACTCCATTTCTATCTGTCATGTCTGTTCGTCTATGACTACTCTGGCATTAAAGTCACTCAGAATTATGAACTTGTCCTCTTTTGCCACACTGATGATAAGGGTCTCCAGATCTTCATAAAATTTTCTTTGATCTCATCAGAGTTTGTCATGGTGGGGGCACATACACTGATGAAGATGCATGACTCTTTCCTGCAAGTGGCAATTGCATTATCATGAGCTTGTCATTTACTACATTTGGGAGGCATAAAAACTTATTGACTAGATTAGTTTTGATTGCAAAACCTACACCAACTTCATAGCGCTTCCCATCACTGTGGTCACTCCAGAAAAATGTGTATCCAGCTCTAACTTTGGTAAGTTAGCCTTCATTTACCAACCTTATTTCACTCAGGGTTGCTATTTAGATGCAATACTTGCTGAGTTCTCTTGCAACAAGAGCTGTTTGCCTTTCAAATCTACTGGATTTCATGTTGTCCATAAGTGTGCAAACATTCCATAACCAATTATGAGTGTAATCATCTTTGCAAAAGTCGGTGCAAATTTTTTGTTTCAACCGTGAAAATTCCCATCTGCCATTGTAAGCAGACCAGGGGTGGATTAAGCAGACAATTTTTAGGGCACCTTTTCTAGCCCCTTCCTCATGCCAGGAGGTGAGCAGTGTGATCCTTCAGAAAGATTGCTTGGATACCCAGTTTGCTGCCAAGTTTCTTCCAGAGTCAGCAGAATACATCAGTAAGATAAAAATCTGAGAACTAGGGATGGCTTGGGATATAACAGATGACCTTGGTGCCTTCAATGTCTAAACAAGCTCTAAGTGTTCTACAGCACCTGCTTCAGCAGCCTTCATGGCCATCGGAACATATTGTTGTCATTCACCCATTCTGCTAGGGGGATGTCTTCACATGCTTAGGGTAGACTCCCCACCCCCAACTCACTGATGAGTTTGAGGCCCCTCAACCTGGTTTAGCCTGTCTGCTTAAACAGTTTACCAGGTGTGGCTGCTGTGCATACTATAGCTTCTTGGAGCCACAAGTGAGAGTTGGGTTAGTACGAGGACACCAACGGTGAAAAGCATCTTTGAAAAGGGCTTGGCAGCCTTTGCACCAGAGATACTAGTTTTCCCTGAACACCCATACACCCCATTATGTGTAACAGAGACTTAATCAACAAATATATTTAAACATGTCCTGTGTGCCAGACTGGGAATACAAAAAGAGGTAAAAGATAGTCACAGTCCTCAAAGGACTTGTAATCTAATTGAAACAAATATATACAAAGCAAGTTATATACAGGATAAATAGGAAATAATTAAGAGAGAGAGGGCACTAGAATTAAAAGGGGCTAGGGAAGACTTCCTGTAGAAAGTGGGATTTTAGTCAGATCTCAAAGCAAGTCAGGGAGGAGGGGGGAATGTCAGAGAAATTACCCAGAATTGAGATGTTTGTGAAACAGCCAGGAGGACAGCATCACTTGATTGAAGGATACATTTCAGTGAGTAAGGTAAAAGAAGACTGGAAAGGTTGTAAGGGTCTAGGTTTTGAAGGTCTTTGAACACCAAACAGAGCTTTTTGTATTTGCTCTTGAAGGCAATGGGAAGCCATTGGAGTTTGGGTTTTTTGGGGGGAGGGGCAATATGATTGGACCTGAATTTTAGGAAATGGATTGGAGTGGGGAGATTTGAGGCAGGTAGACTCACCAGCAGATTATTACAGTAATCAAGGGAATGAGGACCTGCACTAGAGTGGTAGCAGAGTCAGAGAAGAGAAAGGGTGGGGAGCATATTAAAGAGATTTTTAAAAGGTAAAATCAGCAGACTATAATAACAATTTGGATTTGGGGGGAGGGATGAAACATAGTGAGGAGTCTAGAATGACTCCTACATTGCAAACCTGAGGGACTGGGAAGATACTGCTGCTCTCAATAGTAATAGGGAAAGTAGGAGGAGGGGAAGGTTTAAGGGGGAAATATAATGAATTCTGTTTGGGACATGTTAATTTTAAGATGTTTATTGTACAACCAGTTCCAGATATCTGGAAAACTTAGAGATGTGAAGTTGGAGGTTAGCAGAAAGATTTAAGTAGGAAAGGTGGTTTTGAGAATCATCAGCATAAAGATGGCAATTAAATCTATGGGAGCTGAAGAGAACACCAAGCATATAGAGAAAGAAGAGAAAAGGGCCCAGGACAGAATCCTGAAGGTTAACTATTGCTAAAGGGCATGATCTATAGGAGGATCCAGCAAAGGAGACAGAAAAGGATTAGTTAGATAGATAGGAGGAGAAGCAGGAGAGAATGGTATAGCAAAAACCTAGAAAGAAGAGAGTATGAAAGTAAGAAGAGTGATTATCAATGTTTAAGGCTGCAGAGAGATCAAGAAAAATTGAGAAAAGTTCATTGAATTTGCCAACTAAAAGATCATTAGTAACTTTGGAGAGAGCAGTTTTGGTGGAATGATAAGATCAGAGCAGACTTTAAGGAGTTAAGAAGAGTGTAAGAGGAAAGAAAATGTAGGTAACCAGATGGCCTTTTTGAGGATTTTAGCTACAAGAGCAGAAGACAAATAGGACAATAGTTAACAGAAAACCTCTTAAGAAAAGTACAATTCTCCTTTCCTGCTACATTCCTAGAAATAATCTAGGCTCTTTGTACCTTAGACATTTTTTTTGTCTTTATTAATTTATTTGTTTACTTCTAGTTTACAAGATTCAGTTCCACAATCCTTTGAGTTTCAAATTTTCTCCCACTCCCTTTTCTTCTCCCCCTCCCATGGCAGCATGCAATCAAGTATAGGGTTTGCAAATACTTTCACATTAGACATTAGTCAGATTTTAAAGAAGGATTGTAACCAACGGAATACCTTAGACATTTTTGACCCAAGGGTAATATATTTTTCTATGTATATATAGTGGCAACTAGGTGGTACAGTGGCTAGAGTACCAGACCTGAGGTCAGGAAGACTTATTTTTCTGAGTTCAAATCTCAACTCAGACACTTACTAGATGTGTTACTCTGGGCAAGTCACTTAACTCTGTTTGCCTCAGTTCCTCATCTATAAAATGAGCTAAAGAAGGAAATAGCAAATCACTCCAGTGTCTTTGCCAAGAAAACCTCAAATGGGTCTCACAAAGAGTTGAACATGACTAAAAATCAACAACAACAAATACATATATATATAATATGTATGTAAGTATATCCTAGGATCTCAGGTCTAGAGCTAGAAACCATCTAGTACAACTTCCTTTTTTTTTTAATAGATGAAGAAACTGAGGTCTAAGAAGGTATAATGATTTGCTTTAAGGTCATACAGGCTGGAAGCACCCTCCCAATTAATCTGTAAGCTCCTTAAATACAGAAAATGTTAATTACAATTCTTCAGCTATAGTGCTTCCTTCCTACTATATTGATTGGGTTCATATTAGGCATTTAATGACTAATGAAATATGAATTTTAAAAAATTTGGTAAAAACCTGTCAGGGACAGATAAGGAAGAGTCAAGGGAGCCATCATTTGGCATGGACTCCATTAAAGAAAATGACAGCAATTAGATCACCTGTCCTCACCTAATGTCAGCGGGCAACCGGCCTCACCCTTTCCCAGTCTTCAGTGCGCCTCCAGACGTGACCTGCATGTTCAACAAAGCAGAGTCAGGAGCCAGAAGAGTGAGTGATCAGCAGAGAGCTTTATTTTTCTCCATTCTTCATCCCTGGCCCTTTCCCTTTTTTATCCCCCTTAGACAAATAGCCCACCTCCCTTGTAATCGCCTCTGATGCCACAACGGTCGGGTAAACACGTAAAGGAAGGACGGAGCTCATGTCCCCGGAACAGAGAATATCAACAGAACATCTGGGTTGTGAAATGCAGAATAAAACAGGACACACTGACCCAGAGGCATAACTCTGCTGTCATGACTCTGTGTTTCTGGTGTTTATGTCCTTCTGCATTCTCAGCATATTCTGGCACTCATGTTCCTGGGCAGAACTACACATACCTTTCCCCCATCAATCACCTATCAAAATTTATGGGATGCAACCAAAATACTTAGGAGTAAATTTATATGTCTAAACCAGTGGTTCTCAACCTTCCTAATGCCACAACTCTGTAATACAGTTCCTCATGTTGTGGTGACTTCCAACCATAAAATTATTTTCATTGCTACTTCATAACTGTAATTTTGCTACTGTTATGAATCTATCTGATATGCAGGATGTATTTTCATTGTTACAAATTGAACATAACCCACAGGTTGAGAACCACTGGTCTAAACCCATAAATCAATAAAATAGAAAAAGAGTAGATCAATCAATTTGACATGTAACTGGAAAAAAAAAATAAAGAACAAATTTAAAATCCTCAATTAAACATCCACTTGGAAATCCTAAAAATCAAAGGAGAGATTAATAAAATTGAACATACGAAAATTGTTGTGGGGATTGAATGAGATAATATTTGTAAAACACTTAATATTAACATAGAGCCTGGCATATAGCAGGTACTTGATAAATACTTGATTCCTTCCTTCCCTCCAATTATAATAATGGGGAAGAAATGCAATAGAGTATCACTAGTAAATTGTCACTTGGGAAAGAACATTACCTTTGTTTTTTAGATGGACTCTCACTTTCGATTCAATTTAATTCAACAAGAATTCATTAGTTGCCCATTATGTGTTCAATAGCACCATATATTTCCTAGGAGAGGCAGTATGCTGTAGTTAAAATCAAGCCAGCCTGAAAAACCTGGATTCAAGTCCTATTTCTGACATAGACTGACTGTGCAACAGCGGGTGCATCACTTAACCTCTTAATATCCATAAGTTGCAGAGGAAGTTGCTGACCCACATTAATGGAACATTTTCCTTCACTGATGAAATCATAAACCTGGACTAAAACCAGCGTGGCTGGTAGTGTTTGGCAAGAGTTGGGGCTGAAAACAGTTAGCTCAAATTGAGACAATCCTAGTCCTCAAGGAATTTATCTTCTACTCAGGATGTGCAACATGTAACACAGATAAATAAATGTAAAGTCATTTCAGATAGCTGGGGCACCAATATGGTGTCTGTTTTAGGAGACCTGATGGAAAATAGGGGGCTCCATTCTCTATCTGATCTTTCTATAGCTGTGAGATGATACACATAAAATGCTTTGCAAACTTTTGAGGGACTATATAAATGTCAGGTAGTATCTCCTTTGTAATCTACGATGATCATTGTTATCTTTAATCTTTGCCCCATCTTCAGGGCCTTTCTACCATCAATGCTTAGTTATTTTTGGCAATATTTTAACCCCAGGTTAAGGTTAGCTTCCTACTACTGCTCAGTATTTTGCCAGGTTGTCTCTTCCCCTCATAAGTAATAATGGACTAGGAGAAAGCCAATTACAGTAATTCTAATGGTAAACCTAGTGTAAAACTGGGAAGGTAAATCTGATGGGGAAAGGTATACAATGTTTCAAAATGAAATTACAAAAATTTTTAAATTGTTATCTTGGATTATACCTTCTTAATCAATTGTACAATCTTGAACTACCTACATAACCTAAATTTTATGCTTGAGATATAAAATCCTGCTTTCTTCATGAGCCTGTATAGAGCTCCTCCCTTCATCCTCTAGAGCAGCAGTTCTCAACCTGTGGGTCACGACCCCTTTTGGGGGTCGAACAGGATCGCCTAAGACCATGGGAAAACATCCAAGCAGGTCCGCCCACATGCAGATATGCCCACATACGAGTATTAAAGGGTTGTGGCATCAGGAAGGTTGAGAACCACTGCTCTAGAGCATGCTCTACACACAAGCTGTTTCCATTTGCCAATTCCCTTAGAGTTATGTGATTGTTGTGTGATGTTTGGCTTCCTTCTTTCCCAGATTGTTGTAACTGCTCTCACTTGCTTCATTTCTTTAAAAAATATAATCAAGGAACATACAGATTGTGATTGAGAACAGTGTTACTTAAGTCAGAGATTAAAAAGAAAATAATAAAATATCTACTCATGAATTTTTACAAGCTACAAAGTATCACAATAATTTTCTCTGAGAATGTTTAAGAATATTTTGTTTGAAATAGATTAAGTTAAGGGACAGGGAATATTTTTTTTCAGGGTCACAAATTAAAACAACTGTTTTTTTTAATATTAAAATTAAGAACAAAGAATGACACTCATTAATAAATGCAACAAGAAATAATATATTTCAATCTAAATACTATTACGGAAGAGAGACAAAAGGGGGGAAAGGAAGGGGAATGGTAAAAATCTGTAACAATGTTTGTCAGTAGAACGTAAATTTTGTGAGGGCACAAATTGCTTGGTTTTTGTCTTTCTTTTCCAAAGTGCCCAACACATCAGAGGTGCTTAATAAAATGCTGTGGAATGGAAAAATATCTTATTAAGTTTTAAAGAAAAGTTATCAAACATTGCCCAACTTGTTATCAAGTTTTATCTTCTAAGTATGTTGATACCTGTGCATAAAATATGTACAACGAATAAAGTGCAGCTAACAATCTTAATGGAAGAAATTAAACAGAGATAGCATATGTGAAGAAGGTAGAGTCCTATGTGGAAATCCATGAACCTGAGTTAAGATGTGGGTGAAGAAATGAAGAGGGAGAGCAAAAAGGAGATCGTGCCCCAAGGGCTGGGGGACAGGGAGATTATGGTATATGAGAAACAGGACTTGTGGGATAAGTTCTTTATGCAAATCATGATTATTAGCACAAAGATATAGCTGAGGGAGGATTTTAACTCTTTGAAGGTGTATAGAAGTCTCTCCTGGTGACAGAGAGAGCAACTGAGAAACTCTTGACTTATCTTCCCCATAATTTCATCCTAAAATATAAATAATTTCTTTTTCATTTACAATGTTACTGTGGGGAAAAGTCTTTATAAAACCCAATGCACTATATAAATAGGCTTGGGAGCAGAGAGGGAAAGTTGGTCAGGCTTCTGATCTCATTAGTATCAGGAAGAAAACTCCCAGTTAAGAGGCACACCAGTCTTAGACTGCAAATACTGTGGCCCCAAGGGCAGCTAGGTGGCAAATACAGTAAATAGAGCACCAGGCCTGGTGTCAAGGAGACCTGAGTTCAAATGTGACCTAAGATAATAGCTGTGTGACCCTCGGCAAGTCATTTAACCCTGTTTCCCTCAGTTTCCTCATTTGTAAAATAAGCTGGAGAAGGAATTGGCAAACCACTCCAGTATCTTTCCAAGAAAACCCAAAATGGGGTCATAAAGAGTTAGATACCACTGAAACAATTAAACAACAATGTGGATCCAAAGCTTTAGGAGGGAAGGTTTCAAGAAATTTATGGGTATGATTCCCCATTGTCTAGTACTCTAAAAGGGTTAGTGTAAGCTAAAGAAGAATGGGAGACTCTCAAGAATGGGAAGGATAGAACAAAAATGGGGAACAGGGAACTGAAATTCAAGATCAAAGAAATGGTGAGAAAATAATAGGTTACCTTGATGAACATAAGTCACCTAACAGTAATGAATAAACTTCCAGCATATTAAAAAAATAACTTGTGCATATTAATGCAAAATTGGTCAGTAATTTTTGAGGAATCTTGGAGAGTGGAAGAGATGTTAGGACTAGAGGAAGACAAACATTGTGCCAATTTTGAAAAAGGGCAACATGGATCTTTTAACTATGGAACAGTGAAAATTCTTTACCCAGTAAAAGTAAAGGTCATTAAAGAGGTAGTCTGAGGGCACTTAGAAAGGGAATGGCATCAGTCATTCTAACTATCTCTCAGCATAATTAAGAAGTCATGCCATCAAACAAATTGTGGTACATGAATATAATAGAATATTCCTATTATAAGAAATAACACAAAGAATTCCAAGTAACATGGCATGACTTACATGAACTGATAAATACAAAGCATATGTATGCAGAGGAATATAAAAGTCTTCTAAATTCAGAAGAGATAAAATGGTAGGGGCATGAGTGGGGGAGAGGACAAGGGAGAGATCTATAGAGGGGAGGGTGAGGGAATAGGTAAAATAGGGGTATAGGAGGGTGTTTAGATTTATGGAAATGGGAGGATAGGGGAGGGATCCTGGGAGGGGGGTAGGCAAGTTATAGGAGGGCAAGGTAGTGGGTAAAAGTAAAGTAGAGGAGGCAGGAGGGATAGGAAACAAGAGATATGCACATACAGAAAAATAAAGATCAGGAAGAGGATATGTTTGGGATAGTATATGTCTATATATGTATATATATATATATGTATATGTGTATGTATATATTTGTAGCTATGATGAAACATATCTAACCTTTATTGTGGCCTGGGGGAGAGGGGGAAAAAAGAACAAAATTAAAAAGTGCACAGCAGAGAACAAAAGAAAACTCACAAGGAAGCAAAGATGGACAATTTACTATACCAGACTGATAGCGTATCCTCTGACAGTGACATGACTAGTAAATAAAGAGAAAGCCATATACATACTTGAACTTCAGCAAGGATTGGAGGCCTCTCATGTTACTGTTAGATGGAGAAATGTGTATTGCACGAAAGTACGTAAGTTCAGAATGGATTGAATAACCAAATGAAAATGATAATTTAATGCATCCATGTCAACCTGGAGGGAAATAATGAGTGGAAAGTGACAGGACTTTTGTTCTTGGACGTGATAATTTCAATGAAATCATAGATTTTTTTTTTTTACATTTCTAGATGAAAATAAGCCTGGTTAAGAAAACCAATGCATTCAATGGAAAAACAAACAAAATAAAACCAGGATTCAAAGAAACCTTGACAGCCTGGTATAATGGATTAAATTTAATATGATGAAGTTTAACATAAGCTGCATAGCATAGTGGATAGACAGTGGGTTCAGAGTCAGAAAGATCTAAGTTCAAGTCTCGCCTGGGACCAATGTTAGCATTGTGGCATTAGGCAAGTCATCACTTTTCAGTACCTCAAGCAAATTTCTAGCCTGTGTTAGAAGGGGGGATGCCCCTACACTATTGAAATCACGAGTCTGATTTAAAAAAATCAAAGAATGAGCAGAGTGGTACCTATATCTCCATCAGTTTTGTGATGGCAAAGTTATGATCCACTATGAAATAAAGTCTGTTTCCTTCTAATAACTTCATTGAGGATACTCTATGTGTATAGATTGTTCACATAAAAATTTGAAATAACTGAAAAAGTAGACGTATGGGTTGATGGATGTTGGTGCTTTTGCTTTTTATAGTTATTAAGGTTCAAGTTTTCATGATTTTGCTCTCTTCCCTTCCTTCAGATAGATAAGTATACCTTGAGTCTCAATCCCTCCATGGTCTCATAATTGTATTGCCTTCAGAACAGACTTCTTCTGTATCCTTTGTTCTAGTCCAGCTGCTTTTTCCCATCTTTGTTTTTTCCATCCTACTGTCACTTCCTAAAGCAGCATATCCAGGACTGTGATGTTAATCCAAATGTGGTAGTTCTATTGTCCTTGATGATGAAAACTCTGCTATAAAATTTTTTTACCGATCTTTCCCCTCTTTTCTGTTTGCTATTTTCCTTCCAGCTCGATCCTCTTTTTTGGGTATAAGAAAAGATTTTGTAAAGCAAAATGCTGCTTTAAATGTTCTCATATGAGATGCCTTGTATACATACATTGAAATTATATGATTGTTTGAAAGACATAAAAGACATCATTTATTTGATTATTCTAATTCTTAATATTAAGGGAACCAGGAATATGTGCTTGTGTGTGTGTGTGTGTGTGTGTGTGTGTATGTGCACATGCACACACGGATGCATCTTTGATGGGTACTATATATTGGACAATGAGTTGGGCCTAATATTTAAAAAAAGAGAGGGGGCTGGCTTATTTTTGGACAATTACAAAGTTCTTTCAATGACTCCAAGCTTTTCCTTACCATTACCTCTGGTTACACTCTCAACCCTTCCCAATCTGGATGCCTTGGTAGACCATCTCAACATGACCACATCTTCTGTTCTTGAACCCTTGCTTCCTTGTCCCTATCATCACTCACTCCTTTCTGAATACCGATACAGCATAATTCCTATTATCTTCCTCCTTTTCTCCTACAGAGGTAGAATCACAAAATCATGCTGTGATTATGTAAACTACAAATTTATATCATCTAATCTCAACTGGGCCCTCACTGTAGCACAGCAATCTTGCTCCCTAATCAGTTCTCTATGCCACCTACTACTACAGGGACTTTTCCACTTCTCTCTTCAAGCTTCCACAACACCCCATCTCCCAACCAAAATTCTCAGGTGAAGATAACTCATACTTTGAGGTCTCAATTTCTACCTCCCCTGAAGTATGTTCAGGACAGTGACATTAAGGTCAAAGCTACTGTCTTTGATGATGAAATGTATTATACAAATGTTTACATAACTTTTCCATCTTTTTATTCATTGTGAAGAGATGGCCTTCTTGCCAAGTTTGACCCTTGATCTCATCCATTCCCATCTTGAACAGATTATCCCCACTATCATATATCCTCTTCTCTCTAGTCTTCAGTCTCCATCTCTCTTTCTACAGGTTCCTTCTAAACATGCCTAAATAAGACTAACCACTTTCATTCTGAAGACCTTCTCATTAAATCCTACCATCCCCACTAGCTCTTATCCCCTTCTCAGCTAAACTGGAAAAAGCTGTCTACATTCAATGCTTCCCTTTTTTCTTTTCTTCTAAATCCTTTCCAACATGACATCCAGTGATCCTAGTTGACAAATCCAATGGCATTTTCTTAGTACTCATCCTTCATGACTTCCCTACCAAATTCAAAACCATTAACCATCTTTTCTTCCCGGATACTCTCTTATTGGGTTTTCCTGATATTGCTTTCTTGGCTCTCCTACTTGGGTGCCTACTCATTTTTAAAAATTTGATATGTTTAAACATTTTAAAATTTTAATTTATGGAACAAGGATTTCCAAAACATAGCATAATAAAAGATAATTGCACATGAAACCGCAAAATCTATTATGTACAACTTGCTATTCATTTTAA
This sequence comes from Pseudochirops cupreus, assembly GCA_028627135.1. Lineage (NCBI taxonomy): Eukaryota > Metazoa > Chordata > Mammalia > Diprotodontia > Pseudocheiridae > Pseudochirops > Pseudochirops cupreus. The sequence goes on from CM053580.1 coordinate 477,840,653, forward strand.
ATACATTATTATGTATTAGTGTAATTAGTGTAATTTTTTTTCTTCCCTCCCTTTCCCCTGCTCTAGAGTTGGATACCATTAGGTGCCCACTCCTCAATCAAAATCTGGATCCTGATCTTCAGATGGTTTGTCAGTTAGTAAACATGTATTAGTCACCTACTCTGTGTCACCCCATCTTTCAAACTTCCCTATTACTGTTGTGAGCATTGCCATTATCAGGCACCCAGGGTCAAAATCTCAGTGTTACCAACTCTACTCACTCCGTATCAGTTGTCAGTTCATCTTCCCAGCCCCCCATCTCTCAGATCACTCCTCTTCTTTCCACTCATCATCCTAATTCAGGCCATCACCTCTTCTTATTTGATCTCCTTCACTTTTCTCCCCACACCAATCTATCTTCTACAGAGTAGACAACTTGATTTTCCTAAAGTATGTATTGAACCATGTGACCCTTACGCTCCATAAACTTCAGTGGCTATTACCTCTAGGATCAAATATAAACTGATAAACTGTTGAACTGTTTGTATTTAAAGTTCTTCATAACCTGATTTCTTTGTCTTTTCAGTCCCCTTACACAATTTCTCTCCAAGTATTCTATAGTCCAAATTAACTTGTCCTCTTTGCACTGACTGTCCAGCTCCCCAGAATGTTCTTCCTTAGAAACCCAGGATTACTTCAAAACGTTGCACAAATGGCCACCTTCTGTAGATAATTTTTTTCTAGATTCCCCAAGTTGCTAGTGCTTTGCCCTATAAGGTTACCTTGTAGTTTGTATATATCTTGGGTATGTATATGTTGTCACAGCATTAGAATGTATGCTCCCTGAAGGCAGAGACTGTTTTTGTGCTTTCTTTCAAATGCTAGGGCAGCTTAGGACAGTGCCTAACACATAAATACTTAACTGAATTCTGAATTCTGCAACAATACTGTATCCAAAAAAATGAAAATTGAGGATCACTTGAAAGGGCAAGAGAGGCGTAAGGAAGATGTGAGCATATCGCCAAATACATGTGTGTATGTGTATATATCTCTACATATAAGCAGCCAAATACACATACACACATGTATGTAGGTGAAGAATTGGAGTAAAATAAAAACATGATTGAAAAACATGGTCTGGTCCCATAACAAGAGGGAGAAGTATGTGTGTGTGTATACACACATATATGTAAGTAGCCAAACACATACACATATGTATGTGAAGAATTAGAGTAAAAAAAAAAAATAACATGATTGAAAAACATGGTCTGGTCCCATAACAAGAGGTAGATGTGTGTGTCTGCATATATATGTGTGTATATTATATATATGTGTGTGTGTGTGTGTGTATACACACATATATGTAAGTAGCCAAATACATACACACTTATGTATGTGAAGAGAGTTAAAAAAAAAATAACATGACTGAAAAACATGGTCTGGTCCCATAACAAGGAGAAACTGATAAACAGCTCACATTCTCCATTGGTACCCTTGTTTTGTAAAAAAGACAAAATTTTTAAAAACCAACAAACCCAAAAGCAAACCATGAGGTGAATTTGTGGAATTCGAACAGCTATAAGCCATTGAAATACCTATATAAGATCTGAGTCCACATGCAAAAGTATTAGTCTCATATCTTAAAAAAAAAAACCGCTTTAAGTATAGACTGGGTAGTGTAGCTAACGCAATAATTTGTATTAAAAAAAGGGACTTGTAGACTTCAAACTAATCATGTCAAGGGTATGATGTATTAACAGAAATATAGGGTCTGGAATAAAATTAACTCTTCTACAGCGCTTTGCTCTAGTCAGAAATAACATTGACAAGTTGAAACCTGGGCAATTCTTAACCTTATGTCATGACACAAATATATTTTGCAATCTGGTGAAGCATATGAACTGAATTCAAATCTGAACTCATACTATGTGACCCTGGGCAAGTGACTTAACATTTATTTGTTTCAGCTTAAACTATATATTGGGGATAGATAATAGGTTCTACCTCCTAGGGTTGTTGTTGATTAAATGAACCATTTGCAAAATAATTAACACAATGCCCAGACATACAGGCACTTAATAAGTGAAATACATATTTGTTTCCTTTCTTCCAGTGGATCCCTATTCAGAATGTTCGTAAATATGTAAAATGCATAGTATTACAAAGGAAACCAGTTGTATAGAAATAGATGCTTTTCCTCATCCAAGCTCATAGAACTCCTGAAATCTATCCATGAACCCCAAATTAATAACTCATCCTTCTTGGAGAAGTTAAATAGAAGGGTGATAAAATTAAGAGTCTGGTCTAGGCCTCAGAGATCATTTGGTCCAAACTCATTCTTCTGCAGATAGAAAGTTATTTACTTGCCCAAGGTCAAACCCTTAAATTGGAATTAAAAACCAATTTGATCTAGTTTTGGTATTGGTTTAAATAGGTTGATCACCAGGACAAATTAGGTCCATAACAAAGGAGTAATTGAACCAAGTAGCACAATAAATCCAAAGACCTGGGCAACTAGGTATAGTACTATGACAAAAATTGCTTTATCAGGGGTACAGATTAGCAAGATATAAGACTTAAGCATATTTTCCAACCTCTCTAACCTTTTCAAAATTAGAATTGCGGTAAAAGATAAAGAAATTTCTGTGCTATACTGAAGAACTGATTGCATCATTATGTATGTAGCACTCCACTAGGCCTCAAGTAAGGAAACAAGCATTAAGAACCTACCATGTGGGACTATGGTAAACCCTTTGCAATTATCTCATTTGATCCTTACAACTCTGGGAGGTAGGTGCTATTGGCATTTTACAGCTGAGGAAACCAAGGCAAATAGGTTATATGGCTTGCCTAGGGCCATACATCTGTTAAGTTTTTGAGGCTGTATTTGAACTCATCTTCCTGATTCTAGGACTAGTGCCATAGTACAATGTGCCACCTAGATAACTTAAGGGGACTGGCATCTAGCTGTGGTCTGTTGTTTCTCCAGAAATCACTTGGAGCAGAAACTGAGGCTGGTGAAATGCGGAATTCTCCAGTATGGGGGGAAAGATGAGACAGCTCTAAGGTCTGGGAAAACCACCATCAAGAGGAAGGAGTCAGAAAGTTGAGTGATAGGGCAAAAGGACTGAAATTACCAAAGATCTTAAAAAGAAGAAAATTCAATTAAAGACCTTGAGCACAGGTAGATAAAACTAACAAGGAAGATAATAACAGAAGGGAACATGGCCTTCAGATAAATTAAAGAAATCAAACATCTATGAATAAATATTGCAAAACAAAAAGAAAATTAATCAATACCCAGAGGGCACAGGACCTTTTGGATTTCCAAGGGAGCACAAAAACACAGGATAGTCCTGACTAGTTTGAAGAGAAACAAAAAGGAATACAATTACAAGAAAACATGATCTCTATACAAGCAAAATATATTGATCTCAAAGAAAAACTAAGTTCTCAAAACAAACCACAATAAACTCTTAAGTGGTTAAGTGATCTTGATATGAAAGGTCAGTCACATCAGAAAGAAATTAGAGAAAATACTTCCTTGCAAATCTTTCAATAGAAGAAGAGTTTATGACCAACAAGGGATAGAGAGGGTCACAGGCGATAGAACAATTTTAATTACATAAAATTGAAAAAAACCAAATCTCAAATTTTCTCTAAACTATGTAAGATGATCCAGATTTTTAAGAACCATTGCCTAATTGCTAGGAATTAGTAGTTTTCAAAGGAAATTAGCCAAACTATCAACTATTTTTTAAAAAAAGCTCTAAATCAATGAGAAATGCAAATTAAAACAATTCTAAGGTTCCATCTTGTACCCATCAGATGGGTAAAGATGACAAGTAAGAAAAAAATGGCAAATGTTAGGATAGCAAGAAGGGGAATAGGAATGCACACTTGTTGGGAGTTCAAAGCAATTTGAAACCATGCTAAAAATTTTACCGTGCATATCATTTGACCTAGCTTTACCACTACTAGACCTATACCTCAAAGACATTAAAAGGACTGATATGATAAAAACCCCAACATATATGTATATACATGTGTGTATATGTATGTATGCATGCATGCATGCATGTATAAAAGCTCTTTTCATGTAGCAAACTGGAAACTAATGGGGTATCCACTGATCGGTGACTGGGTAAATAAATAAACCTGGAAAAACTTCAACTAATGTGAAGTGAGTAAAACCAAAACAATGTATACAGTAACACAGTAACAAACAACTTTGAAAGATCCAATATAATGACCAACTATGAATCCAGAGGAAGATCTATGCCATCACCTCCTGCTAGACTGGAAATGGATTCAAAATGCAAAATAACACATTTTTGGACATGAAAATGGGAGTTTATTTTGCTTGGTTACGTATGCAAATTTGTTACATTGTTTTTAATTCCTTTTCATCTGGGGAATGGGGAAAAAAATGGTTAAAACAAAAATGCAGTGTTCTTGCCACCATACATTGAATTTCCCAAAATGTCATGAGGATCAACCAAAATAAAATGAAAAGGGACATTTAGCCTACAGAAGACTTGGGTGGAACAATAACATTCAATATTTTGAAATTTCTCATATGGAACAATTACTTATTTTTTAACTTTCACCTTGAATAGAACACTAGGACCAAATAAACTTTCTAAGAGGTTAATACTAATTTTAAAGAGATACTGCATTTTTACATACCTCTTTTTTGGTAGTTAAGTAGGTACTTTGTGATACTCATATAAGACACTCCTCATTTTAAGTGACTAATAGTCTTTTTTCTAAGACAACTCAAAAATACCTTTTGCAAACTCATACAATCCTAAAGCTAAAGGTAAAAGGGATGCCTTATTCTATAAACTGAGGCCCACATAAGTGACTTGACCAGTAGAAATAGCAGTAACGTGCAGAATCAGGATTCAAACTCAGTTCCTATGACAACTTCAGTGAACTTTCTATTGGACCCATGCTCTTGGTTCAACTCCCCCCCCTCCAAATTCTCATTTGTGCCAACGTCTTTAACATTGGAGGAATAGTGTAAATTGCTTCCCCCAAAGTAGATCTCCAATTTGAGTTGCTTGGGGGTACTAGCTGCCCTTGGCTATCAGTTGGCACATCATAAATGGGACTTAAACCTAGAATCTATCCACTCTCGCAAATTACCTCCCCTTTAATCTGTCTACAGCAAAATCTAAAACCACATCTTTTTACCTCTCTTCCTTCCAAACCAAAAATAATACCAAAGGTAGATTTCCCATTTTTTAGGGAATTCAGAGGAAAACGGGAAAAGTCAAACAGGACCTAAAATATAAAAACTTCTTGCATCATGCTGCCAAGTGCTGTAAAGCACCACAAAGGGTGAAGAAACCTTTTCAAACTAGTCAGAAAATCAGTTGAGCTCTTCCTATACTTCCCCTCCCACCACCCCAAATAAAGACCTCAAACTCATAGTTCAATTCAAAAGACTGGGACAAATGCTTCCTGTGTCCAATAGTGAATTATACAACATTTTATATTATGGAACTATATACAACTAAGCTGAGCAAAATTACCATTAGTAATACCCCTAAATGAAGCTTGTATCTATCAAGACTCCACACCCCCATAGTTACCTAAGACTTCTTCTAAAACATTTACTTACCAGGCAGACAGAAGACCCATCTTTCTAGATTTCAAGGAACACATTACTAAGTTGGGATGGGGAAAACAGGTACGATGAGGAACAGGATAAATGAAAAATCCAAGAGCCCAAAGAATAGTTGAGGAATTAACTTGGGGATAGCACACATCAATTAGAAAAGTGAATGAAAGGCATCTGAAAGGAAGATAGTGATTCTGAAAGGCTGAGATGAGAAGGGTACATTGAAATTTCCCTGGAAGTAATATTCATTAAATAAGGTTACAGCCATATTGTGGCAGTCCTTAAATTCCAGAAAAAGTAGCTCATATTTCACTCAATGAATGATGGTTTTGCATAGTGGTTTGCCATAGAATTTAAAAAAACGAACTGGAAAGATGTGGCATCATAAATAAAATGGTTTAGGGGGCCAGAGGAGAAAGTAATTTTGGATATACTGTTTGAGGTTCTAGCAGAACATTCCAAGTGAAAACGGTCAGGAGGCAGTTGGACATTCAGGACTGAAGTTCAAATTAAACAGGGCTAAATATGCAAATTTTAAACCAGTGATAGTTTGATTCATGAGGGGAAATGAGAGAAGGCAGCTTAGGGACAGAACCTTCAAAAAACATGCCATTTAAGGACCAATGGCAAATAGTAGTAAATCAGTAGTCAGAAGTAAGATAACAAAGGAAGAATACTGCTTTAAGTAGTCAAGGAAAGAATGATAGCACTGGTATTAAAACATAAAGGAATTAAACTGAAGAAAAAAAAAAAGTCAGGAGCTGGGCAACTCCACATCAGTTGTTGAGAGGATTCTTGGGCCAGACTAGAGAGGGCTTATGAAATTCTTTGCAGTGTCCTTACTGACCAAACTATTAAGCATGCTTTAAATGAGTATCCCAAATGCTCATTTAAAGAAATTTGAAAGGTCTTAGTTTGAATGTACAGACAAAAAAAAAATGCCTTATCCAAATGGAACTTTTCCACTCAATTTGTAGAAACAACTTTTAAAAAGTCTTTTGAAGTCTTGAAATACTGTCTTTTGGCTACAGACTTCTATATGTTTCTAATAATTTCAGGGGGAAATCATGTTAAATTTTACAAAAAAAAAAGATTTAATGCTTTCAATACTTAATTGTACACTCAACAAGTGTCAGTTTTTCCTCTTGGATTTTCTGTTTTATAGGTATTAAAACACTACATAACCCTATTAATCCTGTACTGGAACACCAACATATATAGCAAGTGTTGGGAGTCAATAAAATGCTAACATTTCTCTCTTAATATGCATGTGGCGACAACTTATGTGGCCCTAGGAAATCTTTACATTATTGCACGCAGGATTTTATTTGATATTTTCAAAACATTCATTTTTTTCTGATCTTAAGTACTTTGTCAGCTTAAACTTGTCACAGCTCTTTAAATAACAACTGAATGCAAATGTTAATTGTACCATAAGAAAACATTCTGGAAGAATGCTTAGAAGTTAACATGTCAAGGCTGATATTTAAAACTTCAACTTCACATTAAAAGCCATTAGGATTAAAAGGTGACTAAAAAAACTTCAGAGTGTGTATTTAGAATCACACACAGGTTACCTTTACAGTTCAATTTACTATATAGAAATCATGTTTTTATATTCAGTTAAATTCTGGATTAAGATTACAATATTGTAAACAGAAAGGATAGTAACATTAATTCAGTATTTTTCAGCATATCAAATTGAAATACATAGGTTCAAAACTTCAATTTTTATGGCAAACAGTCTTCAAATACAATACAGACATCTCCTGAAGTTACTACCATATCATTTACAAGGTAATTCAGCTCTGAGCTGTCTTCATTTTCACATAAAACAAATCTTCTACAGACTTCACAGCAAAACTGATATGTTGTGAAACTTAGAAGCTGTAAGTGATCAATAAGCTCGAAGCTGCAAAAGTTTGGCATTCCTGGGCCACAAACAAGCACGACATGTAAAGGAGGTAGGGAAGCAAATCCTCCATCTCTGAGTTCTAAGAATATTGCATGGTAAGTTTAGAATTTTGAATTTTGCATAAAACCCTATATTTAGCCTTGGCCACCCCCACAAATACAATTAAGATGACACACCAGCATGCTAAGATCCTAAATTTTAGTAGCCCCAATATTAAGTTCAAATAGGCATTCATTAAATCACAAAGTATCAAGCAATGAGTGCACCCTATTGGTTTCAAAGGTTGAATCAAGAATCATGATCATTTTCTTTCTGCTTTGAAGCAAATGTGTAAAAACCAGCTTTATTTTATATTCCTATCTCATAAGTACAGGTTAGGATTTTCTGTCAATTGGCACCAATGTGAAGTTATATTTCCACTTGGGAGGCAGAAATTCCACACCTGAGCAAAAGTTAAGTTAGGAACAACAATTCTTGTTTTCATTACTATTTCAATCCTGAAAGCTAAAATTAATAACATTAGCAGTGAACACTGCAAATCCTGACTAAACAATGTCAGGCCAAGGATAAACAAACAAAACCCCCAACCAAATTAGTATAAGAATTAAAAGAATAATGCTAACTGAACTCAAAGTAACAAAGAACTAAGGGAACAGCTTAAAATTTTTTCCTAATTACTGCAGTTGAAAAACTTAAAAGTGTGCTTTCTTGCAATTAAAAATTTAAATATCCAGTGCAAAAGAGCATCAAGGTTTTTGAAGACGGATATAGCCCTTCTTTTTACTGATATGTATAACTATTTGCAATTTATCCCCCCCCACCTGTTATTTAGCATAAATTACCATTTCAGCCAATAAACTTGTAATTTTATGTCTAAGGTACTACATGCATTGTATCTATATACACAGATGTCTATTTATTACTGTTGGGCTTGCAGGTTTAACATTTTTGGTGTTAGAATTGTTAAAGAAACATACTATGTTTAATAAACATTGCAAACTACATGTCAACTTTTCAGTAAAGAATCTGAAATTCACAATGATTTATCAAACTTATTTTACTTAAATTATTGAAACTTAAATAATTGAAAAAATTAAAGTACTGCCAAACTAAACTTGAAATAATGGGCTAAAGAAAAATAACTTTCAAAACGGTCATGTACACATCTATTTCAAAACTACCTTTGCTAACTAGCCCCTTTCCCAAAGTTTTAGCCTGAAAAAACAGTAGAATCTACACAAAATTTTATTGCAATCATACAAGGGTTACGTCAGGTCAAATACAACAAATACTATGATGCAATTTTACATTTATTAAACTACAGTTCAAAGCACAAATTTACACATTCTAAATACACTAAACATATCTAAATGAAGTCACACTGGTCTTCCACTTGACATTAGATATATCTGGGCGAAAGACAATAACTTTACAAGACTTTCTAACAGGAATCCTTAGTATAAAAACTGTGTACTTGTATGTAAACGGTTTATAATGGGGAACCCAAGTGATGGGCTTCCATCTCCACTAAGTCATCCATTTTGTTGCATATTTTATTTTAAACGCTTAGGGGCTGGACAACTGGTAAGTTTAAATCTGGACACATTATCTAATTCCCACCTCACCCCAAAGAATTATAGTTGTAAGCTGGTTTTGCCTGGTCCCAATTAGCTATTATTACTAATTTCTTTCAAGTTTTGGAGAGTGAATAGTTAAGATTGTTCAATTTTTCGTCCACACTGGAATGTTGACCAGACAAGCTTAACTTGCAACTTCAGGTCTAAAAGGAAGCGTTAATGCCTGTTTTTAAGCTTCAGTGGAAAAGCTGCTGTTGTCTTGGCTCAGCTGAATGCAAGAAGGCACAAAGAAGAAGTTCTTCATCATTGTGTCTGAAGTAATTCCAGCATCTTGCATCTCATACCTATATTTTTGAAAAGAAAATAGTTGAACTTTTGCTGAAATCACTTGGCACAAATGATTTAAAGGTGTATATCAGTGTTTAAGAAAAGTTTGTCAAACTGAGAAAAACAAAACACACTACACCTCCAACAATTATGAAATGACTATATACAGTATAGTGGAAAGAAAGATATAAAATGGCTTGCTCAAGGTACCATGTGCCTAACAGGTAACTTGAACTCTGGCCTTCTTGGCTCTGAAGGTGCCTCTTATATACTACGTAATCTCAGTGGTGGTGTGAAGAAAACGCTATGAGTACTTTGAATCCACATAAAAACTTTCATCCTTCATGTTATAAGTAACTAGTGAGTCAAAAAATATTTATGAAGTGCTAGGCACTGTGCTAAGCAGTAAGGAAAGGCAAAAAGAGTACTTGGTCCCAAGGAGGTCATGATTTCATCGAAGAGACAACCAGGAAACAATTATGTATGATCAGCTATTTGCAAGAGAGGGGGGAGGGAGGGAGAGAGGGAGAGAGGGACGGAGAGAGGCAGGCTTTAGGAAAATCACTTTGGTGGCTGAATGGAGGATGGGCTGGAATGGGTGACACAGTAAGCAGGACCACCAACTAGCCCAGGCATGAGGTGATGAAGGGCCTCTGGTAGTGTCAGAGGAGGCAAAGAAGCACATGCAATAGATATAATGAAGGTAAAACTGACAGCTCTTAGCAAGAGACTGAATGAGAAGTGACAGCCCCTAGGTTGCAAAGCCTGGGACAATGATGGTACTCTTGATAGTAATAGGGAAGTGTCTGAAATGGGGGAGGGTCTAGGTGAAAAGACAATGAGTTCAGTCTTGAACATGCGGAGTTTAAGATGTCTGAAAAGCAATTAGATATGTGAGATGACAGTTCAGCAAAGAGTCTAGAGTTGGGAAGGTGAGAATTATCAGCACAGAGTTAATTAAATCCATGGGAGCTGATGACATCACCAAGTAAAGGAATACAGAAGAGGACCCAGGACAGAACTCGATGGGGCACTCCTGGTTAGTGGGCGTGATGTGGATCCAGCAAGGGTAACTAAGGAGTAGATACGTAAGAGATCCAAGAGAGAAGTGTCATGAAAACCTAGAGACTAGAGAGTATCAAGGAGAAGAGGGTGATTAATCTTGTCAAAGGCTGCAGAGAAGTAAAGGATAAAGAAATTTTTAGTAACTTCGGAGATAGCAGTAGCAGTTTTAGTCAGATGACAAAGTTGGAAAACAGACTGTAAAGAGTTAAGAATGACAGGGAAGGAAATGGAGACATTTATTATAGACAGCCTTCTTTAAGAATTTAGTCACAAAAGGCAGGAGAGATATGGGGACAGATAAATACACAATTAAAATTAAAATCACATCTTACCAATCACTGAATGACATCATGTAATAAATAGTTGGCCTCTGAAAATCATTAAAAGCAGATGGTTCATGGAGAGTGTCTGCTCCCATGTTATCAAAGACCAGCCAATCTCCCACATTCAGCTCAGGAAGAAGACAGTTTTCCACAATTTGATCAAGCTCATCACAGGATGGACCCCAAAGGCTGCTTGTAAACAGAGGCGCATCTTTCTTGTATTTCTACAGGGGAAAAAAAAAGTTTTATGTTTTAAGAACCTCATCAGAAAATCCTAAAATTTCTGCTGATCTCCCCATGAATCTCTCCTCCCTCTAATCCCCAAGACATTGTTAGACAGTTTTATAAGGGCAGAGACACTTCTTTCTTCTTGGTATCATTCCTCTTTTCTTTATCCCTCAAGTGTAAAACATTACCCAATGTTTCTTACATATATCTAATATGTATTTGCTAAATGACTGAATGCTCTTACCTTGTGAACCTCTGGGATGGTATTCAAATTCTCAGACAATTTACTTGCAAAAGAACCATAAACACCATCATTCATGTAATACATAAAGGCTGGTTCATTACTCCCGGTCTTTCCTACAGAAAGAAAAGATTAAGGTCAATCTGAATTTTAATACAATGACTCAAAGTCTAAGCTATACTAAAACTATAGAGAACACAATTAGTAGAACCAGAAAGTTTTCTCATTTTTTCAAAAAGATGGGTTAAAAGAAAAAAAGAGCTAACTAACAACCCCTGATAATGTTTATCAAGATTGTTGACAGCATCTAACTGACAAACTTTTAAAAATAGCCTTTGGGTCCTCACATTCAGTGCAATTTTTTTTTAAAGTGAGATAAACACTGAAACTAATTTTAGTGCAGCAGAACATTGTCTTTCAAGTGTCTCTCTTTGAACTGCAATTAGAAGCAAAGACAAAAAAATCTTATCTATGGAATACATAAGTATTTTATGGTAAGGAAATAAAGAATTTATAACACTAATTTTTTATTGTTTTTCAATCCGTAAAGGTGACAGACAAGTATACTCAATATATAAGATAAGTGCCAAATGCTTTTTGGTTTTGTTGAATGGTGTGATATTAGCACAATTATAATAATTATAACAATAATAATAAAATAATTAGGACAATAAGGTACTATTATCTTAGACATATAAACCTCAGGAGACTCACAACTACCCCTTAACACTGAAGAAAAAAAGGAATACAGGTGTTAAGCAAACTCTGTTAGGATTTGTCAAGTCTCTTTAATGTAATGTTGGGTCAATGCATACAGGGGGATACTAACCCCAGGCAATGAACTGGGATTATTTCCCCTAAAGAAAGAAAACAATTTATATTTTACTTCAATTTTTTCAAAATTATTACCTCCAGAGGAAACATTTTCAACAACTTTCTTTGCAATGATATTAACTGCTAAAGTGAATGCAGAAGATACATAGTAGCTTCCAGGTTCTGAAATGACCTTAATGCCAGATCCTTCAGGAAAGTAGACATCCAACAATGGGCTGATGATGTGATTAACCTATGGAATAATAAAGTCCTAGACAGTTAAGTATAAGTAAACAATTCACTTATCACTTAGTTTAGCCTAAATCAGTCCCTAAAATTATAGTTTAAAAACTCATTTGGTTCTCATCTTAAGCAAAATGGATTGCTTAGCCAATCATAACTTCTTTTTTAGGAACCTATCCACATTTTCAAATCATCTCAAGTCACAAAAACATCAAAATAGACAATAAAAAAATTTTTTTAGAGATTATAATGTGCACACAGTTTTACTGAGGAAAAGCACCATTAGCCAGATCTGATCTCTCTAAAGTTTAAGAATCACAATCTATAGTTTTTAGCATAGTTATTCCTCCTCTGACACGATAGCAATCAAAACTTTAAATAAGGGAAACAGAGAATTTGTTTAAAGACAAAATTTACCACTCAGTTTATAGGACAACAAATGAGAGTTGAAAGTTTTCCTACAGGGGGGTGGAGCCAAGATGGCGGCGTAGCAGCAGCAACATATCGCAGCTCTCACATAGCCACCCCAAAACACCCATAAAACAGGACTCTAAACCAATCCTAGAACTCCAAAACGCACACAAAGATACTTCCCACTAAAGTCAGCTCGGCTACGAGGAACCATATCAGCACTGCGAACCGAAACCAGGGAAACCAGCCTGGCCTGAAGCTGCGGCTGTGCCCCAGGGGCAGCTGGACGGGAGGAGTACAGGAGCCTCTCAGGTGAGCAGATTAGCAGCAGCTGCGAGTGGGGATTTTGAAAGGGGGAGATAAGCAGTCCGGCCAGAAGACCTCCAGAGCAGAAAAGCGAAAAGGCAGAGGTTTTGCACCCGCCTCAGCTTTGTAGCTTCCCC
>CM053580.1:477854346-477870771 GCA_028627135.1 Pseudochirops cupreus
AAATTCACTGACAGATCATTACAGGTGGTAAAGTAAAACTCAGGAATGAGATTAAGGGGCTAGAGATTACTGCCATGGGAGCTAATGAGATCATTAAGGAAAGAGAATGTATAAGACAAAATAATTTGTGAGTAAAATTGTAGTCAATTGCTGGAGGGCTCAGAAATCAGTTGCCATTTATTTTGCTTTTGTTATAGGTATACTCAATTTTGCAGGCTCATTTTTGTCAATCAATGAACATTTATGTACTGCCTGAGAAGAAAGAGTGTTAGAGGACTTAGAATCAGAGGGGCTATATGCAAAACCCACCTCTGATGAACCTATGATCAATAATATTAAAGTAATTAAAGCCAAAGGGCACTGTGCTAGGTGATACAGAGAGCAAAACAAAAGTAAAGCTTAGTTTTTGTCCTTAAGAAGTTTTTATCAGGGGACACAACATGTACACACCCAACACGGAGAAAGTAATTTTGGGAGACAGTGGTTGAGAAAATCAGGAAAGTCTTCATAAAGGCAGTACTTTAGGGTTTTGAAAAAACTAAGGAATGCATTCCAGGTACAGAGAACAGCCAGTACAAAGGCACAGGAAAGAAGGTTTTGAGTCTAAGGAACAGAAAAGTCAGTCTACCTGGACTGCAGAGTGCAGTAGGAACAACGTATAATATAAAGCTACACAGGGGCAGCTAGGCGGCACAGTAGATAGTGCCAGACCTCCTTAAGTCAAGAAGACTTATCCCCGCAAGTTCAAATCTACCTGTGTAAGACTGGACAAGTCACTCAAACCTGTTTCCTGTTTGCCTCAGTTCCTCATCTGTAAATAAGCTAAAGAAGGAAGAAATGGCAAACCCCTCCACTACCTTTGCCAAGAAAACCCCAAATGGGGTCACAAAGAGCCCAACATGACTGAAATGACTAAACAACATCTAAAGCTAAAAAGAAAGAAAGGGTCACACTATAAAAGGCAATCATTTTGGCAGCTATATGAAGGATAGACTGAGAGATTTTGTGAAAAGAGGGAGGGGAATAACTAGAAGATGTTACAGATGTAGATAAGATTGGACAACTGACAGGATATGTGGCTTGAGAACAATGAATTGAGGACGACTGGGAAAGTGGCTAAATTTTCTCCAATATAGAGTTTAGACACTTAATATGAGAACAAGAAGTTGTCATGGTTTTGTGTTTCCTAAGGTGCCATTAAGTCTTTTACACAGTGGTCAACTGGTTAGAAGAATTTACTTTTGCAAAAAACTAAATCTGACTTATTAATACATTACCGACAATAGTAACCTCACATGCTATGTCATTATTCATACAACAGATTCATTTAATATGAATAAAAGGCAGCACTTTTCCATTTTCCTCTATGTTGTTAAATATCAAAAGAATTTCTACCCATTTTAGAAACAGTAACTGGTTCAAGACAAGATGAATAGCAGAGTGGAAAAGGACAAGAGACAGATCTAAGACAGTAGTTCTTTTCAACTTTTTCTCCCTCTTGAGTACAAAAGACTAGGGTAGTTAACCAGATGTGATTCTTGGTAACTGCTTAATTCCTAGAATTCTTTCTATAGATAGTAGCTACACTGAAGATGTTATGGATGCTATGGAACTGTCCACCTGAACAATATATTGCCACTGACAGCCTGTACAAAAATCGGCTCTGTTCATGTTCTTCTTAAAATCTTTTGATGGTGGCAAATGATTGCAATATGTATTAAAAGAAAATTATTTATCACTGCAACTTTACCTCTTGCAACTGAAATTCACTACCGGTGAAGCCTCCGCCAATGTCCAATATGGTCATCTTAAAGCCAAATTCTCCCTAAAAGACAATGAAAACATTTACAAAGGTTTACAAAACGCAGACTTAAATCCAGCTTAGAAAAATTCCAAATTAGAATTCACTCTAAATATAATAATGAGTAATATAGCACCATGGAAAGAACACTATATTTGAAATCAAAGGACCTGGTTCATACCCTATCTACTAATTACCTATGTGACTTTTAACCTAAGGTTCAGTTCCTCCATCTGCAAAATCAGACTAGAAGACCCCTAAGATCCCATTTGGTTCTAAATCCTATGAACTATAATCTTTAATAGAATACCATCAGCTCCTTAATTATTTCTACTAATGGAGAAATAAGAAAGTTTTATATCCTAACTCTTAGTTGTTATATACCAGTGCTTTTTAAACTGGAGGGAAGCAGCCCACAGTTCAAGAAGCCCCTATTATAACTGGTTGGGTTTTTTTTTTTGAGGGGGGAAGGCAAGGCAATGGGGGTTAAGTGACTTGCCCGTAGTCACATAGCTAGTGAAATGTGTCAAGTGTCTGAGGCCAAATTTGAACTCAGGTCCTCCTGACTCCAGGGCAGGTGCTCTATTCATTATGCCACCTAGCTGCCCCCAAGTCCCTATTATATATCTATCATCCTGGACACTTTCATTGTATACATACACAAGCACAATGGTATGCTTGGTTATCTCCATCACCCTACAGTCAAAAAGATCTCTGGTAGCAGACAACCCACTGTTCCCCCCTATTAATAGAGAACTGATTCTCACAGCACTTAAAAAAAAAAACCAAACCACCAGATACACAGAGTATTTATCTTATGGATATCTTATGAATTGTGTGTCATTTTAGGAGCTAAACAACGACAAGCTCTCCTCAGCAGTGCAAGGACCTAAAACAATTTCAAAGGACACACGATGGAAAATGCCAGCCATATCCAGCAAAATAACTATGGAGTTGGGATGCAGAGCGTGAAGCAGACTATTTCCTTTTTTAATTTTTTCTTTCTCACGGTTTTTCCTATTTGTTATTCTTCTATGTGTAGAGCCCATATCAGATTACAAATCGTCTTGGAGAGGGAGGGAAGAAAATGTAAAACTTATGGAAGTGAATGTTGAAAACTAAAAATAAATAATTTAATAAATTGTGAGAAGGGAGAGGAAGATTATCACCATTTTTCTTTTTGCTCTAATTGGGGGGAGATATTTCTCATAAGATAACCTTTCTTAAAATTTGAACACAAATTTTTAAATGCCTTCAATATCATGTTAATTTAATGTTTGTTCAACCAAAATAAATAAATAAATGTAACACAGGAGACTGACATTTTGAACTTGAGTCCACAAATATTTTTAATAAAGCTACAAGTAGAGTAAAACTTTAAGAACTTACAGCCATGTCAAACACACATCGAGCATCAGATAAAGCATGAATATACACTTGAGGTTCTTTGCAAGAGCTTGAAATATGAAATCTGAAAGATTAAAAACAAAGAAAAAATGTTTTTTTTAAAAAAGGAACTATCATTTAAAAGTTTCTCATACCCTCCAAATTCACTTCACTACTCAACAGTATAATTCTAATATATGAGTCTATTCATAACAGTATACTTTAAATTAGACACAAGCAATACACTGCAATCAAAGGTACTGAAACCAATTGTTATAAGCAATAATCACAGGTTTATAAAAAAAATGTTGTGAATCAACTACCCTACTGAAAACAAAATTTAACAGAGACACACAATTTGTTCCTTTGTAGGCTATTACTCCCAAACAGGTTAAGCATCTGAGAGCGCACACATATTCAGCCAAACGCAAGGAATTCAAAAAAGAACCTATTACACAAAACATGGTTATATATTAAACAAAGCATGGACAATTAGTTCCTTAGAAGAAAAAAGTTCACGTGCATCAATATGTAAGAATAAAGAGATTGACTCTGGTATTAATGACGGTAGGCTTCAAATGTTAGGCCTGAGATAGATCACTGACTAATGATAAAATGATGGTTCAAGGGACAGGATGAATGTTATGGTTTCAATATTTCATAGAGACTATATTAAAAAACATTCAAAACAATGTAATGTGGAATACTTCTATAATGTGATAATTCAGAAAACCTTCAACATATTCAAGTCTTAAAAAGATAATTTTTAAAAAGACTATCATTGTCCTTTTAAAGTAAGTAAGTTTTGAACATGAATGTGGTTATAGGATAATGGATCTGAAGTTGGAAGAGACCTTAGAAATCATCAGATAAAGAAACACAAACTCAAGAAAGTTTGTGACTAATCTAAGGTCACACAGGTAGTAATATAGTAGAGCTGAATTACGAAGCTACATCTGGATGTGCCTGGATGACCCTGAATCTAAACTCAAATCCAGTTTCCTTTCCCCTGAATCATCATATCTGTCTTGCCTATAAAATACTGGTCAAAGTACAAAATCAAGTCTCTGTTCCAGTCCCTGTCAGGATAGCTGTCTGAACCATTTACCACAGCACTTAACTTCTCCAGGCCAGCGCTTCCTTATCTGACAAGTTAGACCATAGGCTAGTAAATATATCAGTTCTATGATGTTTTCTTACAGAAAACGGGTCAGGGCAAACAAAAAGAAAAATTTGGAAGGATGATGAAAAATGGGGGAAAAAAACTGTGCTAGAACTTAAAAAAAAAATACTTCCATCATAAGACCTGGATGGTATCAGAGTATCATTTAGTATTGGCCATAAGAATGAAGTTTAAGTGTAAATGTCACATTAAGCTATTTTCTTAGGCATATTCATCAGTTAAGAAAAACCATAAAATTTCCATTCCTATTTTTCTTAGAAATTCACTGATAATGAAAATATAACCAATATTATGCTTTCTGAGATGTATGTAAGTAAATGAAGTATGAAGTAGTTTCGCAGTTTAATCAAGAAATATTTTAAGAATGTTTTCAAATATAGGTTTAATAAAATCATCAATCTTAAAAAACAAAACAAAACAAAACGTGGAATACCTTATATGACACCCCCCTAGATCAGCACTGCACTTTTCTATATATTCTTAGTGACAAAATACATTTTAAACCCACTTCAGGATTATTTACTACATTGTTTCTCAAATGGGGGTATTTTATGGCCCAAAAAAATCAAAAGTGCATTTATTCTTTTTATCCCTACATATTATTCCTCCAAGCTTGGGGGAACCCATTCATTGTTTACAATGCTACTAGTGAAATAAGGAAGATAGAAGAAGTGCTGCTCTCAAACCAGAAACCTCAATAATGGACCTATTCCAAAAACTCCATAAAATAATAATTTCTAGTTATTCACAAAATACTATAAACTATAATTACTTCATCCAATACAGACAAGATTAGTGCCCAATCTTTCTTAGTGTTACTCCTACTGACATGATCCCTACAGATAAGCATAAAGATTTCAATCTTTAAAGAAAGTGTATAAATTTTCAGAGGCATAAAGATTTATCCTGAATTCAGAAAAACAAGTATGTGCCAAATCTCAAAGATATATTTTATCCTAATTATAATTTGGAAACTCCTGAAAATCAGCAGTCATACTGATAATAACAACATAATTTTTACAAGACTTACTTAACACCAACAATTTGGACGTCAAGTTCCTTAGCACATTCCAAGAGGTGCCTACAATTCTTCAGTGTGGTGCCAAACTTCATGTTACTCTCTTCATCTCCACTAATATCTTCTGTTGCGATGTGTAGTAAGAGCCTAAGAGAAGGGGAAGATGATTGGGGCACAGTTGGTTTACATCATCATCAGCACATGTGAAGCCTGAAGATTGTCAGAAGTGTGTTGATTATGTTTCCAGTGCTCTCTCCCAATCCATCGTCGATGAGTCAAGTGAACCTAATGAAAAACAATCCTGCACAGAGAAAAAACTAGCAATTAGGGCCTAAAACATGGAGCTAACAAGGATGGGAATATGGAAATTCAGCAAGTTTAAGACTCTGTTGTAGCACCAAGAGTCAGTTGGGTTCTGTAATAAAAGACGACGTTACTTTCAAATGAAGTGCGTCAGTCCATAAATTTACCTGGCTAATTTTAAAAAAACTTGGTAATGAATAGAAATAGCACTTTTTCAACAAAAATATCAGGCCTTCAAAAAACCCTCCCTTCAAACAGGAAAAGATAATACTAAAATAGTTGGGACCTTTTATCTTAGTATTCTGGCCTACGTAGTATGCCTTACCTTTAAATTATTACTTAAAATTGTAAACATCTAATATGAATACAGTATATTTCCTTCTAAACTTGATTACAACCACAATAAAAACTGAATAAGATTTTAAAAATTAATTTTCCACTGATTTTTGCAATTTAAAAAAATGTGGAAAATACACTAGAAACAATAGCAAACAAATGACAAGCTAGAAAAAATTAAAATATGACTAGGGGTGGGGGGAAGTAGCTTTCCCAGATGAGAAATTTCAGAAAGATTAATACTAGGTACTCCGAAAGCAAGCAGGATAGGAGGCTAATCATTCCAAATGCATTAAAACAAAACAGAACAAACCACCCCATCTATCTTAAAATGTACCATTTAGTTTGGGCCTGAAAATAAAAATACAAGGAGATATACATAAATAATGGGGAGTCAAAGTAAACACAAGTCAAGGAAAATGTGAAAAAGTAGCTCTACTATAATCTGCCAACAAGGAGAAGCAACTTACCTATATTCCATCAGGCTCATCACCTGAGAGAAGACAGGCATAAAGTCCCTTACTCTATGCTCAATTCAATATTTATACAGAGTGCCAACATCATTAGGTCACTGAGCTATATACATATAATTTGCCCTTACTCATTAAACTTGCTTTAATTGATCTGACTTAACAAAGATTATTTTCAATGTAAAATACCTCTTAACTAGTGTATTTTAAAAAATCCACTTACCATCTCCTCTCTTACCCCAATCTAAGTCACGTTAAGGTTATTACGGAAAATAAGGTATTACATATATGCTATATTTTTAATAAATTAAGCTAAAACCAAAGTCTTTCAAAAAGACAATCTTAAAATGAAATCTTAATGTAGCTAGCCTTTTATAAATTTTTCTTTCAGGGTGACACACCAAAGTTAAGAGTTTTTATTCCAACAATATTTATGTTGAACTTTGTAGTACTCCTCTACACCCTACCATGTCCCTAAAAACTCTTCACCCAGTCTTCAGACAAAAGTAAATTGCTTCAAAAGAACTTTATCATCACTTTAGCTTACTACTTCATTTGGGTAGGACACACCTATCCATCCCATTTATAAAAAGGCTTAAGAGATAAAAAAGCAAACAAAACACTACCACCAAATTAGTATAGAGGCAAAAATTACTTCCTTGAGGCTGTAAAGGTAGAGGTGCAAGTAAGATCAGTCTTTTATTCATTTCTATCTGAAATTTTCACATTTTTATAGTATGAAACAGGGAAACTTAAATGATCCAATGTTTTGGACTCCAAAAAACAGCAACCAATCGGTTCTATAATTTGCAAGTATAAATGGGTCTACTAATTTAGTTTTATAAGGCCAAAGTAAGAGGATGGGGGTAAAAAAAAAAAAAAGGTCACTACAAAATTTACTTGAAATGAACTAATTTTTCCTCAAAAGAAGAGCACAGTATTATCATAAAAACTGCAAATGAATCTAATATGGGAAAATATAATGAAAATGCTGATTAGCACTGTTCATTACTGGAATTTTAAATGAAGTTTAACACAGGCTGGGTGTCCTATTTTATTTTCCTTCTTCCAAGCTAGTAGGCCACTCAGCTAAAAATAAAGAACCCTACAGTAATTAGAAAAACCCAAGAATGTATAATTCTGCACTTACTTAGCATTTGGATGATTACGTGCAATTTTCTTCAATTCAATCTCATTGTCACATGACATGATATTAACCCCAGTTTTTGCGGCGTACTTTATCTGGGAAGATTGCTTACATGGACTTATATCAATAATGTTTTCAGGAGAAACACCCAACTCTTGCACCAATGCCATTTCACTCTGAGAAAACAAAAAAAAACAAAGCAAAAAACACATGAAAGCAATTTCAACCATAAATTTCTATCCCTCCATGGATTAGTTTATTTTAAAACATATGTCCAAGTATGTGTTCTTATGTAAAGTATACACCCTCCCCACACCCACATCTGGCTAATTTTAAAGGATTATGGTAAATTTTTCAATTACATAGAGGAAGAGTAGCTAAAATTTTAGACTTTTGATGGCAAATCATTTTCAAGTAATTTAAGCAAAAAAAATGTGTTCAATGTCATAATCCTAGACTTAATTTTTTTTATTACTCCACGCAGGATGTTTTGTCAAAGCACTAAAAAAAAAAAAGGCACAGTACAGTTTATTTTTTGTTTAATCAGCCTGAGAAATTAATTTGAACTGGCCAGCACAGAAATGAAGAAAAAAATTCTGACCAAAATCAAGATAACAGAAAAGGATAGGAAGCAATCTACAACTCAGTTCTGCTGAGAATCTGAAAACTCATCCATTATCTGCATCAGATTTCTATAGTGAAGTTTTACTATTTCTTTTGAAGCAATTACAAATTCCAGAATGAAACTAACTCATTTAAATTTAATTTCCAAAAGCTAGATTTTTTTTTAAATCACCTTCCAATTCTTACATAAGACTGAGTGAAAAACACTATTAATTTCATAATACATCTTGAAATTTCAATTACCTCCGGACACATACCCACACCCTCTTAGCTAAAGAACAGGATTGCTTTGGTCTAATGAGAAGGTTAGAAAAACACTTACTTTGCTGGAACATGCAAATCCAGTTCCAAGAGCTGCTAAAATCTCCAGAACAGCTGGAGCCGAATTGCATTTTACTGTGTAGAATGGCTTTATTTGAGCCACAACATTCTGCCACTGACTGTGTTTCTTCACAATTTTTCCAAGATCTCCAACAAAAAATGCATTTTTTCCTGTCTATGAAAGAATTAAAGATTGAGAAATTGGAAAAAGTTACTCACTTCCAAAAAGTTGTGTTCAAACCCCTGAACTTCTTTATTTCTAGATCAACTGTCACTTTAAAAACATGTGCATCTTCACAATAGTTTGATTAAAAAAAACAAACAACCCTCATCATTTATCTCTGCATGTTCCAAGAAATTCTTTCCCAAAGCAAATTTTAAAATAAAGATGTATCAAATATCTTAAAAGTTGTTGAAAGAAACGGATTAACTCCAGACTTTTGTACAATACATACTTACACAGGTCTTCACAGCTCCTTTTATAAGAGCCTCTAGCAATAAAGTCAGAAATAGCAATAATTACATTTACTAGAGGGCAATGTCTGGCATCATCTAAATGGATTTTAGATTTTGGGAGAAGAAATTTCAGAACTGGAAAAAAAGCACAGATATGATCTATCCATGATTTAAGAGTCCAAAGATGAAACTGAAGGAAAAAAATAAGATGTTCTGAACAATCAAATTCCAATGCCAAACAAAAACTGATTACAACAAAGAAAAAGACAAGCAGTTAGAAAAGATCAAAGTGCAAAGTAAAATTGACTAACTTGGATTTTTTAAAAAAGACAGGAATAAGAGACAGAAGCTTGAAAGGGCAGTTAACAGAAGATGAATACAAAAGAACAAGTGAGTGAAAAGTTCAGGATGAAATGAAGTTTGTTGCTAGTATTTGTAACAAAAAAAAGGTGTGATTTTTTTTCTCTAAGATATATGCAAAGACAAAAAAAACCTCAAGGGTATAAGATCAACACCTGGGCTGGGTGGGGTAGAAGAACTACTGGTGACAGACTATTAAAAAGGCAGAACTAAAATTTCTCATTTATCTTTTTTCCCGCATCAAAAAGAAATGATCCTCAAAGAAATACTGAACAAAAGCATTTTAAGAGGCAAAAGGCCCCCCAAACTGCTTATAGTGTTTTCAAATTCACCAATTTGGTCAAACTCAATTTGTAGATTTGAGTCCCTAACTATAAACTCTGAAAACAATCACTGAAATCAAGAGATAAGTGCCGTCAAGAGACATAGAAGCCAACGAGCCTGACTAAATTTCTGGAAATTTTTTCTATAGCCTATCATTAAAAGGATGGTTTGTAAGCAAACAGTGATCATGCAAAGCAAGCATGTTTACGAATACACCACAAAACGTCGCTAAAATATTTATAGCAGCACTTTCTGTAGTAGCAAAGATTTGGAAACAAAGTAAATGTCTATTGACCAAGCAAAGACGATATATAGCTTATGGTACATAATGACAGTGTAATATTACTATGTTATAATAAATACAGAAGAACTGGAAGACACATAAACTGATGGAAAGTGAAATAAGCAGAACCATAAAAACAACAGTCTTAAGTAAAGTGAAAAATGAAAAAGGAAACCAAATGATGTAAAACTGTAATAACCCACAAAAACAGACTGTCTCACCTCCCTCTCTGGAGGTATAGGGGAGATAACGATTAGGGAACATTACAGATAGTGGGAAATGATCTAGGGAAAGGTTGTCATGGTGAATTCAGCCAGGGCAAGAAAGACTCAACATGCAGGTGATATAACCCTAAATAATATATCAGCAGTCCCTAAGATATTTACTTACTAGGGTATGTTCATAGACATAGTTATCAATAACGTTTCCAAGATGTGTTCCTTCATCCAACAAGCCAACAGAGTAGTTTGCATCTTCAATAAATCCTTTCATCTCAGCCGTATTCCACAAAGCCGAAAGTCATAAACCAGGAAAAACAAGGAGATGGGCCACCAAGCCTTACGTTTGGGTCCTTAGAATATGCAACAAACTGTCAAAATAAAAGATGACATGTATTTTGTTACAAATTGAAATTCTTTTTCAAAGATTACATTAATTCAATTACAGTACACATGTTAACAACTGACAACATTCTATGCAGAAAGATTGTGTTAATGGCTTCATTTGGCAGGGTCCACTATGATTTTATATATACTACATACTGGTATTTGTAACCATAAACACATTTCAAAGGAAAACATAAACCTCAATTAAACTGTTTGCTTAGAAAGTTTAAAGTATGTGCCTGGTCATTTCTTTAAATATAGCCTCACCAATATTCAGGCATACTAGTATGAAGAACTACCACTTATTTATGACTCCTACCACTTACGTGACTTTTAGTCATTCCTAATCTATTCAGAAAACTTACCCAGTCTGAATTACCCACATTCCCTCCCTCCACTAGATACACACATTTTAGTAATTTCAAGTCTCATTTTGAGACATTTTTGAGACAAATCCAGATCAAATCAATCTCTACAAACGGATTTAAAAGGAATAGAAGAATAAGACTTAGCTTAAAAATTATAGAAGTTCACTTCCTTTACATCTCATCTATCTAATTCCTGGTAAGTAATGACTTATCTCTGACCACATTATTCTGTACAATTCATTAAAAAGGTTTTTTTTGTTGATACCATGGGGGTATAAAGTGGGGGTGAAAGTGAAAAAGACTTCTGAAATCATGGTGATAGTATTGGCATTCAATCTATAGTTTTCATAGTATTTAAAATCTTCACTTTCCTAGGCAGAGAGATTAAATATCCCCAATTGGGGGGGGGGGGGGGGGAAGGCAATGAACCTGGCAACCTAGCATTGGTGACAACACTGATCTCCACAATACCTTTGGTACAACCTTGCTGGGCAAAATTTTAAAAAAGAAAAGAAAAATTTGGAAAAATAAAAGTTAAAGTCAGAACTAAGGACAAAGGCATAAGGAAAAGCTCCCAAGAGCCAGAACCACAATAGTGCCTCATGCCTGGGGTTATCAGCAGCCTGTGAGCCTGTGTTTTCAACCTAGGTAATTCCCAAGAATTTAAATTTGCTTTTGGCTACCTGGATTTGAATCTTATTCCTGGGAAGACCCAGCCAGTTCTTTCTTCTTTATTAAAATTAATGGTTAGGGCTATGACAATTAACAAATATTAATACTGTAATAGTGAACAAAGTGATAGCTTATCTTTTCTTTACATCACAAAAGACTATAGTTTTACACAGATAGGGGTAGAGTATTTGCACTGGAAAGGATCTTAGAAATTAAGTCCAAATCCCTCATTACACATATGAGAAAACTGAGGCCCAGAGGTGAAGCATTATACATTAATGCTGAGCAGGGCACTAGTGCTCAGGTCATCATTGATAATATCATGTGTTTTTTCATTAGTATGGATATATAAACACAAGATGAGAAATGATATTTTTTTCTACAGGACTGCCAAAAAATAACTATAACATGTTAAGAGGGACCAGACAACTTAATTTACTTGCCTTTGGTAATTATGGAGCAGACAGATTTTAACTAAACCCAGTGTTCTAACATGTCATGCTATCTACCCCCACTTCCAAACCCCCAACCCTACCCCCTAGGTTGTGTCCCTAAAATTTCTCTCTTACCTTACATGATGGGGTTTACTAAGATATCTACACAGCATTAGGTAATGGGTTCCAGGAAAAGAGATTTACATTACATATAATACCTCCTAGGTCTCACTCAGAACCTCAAACCTCCATAAAATCCAAGTCATCCATAACCTACAAGTCTTTAAAAGCACATCAGTTTCATGAAATATAGAAATACTAATTTCTAAAGTCCATAAAGATATGAATGCTAACACACGACAACACAAAGTTGCTTAAAATTCAAATGACCTTTTTCTATAAACAGAGCTCACAAACAATGCATTTTCTAAGGGCCTACAGTTATAGTCTTACTTTAGACAATGATCTTAGACAAAAGGCTGATTTACAATTTTGAAATAATCCTTCGAGCAGGTAGAAATGCCATTAACCAATGGGCAAAGGCAAACAAGATCCACAATTTATAATCAAGACAGAACAATACAAATCTCTGAAACCAGGGCACTTTCATGGGGAACTCAAGTCTCCTTATTCAATTAACAGAGTAGCAGAATAGCATATAAATTCTTCACTGAAACTTTCAGTTAATATTGGTGAAATACTAGAAGCAAAATTATCTTGTGCTTTATTTGCTAGAAAATATTCAAGTAAAGGCTATGCAGTGTTTACTTGGAAACCAAACTGCATCCACGTCTTATTTTCCTTTCAATTAAGATTGTCAATTTGGACCACTACTGTTAACTTTCCTCTAAGAGAGCAGGTCTGGCTTTCTAAAGGTAAAAGTAGATTGATCACTCATTTGCTCGAGTACACACACACACACCCACACACCCATATATTGAAAGAGAAGTTTTTTCCCCCAACAAGGTATTTTGAGTAAAACCAACCAGGACCATTTAAATAATAATAGCCTTCAGAACATTTTACAGGCTAAGTATGATTACAGTAAAGAGGAATCAAACTGTTTATCCCAAAACTTTATTTAGTGGGTTTGCATTCACTTATACTTGCCACTCCAAATAATACAGTTACCCAATTATTGACTGTTTTAAAACCAATTCTAATAGAAATCATAGGTACCTTAGGAAATTGTTTTAAAGTGGCTTTTCAAACTACAGAAGACAAATACAATATATAAGGAAGCTCCAACTGACATAAAATAAATGATTTCTATAACTTCTATCAATTAAAATAGGAAAGCACTAGTGGAAAGGAACTAAAAAAGAAAAATGTACTTAGGTGTTGCCATAGGCTTACTTAGTTAAAATTTCACAAAAGGATTTTTCACCTGAGCTGACACTTATTCTATAAATTTAGATGTCCTTGGTCATATATACTAGTTTGACCCACAGCACTTCAGACACCAATCATTTTCTTAGGGTCAATTTCTGGCTTTTACTATTTTCCTTTTTAAAAGTATATCAAAGCTAGAGGCAGCTAAGTGGTACAGTATTCAGCACCAGCCCTGGAGTCAGGAGGAGCAGAGTTCAAATCCCACCTCAGACACTTGACACTTAACTAGTTGTGTGACCTTGGGCAAGTCACTTAATTCCAATTGCCCTGCCATCCCCCCTCCAAAATAAGTATATAAAAGCCTATCTGCTTTGGGTTGCTAATTATTAGACAAAGCCATTTAATTCCAAATGATAACCTCTAGATTCTTAAGGGAAATAGTCTGTTAGGCCTATTTACAACATATAAATCTGTTTCCTATCACAGGTAAAAAAAAAAACAAAACGAATTTTAAATCCTTCCCAACTTCTCCTAAACTTACTCAGAGTCTGATGGCAAAACTATACTTCTTACTTCCTCTCTGTTGTCACACATACAAAAAAGGGACCTGAAATTCTACTTTTAGAAAACAACTAAAAGGATTACATTGAAATCACAGATCAATTTTATTTTTATACCTTTAACAAGTCTTTGTTCAAACTAAATTTTACCATCATATTTTAAAGTACTTCATAAAGAAAGGATAAATAAAAGAGCCAGTCTTAGATTTATAGGAGGTTCCAGGGATCCAGCAGCACTGACTGGGTAAGGGGCTAGCCTACTGCAATCCAAAACTATTTTAAGAGTTCTTTTAGGAATTAATTTCAGACATTTTCTTTTTCTTTTCTTCTATCTAGAACTCTAGAATTTACTGAGGGCTATCATCAAATAACAGTTTTAGAATGGAGGATGACCAGGAGCACCTTTCCACAAGCATATTAAGATGGAGTTACTATACACATTAAGACTGAGATGGACTAATAATATTCCACAGGCTCTCCAGCATACACAATTAGCTCTTTGCTGATACATTTTGGCATTAGCTGACATCAGAATGTGACAAGAGTAGCAGCAATTAAGCAACTGTACCTCACTGAAGAGTAGATCCTTCATTTAGGTTCCCTTTACTAAAACACTTTAGAACACGGCAAGTTAATTTTGAACAAAGATCTGATTGTTTTGTCATTCTACAATCCAAAATTTATGCAAACAAATAAATATAGGGGAAAAAGTCTGCTTAGCAATATGAACATTCATCTTGCTTGTACCAGAGTCACGTGCAATAATAAAACCTGTATTATTTTTTAAAAAGTAACTTCCTTTGGGCTTCACAGCTGTGGGAACTGTTTATAACCGTCCCTTCTCAGTACTTCCTGGTGCCTTCATATTGGTGATTGTGGATATCAGGTTTTACTGAGCAGGATTTCCATCAGTAGCTGCCGAAGAAACATAAGGCTCCAAAGAACCAAGCACTGCTCCGTGGAACCGTTCATGAGGTTGAATCCTCATGTAATCAAGAAGACAGCTCCAAGAGTAGTGACTGCAGCAGCTGAGCACTTGCCTTGTTACACACCTGCTACAAAGGCTTCTACAGTTGATTGTACTTCAGAAGAAACTGATACATCTCTCAAATAATCACAAGATAATTCTGGCAGCAACAGCCCACTTGACACCAAGGTGGATGAATATGGGTCTTGGATTTCTGAAGTGGAGACCTCCCTGGAAGTAGAACAGGGAGAGCTGAAAGGTTGGGACTACTGTTCCAGAGATACCCAAGCAGGAAACCGAACCTTAACATGATCAACCACAGTGTTACCTTGTTAACTGTCTAAGGGCAAGTCTACTCTTGACAGGTTTCACTTCTTTCAATACGCATTTTATAACTTACCATTCTATCCAGAGCTCACTAAATTCGAATCAGAAACATTTCCTCTATGACATCATCCTGTGAATGTCACACCTATATTACAACTTCCTCACTTCTAAAATGGAGAACATTACTTACCATTCAGGTTACCTTAATAACCAAGAAAACTACTGCACAGTTTCTATATCACAGGGTGGGGGAAATTAAATCCCTATAAAACTGCATTAATACATTGGTAAATACAAGCGGTCTAGGCAGTGATAGGAGAAAATTGAATCTCTACTATGCTTGTCTATTCAACATCAAAGAAAATCTTCTTTCTTAATCTTCTCAAAATGTAGCACTTTTGGGGTGGAGGTGGGGTAAGGAATATGATGAGGACAGACAGGAAGCAAAAGTTGTGACAGCAAACAAAAACTCTTCCCTAATCAGGGAGGGAAGGTAGAGTTAATGCTAAAGTACATGGTACAAAGTGCATTTTCTCATTTATTCAATTCAGGAAGCGGGGCGGGCCGGGCGCACACGGGAACTGAACCTACTATCTATTAAGCTGAAGGAAAGCCACCAGCATAGTGTACACGTAGGTCAAGGAAAATGTAAAAAGAAAGAATAGATGAAACTGGAGTAGCTGGTATAAGTACAATAAATAGGAGGAACTAATTCAAATCCTTGAAGTTAATTGATAAAAATATGTATTAATGCTGAAAGATAATCATTATCTTTCCATGCTACATTGAAGTTTATAAGCAAGCAAACTTACTATCTTAAGCTTAATAATTACAGCCAAGTCTCCCCAATTAGTGTAAATAAGAATTGCCTTTAGTGGTCACATGTATTTAGATTTGCACTATTTGAAGTTATAATTATGTAAAATTTGGTAAACATTTTAAACCATGTTTTAATAATAATAATTATAAAGACTCAAATGGATGCAAATCTGAAATAAAGGTCAAATCTTTGCTAGTTCTTTAAGGTAGTTGTATGAAACTGTATTTTTACTCTCTCTCCTCCCCATCAATCTATGATTATTACTAGGGTAGTTCTCCTTTAATCAGAAAAAAAGCAAATTCTTTTGTTTAAATAATTAGTCTTGAAG
>CM053580.1:477871271-477937985 GCA_028627135.1 Pseudochirops cupreus
CTCCCCCCACCCCCCAAGTGCAGCATCTGAACTAAAGGACAAAGAACCAGTGATGGTTTGCACCTCTTTTGCAAGACATACCTAGGCCAAAGTCTTGAATAGCCTTACTATCATTTTTATACAAGCAAGACTGCATTACTCTTCAATTCAAATCTTGACAGTAGCATACATGAAGTATTGAGGATCATAATTACAAGATGGAATAGACTAAACAAGAAATTCCAATACAAAATACGGAAACAATTACCTCTTTGCACCCACCCCATTCCCAAGAAAGGGAATAATCTCACAGATAAATATATAAACCATCTGGTTTTTGGATACATATCTGTCAACTCATTTTTCTAACTGTTGGGATGGCTTTAGGGATGACCAAGAAGTAAGAATGTAGCAACAAACTTAAGACACTGGAAAAAGAGAAGTACTAGAGAAATTTGAAAGAGTAAATAGGTATTACAGGTATGTTAATTTGTTTCTAGAGAATAATTACTTTGCTTAAAGTAAAAAGAGGAAATATGATATTTCCACATGACATGCACCCACAGAAGATTCAATCTGTGCAGCAAAGAACAAAAAGTAGGCAACTAAATGTACAATTCCAGGAGCAATATGGTTAAAAGCACTAATTTATAAGACCTAATAGATTTTATACATTTTTGTAATATATTCTTGTTGTGTTCTCCAAAAAAACCCCAAAAAAGTGAGTTTGAAGGACAGGATCCATTTCTATTTTTGTCCTTGTATCCTCTGCACCCAGAATAGTACTCTGCACAATGTTTGTTGATTGATTTCACTGAACCCTGTACCAGGCCTGCAGTTTCAAGTATAATCTTTCTCCTTTGTATATGCGAATGCCCATTTTTTCATTTGGAATTTAAAACTGATTTCACCATACCACACAGTCAGTTTCATTAAACATCAAACACTAGTTTTGCATTCTCTGGCCATACACACAACAGTATGGAGGACATCCCTCAAAATAAACTATATGAAAGGAAGAAGCCAGATTGAGATTTAAGATTTATCAACATATCCAAAATATTGCAAATCCTGAAAGAAATAACAATGTATTTTTTAACTGGGTCTGTGATTTCATTGCTATAAAGAACTCATATAAGATAGGAAATTGGAAGCTGGAAGACACCTTAACTGTAATTTTGGGTCTATGCCCCCTTTTCCCTCAATCCTACTGGTGAGGAAACTGAGGTTGAGAGGATTAAGCTATTTGCCTAAGATACAGGTAATTAGGTGTCAGAATTGGGATATATATCCATGTCATCTGGCTCCAATTCAGCACTCTTTCTACTATAACCATCCCTCACATCCCCCAACAAGAAGAAACTACTCCCTCTACCACTGTAGAACAGCAACTATTCTGCCAGGCAATTTCCAGAGGTACTAAAAAGTTAAATAACTTGACTAGGGTCACACAGCCTCTATGTATCAAAATATAGGACTTGAACTTCAGTCTTCCTAACTCCAAGACTAGGCCTTCTACACAATGCTACCTGTACTGAAATAATTAACTACTTGAAATTCAATTCAGTTTCTGTGATTCTATTAGGGCAGATATTTATATTTCCAGATGTGTAACTTAATGTTACTTATATTCACAAAAGGGAAGAATAATTCATAGGAGGGTTTCAAAAAATTTTGCATCTGGAAGAACTAAGTCCTATTCTGCCTCCACATCCCATTTCATGGGTGAGGAAACTGAAATCTTAAAGTTAAATAACTTGTCCAAAGTCACACAAAGCTAATTGTTCATATGGCATAAATCCACATCAACTAATCAAATACTTATGTCATGATAGAATTAGGTAGTGGACAGAGAAGAAAAAAAGGAGAGTAAAAAAAGAAAAGGGGGAGCCAGATAAGAAACAAGAATAGGCAAACCTCTCATCTCCTTGATTTTATAAATAGTTTGTGACAACTGGCCTCTGTATACAAGGATTTGTTGCCGCAAGGTTTAAACTGATTGACAAGAGTGTCTGGGACCCCTAAGAATCAGTTTCTGGAATGGTGGTGGAGAAGGAGGGGAAAGGTATGACTACTGGAAAGCACTCTCTGAGAGGGCTACCTAGACTTGATTGAAGGGTGACACTTTTAGAGTTTTAGCTCAAAAATATCTTGGAAAAACTTGGAAGACAGGAAAAAAAAACACTTTTTTAAAAGTATTATGGAGGAAAGGGAGAGGAGCGCTAAAATTATGCAAGCTCAGGGCACTTGCACTTCCAACAATCCCAAAAAGTGTTGTCCTACCCTTTTAACTGTGAGCAAGTTTAGTATCACATGAAAACTTCATAAAGAAGATTTCGTGGGAATACACATGTATATATACGTATACGTACACATATGTCTATATAGGAGGGTTTATATATGCATACGAACACATATTTGAGTATGTGTATATATGAATACATAGAGGGCACAGGATCAATTGAATAGGAAGGGATGATACCCTAAAAGGTGAAATTCTGAGGTGGGAGAGGATTAAAATGAGAAGAGACAGGGAGAGACAGAATGGGGTTAATCATCTCATATACAAGAGGCAAGGGATAATTGTTACAATAGAGGGGAAGAACAGAAAGACAAAAGGGAAAGGGTCAACCTTACTCTCATTGAATTTAGCTTAGGGAAGGAATGACATAAACTCTAAAGTGGGTATCTTGCCACACAGGAGAGTAGGGGGGATGGGGAGGAGAGGTGGGATGGCGGGTTGCTGGAAGTACACACCTCTGTAAAGGGACAGGGACAGGGTAGAAAATAGAACAAAGGGGGGGATAGGAAGGAGGGACATATAATCAGTCTCTCAAAACATACCCACTGTGGAGATGTTCTGCATAATTATACACGTACACCCTGTATTTAATTACTTGTCCTTCCAGTGGGGGGTGGGTGACAAGGGACGAAGGGAAAGAATCTAGAATTTAAAGTTCTATAATCAAATGTTAAAAATATGCATGTGTGTGTATAAAATTATTATTAATATTTATTATTATTTTATTATATTTATTAATAATTATTTTTATTATATTTATATATAATATAATATTATATATAATATAATAGAAATGTAATTATATTTATTATATTTATTAATAATTAATAATTATTAATTCCAACTGGGAATTAAGATATACAGGCACTATACTATGGTAGGGAGATCCATCCTGCCCTACCAGAAATTCAGAGAGGTTAGGGGGAGGACATAGGAGAGAGCAGACTGGGAGAGGGGCTATAACAGTAGGATCGTTGTTTTGGGGTGGTGGGTAGGGAAAAGATGGGGAGAAAATTTGTAACTCAAAATCTCGTGGAAATGAATGATGCAAACAAGAAAATAAATAATTTATTAAAAAAATAAAATAAAATAAGGGTGTGTTGAAAAAAAAAGATGATTTTGTTTTTTCAGGCATTTAATAATCTTAAGGCCCAGAGGCAAAAAAAAGCGCAACTTTTCTAAGTAAGAGAATTAGGAAGAAAACAGGACTCCTGATCTAGGCACAGCAAAATTTCCACTACCCCAAATTATCAAAAAGTTAAAATCATCTTGTTAAAGTAAGGTAGTAAAAATGTGCCAAGATTAAAGGCAATTTAATATTGCACCATCTCTGCTCCTACAAATGCCTTGAAGACTACAACAGAAAGACTACAACTACAAGAAATCCGAAACTAAGAGAAGCTGTTTGACTTCTGGGGTATAGCGGAAAGAGTTTTAGACTTGGGAATCAGGATGACATGGAGACAAATGACATCTCAGACCAATTACTTGCCATGTGACCCTATCACTTAACGACTCTGGGCCCAAATTTTCTGTCAGTGGGGACAGTGGGGGTCTTTTCTGCTCTAAGGTCCTAAGGAACACAGCTGGAAAAAAAACAAAAACACCCCAACAAAAACCACCAAATTGGCAGCACCACCATTTTTCATTACATAGCTCACATTGCCTTTAAAAAGCAAGAGGATTGTTTGCACATTGGAAATGTGCAACCTTCTACCTTCTTAGACTTAAGTCTAAGTCCTTAGTCCCTTATTTTAGTTTTCACCACCCAAGATTTTTCTATTTTCTTTTATTAAAAAACTAATTTATTCTACATAAAACCAGGTGATTTAATGAGGCAAATTAACACACACATCAGTGTACATTTTAAAAGATCCTTTGCTTTTTAAGAGACATTCAGCAACACCAACAGTTTGTATGTGTTGACAACTGTTTTTCTTTAAAAAAAAAAGTTGGAAAAACCATGCATATGCCATCAGAACTGTTAAAGACTTCTCTAGTGAGAACAACCATTTGTTAATTTAAGAACTCAAAGCTTCCAATATTGGTATCATATGAAAATACTTTTCTCAGTTTTCAAAGGATGTATAAAACTAAAATATTAACATACAGAATTCACTTTATTAAAATGCACAAATTTATTGAAATTGCCTTTAAAAAGGCTACTGTGGAGTTTTTAATTGGATTTTTCTGTCATTAACCTAAGATCAGGCCCTAAATGTATATTATCATTGAACACTATATACAAATATGTCATCTACTTGTCTGCTTGGAATCTCTCAACAAGGTTAAAAAAATAAAAGAAAATAATGATTTAGTTACGCTGACTTTCCCCAACTTTAGGAACCTTTCGATATCTTTACATATTAATATTTTCTACGTTGCACATAATAACTCAAAGACCGTGTGTGTTCAAAGGAAACATTAACATTATGGCAAAAATGTTACTATGTGAACAATTCTGAACTTTTACGAACCAATTATTTGACAGCTGAACAAAGATGAGCCACTGCCATGGCTGCCTCCACCACCAATTTCATGAGAAGAAACCAATCTATTCCTGAAACCATTTACAAATGTCACACTTGAAGCTCTGCCAACTATAATACCCTTGCTTTAGGTTATTATTTTAAAGAGGGAAACTAGCATAGTGGAGAGAATGTTAGACCTGAAAGCTACAAGGACTTGGCTTCAAATTTGGCTTCTGACATTTAAAAAGCCTTGAGACCACGAACAAGTCAATGAAATATCACCCAACTTCTGCATCCTATCTGTAAAATGGGGATAATATCTGTAGTAGAAATCTCACAGGATCATAAATTAAGAGTTCTAAAGTATCTTAGAAGGCACCTACCTCAAACTCTACCCTTCTTTTTATAGATGAGAGGATACCAATAAAAGTTATATGACTTATGCAAAGTTAAATAGGTAATGGGACAGATAAAGAATTTGAATCCCGAGTTCTGTCTTCTAAGTGAATGATCGGTCCACCATAACACAATGCTGCATGTAAGGCCCAATAACTGTTATTTAAATGTTACGTGCCATTTACTACAACCTCTGTAATTGAAGATAGATGGTTTATGTTAATCAAGTTCAGATTTAAAGTCTTTATATTCCCAATGGTACTCACAGAAAGTTACTTCCATAATCATAACATCCCAATAAATCACTTCATCAAAACCATGCTGATAGCACTACGCACTGACAACGACATTTCTGTAATCTGTATGCCGTTGGGGTGGCAGCCCACAAAGAACAGCGACTAACGCCAGTCAAGTTTTTCAATACGCTTTTACCACGTCCACTTCTCATAGCTATTGAGCAAAAGGGAGGTGAAGTTTAATTTAACATGCAGTTTAAATCAAGACGTTATACCTATGCACAAAAATAATCCATACTGGTCAACAAATTTAGAATTTGTTGGAATTTATTCCTCAGGATTATTTTATTCAAAAGAGGGTATATACTGGTTTATTTGCAACACATGACTTTCTTTTGTGCTATAAAAATCTTTTTAAAGGGAGCCCTCTTCTCTTAAAAGTAAAACTGACTTCAAAAAATTTTATTTTGTCTAAACTTCTACATACAACAGCACTCACTATACTCCAACGTGGAGGGGTGAAGGCTTCACTTTAAGAGTGTTTCTACAGAGGATTGCAAAGCAAATTAAAAGAAAACAAAGAAATCCAACATTTGATACAGATACTTCCTGGAACATAAAGCATGCTTTATTTCCTACCTGACGTCACTACAAACTCACTTGCTTGTTACATAAACAAAAAGCATAATAGAAAATCATAGAAAAAGAAAATAGAAAATCATAAAATTTTAGAGGGGAGAATACCCTTAGAAATTTAGTCCAACTCACCATTTTAGAGTTGCTCAGATAATGGTAAAACTGGCAATGAAACTCAAATCTAAGAGCCATACACTAGGAGACCTTTCCTGTTATACTAACAACATATTTTAATACTAATATTCTTTTAACAATGGGGTTTCAAAAAAGCTAAAATGTTCACAAAAAAGCTATTTGATGATACTTGTTTCCCATCTTTCAAAATCCTGCTTAGAATGGATGTTTAAAAAAAAAAGAAAAAAGAAAAAAAGACTGGAGTAAAATGTCTACATTCCACGCCGTATTTAGGGGAATAAAAATTGATAAAATGCTTAAGTGATGAAAAAGACAATATTTAAAATGATATTATGATAAAAATAAAATGTGGAAAGACATATATTAATAAAAACTTAAAACTCCCTTCAAATATGCCCAATTTGTTCGAAGACGTTTAGGGCCATTGATTTAGAGTTAAAGGACCTAGGAGAAAGCATCTAGTATGACAAGCCACTCATCTTATAAAAATTAAATTAAATTTTAAAAAGTTAATGTCCAATCACAAGTTAAATGACTAGTTTAAGTTCATACAGCTACCCTGATATTCTTTCTTTCTGCTCTATCATGGTACAAAGGAAAATTGATAGTCTATACTATTTCTAAATCACAATACAACTGTTCAATACCACTTTTCTTCCTATTGATCTTGAAAAGCTAAAACTTCTTTTAGGGTTAAAATAAAATTGAGCTAATTAAATGCTCGCATTTGTATTTAACAGACTTAGGACAACATAGTAAATTAAACAGATCCTATCAAATAAAGATAAAACTAGAAATGTCTTGAGAACCCCACTGCCAATACAAGAGACCCAGTAGTACCACCCAATTTTTGGTTAAAATCTTTCCCATAATGACTAACATTCTCTATAGTCTTGACAGTCAATTCTAAAATAATTCAAAACACACCTAAGACCTCTATACAACCTCATCAAATTCTGTCAGTAAGACATAGGTAAGTAATTAGAAACATCGTTTCTTAAAATGTAGATGGCATTAAAGTCAAAATGCCATACCAATTTGAAAAACCCAAGCTAATCTTTTTTAAATTCACAAATACAAAAGGATCAAATCCTCTTAGCCAGACTACAATATTAAAGGCCAGAATATGAAGTAATTTCTCATGCATGCTATATAAAAAATATTGTACCTCAAAACACATACTTAAACTACAGTAATGTATCAACTTTCAGACAAGAATTTTATGTAGACAAACTTCTAAACCTTCCTAAATAATCTGTCTGAAAATAGGACAAACTTTAGTTCAGTGATATATTTAAGATTTTACGTAGGCTATAGAAATAACAATGTAACAAGAGAACATTAACCTACAGACTATATACTTAAATACTAATAATTAATTTTACCTTAATATTTTTTATATTTAGAATAAGCAGAATTTCTATAGAGTTCAAATCTTTAACTTGTAGTTAACCTGATTAAGTTAACTACAGATGAGTTCTTATAACATGGCAATTCTACCCATCAAAAAAATAAAAAATACACAAAAGAACCCAACTTTACAACACTCAGCTTCCAAGTGAGATTTAGGAACACTTACATGGACAAGTTAGGAGATGGAACCCTCCTATCATCAGCTAGGTTCCCAAGGTGGCTCAGCGTTGAAGTCGAACTGCTCTCTATAAAGCACTTCTCCTAGG
This sequence comes from Pseudochirops cupreus, assembly GCA_028627135.1. NCBI lineage: Eukaryota > Metazoa > Chordata > Mammalia > Diprotodontia > Pseudocheiridae > Pseudochirops > Pseudochirops cupreus. Next base: position 477,879,106 of record CM053580.1, read on the forward strand.
CCCTCTGGATAGTTGTATACCTGGTCAGAAAGATCGCCCTAAGAAGGAAAATAAAAGTATTCAGAAATGACCCAACCGTAAGAATCATAAGTCATTCTGAAACAAAAAATTTCAACTATACACATCAAGAAATGAAGTCTAAACCAGTACAAGATTCTGTTAGTGGTATTGCACATGATTTCCATAAATGATATAATAATTCAGAAGCAGAAGGGACTTCGGGTGACCTAATTCAAAAAAGAAAAAGCTAATATTTATATTTGGGAATAATTCAATATGTTTATTACTGTAAAGTTAATTACATAGTAAGTGTTCCAAATCCCCCGCCCCCCGCCCAAGTTTTCCTTTTTTAGACAGATATCCACTTGCAAAGAAAAAAAAAAGTCCATTAGTCTACAACTGGTAATACAATCCTTCTCCTTGATATCTTCTCTTTAGGTTTCCAGAACACCATTCTGACTTTGTTCTTCTACAAACCACTCCTTCTTAGCCTCCTTTGCTAGATCTTCCTAGAGGTTGTGTCCAACGCTCTGACTCTGGTTCTCTTCTCCCTCTAAGCCAGTGATTTTCAACCCGTGGGTCGTGACCCCTTTGGGAATCAAATGACCCTTTCACAGGGGCCACCTAAGACCATTGGAAAACACATATTTCCAATGGTCTTAGGAACCGAGACACTGTTCCTCTGTCTGTCTCCAGGCAGGTCCGCCCACATACAAGTACTAAGGGTCGTGGCATTAGGAAGGTTTGAGAACCACTGCAGTCTAAGCTATTTCACTTGGTGATGTCATCATCTCCCAAGGATTCAATTATCTCTATGCTGAAGATTCTCAAATCTACTTATTTAGCCCTAACCTCTCTGGGGAACCTCCAATGTACTGCTACTGTATATCTCAATCTAAAGCCCTATAGACATCTTAAATTTAGCATGTCCCAAACTAAACTCATTATCCCCTCTCCCCCCACAAAGCCTTCCTTTCTTTCTATCTCCGACTCCTCATTCTCACTTCCCCCTTCCCCATATCTATTATATTTCAAAAGTCTATTAATTGTACCTTCTTAACATCTCTCATATATGTCCTCTCCTCTCCTCTGATACTGCCACCACCACTCTCATCATTTTATACCAGGACTATGTAATGCTAGTCCGTCTGCCTGTTTTTTTGTGTCTATCCACTCAGATATCAAACTAACTTTCCTTAAAAGTACAGGGCTGAACAAATCACCCTCCTACTCCAACTCTAGAATCCCCACCAGCTCCAGAATAAAATAAAAAAATTCTGTTTTGCCTTCAAAACCCTTCACTTCACCCCCCAACTCCCACATTTCCAGTCTTGTCACACCTTACTTGAAACTCCCTCCCCCATGTACTCTGATCCAGTGATGCTAGTCTCTTTGTTGTTCTTGGAACAAGACATACTACCTCTCAGCTGCAGGCATTTTCATTGGCTTTTCCTCATACCTAGAATACTCTCCCTTCTATCTCCCCTCAATCTATCTGACTTTCTTAATTCCCAGTTAAAATAGAGCTTTTCCTATTCCCCCTTAATTCTACATAGTTTGTACAGTTGTTTTTATGTTGTTTTCATTAGATTGTGAGCTCCCCGAGAATAAGCACTATCTTTTGCCTTTCTTTGCACGTTCACTGCTTAGCCCGGTGTGTAGCACATAGTAGGCACTTAATGTTTACTGACTTACTAAATAAAATCCTTGTAGGCCTTTGGTAACATTCAAATTTTTACCAAGTGTACATGGTGAACCATCTTTCTGTCGTATAATTGCTGCTTAAATTCAAAAGCATTATCAAGGGTGTCAGGTATTGTGGTAGGGGCTATGGATCCATAAATTTCCTTTGTTAGGAAAATACTTGCTGCCTCAAGAACTTAACTTCTACTCGAACAAACTTCTTGAGTACAGGGAAAGCTCTCTAGGGCCTAGTACACATTAGATGCTAATAAATGCTTGATTTAGGTTCCTATATTTTTGTATTATATTCACATCCATTTTAAATCTTTCACTTAATCTCCACAATCCTGTGATTTTATTATTCAATTGTTTTCCAGTCATTTCTAACTCTTCATACATACTCCATTTGGGGCTTTCTCGGCAAAGATACTAGGGTGGTTTGCCATTTCCTTCTCCAGCTCATTTTACAGATGAAGAAATTTAGAAACAAGATTAAGTGACTTGCCCAGGGTTACACAGCTATCAACTGTCCGAGGCCAGATTTGAACTCAATAAGAGTCTTCCTGATTCCAAGCCCAGTGCTCTATCCACACTTTACCACCTAGCTGTCCAATCCTGTGATAGGACTCAATAATCAAGAAAGGACTTATCCTATGTAGTACAGGAAGTCTATGCCATAACTTGTAAGATAAAGAGGTCAGCAGAAGTTATTACTGTTCCTATTTTAAAAATAAACTGAAACTTGACCATGATTTACATAGTTTAGATAAGTCTTAAGACAATCTCTTTGTTGTTGAAGGTCGTAAGCAATTATTGATATAAATTAGTAGTTATTACTTCACCTGATCAAAGTGCATCTTTGTTAAAAAAAAAGTGACGTTAAATTGAAATAGTGAAAAGATATGGCATATTTCGTGACTGACAGTTTCATTCAGTTATAAAAGAACCCAAATAACAGATGGGAAATTTTCAGAACTGTTGGAAAAATAACCATTACTCTAAAATAGTTTAAATTTAACAGAAGAGTTTCATCCCAATCTCTGAATATTCTAGAGAGGTCTGTGACTCCAATTTAGTTGGAAAAGAATGACAACCTCCCACTTACCTACAATAATAATCCCAGGCTAAACTAGGATTTCTAAGTGCTGGAGGGAGTCAGGAGTAAAGGTATGAATAACAAAGTTGTTAGTCATAAATCAAATTCAAGACAATCAAAAAGCTTGGACTATGCCCAGCAATGCAACCCAGAGGTCACAAACTGAGTTAGGCAGTAGTCCTCTAAAACCTGTGCCCTGGCCCAATATACTTCTGAGTGTAGCCCAAACCAGATGAAAATGTAATTGTAAAATATTTAACAAGATAAATAATATAGATAATATCACATTTTAAAATTAAGTCAATATGCAGTCCACCAGGATCCTAATGTACAAAAGTCTTCCCCTTTCTATTTGAGTTTGATACCACTGCTCTTAAGACACAGGGAGGGGGAAAAGAAAAAGTAAAGATTTATTATCACTATTCACATTTGCTCTTACAGATCTCTTCATGTCACATCTACCTCTTAAGTATAGTCCAAGATCAAGGAATGCCCCAAAGGGCAAGAAAAAGGAAAAGGGGCCTAGAGGGGATTCCCCAGAATGGGAGGCAGCACTGATCTGATGATTAGGAGATCTGGGTTCTCCAGCTATTGACATCTGGGGCAATCACTTAAGCTCTCTGAGCTTCAATATTCTAGTTATTTTACAATTAGAGTAATATGCCAAGAAAGACAAGAAAGGGAGATGTGGAAATGTGGCAACAAATGACACTCCACCTAACTGAGATATATTAAAGGTGGATTAAAAAAGGTTCATTTCACCATTTCATTAAAGCACTGTTCATATTCTCAAGCATTAATGGGGTGGTAGAAAGACAGCACCTGACAAGTACCCTTTATTTTGAAACCGTATCTCATTCTATTTTTCTTAACAATAATATTAAGTAACCACACCACAGAATATAAGGATTTTTAGAAAACACTGGCTTGTTCATTTAGCTGTTGTATTCTCTTGAACCTATTTTTATAATATATTGTTTTTGAGACTAACTTAACAGTTTTGAGAAGTGTACTGCTTAATTTTATCCCACTTCCTTACAATATTCTTTTCCTATTGGACTTCTAACAGATTTAACAAACATCTAATAAAAAAAACTCAGAAATCACTGCACACATGTTGCTAAAAGGAAGTATAGTCCTGTTCACTGTTATACAGTAGCAATCCTTTACAAAATAAGTAGCCTTCAGTTTGTTTACTTCAGAATTTCTTTAGACAAGAAAAAGGTATTCAACCTCAACATTAAGCACTTAATTGTAATGTAACAGTTTAAGTGCTTGGAGTACTTAGTTTTTAAGTTGCCATGGCACTTTAAGAAGTAAAATATATTTTGCATTACATCATATCAAAACTGGGAAAATATTCTAAACAGAATGCCACTGGTCAGTTACACAACTACACACTCTTAAAACTCCATTCAAAGTATTTTTTCTACCTGCTTCCATTTTGAATCCTTTGAGAAGCTCACAGGGAACATTTTAATTTAATGGGGCATGCACAAAGTACAAATATTCAAATCAATAATTAAATAAACGTTACTTGAGCTTACATTTCTTTTCCCTACCAGAACAAGGTTAGCGTAACTAAATACTTTGTTAACTATATTTTTAACATTTTATTGATACATTTTTGTTTAAAGCAAGATGCCAAAAACTTTAAAAGGACTACTTCAGCAGGAGTAATTTCCAAACCCACATACGTTATGACTTTTAAATTAACCCGTGTTCCTATTTATCCATTAGCAGGGGAAAAACTAACTTCATAAGGGTAACTCATTTTATTGCATTTGAATGAAAATAAAGAAATCAATTATCACATATTAAGCCTAGGAAAGAATCTGACGTGCTTTCATCTTTAAGAACAAATTATCTTCATCATATGAAAATTCCAAATCACTGCTACTCCTAGACTTTGTGTAAGCATCCACCTCGTTTCCACCTCCAACGTACTTGCCCCGTCGGCATCCCCAAATACAAAGCTTTTGCTACATAAGCAGTCAGATTTTACTACCTCTGAGAAAAGGGCTGCATAACATACACAAGTAGTGTTCTCTATATTAGTTAACAAAGCTGGTGTCAACATCTTGAGCTTTGTTTGCTTCCAGTAACACTGGTGTTATTTCCACCTAAAAAACAGGTTTTCCAAACAACTAGGCTTTTTCATACTAAGCTTTTAGAGGAAGAGCCACTATTCTTAAGGGGAAAAAAATGTTACTGGCAACATTAACCAGCATTTTTATTCCCTTTAAATAAGACACAAAATCAGCTAAAGGCTTGCTCTCCCCTTGCTTATGCCTTATTTAGGAGCGAAGTTCAGTTTGCCAGCGGGCTTGGGGTTAGATGCCATTTATACTGCAAAAGGATAGTGCAGAGGCCACCACAACACGGGCAGCACCAACCTCTCCAAGACAGCAGCATTGTTCACATAGTGACAGGAAGAAGAGAACTAGATTGGAGCGGTCCAGACCGGAACAAACCCCTCCTCCTTCCCCCCCCCCCATTACCACCCACAGTCGATTCAAACAAAAAAAAAAACCGCTAAAATGCTGCAGCAAAGCTGTATTGAGAGGAAATTCCTCTCGGGTTCTTCCCCAAAGGCCGAATGTAGAACTGGAAAAACAAATTTTGGACACTTTTTTTTTCTGGTTGGGGAGAGACAGAAGTGGAGCAAGCTGATAAGCATAAGGGGCGTCCACAATTTTAACTGTTGCACATAAACACACGACATAAATGGGAACAGTTAGCAGAAAAGGAGCATTAAGAGCTTCGTATTTAAGTACGGTTGAAAGCGTCCTTAACTCCCCCCCAAAAAACAGGTTGCTGTCTTTCAAGTAAGTACAAGGCATTTTTCCTGGACAGGAATTCACCTTTCTGGGCAAGCTGCTTGGGGGTGAGATGGTTATCAGATGCTGGTGCCCAGGCAAGCTGTAAGCAGTTATCTAACCCACCATCATCCAAACCTGATGTTCACTGCCACAACCTTCCTTAAAGTTCTCAATTTTCCCATCTAACTCGAAGAGTTCACTAGTGGGAATTCAGATTTAAATACCTTCAATTGTCCACCTGCAGGAGACTCAGTTGAATCCAACTGTCATTTACCAGTGTGCAACGGACACAGGCAGCTTCTCTGACCAACAAGCTTTCTATTTAAGTATTTTTGAAACAAAAGAAAAATCGTATTTGCACAAAGAGTATATATGCTACTTTCCTGGGCGGAGAGGATTAATCAACCTAAATCTACACCCTTCATCTCCATGGCCCTCCCTCCACCAAAAAAGAAGAAAAAGAACAGAGTAGAGAAGTGACTAATCCTTACTTTCCAAGAGGCGACTACGCTGAGTGACGGCGCCTCCGCCCAATCTGAGCGCCGCAGGGGGCGGGGCGGCAGCCCTCGAGTCTTCCAGAAGGGGTACCTGACACTGGGGCTTCCCCGGGCCAGGATCCGCCGCTGGCCCAAATTCGGTCAACCTCCCAAGTAAAGGGCAGGCACATCTACTCCGCCGCTGGGATCCACACCAGGAACTCTGCGAAGCTGTCACCAGAGGCCTAGCGTGAGGACCCGCCCCCGGCTCCATTCATAACCGAAACCCCCGGCGGAGGCAGCCACGCCAACCGCCGCGGAGGCCGGCTCAACTCCATCGCTCAGAGAGCCAACCTAACTCTGAAAGGTCCGGCCGGGCAAACAGTCCATCTCTCTGTTCTCCCCCACGTCTGCCCTTCCTTCCCGGGCTGGGGGCCGCCTCCCCCGTCGCCCAGCGCTGGGGGGCAAATGAGCCTGCCAGACCCCCTCCGGTTGTAGCAACCGGGAGGTCCCCCTCCCCGGAAATAGCAATGCACCACGGGAGAGGGACGGGAGGGGGGACGACGGAGGGAGTAGAGACGACGACCCCCGGCGCGGAGACAGTCCCCCACCCCCCCACTACTCCCAGCGACGGGTGAGGCAGAGCTGGGCCCAGCGCGCGGGAGAGAGGGTGCCACGCCGGTTCCTTAAGGAGGTCCGAGGCAGAAACTCGAGCTTTGGCCTCGCTCGAGTCCCCCTCCACACTGGCAGCGGCCAGCACCGGGCTCCCCGGTGGCCCAGACACCCGCCACCGCGCACCCGCGGCCGCCATGTTAAGAGGCGACGAGCCCGGCGCGGTGCTCCGGGGGACAGCAGTGCAGGGAGCCGGAGTAAGGAGAGCGCGCTCCCTCTTCCCCGCCGCCTAGGCATCGAGGGCAGAGCTGCCCGCCGCCGGCCTCCCATTCCCCCCGCCCCCAACTCTCCTTCGGCACCGCCCGCCGCCCCCGCCGGCCACCTCGCGCCGCCCCGCAAGCCGCGCTGCGCCGCCGCCACGCGCCCCCTCAGGGGTCGGTACTCACGTGAGATAACGGCCCAAAGAGTCGGGTAAAGCGTCTTCTCTTTTTAGGCGGAATTTTTAAAGAGGGATGTGGTTACCTAAAGCAGAAATACCCGAGGCGGCCTGGGCCATAGGCTGCGGGGAGGACGTGGGGGGGAAAAGCGCGGCACCGACACCAGCTATGCAGCAGTGGCGGCGGCGGCCGAAGAGAAAAAAATAAACGCTAATTTAAAAAACTCCCAAAACGAGGTAGGGACGGGTGGGGATTTAGGATGATAGGCAGATTCCTTAAAGAGAGGAGCAACAGAGAGAGAAAGGGAGACTGAGGGAAAGAGGAAGAAAAAGGCGACGACGCAAAAAGATGGGGGAAGCCAGCCGGGAGGAAGAGCAAGCGAGTGTGGGAAGGCAGCGCCCGAAGCGCCCGTATTTATATGGGGGGGTAGGAGGAGGCGTGGCTTCGCGACGTCACAGCCGGCCGGGCCACTGCTCGAGTGGGGCGGGGAGAAGCTTCAGGGGAAAGGAAAGGGGAGGGGTACCTGAGTAGGAGCTAGGGGAGGAGGCGTGGGGTAAGGAAAAGGGCTGGGAAAGGGGAGGGGGGCGACGTGACCAGGCGGTACAGGTGTCTATGGTCTCGCAGCCTCTGGTGGGCTAGCCGCCTGCCAGCCTCCCTCCCCCTCCCCACCACCAGGAAGCCTGGGATCAGCTCCCCTGCTGGCGAAGGGACTGCAGTGAGGACATGGGAGGGAGGGAGGCAGGCGGTGGTGGAGGAGGAAGGAGGGGAGGGGGCCAAGGAGAAGGAACAGATAGAAAGGGCCGGCTCTGCGTGCGCAGGCGCCCGTCGGAGGGGCCGCGGCCGCATTGTGAGATAGGCACCCGGGTCTCTCGGCGGGCGACGTAGCGTTTGTGAGGTCTCCCTCTAATTTTTCCTGGACCTCACGGGGGGGGGGGGGGGAATCCCGGCGCTCTGACGTGTACGTCGTGTTAGGGACGCACTGTAAAATAAGGACCGTCGCAAATAGCTTATTATGCAGTGCAACACTGTTTCTTTTGTAGGGAAGCTACTAGGCTACGCCTAAACTTGATTATGAGTCTTTCCTGTTTTCTCACCACTCCTTAACTAATACGGATCTTCTGTTGGCCAAGGTATCCTCGGCCAGAGTTCTGCAGCTTACAATAAAGCTCTGTTACTGGATATAAAGGCGTCTTGGGTTTGTCGGGTAATTCAATGTGAATTAAAACATCAGTGTTTTAATAATAATAATAGCTAACATTCATATGTTCAAACCTTCCTCATGTGAATGATTTCGCCACTCATTGTGTCAGCTAGCTATGGAACAAATAAATAAGGTCCCTGACCTCAAGAAACAATGTTAGCGACAGTAGAACATATACACAAGTATTTATTATATATTATGTAAAATATGTACATATATTTGTTCTATATACATGTAGTAATGATTAAAGCATTCAGAGGAGAAAGAAATTACTTCTGGGAGGGGTGAGGGTGGGGAGTTTGATCATAAAGAATCTTCATTGGAACTTCGCTTTGAGGGGTGGGAAAGAGGTCAGTAGTAAGAAGGAGGATAGATTTAGAGCTGGAAGGGAACTTAGTGGTTAACTTCCTTCCCTCAGTTACTTTACTGGTGAAGAAACTAAATTTAGACAAGTTGTGACTACTTCAGTCTCACTCTGATAGTAATCAACAATTGAAATCCCTAGTCCTCCGGTTTCACATTCAAAGACCCTCCATTGTACCATGAAGGGGGAAGGAATGATAGAAATAAAATGGCAAAATGGGGGGGGGGGGGGGAAATCGTGTCAGAGAAGAAAGTGAAGTGGTCTTGAAATCAGAAGGTTTTGTCCTGCCATGTAACTAGCCACATAACCAGTTCACTTCCTTTTTCTTGGTCCCAGGTGGAATGAATGTTTTTTATTAAGACTTACCATGTGCCATGGTGCTAATATAAGAAAGTAAGACAGTTCTTGTCCTCAAAGAGCTTACATTCTAATGGGAGAGGACCACACCTAAAGGGGAGTTAGAAGAGGGGAAGAGCATGAGTTCAGATGTGTGGTTTGGAAATAGCTGGCAAATGTCTTTGGAGCCTGGTTTTGGGCAAGATCAACTAAAAATTAATCTTCTGTAAAATGAGGAGATTGGAATAATCTTTAAGGTCAGTTCCAGCTCAAACACTGTGTATTTCAGTGAAGGGTGGATGCACTCCAGTCTGATTAGGGCATAAGGTACAAGATGGTGCATAGTAAACAATAAAGTTGGAAAGGTAATTTAGAGGCCATACTTTGAAGGGACTTAGATGGGAGGACAGAAATTCTGACTTATTCAATAAGTTATTAGGAACCATTGACTGTTGTGAAGCAGGACCATAATATGTTTAGAGCTAAGCACTATTTTTGTGTAGACCTGTGATTTCATTGCTGATGGGAGTTCCCTCTACCAAGACTAATCCTCAATCCTTTTGCATAGTACTGAGAAGTTAAGTGATTGGTGGAGGAACAGTCCCTATAAGTAAGAGGTAAGATTTGAATTCAATTCATTTTTACTCTAGGCTGGCACTCTATTCATTTGCACAATGCTGTGCATTAGAAAGATTAGTTTGGCAGCAATGTACAGTGGGATGGTTTGCAAGGATTCAGGGAGATTAGTCAGGAAATTATGACAATAGTAATAAAATCTAGCCTCAATTGGTAACTCTGGAAATAAAAAGGGACAATTTAAAACAAGTTTCTGAAGTAGATCCAGGGGTGAAAAACAATTGTTAAGTTTTCGGTGTAAACATTTACACCTTGGAAACAAGCAAATGCAAATAGCACTTGGTTTATTGTCTAAACTTAAGAAAATGATGGAGAAAAAAAATTGGGGGGGAGGAAGCAAAGCAACTGGGGTTAAGTGTCTTGCCCAACGTGACACTGCTAGTGACTATCAAGTGTCTGAGGATGAATTTGAACTCAGGTCCTCCTGACTCCAGGCCAGTACTGTATTCACTGTACCACATAGCTACCTCGGAAAATTTTAATAATGCAGATTAAACTTTAAAAAATGTTGCACACACTTTTATTTTCTCCAGAGAGCCAGTTGTTAAACGTTTAGCAGGATACCACTGGAGAGACCCACTAGGACTTGGTTACATATGGGCATTAACAAAGCAGGAAGATCAAAGATGATTCTGAATCCTTAGCTTCTGTAAGAAAATGGTGAAGCTTTTATTTATCTATTTATTTTTAAACTTTGAATAGTATTTTTTTACAATTACATGTAAAGACGACTTTTAACATTCATTTTAAAAAAAATTTGGCTTCCAAATTCCCTTCCCCACTCCCTAAAACTGTAAGCAATCTGATAGGTTATATATGTGCAATCATGTAAAAAATATTTCCATATTAGTTTTGTTGCAAAAGAAGAAACAGAGAATAAAACTCCCAAAACAATAAAGTGAAAACAGTATGCTTCAATCCGCATTCAGACTTCATCAGTCCTTTCTTTAGATATGGATAGCATTTTCCATCATGAGTCCTTTGGGACTGTCTTGAAGCATTGTATTGCTGAGAAGTCAGTAATAGCTAATCATTATACAATGTTGCTACTATTGTGTACAGTGTTCTCCTGATTCTGCTCACTTCATTTTGCATCAGTTCATATAAGTTTTTCCAGGTTTTTCTGAAATTTACCTGCTCATCATTTCTTATAGCACAATAGTATTACATTACATTCATACGACACAACTTGTTCAGTCATTCCCCAGTTGATAGGTATCCCCCTCAATTTCTAATTCTTTGCCACCACAAAAAGTGCTATTATAAATATTTTTGTACAAATAGGTTCTTTTTTTGGTGATCTCTTTGGGATACAGACCTAGTAGTGGTGTTGCTGGATTAAAGGAAAGACACAGTTTGATTGCTGTTTGGGCATAGTTTTAAATTGCTCTCCAGAATACTTAAATCAGTTTACAACTCTATCAAAAATGTATTCGTGTTTCAATTTTCCCACATCTCCTCCAACATTTATCATTTTCCTTTTCTGCCATATTAATCAATCTGATTGGTTATTTTAATTCGTATTTCTCTAATCAATAGTGATAAGGAACATTTTTTCATGTTTCTATAGATACCTTTGATCCCTTCATCTGAAAACTGCCTGTTTGGGGCGGCTAGGTGGCACAGTGAATAGAGCACCGGCTCTGCAGTCAGGAGGACCTGAGTTCAAATTTGGCCCCAGACACTTAACACAAAACTAGCCTTGTGACCTTGGGCAAGTCACTTAGCCTCAATTGCCCTACCTTGCCCCCTCCAAAAAGAAAAAAAAATTCTTCCTTTTTTCAGAGATCTGACAGATAAACTATTCCTTGTTCTACTAATTTGCTACGGCATTACCCTTTATGTCTAAATCATATACCCATTTTGACCTTATCTTAGTACATGGTTGTAAGATATTGGTCAATACCTAGTTTCTGGCATCCTGTTCTCCTGTTTTCTCAGCAGTTTTTGCCAAATAGTGAGTTCTTACCCCAGAAGTTGAGGTCTTTGGGTTTATCAAACACTAGATTACTGTGGTTATTTACTACTGTGTCTTGTGTACCTAATCTATACCACCACCTATTTCTTAGCCAGTACCAGATAGTTTTAATGATTGCCACTTTATAATATGATTTGAGATCTGGTATGGCTAGGCCAATGGTGATGATTTTAGCATAAATAGAGAAGTTATGAGAAAGAAAACATTTTAGGAGAAGGAATAGTTAAATTCTGAATATGTAAGTTTGAAGTACTAAATGAACATCTAGATAGAGATGATTTTAACCATTAGGTGGCATTAATAGCCACTCCCTGATTCTGCCCTATGAAAGAATCTGGGTCCTGATGAGTTCTATGCTTACCCTAGAGGTTTATGCTGACCTCTCAGGATAAATGTGTTGAATACTGAAACGTCAAATTCTGTACACTTTTCAAAGTCAAACATCTTTTGTCCCTCACTTGGCCTCTCTCTGTAGGGCAGCATTCACTTCATTATTAAGGGGTATATGTTGTTTTACCTAACAAGTTCTCAAACTCCTACATACTATTGAACCTTATCTTTTCCCTGTATTTGCTGTATTTCATTTAACCCAATCACTGTCTTTGGCATAACAGGGATAACACTCCACAGAAATATAAAAATATACTTAAGTATTATAGCCAGTGCATGTTCCTTGCATACTAATTATAACGGCAATGGGCAATGCACAGTAACAAAAACCAATTCATTATAATAAGGTATTTACCAAGTGCTTGCAAGCCTGTGCTCTGTCAGACTTTAGAATTTCCTAGCCAGAGGATTAACCAATCTCAGCGTTCTAGGAAATGCAGTTTGATTTTGTTTAGTTCCCTATTTCTGCTTTCCTAAGAGCAAGCAAAGGAGTGACATGTGACGCTCAATACATGCTTTTAGTAAAGGAAGTCATGAGAATCTGAGGTAGAAACTCTCAACCTATGACCAACATCATGTGAGATGGCCTTAGGATCTAGGTGGATCCAACATTCTCATCTCAGCTCTGTATACGGAACTCTTTCCTGGCTATCTTGTTGCTAACAGGGGCCTTGAACCTATTCTGGCTACAGCTAGCCAGTCTTGGAGTTCAGTGACTAGACTGAAGAACAAGTCTTGCCAAAGAAGAACCTGCTACCAATATTGTAACTGTCCTGGTGTTCCTATTTCTGCAGCCTTAACTATGCCCCCTGTAGCAGGTGTATCCCTTCTCATATCCTAGCACTACTCACCAGCGCAAAATCCCCTTCCTGCCCCCAAGTAGCAAGATTGGAGCAGGCATATGAAGGTGTATTGCATGCCCATAAGTCTGTCAGAGTTCTGGAAAGACCCCATGAAGTTTTGAGAAAGAACTTCAGCTCCTGATAATAGAACTGACACTGGAAGTAGGGAGGATTGGTGACACTAAGAGAGAAAAGAAAAGAAGACTGAGGAGAGCTTTGGGCAATATCTTGAGATAAGAAGAGAAAGAGGAGCTAAGTCAGAAAAGAAACAGTCAGAGAGATGAAAGAAGAACCAGGAAAGTATAGTGTCATGGCAACCAAGGGAGGATTGAGTATTAAAGAGGTGGTGATCAGTACTGCTAAATGCTTTTGACATAGGTCAAAAGATTTGTAGGACTAAGGGGGGAAATGTATCAGTTAATTACTTTTAATTAAATGTTTTATTAGAAACAAGATTGGACATCAATAAGTGATCATGCTTGCATAATAATGATTTACATTTAAATGAATTTTGATGGATAAAGCATCATAACACATTTTCAGTTTTCACTTTGCATTTTTTAAATAAAAGAAGCACGATCATGTTTATAGGCAAAGGAGAAAGTGTTCAATTTAAATATGTGGTATGAGACCAAAGCTGAGCAACAACTTCTCCTTGTTTGATAGTATATGTATATGTGCAGAGGAGCACTGGGACCCAGATTCTAGCCCTTAGTCTTAGTTCACTGTCTCAACTCCCTCCCTTTCCCTTGTTCTCCAGTACACAGACTCACTCTTTCTACTCTACACCTACTCATGAACTTCTAAACATGTAAGACAAACTCCCTTTCAGAAACCCAGACTCTTAAATTTTATTATATAATCTCCCCTCCTTCCTTCTTTTCTTCCTTCCCTCCCCTTCCCTTCCTTCCAACTCCAGCCCTCCAACCATTTACCAAGCCCTTTAAATATTAATCATAGCCACATCTCAGCAGGCTGCACCCCCTCTTCCAACTTTATTTAGACTCTAAATTTCAGAGGAAAAGCCTGGGTTCACCATGTTTATTCCTTCACTCTCTCCTGGTCCCTCCCCAATCCACTCCTCCCTTTCAGGTCCCTTTTATATATTGTCTTCCTCCATTAGAATGTATGTTCTTTGAGGGCAGAGACGTTTTTTTGTGCTCCTATTTATATTCCTAGTGCTTAGCACAGTTCCTGGCACATAATAAACTAAATTAATTCTTGCTGACTTGACTTGACTTGACTTGACTTGACTTGGAAAAGAATTCAGCACCTGCACCTGAAAAGGAATCTTCACCACAAGTGATTATCTACCCTTTTGCATGAAGACCTCCAATGAGCGTGAAAGAAAAATGTTGTGTCTTGTGTTTTAGCCAGAGTCAAAGAGCCAAAGAGACAATTTATTAATATATAAGCATTCCAGCTTACAGAAATCCAAATAGGCAGAGTACTTTCATTAGAACTCTCCATGACCCAAGCAATTTCTATTTACATTCTAAAGTAATCAAGAAACAAAAGATAAAATTCTGCAACAATATTTATTAAAAGGTACATGATTTAAATTTGGGGCTTGGGGCTTACTGAAATAGTAGTGATATAAATATCTTCTAGAAACTACTTCCATTTTTCTGGACAAAGAGGTATATCTCTAGTTCCTTCCCTCTGTCAAATATTTCCTGTTTATCCTGTATAAGTCTTGTTTGTACATAATTGTTTGCATGTTGTCTCCCTCATTAATCTGTGTGCTCCTTGAGAAACAAAGACTATCCCTTGCTTTTCTTCGTGTCCCCAGCCCTTAGCACAATTCCTGGCAGTCAAATCAGTAAACATTTTTTTATCACTTACTTTGTGCTATGTATTGGGGATACAAAGAAAGGCAAAAAGCAGTTCCTGCCCAGAAGGAGCTCACAATCAATGGGGAAAGACAACACATAAAAAGAAGCTGAAAAGGAATTGGAAGTGAAATGCACATAACCAAGACCTGCAGCTAGGTGGGAGATGAGGATGTGGCAACACTACTGCCCATCCTTAAATGGAGGATCTGGGAGGAGTTCTCTAATGTCCATTTTCCTTCCTTTCCAATTAGAGAGGGGAAGAGGTCCCAGGGCCAGGGGAAACTGAGGAGAAGTGAGTTTCAGAGTTGATCCAATCTTGCTAGAATAGAGACAATGGTGAGGTCTAGGAGATCAACCATATGGGAGATGATATCACTTACTAGCCACTTAATAAATGTTTATTGGCTGACAGACTGACTGATTTATAGCATACCAGAGGCCTTATTGCTTGTTATGTGCTTCCATGTGAGGGAGAACCCACCACAACTCTAGGCTTCCCATTCTGATTAGCTCTGATTAGGAAGTTTTCTTGTCATTAAGTCAAAATTTCGCTTTTTATAATTTCTACCTAATTGCTGCTATTTCTACCCTCTCAGGTCAAACAATCCAAGTCTAACATTCTTTCCATATGAAAGCCCTTCAAAAACTGAAGCCAGATATGTTATCTTCATTTTTCCTTTCTCCAGTATAAATACCCCCAGCTCCTTCAACCATCCTCATATGACGTGGGCTTAAAACCATTCACCATCCTGGCTGCCCTCCTATGACCTTAAACAATAGTTCCTAGATCTGAACACAATACTTCCCTTGTGATTTTATGAGAACAAAGTATAGAGAGATGATCATTTCCTTCTTCCTGGAAGTTTTATCTCTCTTAATGTAGCATAAGATTAAATTAGTTTGTTGGGTTGGTTTTTTTTTTTGGTTGCCACATCATACTCCTGACTCATCTTGGCCACTAGAACTCTACCTCTTTTTTTAAATATAAAAACCATGCCTCCCCCACCCTGTACTTGTGAAGTTGACTGTTTGAACCCAACTGAAAGAATTTATAGTTATTTCTACTGAATTTCATCATATTGGATTCAGTCCAACATTCTAGCCTGTCAATATCTTTTTGGATTCTGACTCTGTCATCTAGTGTGTGATCTCAAAATCTCATAAACATGCCATCTATTCCTTTATCCAGTTCACTGATAAAAATATTCAGCAATACAAGGCAAAGCATAGATCCCTGTGGCATGTTGCTGGAAATCTGCCAGGTTGAAATCAAGCCATTAACAACTACTTTGAGTCTGGCTAATCAACCAGTTCTGAATCCATCAAACTATATTATCACATATTGTGTTGTTCATCCTGTTTGAAGAGGATCAGTGATATCACAGGGTGATGTTTGGACTTGGGAGTGAATTGGATTTAGGTGAGACAGAGTCATGCAAAGTTCTCAGCCTTATTCTCTCTTCCTGAGTCATCAAATTCCAGTAGCAAGACAAAAGTCAAGATGATTGGCTATGGCCCAGGATGCAATGGATGACTGTGGCATCTTTGATGCTTGCTTCAGCCACCTTCATGGCCATTGGAACAACTTGTTCTTATCTACCCATTCTGCCAGAGAAAGTCTTCACATGCTTTGTGGAGACACTCCTCTAACTCACCAATAGGTTTGAGGCCTGTAGGTTACCCTTAACCTGTTTTAGCCCATCTGCTGATATGGTTTCCTCAAGTGTGGCTGCTGTGCATGCTATAGTTTCTTGAAATTACTGGTGAGAGTTGGGTGAAGGTCAACACCAAAGGTGAAAAGGGGTTGGTAAGCCCTCACACCAAAAGTGCTAGTCCTCCATGAACACCCTATATATGCCATGTTATCAGAAGACATAGATATAAAGGGTGCCATCATAAGCAAATTAGGGGAGCATGAGGGAAATTACCTTTCAGATCCATGCATAGTGATGAGTTCATGACTAAACGAGAAATAGAGATGGTTCAAAGGATATAAAATGGGCAATTTTAATTATGTAAAATTTTAAAAGTTTTTACATAAACAAAACTAATGCAACACAAATTAGAAGAGGATCAGGAAATTGGGGAAAATGTTTACAGCAAATTTCTCTGGTAAAGGTCTCATTTCTAGAGTATATAGGAAACTATGTCAAAATTATAAGAATAACAGCCATTCCCCAACTGATAATTCGTCAAAGGCTATGAATAGGCAGTTTTCAGAGGAAGAATCCAAGCTATCAGTAGTCATGAAAAAATGCTCTAAATCATCAGTAATGATAGAAATACAAAATAAAACTCTGAGGTATCACCTCACATATATTAGATTGACAAAGCTAAAAAGGAAAAAAATGAATGTTAGAGGGGCTGTGGAAAAATAGGTTCTTTAATCCATTAAATTATCAATTTTACCTAAATTACCTAAAGTACAGGCCCTCTAACATTTGTAGAGCTTTGAACTTGTCCAGTCATTCTAGAAAGCAATTTTGAACCATGCCCAAGAAGCTACCTTTTGACCTTGTGATACTACTACTAAATCCCTACTAATAGAGAGAGGAAAAGGACCCATATATACAAAAGTATTCATAGCAGCTCCTTTTCCTAGTGACAAAGAATTGGAAACTAAGGAGATTCCAATGAATTGTGGCATAGCTGAACAAGTTATGGTATATGAATATGATGGAATTCTACTATGCTGTTAGAAGTGATAAAAGGGATGGTTTCAGAATGAAATCTGGGAAAACTTACAGGAATTGATACAAAGTTAAGTGAAGAGAGACAATTATATAATAACAACAGTACTGTAAAGATAAACAACTTTGAAAGCCTTTGGATCTCTAATCAACACACAACCAAACATAATTCCAAAGAACTCATGAAGAAACCTACTACTCACCTCCAGATGAAGATCTTAGGTACTCAGATTCATACTGAAGCATATTCTTCCTTCCTTCTTTCCTTTTCTTTCCTTCCTTTCTTTTTTCTCCTTTTTAACATGACTGATGTAGGAATTTGCCTTTCTTTACTATACACATTTGTAATGGGTTTTGTTTTTTTCTTGCCTCCTCATGGGGAAGGGAGAGGAAGGAAAGAGATAATTCAGAACTGAAAATAAAATAAAATTGAATTATGAAAAGGCAAAATATAGTCTAGTTTACATTTCTTTGTCTTCTCCACAAGTATAATATGGTATTTTTTTTTCATCAAATGCTCAGTTAAAATCTAAGTAAACTATTTTTTTTTTTAATAACATTCCCCTCACCTGCCAAATTCCAGAAAAGGAAGTAAGGTGAGTCTGGCACAACCAGGTCTTAATGAACTCTTGATCACTGCTTTCTTTTCTAGATGTTCACCAACAATCCCTTTAATGAGCTGTTCTAGAATTCCCTTAGTAACTACAGTCAAGCTCACTGGCCTATCCCCTATTTTTCCTATTTTTTAAAAAAAATTGGGACAAAACTTGGTCTTCTCCAGCCCTGCAGTACCTCTCCTGTTCTCCAGAATCTTTCAAAAACCACTAACAGTGGCACGGCAATGATACCTGCCAGTTCTTTCAGAACCCGAGGATATAGTTAATCTAGGTCAGGTAGTTTGAATTTATTAAAGATGGCTAAGTGCTCTCTTCTCTTTACTTATTTGCGGTATTGACTCTCTATTGGCCATTTTTATTTTGCTATTCCTAGCATAATGGTCATTCATCTTATTAGCAAAAACAGAAGCTGAACAATTAATAGCTAGTATTTATATAATGATTTAAGGCTTACAAAATGCCATACAAATATTAGATCATTTTTATGCTCACAACAACCCTGGGATATAGATGCCATCATCACCCCCATTTTACAGATAAGAAAACTGAGGCAGAGATTAAGAGACTTTCTCAGGGCGACACAGCTGACAAGTATCTGAGGCTGGATTTGAACTCCTGATTCTAGGCCCAGAGCTCAATCCATCGTGCTGCCATCTAGATCTTAAGCAAAGAATTAAGCAGCTCTGGTTTTGTTTTTGCTTTTGTTGTTATTGTTGTCAGTCATCATCTCATCTACTCCAAGCAACAACCCTTTGGTTCTTCGATCCTTCTTTTCCCTCTAAAACTGCCGAGCACCGGCTCCTAGGCCATTCTCCCATACCTATTTATCATCTTTAGTTTCCTAGGTCTTTCTCATTCATTCTAAACTTTGGCATTTCTGACTGTGCCAACTCTTGTTTGTCTTCCATTACCTGCCCTTGCTTTTATCTACTGAAAATATCCTTTTAGAATTTGAAGTGACAGTGATTTCATGTGCATTCCTATTTGTCTCTTTAAGCAACTACCATGTTTCCCTCTCTGTCTTTGGAATTTCATTTCTGAGAGTTTTCCCTCCCTCCTGGGCTGATTTGAGATTATATCTGTTCTTTTTTGTAGACAACTACACTTTGAAATCAACTTTCCCCAAATCTAGAGTGCATTCTAAGCACGATTTTCTTTCTTAAATAAGCCACTATAGCTATCTGGACCCAAACTATGATTTATCTTCACATCCTATATGTCAGTCAACCTAGACCATTTTGCCTTCTGCATGCTGTCATGTATCACCTTCCCACCTCACTTTCTACCTCTTTGCCTGGGAATAGTAATCAAATCAATGGTACTATTACTTCTAGAAAGAACCTGCCAATTGATTTCCTCAAGTCTCCACTTACTACTTATCTGACTATACATACCAAGACTTCCTTCTCTGGTTACTACTCCTTTTAATGTGTTATCTTTCCCTATTAAAATGTAAGTTAACTTGAAGGTAGGGACTACATCTTTTTTTTTCATTTGTATCTCCAGTATGGAATATAGTATCTGGCATGTAGTAGGGGCTTAATAAATGCTCGTTCATCGTTCTCTATCATAAATTCGAGGAGGGAACAGTTACCACCACCTTCCCCCCCTCCCCAAGGTTCCAGTCAGTATCTCCTTATAAAGAGTAAAATGTCCCCTTCTTGATTCTTACGCCTTTTGAAGGATGAAATTCATTAGGGCAAGTCAAGAAGTTAATAGCTGTTTTGCTTTTTGAAGAGAGAGCTCCTACTGTTGTATGGGATAACTGGAGCTTCTACACACTACTTTATCATGTCTCTGTGCCAAGCTTGGGATCTCTCTCTTAAATTCTTCACCTGTGTTCTCTCTGTCCAGAACTGCTTTAATTTTTCCTTTTATTAATCTTTACCTGAATGCTCTCCACTACATTTCTCTCTCCCCCTCTTCCCACTGTCTGAATTTCTTCACATATGTTTGCCTTAATTTTTGATGCTACCCATCCCCTTTTCAGTACTCTGTTTCTTTTTAAAAAGGATTGACCATTCAATGCCATATTCTAGTCCTAAGTTTTATCCTGCGAACTCTGAATCATATCTATAAAGACAAATTTACCTCTTGATTATTATCTAAACTTTGAACATTTATGAGTTGATATTGGAGGTCATTAGTTTTGCTACTAGCTTCTTTCCTGGAATTTGCTACCTGTTCATTTCTGGGTATCTCATTGCTATTCTCCCTACACTGAAACTACTCATTATGATATTTGTCTTGGTAGGCATACATGAGGCACATTTTTCCTTTGCTAATACTTTTACTTTTAAATCTCTTATGATTAGATTTGCAAGAAAGCAGGCAAATATATTCTTCCTAACCTTTCTAGGGTATTCTCCTTCCTTAACCAAGAGTCTGTACTGCTGATATTTTAAACTCTGGGGCAGAAATACAAATAACATTTCCTGAAGTCCAGCCATCTGTTTACTTTCCAAATCAATTGTTCTTTTTTGTATCCCTTGCTTCCAATAGGACATAGTGAGGAAAGTACAACCTTATGTCTTATGGTCTTCAGTATTTTGGGGGTTTTTTTGCCCAAGATTCATCATCGTTTTTGGTAACATTTTCTAAGTACCTTCTATCTAGCACTATCATTTGTGCCCATGTGAATGACCAGAAGCTAGTAGTAGTCATGGGAGCTGCTCTATTATACCTTGGATACATGCCCTGGGAAGACTACAGACCTCTCTGTTGTTGGTATCAAGTCTACAAATAGCCACTTCTGTACCCCTATGCAGGAAATCGTCAATCACTACTTCTCTTTGTTCTCTGACCCTTACTGGATGATGTCTCACCTGATAAAGCTCTATTTTATCATTCCTTGGAGGACAAGCAACTGCTTCTCCCTCAGAGTATCCAGAACCCTCTTCTTTAGGAGTCTACTCAGATGAGTGTGTGTGTGTGTGTTTTAATTTCAAGAAATAGTCATTGTTTTCCTTACCTTTCTTTTCTGAGTAATATTTCTCCCATTTCTAACCTCTTAAAAAGGATCACGTTTCCTCTTTGCTACTTCAGTTTATTTCACCCCTTCCCATTTTAGCAGTACTGATTTTTATTGTTGTTTTTGTTTCTATCATTGACTTTGATAACCTGGGTATAGATATGTGTTCTTGAATCATCTTCTCTCTTGGAGGGAGAATAGCCTACTTGGAACATAAATAGCAATCATTTGACTGTGGAAGAAATATGAATATTGCACACACTTTAAATCCTTGCAAAATTCTGATCTCCATTTTGAATGAAACTCTCAACATCATTTAAAAAATTTTTAAAAAATTACTTATAGTCATTTATATCTATCTTATTTACCTTTAAGACATTTATCACCCTTCTTCACCTATTGACATCTTGACAGCCATACTCAATTTCCTTTTCTTGGTCTCACCAACAACTCTCTTTCTTTCTTTCTTTTCCCCTTTCTCATTAACCTCTATTTAATTCACTTACCTTTTCTAACTTACCACCTCTAGCCTACTATTTTTTTTCCTTTCCTTGTTTTTGAATCCTTAAAGTCTGTATTCTTTTCTTTTTTGAGGCAACTGGGGTTAAATGATTTGCCAAGGGTCACACAGCTTATAAGTGTGAGATTGGATTTGAACTCAGGTCCTCCTGATTCCAGGGCCAGTGGTCTGTCCACTGAATTTCTATTAGAACAGTTAGGATAGACCTTATTAACCTTTCTTCTGTATTTACTAAATGGTTTGTTAGGAAGTTAGGGACAAGAAGGCTTTAATTTCTCTAGATACAAACTTGTATTAACACATTGATTACATGGTAGAACTCAGCAATACCAATTTAAAATGTTGCACAATGCTGAGGTAGTTAATTCCTTGAGAGCAAAAATCTCGTCTTATGTTTCTACTGTGCTTATCTCTCAACAGATGAACAATAAATATCAAAAGAGAGAAGGGAAAGAAAGAGGAGAGATCTCATTAGAGGACAGGTAGTAGATTGTTGTAGAGAGGTAGGGTGGTTTCGTGCAGTATTGCTCAATCACAGGTGTTTGATGTAGAATTTAAAGAAGTGACCTAAACCTGAACAGTATAGTATTATGTTATCTTACTACTCTCCTATTGAAACACTGCCTTGTTTGGCATTCAGTATGTGAATCTGGGTATGAGTAACCTGATTTGGCAAAATTACAAATACAATTGAGTCTACATTCATTGGCTAGCCCTTTCCTATGAGATAGTTGCATAAAGCATCACAAAGAATTGGGAGGCACCTTCTAGATGATCTAGTTCATTAAACAACAAAACAATCAATCATGTATTAAGTGCCTCGTAGGTGTTGGTCTAGAGTACTGTTCTTAGTGCTAGAGATATAAAAACAAAAATGAAACAATTTCTGCCTTCAAGGAGAAATATAATCTATTATCTTTCCCAATGTGCTCCTTCTTTTAGAACCATTATATAAATCACAAGCCAGTAAATGACGTCTGTATATCACTTGATTTAAAATGTTTTCTTTAGACACAAAAGCTTGTATAAACATAGATTTTTAGGTAAGGGAAATATCAAAACTATAAATTACAGAAGTGTTGCTGATTTGTATCAGTGGAGCAAGTTTACACATGGGGTGCTCTTAAAAGACTTGAAATCATATGACTGAATTAGGAAAAAAACCAATTCTTGACATAAAAATAGTCAACAGCAAGCTCTCACTCTTTGAGGATAAGTTAGGTCTATACTGTTATGCTTGAAATATCCTACATGAAAAGCTGTAAATAGAACATCACATCTAGAAAAAATACATAAATGAACATTTCACTGTAGTGGGAATAGCCCTGGAGCCAGGAGACCTGGATTCAAGACACAGTTCTGTCACTGAGTGAGCTTGACAAATTTCACTGGACTGATGTTTTCACATGTGTAAAATGAGGGATTTGGATCAGATGATCTCTAAGGTTATGCCTGCATCTAATATTATGTAGATCTATAAACAGTTACTTAAAATAAAAAGCTCAGTACTTTTCTTCTTCATCTTTTTTTTTTTGCTGAACTTTTGGTTTTATTGGTACTAGGAATTCTAGTTCTGAAACTTAGTTTTAAAGAGTTGCCTGGGGGCATTGAGAAGGGAAGTGATTGACCTAGGATCCCATAGACTATGTAAGTCAGAGGCTAGACTTGAACTTAGGTTTTTCTAACTTCAAGACCAGAACTCTATCCACTACCCTACATAGATGAAAATCTATAAGGATCAAAAATGATATTTGGTTTGGTACTTTATTAAATGTTTTTACATCGATTATCTCCTCATAACTCTGAGGTAAATAGTGAAAACAATTTATAATCTCACTTTATGATTACATAAGTTTCTATAGCATACAAGTACATTTTATAAACATTATCTAATTTGATTCTCAAAACAACTCTGAGAGGTGGAAGCATCTTGGCCGTAGTAGCTAGAGAGATGAATATGGAGTCAGGAAGAACTATGTTCAAATCTCGCCTCTATGTCATCTCTTACTGTACAATACTGCTCCATTACATTTACATATTTATAGTTTTTTATCTGAGGTCTCTCAGTGACAGAACTGTGTCTTGAACTCAGGTCTCTTGGCTCCCAGTCCAATCCAGGGCTATTTCCCCTACAGTGAAATGTTCAGTGTGCCTGTTTTCCCATGGTCCCTCCAACATTGACTATCTCTATCTTTTATCATCTTTGCCAGTTTGCATAGCATGAGGTTTGTGTGTGGTTACTTATTTAGAATTCTTCTTTTGAAAACTATCTACATCCTTTGACTAGTTAGCTACTGGGCAGTAACTCATGATATTATATATTTGTGTCAATTCTCTCTGTATTTTGGATATCAGACTTTTATCTGTAATACTTAATGCAAATATTTTCCCCACTCTTCTAATTGTCTTCATTGATTTTACTTATGTAAAAGCTTTTAAATTTTATAGAGTCAAAATTATTTATTTTATCTTTTCTTATATCCACCATCACTTGTTTGATTGAGAATTCTTCCCCCCAGCCATAGCTATGAAAGGTACAGCACATTTTTAGAATACAAAATAAGAACTAGGTTAGGGATTGAATGGGTGATTTTATTGGCATGGGGAACTTCCAGATGAGGAAATTCCCTCTACCAATGCAGATAGGCACTTTCTCTGTAGCTAAAGTCTTAGCTGCCTAGGACACTGAAAAGTTAAGTGTTTGCTGGGGGAGGGGGGGGGGGGGCACATAACCAATGTGTATGAGAGGCCACACAACTGATTCCAGATTTTCCTGGCTCCAAGGCCAGCTCTCTATCTACCACCATACTTCCTCTCATAACTACAAAATAAAGTCATAAAAATCATGAATATTTTATCTAATGCTAACAAACACCAGGAAGAAATATTAATTTAAAAAACTGTATTCAAAATAACTTTAAAAATATGTATCAACCATCTGGGAATAAACCTACCAAGACACTCATTAGATTTCTATGACTATGTAATAGGGACCTGTTCAAGAAGGGGCTTTGTCCTTAAAGCACACATTAATGTGCTCTTCCTGGTAGATGACACAGAACATTCATCAGATTCACTGCTGGTTCCAATCTAATTCAAGGAAGCCTGATGAGCTAGCTCCAGTCATGAATGACTAAGTCATTAGTGCTGCATGATGACAAGGAGTTTCCTAATTGGTTTTAGAGCCAGAAGCGTAATGATAGAGACAAGAACTGTGTTTTCAATACAGAATAATTGATATGCCCTTCTCTTGACCCGTTTTTGAGCTTTTCCTTCTTAGTAGCAAGCAAAGCAATATTGTCGTGAGCCTTTATTGTGGTCAGAGCAGTGGCAGTAGCAGCAGCTGTGGTTGTCTTCTATCTCCACTGGGCCACCATGTATCTATCTGTGAACCCATGATGGCTCCTCTGTTCCCTTTGTGATCATAGGGAGTGAATGAGTATGCAGAGATGGAGTGGATAATTTTGTAAGCTTCAAAAATATCAGATGAACCATTAGAGTTGGTAGCAAAATCTGCTGGTAGCCACAGCTGCTGAGTCCAAGGAAGAATCTGCCTTTGGAGACATTCTGCTCTAACTAACCAGGTAGCCAAGACACTTAAGTAGATAGAAAAATAGAGAGATGACAGATAAACAGATAGATAGATAGATAGATGGATGGATGGATGGAAGGATGGATGATAGATCTCTACTGTATATGTAAAGCACTTTGCAAACCTTAAAGCATTATGTAAATCTTAACTGTTATTGTATACAAATAAATTTTGACACTCACAACCCACTATTGACTTATATTGTCATTTTAGTAAGTGAAATCTTCAATTCTTTTTCACACTATGTGATGTTTTACCAGGAGTCCCACGGGTGAGCCGGAGCTAGCAAATTGTAACATTTTCAGTGTGTGCATTTATACCTTGGAAATTGCCAAATATTCAAATCAAGACTTGATTTATTGTTTTGTTGATTGTCTTCCAGAGGTTCCCAAACTTATTTGACTTAGGGCCACCTTTAAAAAAAATTACTCAGTATCCCATGGGGTTTGGTTAGGTTAACCTTTATTTTTGTTCAACACCCTCCCCAATTGCACTTGAGGCTATTACTACCCCCCTGGATCAGTTCAGCTCCCCTCAGGGGGTGGTATCACCTACTTTGGGAACCTATGTTAGGAAAATGATAGAGAAAATATTCATACTGCAGATGAAATTTTAAAATGTGTCCTAAAAATTTTTTTGGAGAACCAGTTATTAAAAATTTATCAGCTCACCACCATCCTGTATTTATGCAATTAACATTTTTAACCTAAGTGAAAGATTTCACATTTATCTTATTAAATTTCATGTCATTAGTTTCAGTCCTTTGGCTTTGATAAGATTTATTTGTATCCTGATTCTGTTATCTGGCTTATCAGATATTCCTTCCAGCTTTGTGTCACCTACAAGCTTGATAAACATGCCTTCAGTGTCTGTATCAACATTATTGACAAAAATGTTGACCACAACAAAGCAGAGAACTGAATTTTGTGGTGTGCTACTAGAGACTTCCCCCAGGTTGACATTAAACCACAAATCAATGGTAGCAAAATCATTTATGAATCTACCTAGCCAAACTATTAGCCAATTTCTATTTTCTTTATCTTGTCTTCGAGAATATGATGAGAGACTTTGTCAACTACTTTGCTGAAATATAAATCAACTCACAAATAATAGATGATTAATAAATGTTCAGTTGAATTTTGCTGAGTTGTATCTACAGTATTTCTCTGTTCTGCTAGTCTCATATACTTTCTAGCTAGTAAAGGAAATGAGGTTAGTCTGATAGGATTTGTTCTTGCCATCTGTCCTGTAGGTGAACTTTCTTCTATGACTTCTCCTCCATTAGATTGTGAGTTCCTTGAGAGCAAAGATTATCTCACTTTTCTATTTGCGTCCACAGCCCTTAGCCCTTTGCACATAATAAAAACTTTTTAAATGCTTTTAAATTCCTTAATTCATTTATGTGAGCTAACTTCTGGTAATTACTACTTCCCATTTTTAAGTACTTACAAACAAAACTATGATATTTTACACTGCATACATATTATACAAATATTATCACATTATACATACACCACTTTATAGTTAAGAAGCACTTATAAAAATTCTATGAGGTTCAGAGAGATTAAGTGACCCATGGTCCATGGCCTTACAAAGTCACTTATCTAAGTGTTAAAATCTCTATTCTCTTCTACCTGGTTCAACTGACTATATCAAACTGCCACACTGAAGTCTTTCCTGTTTATCTGACTATTTATATTCAACAAAATGCTCTTCAATACACTTCTCCCATCATATTTATGAATTCCCACCCATTTAAATATCTTTTTGGACAAATAGGGCTACTCTACCATGATTCCTATTAGGTGTTTCTTTTGAACAAGTTATACCCTTCTACTGCCAAATTCTACCTATGTTTCTTATTCTGTTAAGTCTTGGTGATGTCTATAAAGAGAGAGTTATCTCCTTGTATTAAAATATCAAGCTTACATTATTCATTAGTTATACTTTGTATATTCTCATATAGATAGATCTGAGACTATAGATTTTATTTCTTACCCTTTCCTCTGTAAATTACAAGCTACTACCTTTATTGTTATCATTTGCCACACCCATTAACATTCCAGAGTATCTAATTTAATAGTTTTATTTAGTCATTTTTCTCCCAGCATGGTATGGTGGAAAGAGTACCAGATCTGGAGTCAGGAGACTCAGGTTTAAATTCCAGTTTTGCTATTTATTATGTGTGTGACTTTAAGCAAGTCATTTGAACATTATAGACCTCAATTTTCTCATGTGTAAAATGAAAGATTTGGACCAGATGGTTTTAAAAGTAATTTCCAGCTTGAAAGTCTATAATCCCATGTTCCTATGATTTTCCCATCTCCATTTTCCCATCTAGTCCTTTGGATTAGATCTGTAATTCAGGGAAAACTTGCTTTTGTTATTTCTTGTGAAATGTACTCTGTCCTTGGTCAAAAACCCACAGTATCTTAAGCCATGATCCTAAATGAATCCTATTCTTTGATGTCATCAGGATTCTTAGCCAGCTGTTCCCTACCAATAGCCAGCTGTTCACTAGTTGAAAAAGAATTAAAATGTCTGTTCTACTTGCAATTATGATTCACAAAGATATATTTGAAGTAAAGAAGATAAACATCTTATGATTCTCCTGTTTCTTCACATTCACCCTGCTTTAGGGTTGGACATTTTTTAAACTAATATTTTATTTTTTCCCAATTGCATGTAAAAACAAGTTTAACATTTTTTAAAATTGTGAGTTCCCTTCGCTCTCCCTGAGACAGTAAGCAATTTGATATAGGTTGAGTCATATTCTATTCTTTGCGACTTCATTTAGTTTGTTGGTGGGGGGTTTTTGGCAAAGATAGTGGAGTGGCTTGCCATTTCTTTGTTCAGCTCATTTACAGATGAAGAAACTGAGGTAAATAGGGTTTAAATGATTTGCCCAGGGTCATACAATTAGTAAGTGATATAGGTTATACTTGTGTATTTATGCAAAACATTTCCATATTAGTTATGTTGAAAACACAGACAAAAGGAGGAAAAAACAAAAAAATAATTAAGTGAAAAACAGTATGTTTCATTCTGCATTTGGATTCCATTGGTTCTTTCCCTGGAGGTGGGTAGCATTTTTCATCGTGAGTTCTTTGGAATGTCTTGGATCATTGTATTGCTGAGAATAGATAAGTCATTCCCAGTTGATCATTGTACAGCATTGTTACTGAGTACAATGTTCTCCTGCTTCTGCTCACTTCACTCTGCATTATTTCATGTAGGTCTTTCCAACTTTTTCTGAAAGTATCCTGCTCTTCATTTCCTAGAGCACAATAACGTTCAGTCATTTTCCAGTTCTGTTAACAATTCATGACCCCATTTGGGGTTTTCTTGGCAAAGATACTAGAATGGTTTGCCATTTCCTTCTCCAACTTATTTTACAGATGAGGAAACTGAGGCAAACAGGGTAAAATGACTTGCCCTAGGTCACATAGCTAGTAAATGTCAGAGGCCAGATTTGAAGTCAAGAAGATGAATCTTCCTGACTCCAGGCCTGGCACTCTCTCCAACTTTACTATCTAGCTGTCCTATAGTAAATAGTATTCCATCACAATCATGCACCACAATTTGTTCAGCCATTCCCTAATTGATGGACATCTCCTCAGTTTCCAATTCTTTGCCACCACAGAAAGAGCTGCTATAAATATTTTTCTGCATATAGGTCCTTTTTCCTTTCTTTGATGCCTTTAGAATACAGACCTAGTAGTGGTATTGCTGGGTCAAAGGGTATGTGCAGTTTTATAGATAGTCCTTTGGACATAGTTCCAAATTGCTCCCCAGAATGGTTGAATCGGTATACACTCTATCAACAGTGCATGTCTCAATTTCTTGATATCCCCTCCAATATTGATCATTTTCCTTTTCTGTTGTATTAGCCAATCTGATAGGTGTGAGGTGGTACCTCAGGTTGTTTTAATTTGCATTTCTCTAATCAATAATGATTTAGTGGATTTTTTATATTGCTATAGATGGTTTTGGTTTCTTCATCTGAAAACCGCCTGTTCATATTCTTTCGCCATTTATCAATTGGTCAGTTTGTGGAAAGTGGTAATGTCTTTTTTATATATTGAAATATTTCTTCATTCATAAAATATTTTAAATCAACCTTAGATAATGAGGACATATGTAATATATATTTTTCTATATATGAAAAGTCTACATATCAACTTGGAATCTTGTTCATTTTCTTTTGGATTATGAGACTTTTTTCCCACTAAAATAAAAAAAGGGCTGAACAAATACATATGTGGCTATCAGGATAGTGATTTGGTGTTTGTGAACACTGTACTTGTATTACAATATCAACTTGTTTGTGACATTAAGAAAGTTAGACAAGTTAGATGTTAATACATCAAAAATGATTCAGTAAGTTCAGTAAAATATAATTTCTTTTTAGTGTGTCTTGCAGAACCCCTTCCAGTCTTTTACCTTTCTCATTCGGTCTTGACACCACCGGCAAAGTAATCTTCCTAATTTAATCATAGATTTTATCTATCACTCCCTGTCTCAAGAACCTTCGGTGGTCTCCTTTTGGCTTTAAAATAAAATATAAATTCCTTAGCGTGGCATTTATGGTACTTTTCAATCTGTTCATACATTGCCTGTTTTGGGGAACCTCTGATTCAAAAGGAAGCAGCTGTGAATAGAAGGGAAAGGGACTCAGCAGTAGTCAATAATTAGTAGTTACCCCCTCAGGCTATAATAAGACAGGGTGTTAGCCTCTTAGGCATTTCTTTTTAGCTATTACGGCCATGGGGGACAAGGCGTCTGGCAATCAAAGCCCTCAGACCACTAGCCACGAAGGGCCCAGAACTCAGAATGACTGCCAACAAGATGTCCCTACCGCCACCCACTCCACTTGTGTCCCATCGTCTGGAGGTTACCTCAGCTGTGAGCCTGCCCCAGAAGTTGCGGCCACATCGGAGGTATCTGATCCCGAAGTCCATAGAGTAGCCAAGGACCCCAACTCTGCAGCCGTGTCTTGCTCGGAGGACGCTAGGAGAACTTGGGACAATAGCAGAATGGAGATCAAGCCGAAGGCAAGCCTGCGCAACGCCTTGGTGGAACCGAATGTCGGAAGAGCAATTGGGAGGTCAAAGATGCAGTTGTTGGATACCCTTTCCAAATTAATTCTGCAACAGAGTAGGGCCCTAGAGGCAGCCTTCCAACAGGAAAACAACCCTGACTACAACCGAATAAAAACTATGGCTGAACACCCCAAACTCACCCGGGTCGGCTTGTGTTCTGGTTCAGGATTCGAAGGGAAAAGTCCAACAACCTCCTCTTTTCTTCTACTCCAAGGCTGGATGTCACTGGCATTGCTCCCAGCTTGCCTCAGGTGGTGAAGAAACAGTCCTTTTCATTCCCCTCCTACGCTGCTCTCCAAATCGTCCCCCTTGTCTTCCTTGGCCCTGGTCCTCCAAGGAATGGGCTTCTGGCTGCTTTATTAAGTGAGCCTTTGCTACCAGTTTCCTTGCCTCACCCTTTCCAAGAGGAATGGTACTTCCAAGAAGTGGATTCGTTGTGTGCAAGAGCTCCGGATGAAGCCCACAAGGAAAGGGATTCTGGGGATTTGTCTTAGCTTCCCAGATGTATGACTATAGAAAAGCAATGGTTTTAGTGATATTTTAATAAAATAAACATTTTAATTAAAACTGTCAACATGGCCAACTAAACTTACTCAGTAACCATTTAAATTGTTTCTACTTAAACATATTCATACCATATGAATACCATATTCATACCAGCACTCTGTCCCCAAGTCCCTATCAGGATTAAAAAAAAAATTCCTTTTGACTTTTTGTCTTATGCACTGGTATTTAGTATTTTCTTGATTCTGGTTTTGTTGTCTTTACCTTACATCATTCATAAAGACCTTACCAGTTTAAAAAAAAAATTTCTCATATTTGTTGCCCTTGATGGCATTGAATATTTGAGTATCCTACTATTGGATGTTTAGGTTGCTTTCAGTTTTTTGAGTTTTTAAATGTAATTATTTGTAATGCTCCTATGAATTTTTAGATATCCCACTTGTGTTTTTTTTTAAAATAACATATGGGTTTATGCCCAGCAATAGCATTACTCGGTTAAAGGCTATATGATTTTTGTCATTTAACTGTATTTTGTCACTTAAAAGTATTGCCAGACTAGTCTCCAAAAAGATTCTATAAGTTTGCAATTTAACCCATGATGCCCAAGTATACCTACTTCCCTACAACTTCATCTACTGTTTTGTTGTTTTTAATTGTTTTTACAAATCTTATGGGTTTGAATTACCTTAAAATTGTTTTAATGTGCATGTTTTAAATTATTTCAAAACATTAGCCATATAGTATGTAAAAAAGCACATGCTAAATGTTGGGGCTACAAAAACACAAAACCATAATCCTTACCTCTCAGGAGTTTCAATTCTATCGAACAAGTAGAAATATATTTAGGTAGATAAGTAAATACAGAAGGATCTGAGTAGGAGAGGATTCCCTAACAACTGCAGGGATTAGGAAAAGGTTGCTGTTGGAGGTAG
Source organism: Pseudochirops cupreus (assembly GCA_028627135.1). Taxonomy (NCBI): domain Eukaryota; kingdom Metazoa; phylum Chordata; class Mammalia; order Diprotodontia; family Pseudocheiridae; genus Pseudochirops; species Pseudochirops cupreus. Next base: position 477,910,742 of record CM053580.1, read on the forward strand.
GGCCTGAGATGACCCCTGAAGGAAAAGGAGTCTTTTTTTGTTATTTTGTGTCTTTGTTGCCCTATTTGGGTCTTTCTTGGCAAAGATATTAGAGGAGTTTGCCATTTCCTTTTCTAGTTCATTTTACAGATGAGGAAACTGAGGCAAATGGGGTAAAGTAACTTGTCTAGGGTCACACAGCTAGTACATGTTTAAAGCTGGATTTGAACTCAGGTCTTCTGACTCCAGGCCCAGCCTTCTACCTACTGTACCATCTAGCTGCCCTTCCTAAGGGAGAAGATGGAGGTGTATTTTCAGCCTGGAGGTAGGAAATAGATAGAATCATGAGCTTGGGAATGGAAAAAGGTCAGTTTGTTTGTCTGGAATAGAGAGTAGTACTTGAAGTGGAATAATAGGAACTATCTCCTGAAAGGTAGGCTGGAACTAGACTCTAAGGGGCTTTAAAATGTCAAGTTAAGAAGTTTCCCTGGATCCAATGGGAAACCATGAAAATTCTTGACCAGGGGAGTTTTTGGTTGAATGGCTGGGCCACCAAAGTAGTTATTAATGATTTTTTAAAAATGAAATAGTCATATAATATGAGTTATATGTAATAATAGTATTATAATATATATTATAACATAAAATATATAACATAATGTTAATAATAGATACTATATAATATAGTCATATGATACATTTTTTTCTGAAAACATCTGGGAGTTTTAGTGGTCCATGAATTTACAATGTGACATGGCCCCTAAGAGAGTTAATATCATCTTAGCTTGCAACATTCAATATTATAAGGTTCACTAGGTCATGTGGAAAGTATGCTAGTTCCATTGTAGGGGGCTACAGGGAAATTTGTACTGTCTTCCTCTCACCACGAGTGAAACTTGCAAGATTCACAGAGTGCTTCTTTCTTATTGAAGGTTTTACACTTTTAGTAGATTTGTGGACATCATGACTGAGGCAAATTTGTTTTCCATGCATAGTTCTCCGCCTTTCTAGGCTAGCACTTTCAGAGATCAATGTGACCTTTTTCAGCCTTTTGGTACACATTACTCTTCTTGCTGCATTCTGGACTACTTGGTTATTTCCCAGTCTCACATTGTACTTGACAGCCTCCATGCTTTTCCACAGACCATCATTCATGATGTAAACTCAGTATATAAAGTGTTTTGCAAACTTGAAAATGCTACTTAAAAGTTATTTATCATTACTAACTACCTCCTCCCCACCTGTAGGGAAACCAAGTCTCCTCCACATCCCATGAACAAGTAAAATTTATTCCCACCTTCATGCTGCTAACTGGACCGGGACCAGCCTCTAACCTCTAACAAACAGAGCAGGCTGGAACTCAGGAGACTAAGTTAATTAATTTCAGAGTGAGGAAAATGATATATGTATGTGGAAGACCCCCTCCTAAGAAGGAAGGCTCAACATGCTAGATAGATTAAAGGAAAGTCTTATGTATATCTTGGTCTTTATTTTTAGTGTTTAACATTCACTTCCACAAGATTTTGAGTTCCAAATTTTCTCCCCATCTCTCCCCTCCATTACCCCAAGATGGCGTGCATTCTGATTACCCTTCCCCCAATCTGCCCCCATCTTGATCATCCCTCCTTCTTTTATCCCCTTCCCTTCTATTTTCCTGTAAGGCAAGATTGATTTCTATACCCCATTGCCTGTATTATCTTATTTCCCAGTTTCATGTAAAAGCAATTTTTAACATTCATTTTTAAAACTTCAGGTTCCAAATTCTCTCTGTTCCTCCCTACCCACCCTCATTGAGAAGACAAGCAATTCTATATAGGTTATACATGTGTAGTCATGCAAAACACTTCCATAATAGTCATGTTGTGAAAGACTAACTATATTTCCCTCCATCCTATCCCACCCCCCCATTTATTCTATTCTCTCCTTTGACCCTGTCCTTCCTCAAAAGTGTTTGCTTCTGATTACCACCTACAATTTACCCTCCTTTCTATCATCCCCCCTCTCATCCCCTGTTGGGGGCAAGATAGATTTCCATAAGCAATTGAGTGTGTATGGTATTCCCTCCTGAAGCCAAATCTTATGAGAGTAAGGTTCATTCATTCCCTCTCCCCTCTCCCCTTCCCCTCCACTGTAAAAGCTTGTTCTTGCCTCTTTTATGTGAGATAATTTGCCCCCATTCTACCTCTCCCTTTCTCCTTCTCCCAGTACATTCCTCTCTAACCCCTTAATTTTATTTTCTAGATATCATTCCTTAATATTCAATTCACCCTGCACTCTCTGTCTATATCTATCTGTCTGTCTGTCTGTCTATCTATCTACCTATGTATCTATCTATTTATCTATTCCCTCCAGCTACTCTAATACTAAGAAAGGTCTCATAAGTTACAAATATCTTTCCATATAGGAATGTAAACAGGATTTTGTACCCCTTTTGCCATTTGGGTTAGTCTATTTTTTAAGGTGTTATTTTCTTGAGTACTTTTTTGGGTCTCCTTTAGCAAGATGTTGACTCATTTTTCATTATTTTCTTGCATCACTCTCATTTCTCTTCCTAATTTTTCGTCTAGTTCTCTTACTTGATTTTCAAAATCCTTTTTGAGCTTTTCCATGACCTGTATACAACCAATTCATATTTTTCTTTGAGGCTTTCGATGTAGGAGCTTTGACTTTGTTGTCTTCTTCTGGTTGTATGTTTTGATCTTCTTTGTCACCAAAGTAAAATCCCCTGCTGTTTGCTCATTTTCCCATCCAATTACTTGACTATTTGACTCTTTGTTAAGGTAGGCCTCTGCTTCCAGTGTGGAGGGTATACTGTCCCAAGCTTCAGGGGTTCTGTGCAGCTGTTTTCAGAGATGCTTCTAGGGACCTGTACATTTTCAGTTCTTCCAAGGTGGTATGATCTAAGGAGAGGTGTTTATCCCTCTTCTGGTCTGTGCTTGGTCTGTGAGTGACCACAAGCACTCTTTTCTGCCTTGGAATTGTAAGCAGGATTCCCTCTCTACCCACTTCCACAAATTCTACCACACCACCACTACTCTTTGCACCAAGACCACCACCCAAGACTTTGACCCAGATCCAAGCATGGGCAAAATAAGAGAATCCTGCCTCAGTGCCAGCAAAGAGATTCCTGGAATGCTCCTTTGATCAGCCACTTGAAACCCCCTCCATCCCCATCTATGGACTGAGAATTCCAGAAGCAGCTGCTCCTGTCACTGGGCTGGACCTTGCTCTTCTCTTACCCAGGTCCAACAGACCTTTTCCACTGACCTTCCATGCTGTCTTTGGCATTTGTGGGTTGAGAAATCTGGAAACTGCTACAGGTACCAGTGATTCAGTTCCCTGAGGCCTGATCCAGGTTTGCTTGGCCCAGTCTATGCTGGAGTGTTTTGTGCTGGACTGTGCTCCTCTCTCAGACCAATGCAACAGACCTTTCCTGTTGCCCTTCCATCTTGTCTTGGACTGGAAATTTGTTTCACTCTATCATTTTGTGGGTTCTGATGCTCTAGAATTTGTTTAGAGGTATTTGGAGGGGTTTGGGAGAGATATCAAGCAAGTCCCTGCTTTTACTGTGCCATCTTGGCTCTGGCCCCTAGAGAACAATATCTTGACTCCATTTTGGCTAGCAAAAAGTTAGAAGTCCATAGGAAATATTTCTTTCCAGCCTCAATGATGGTTTACCAAGCCAGCTTTTCCTGCTCTTCTATTTAATGTTTCTGATATTTTTTAAAACTGCTTCAACTAAATTATCCTAACATCTTTAACCTTTCTTATGTCACCTGTTTCCTAACTCTCTAATCACTTTCATCTTTTTTTCCTGAACTTTTCTCAAGTTTTTCACATCTTTCTTATAATATGAAGCCTCAAATTGTACTTTGCTCCAGTAAAGACCTGACCATCACAGAATACAGGTATCCCAAAAGCTTTTAAAGACTTTTGGGATACCCTGGATAGTGAAAGACAGTTGAAATACTTTTTAGACTTTCTCTTATAGAGAATAATTCAGTATATGTCATAAGCAGGGTGACTATAGCTACATAGGATCATCTAATCCAAACTCCTTCTTTTAAAGATAAATTAACTGAGACTCAGGATGGCTAAGTGACTTGTTTGTGGTCACTGTTAATCATAGTCAGAGGCAGGATTTGAACCCAGGTCTTCCTGACACTGATAATCTGTAAACTATACTACACTGTCTCTCTCTCTCTCTTTTTTTTTTTTTTGCTTTTTGGAGTGGGGAAGGCAGGGCATTTGGGGTTAAGTGACTTGCTCAAGGTCACATAGCTAGTAAGTGTTAAGTGTGTGAGGCTGGATTTGAACTCTGCTCCTCGTGACTCCAGGGTCTTTGCTCCATTCACTGCACCACCTAGCCGCACTTACTGTCTCTCTTTTAAACAAAAGTACATGGCAGTCAAAAGCACTACCATGATCTGGGCCTGCATTGAAAGGCATAGTGTTCAAGAGACAGAGTTGCTATACTCTGCCCTTTGATGTATTTTATCCAGAGTTGGGTACCACATTTTAGGAAGTATATTGGTAAGCTAAGGGCAGTTTGGTGGCACAGTAGATAGAGCACTGTGCTTGGAATCAAGAAGACTCATCTTCATGAGTTCAAATCGGCCTCAAAGACTTACTAGTTGCGTGACCCTGGGCAAGTCACTGAACCCTGTTGGCCTCAATTTATTAATCTATAAAATGAGCAGGAGAAAGAAATGGCAAAGCACTCCATTTTCTTTGCCAAGAAAACTCCAAAATGGGGTGACAAAGGGTTGGATTCAACTGAAGCAACTCAAGAGCAACAAAAAATTAATAAGTTAGAGAATGTTTAGAAGATCAAAACCAGATTAGTGAAGGACTTTGAGATCATGCCATGTGAGAATTGGTTGAAGAAACCGAAGATGGTTAGCCTGGAGAAAAAAAGATTTAGGTAGTAGATAGTAGCTGTCCTCAAGTATTTGAGGACTCTATTTGTCATGTAGAAGAGGAATTGCTTCTAGATGGCAGTAATCCTGAAAGTAACATCTGGAAATTGAAGAGAAATTGTTTCAGGTTGGCTATATAGAGAAACTCCTTAACAGTAAAAATTATCCAGAAGTACAGTGGGCTCCTTTGGAAGGTGACAGGTTCACCTTTCCCTGCCAGTCTTTAAATAGGAGCTGAACGAGCACTTGTTGAGTATGCAATAGACAAAATTCTTATTCAGGTCCCAGTTGGACTACATGATTTCTGAGGTCCCTCCTACATCTTTCTGTATGTAATTCTGGACATTGTAGATTCTGCTGAACATGCACTGTGAATTCCTACCTTCATACCTTTATTTAGACTGTTTCCAGTATTTGTGATACCTTTCTTCTCTTTGCTTAATATCCCTTAATGCTTAACTGAAATGCTGCCTCCTAAAGTAAGCTTTCCTGATCCCTATGTGGGTAATGACCTTTTCCTTCAGGCTTTACCTAACAATTTGTTTTGCAATATTTTAATATACTTAGATAATATTGTGCATTGTAGTCATCTGTGTTTGGATCTTATAGTTCTACTAAACTGTGACTTGAGGGCAGAGGGTGTAATGGTAATTAATTTGAATTTGAAGACCCCTTTTTATATTGGCAAGTAAGCAAGTACTTAGCTCTTAGTAACTAATCAACTCTGTGAAAGAAACAGAAGGTATGAACTCCTGTCTCCTGTTGCTGACATAACAGGAAGGAGTTGACTGAAACAGGAAGCCAATGCTGTGTGTATATAAGAAAAGCCCCAGAGAGGCACAGTCAGAATTTCTTCTGACAAGAACCTGGTGGCAGAAGCTATTCTGCTGGGGAGAGAGAGAGTTTATCTCAGCAGCATCTGGAGCCTGGGCTGCTACTGCTGGACTGAGAACTGAGTCAGAATTTTCTTTGGACAAGAATCATGGAGGATGAAGTTGCTGCCACCAAGAAGGCTGGAGAGGAAATCCCCCTCCCCCGCCCCCAGGCTGGAGAAAATGATTTTGATTTTGAAAACCTGGGAGGAATGATTTTTATTCTGGAAGCCAAGTGAGATTTCTTCGGGGTCCTAGGGCCAGCAGAACTGCCAGATGACTGAGGAAGCATAGCTGTGGTGCCAGTATTCTGTTTGTCTGTTTTGATAGTGTTTTGCCAGATTCGTCTGCTGATGAAGGACAGTGCTGTTGCTGCAGAGGTCCTTGCTGTTGGCTCAGAAGCCCTGAAGAAAGATTTTCTTGTTGTATTTTTACAGAAATCCTGGAAGAGGGTCTTGCTGATGTTTTTAGGGGTCCTGAGACTGTTCTGTAGGCAGAGAGTGAATTGATGAGGACACTGGCAATGTATGTTGTGGCTTTGTTAAGCTTTGTCGCACCAGGAACAGAGATTGATGAGAACTTGCCTTGGGTCAAGATGAAGAAAAGACCTCTCCTTGGGTATCAAATGCTGTGATGATAACGTGATTTACTAGCGACCTAGGGGTGGAGGGTTTGTGTACTTTCTAATGATTGTACTTAGTGATTAATGATACTTAGTAATTGTGAATCTGAATAAGTGACTGATTGAGTTAACTTAGTTGCCCCATGGGTGGAAGATTTTGACTATTGTACTCTGAAATGACTGAATGACTGAATAAGGAGGCAAACCTCCTTAGGGATACCAGATGATTGTTCTTTGTTCTAAATATTGTGACCATTTTGGGGAAAACTGTGGCTGTTTTAATGATAAGCTGTTGTGAATACTATATTGTGATTTTCTGTGAAAAGTTGTAATGTTGTGAATGCTGTACTTTGATTTTCTGTGAATGTTTTGCTTTGATTTGTTTTAGAATAAATAGAATGTTCACTATACTGTATAGTCAGAACCTTAAAAGCTGTTCACAGTAGCATTCTTCTGGAAAGTTGCTCCTGCATGGCATTACAGGGGGACAATATTCTGGCTGAAGTTTGTACATCTCCAGGTACTTAACAAATATATATTGTATTATGTATTGTGTGTTTAATAATAATATCTTCTAAAATCTTAATTAGTAATTCTTTTTTGTTTTTAAATGAGGAGGAAGACAAAGTATAACATGTATCTGAGAGTGTTTGAAGGGGAAGATTGGGTCTTAAATTCTTAACAGGAAATACACTATAGATAGCATTCTTTCTTCAAACAACTCCCTTCTTATAGAGTAACACACCAAGTCATTGGTTCTTCTAGACTCATTGAATCAAGAGAGTCCAAAAGCCCAAGTTGAAAGTCAGAGATCCTATGATCAGATGACCATATCTGTATTCAAAAGCTGTTTGTCATAGCAAGAAAAAAAGAGCTCCATATAATTTTGAAACGTGGTGCTTAATGTTAATGTAGGATCATAAACCAAGGTTATCATAGTAGAAAAATTATTTTCTGGAACCCTGAACAGTACAATAAAACCTTCAGGTTAGGTTTTCAGCTATATATAACCTATTTATCTCCTATTTCCAATAACTTTTCAAGTTTTCTACTTTCTACCTACAGATTTTGGGCAAGGATGATATAATAGATGTCCAAAGAGCAAGTACCATAAGGTCATCTTATAGATGAGGAAGCTGAGGCCTAGAGAGAGACATTATATATCTTGCCCAAAGTCACATAGGCAGTAAGTAGCAGAATTAGGATTTGAACCCAGATCCTCTGATTCCAAATCCAGGGCTCCATAGACTACATCACTTTGCCATAATGATTCAGCCTAGATTTGATCTAACTTATTTTACTAGTTAAGAGAGTCATAACCAACTCAAGATTTACATTGTTATCAGTGATTATTTTAACAAATAATTTGCAATTGTTTTTTGAGACCTCCTTTGGGACCTAGACTAGGTTTTAGTCTAGGCTATGCTAGTAATGTACTATGTAACCTGGGCTCACCTAAGACTTCAAGAAGCTGTAGCATATGCATCAGCCCATACTTACTAAACCATTTTGTAGGTGGGCTAAACCAGGCTGAGGGTAACCAACAGACCTCAAACCTCTCAGTGAGTTAGGGGGATGTCTACCCCCGGCATGTGAAGACTTCTCCCGGCCAAATGGGCAGATGAGAATAATTTGTTCCAATGGCCACGAAGGCAGAAGCAAGTTCTGTGTAACATTTAGCATCTGGTCAAGCATGGAAGATGCCAAGGTCATCCACTGCATCATGGGCCATCTTAAGTCATCCTGACTTTTGACTTGTTGATCGACTTCGATGACTCTGAAAGAGAGAGCAAGGCTCTCTCTTTGTGCAAGTCTGCCTCACTTAAATCCATTTCACATACATGTCAAAACATCAACCCTGTAATGTCATTGGTCCTCTTCAAAAACAAAGGACACACAACAGCCACATAATCTGGGAGGAAGTGCTATGTGGGAGCTGGGTCCAGAGTTAGATGATCTGGCTTAAAATCTTAGCTGTATCACTTAGAACCTCTGTGACCTTGTACAGGTTGCTTAACTTCTCTGGGCCTCAGTTTTCTAACCCAGTGAAAGGATAAAACTGAATAGCTTTTAAGGTCCCTTCCATCTCTAAGACTATTATAATGTGGGTTTGTGCAGGGCATGCTCAGAAATTCTCTGCCTATTTCCTGACAACCATTTGGGAAGTCTGGGGGTCAGCTTCTGGACATTTATGACTCACTGCTGAGGGACTGCTGAGCTGGAAAATTTGATGACTCAAGGGTCATGTTAATAAGGAGAGAGTTTCTTCCTGGGGCTACTTGGTTGCTGGTCTCCAGGTGCCAAGATATTTTTCCAGTGATGGGTAGAAGACAGTCCTCTACTATGATTTCATAGCAATCCTTTGTCTCCCATTTCCAAATTGAGTATGGACTCAACTATGTGGGTGTGTGTTAGAGGCAAGAAACTCCTATTAGATGTGCGATTGGTATTTAGAGGAGATCATTGGAAGCAGTGGTGTGCGCTGGAATGAGAGAGGCTGACAGCAAGGGAAGGATCTGCACTGGGGATCAAGGTTGCCAAAAAGCAAACCAAGCTTGGTTGTTTGGATGGTACCTGGTGTCAAAGAGAAATATGTAATGTCTAATTAGCAGCGTTACACAGTTGCTATATGATGAGTTTTGAAATCTTAGCTTTCTAACCTATTGTAGCCATGGTTATGAATTAAGTTACCAAATGTACTCTAATAATTCTGTTAATATACCTTGTAATTCTCTTATGCTTAGTATTTCTTTGTGTAGGAAAAAAGATCTGCCCCATACCAGATTTATGTTTGTATCTTGTGTACCTTTGTTGTTTCCCCCATTTTGGGGGGAAGCTCAAACAGGACCATAACTCACATTATAATTAGCATTGTGCACAGAATGCTGAGGTTGGTGTTTAATAAACCTGTGAATAGGAGAATGGGGAGCCTAATTTCCCTAATGAGAAGTTTTTACCTAACAATGTCTCAGGTACAGGACACTGTTTTGGATACAGAACAGGGAAGAGAAGCATCCTTGGTTCTGTACTCCCAGCAATGGTCCCTTTATGCTATTTTATAATCCTATGACATTGGTGACTAGACCTAGTCTCCCTATCTATGAAACAATGGACAAAATTTAATTTATTTTGTCCACAAATTTATTTTGTCCCTCTATACTAGGATTCTTAACCTTGGGGATGTCATATAATCATTTGACAGTCTCGTGAAATCTATGGGTCTTTTCTTAGAATGATTTTTAATGCATAAAATTACATAGTATTAAAGGAAACTATATTGCAATTCATTTATCAGTATATATTGTAAAGTTCAAGAATCTTAGGTTAAGAACCATATAGTCTATACTCTATGTGCTAACCACATTAGAGAATTGAAATATTACTATACAAATAAAACATTGTTATGGGACAAATTCATTGGCTTTAAAACTCTTCATGTACTTCACAAGGTTAAATACGTATGGGTTTATCAGACTTAAAATTTGAAAAAATCTTGGAGATTTAGCCTAACCTTGAAATTTTACATGTGGGAAAACTGAGACACAGAAAGGCAACAGGATCATAGTACTTAGAACAGAAAGTGACATTAGAAATCATGTCATCTAAGCCTCTTATTTTACTAATGGGGAAATTGAGCCCCAGAGAAGTTAAGAGACTTCCTTAAGATCACAAAGGGAATAATAAGTAGTAGAAAGGAAATGACCTAGTCACTCTAACTCCAGATCCAGTGTTTTCACTACTATATCAACCTTGCCCTCGGTGACTCGATCAAAATTGGTTTACTTCCTTTATAAATTTATTTTTGTTTGTGATGGAAAAGTATAGATTAAAAACAGTAGCATAAAAAAAGCCCTCAACAATTCTTGAGGCAAAATTTTCCATACTTGGTTCCTAGCCAAAGGTGAATTTTTTGGAAAGTTTAAGCAAAACTACTTAGCTAGTTTCTGTCATACAAGGATGAAACTTTCCCCCAAATTTTCCATCCTTCATATCTTAGTCCACAAAACTGGCTGTTAAATACTTCAGATCTACAAGGTTTGCAGACTCCAAATGAGTTAAATAGGGAAGTTAATTATTTTGAAAATAATAAAAGCTAAAAGTCGTGATCATTGTGATTCCTTTCTACAAAGATTTTTTTTTTTTGGTTTTGATTAAGAGGGCTGATGATTGTGTTCTTTCAGTTTTTGCTTTTGTTTTGAGAGGAGTGCTGCTCCATCTTGGGATGTCTATTTTCTGATTTTTACTCACAGGAATATCTTACTCAAAGTAAGATCACCAAAGAGGTGAGACAGTGAAAATAGCCCTGAGGATTAAGGGGACTTAGAATCTAGTTCTAGTTTGACCACCAACTTGCTCTTTGACCTTGTGCAAGTTGTCTAACCTCTCCAAGCCTCAGTTTCTTCATTTAAATGTAATGAGAGCATGTGTATGTGATGATATAGTATAGTATAGTATAGAGCATAGTATGTGATGACAAGGAATGGCAGGAACCAATTCTCTCCTTCAGAGCATGCATAGACACTTTGTGACTGTTTCCTGTCTTTTTTTTGGCTGCTGAGTTGGATCTAAATACACATAAAAAAGGTGTCAACTGTCCAAATTGCTCCTTCTTTTCTGGTGGTGACTGAGACTAAAATTGCTGTAAGTCTCTGAATGGGAGGAGATAGCAGTAGTGGAAGTAGTCTCTTGATGGCAGCTGCCTATGAGTAATTGACACATGAGTATGCCATCTTATTTCTTTGCTTCAATGGATTTGTTCTTTCCTACTCTTAGGTGAATGTATGTTGGAGATGCAGTGAATTAGGCTGTGGCCTTATAAGATCTCAAAAGACCTAGGAGCTAAAGTTCATACCAGAGCTTGCCAATAACCAAGCCCAGTGAGGCATGACCTGTGGAATCTAGTCTAGCGGTGAATTGACCAGGTAGTCAAGACACTATTTTCTTTTTATTTAAATATTTTTATTGATATCTTCTATTTTAATATTGACTAAATTTCTGTTGTATCCCTCTTGTCTCTCTCCTTCTACTAAGTGATATCATTGCCTTCTAACAAAATAATTTTTAAAGAAAAAAGGAAGATTTCAAAATCAGCAAAACTTGTCAGCACATCAAACAAATCTGACATCATTAGGCAATGTTACAGACCCATTGAACCTTTGGAAAAGAATAAGGGGAGTTGTGAGACGCTATTTTCTGCAAGCAACATAGTGACTCCATCCATCAGCTATGCTACATTCAGAAGTGAACTAAGTAGGGTGAATACTTTAGAGCAACTACTTTAACTTTGTGTCTACTACCCTCAAGGACTAAGGTATTATAGGAGGACAGTGTGTCCACCCTGGTTTAGAGGAATGTATTGATTATTCTATTCTTCCTATATTTTCCTAATTAAATATCCCTTCTGTAATAGGTAACTGAAGTCACTTGGCCAAATGATATGGGGATGTTAATCATTGGATCAATCAATGATATAAGGGAAATACTAATTATAAATTAATGTTGGAGAGAACATATCAGAATGGGGTTCTAGCCAATCGCAAGCTAAGAGCCCCGATTCCTCAGGGGTTGTAGCCGTACACCCCTGAGGTGGAGATATAAAGGTATGGACTAGAGAATATCTATAGTTCTTTCAGACTTCAAAATTTAATCATTTCAAATTAAAATATGGGGTAAAATCTTACTAGAATTTTAAAAAATAGAAACAGTAGAAGATAAATTTACTCTTCTCAGATCAATCCTGTTTTAAGAAAATTCCTAAAGTCTCTTCTTAGGAAGCTCTGGAACTATATAACTGTGGTCAAGAACTCTATTTTTTTTTTCTCTTACTTCGAAATAAATAAATGAAACACAAAGTAATGACCTCTAAGGTGCTTCCCATTTCCAAAATTCTATGATTTTGTGAAAACAAAATATCATGTCATTTAGGTAGCTCCTCAGAGTGTTCTGGTTATGCAGAAGGGTCTTTAAATTCATTTAGAAAACTGAAAACCAACAGTTTTAAAATTTATTTTATTAAACTCAAAGTGCTAAAATTTCTATCTGAGTCACTGGATAAAGGTCACTGAAGACAGCTTCAGATCTGGTACTTCTAAAACTGATGGGCATTTTGTGAGCACAGCTTCAGTGTTAGATCACTGTCTACCTTAGTTGTAGAGCCACAGGTTCATAGGATAGAGAATTGCAGAGCTAAAAGGGATCAGGAGCTCATCTAATTCCATTCCTTCTTTTCCCTCTTTTTTACATTGACCCCATTCCAACTCTCTACTTCCAAATTCTTGTGGTGTTACCTTGGAGACATCAGATGTAGAAAAAGTCTGTTTTTGAGTAAACATAAACCTTCCCAGATTTCCCAAGGAGTCATGATGCTGAACTTGGGAACTTGGGAAGAGGTGCTGGGAGAGAAACAAAGCTCTAGAATTTATCTTCTTCTCTAGCCACACAGAGCAGGGTTGATAGGGGTTAGAGCTATGCACCCCAATCCCTTAGACTGGGACTTTTTGTGAGCAGCTTGGATGAACCAATAGGACTGTAAACTGAGGGGATTATTACCCAGACTGTCACAAACTGATGGACAGAAATAGAAGGCTATATTGAGTGAGACCTCATAGGACGGTTGGTACTTTTGTTCCTCCCTTTGCCCTAGCTTAGCCAGAAAATGCCTATATTCTTATTTTTCTGCCTCACTATTTACTTCCTACTTTCCTTCTGCCCCCTGTGACTGCTAATCAAAAAGTGACTGTACCTCAGCTTTTATTTCCCTGATAACTTTGCCATTTCTATTCTCTCTCAGAATAGATAAAGTAATAAGATAATAGATTGGAAAAACTGGTGGCCACTAGTACTAGTTAATACAGTTGTTTGTAGCAAGGAACAAGAATGGAAGAGGGTGAGGGAGAGGCTTTTTCTGTTAATGAGACAGAAGACTTTAACTCTCTTGGTGAAAGCCAGATTGGAGGAGAGGTCAAGAGCCAATAAGAGAAAAAGAGAGAGAGAGAGAGAGAGAGAATATATGAATCATGACCATTGCTAGACATAGGTATAAATACCCATGAAGAAAATGAGCTGAGGAAAAGTCCCTGCAATGTAGGGGTGGAAGGAATTGATACCTGTGCCATTTGGCTTTGGTGATACAACTGGGCTACCAATTATCTTTGCCTGTGAAGTAGAAGAGACAAGATAAGATGAAAAAGTGTGTCCAAGGGACAACCAGAGTGGGGAGAAAACTGAAATTTGTTATATAAAAACGGTTAAAAACAAACTTAGGATGAAGGTGGGAGGCAAGAGAGTCATCTTCACAGATGCAAAGGAGGTCTTTATGGACGATGGTTTTTGTTCTTCTTGTTGTTGGCCTGAGAGGGCAGGATCAAGGCCAATGGATAAAAGTTACAAGGAGGCAGATTTTGAGTCACCATAAGGAAGAACATTCTAAGAATTTAAGGGGAGCCAAAGTAGAATGAGGAAAATTGTGGAGTAGATAAAGTTTGTCTTGAGGACCCTTCCATCATCCCTTTTGGCTTCATTTTGTGAAATAACAAGTTGCCTATCCCTGGAAATTTTCAAATAAACTGGAAAATGGCCTTTAAAGGAATGCAATGGAGGGGATTGTTGTATGTTGTAACTGGTTAGACTGGTACTGGTGGTGGTGATTTCTTTAACTCTAAGGGCCTTGCAATCATGATGATTAAGCTAGACTTATCCTTCGAGGCAATGACTCAGGGAGAAAGCTAACTGGGGAGAAAGAAGTAGCTGTAGGCCAGCTTAAAAAAAAAAAGACCTGAGGTTTATAAAGCCATCTCTCTGAACAACAAAGCAGAGCAGTGGGCTGGGATACCCCTCAAGTTAGAATTGAAACCTTAGAGTTAGAGTGTGGTTTACTCTTCGAATACCAAGATATTAACGTACTTCAGAAGTTCAAGAGTTGATCCTTGTCTTGGAGGTTTGGCTATCCTGAATCATAGGGTTGGAAAGCACTTATCACAGTGCCTGGTACATAATAGGTACTTACTACATGTTTATGGATTGGTTATTTGGAAAGGTTCCCACCAGACATCTAGTCCATCCTTTTCATTTTACAACAGAGGAAACTGAGGCTAAGAGAGGTGAAAGAATTTGTCCAAGTCATAGATGTATCATCAGGGTCAGGATTTGAAGCCAGACCCTCCAACTCCAGCGTCGGCTGTCTTTCCACTGTACGCAGTTTTATTGTACCTGACTTGATGGAAAAAAATATTTCTTGCTTCAACCTTGTCCAAGAACTCCTCTAATTAGTAAGTTTAAATTTTGATCCCTAGATAAGGATTCAGTGCAGCAGGCATTTATTAAGTGCCCATTATGTGTTAGATCCCAACCTGGATGCTAGGGATACAAAAATGCAAACGGAAATTATTCCTGACTTCCAGGAGCATACGTTTTATTGGAGGGAAATAACATATGCACCAAATATGTATGTGATGCGTATATATAAGTATATGTGTACACACATATCTACACACACCTACACACATATATGTACATATATAATAGATGCAAGATAAACATAAAATTGAATGGGGGTCTTCTTGAGGGGAGGGAATCATTAACAACTGGGTATATCAAGAAAGATCGTATGTAGAAATTCAGAAGGGACTTCCTTCCCATTTATTAACTGTGGAACAAACATTGCATTGTGCTCCTCTCCTACAATGCAGAAACTGCAAAAGCAGTATTTATCCTAGACTTTCAAATTTGGGGAGACTACAACCCTCCCTTAAAGATGAAGGCAACTTCTGCTTTTGGGTCCCAGAGGGTCTAAGGGAAGCTCAACTCTTCCATCCAGGTGGGGATTTCTCCATAGAAATAACCGGGCTGCCCCATAATGAAAAAAATTTCCACTCATATACTTCATAAATTTGAAAAGGGAAATTGGTCTGGGGTCAGAATGAGGACGCATGCTGCCTTCTCTTTTTTCTTTCTCCTTCTAAAGCTCTAAAGGCATGATTTCTGTTTCCTTCTCACTTCTTCCAGCTACTTGCTCACAAAAGAATGTCATAACGGTTTTGAGGATAGTCTCTTAGTTACTCCAGCTTCTCTCTGTTTTTTTTTTTTACCTTGACTTTGATACTGGCTCAGCCTTCATTTCCTCAGTAGCTTGAACTTCTTTTTTTTTTTTTAACTTTTATATGGAATTCTGTGTTTGTATTTTCAAGTTTCTTTTCACATTTTGCTCAGTGTCTTAATTTCATTTTTCTTGTTCCTTCCAGAGTTTTTGTTTCTTTTGGGGTTTCTAAGGAGTCACTAACAGTTTTGAGATTTGTTTTGTTTGGGGTTTGGTTTGAATGGACCTCTGATTTCATTGTGACTACTTAGTCCATGACAGTTGACTCTTTTAAATAAACATGGGAGGGGCAGAACAGAGAGGTTACTATTTCTAGAAGAAGGCCGATACTGAAGACAATTTTAGGGGTTTGAGGCTGACCATCTGGATTGTGGGCATGTCTTGATAGAGCATTAAACTCTAGGACTCAAGGTTATGTCTTTGTTAAGAGAGAATTCTCTTGGGGAAAATTTATCTATGGTCTCTTAAATGTATTGTAATGAAAGGAATCCTGAAGTTGGAGTAAAGAGTTCTGGATTTAAGTCCTAACTCTGATGCTTACTATTTTTGTAAGTAAATCACCTAATTTCTCAAGACTCTATTTCTTCACTGATAAAATGGGAATAATACTTACATTATTTGCCTTGTCGGATTATGCAAAAAAAGAGTCATGAATTATGAAATAATATACAAATGTGAGCTTATTGCTGGTATTATTATTATCCTCTCATTTTATTTTTTGCCAGAGTTCACATAGAAATGGTTCTAGGACAAGTCACCATCATATTATTATGCTTTAATATTTATTAGTTTCCTCAGAGTCCTGCTCTGGATACCTCATTTGTATCATGTAAGTGACCATGGGTTGTTGAAGACAATTTTGGCTGACAGTAAGCTCTGATAGGTTCTACCATGCTGGAAAGTCTCCAAATATTAGGAAAAAGCTGAATCTGATCTGGGTGAATGAGCCCAGCTAAGCCGAGAGACTCACCACGAGCAGGTTGGCCATTTGGTAATAAATCCTTTGGTTATGATATTAAACAAGGAAAAAAATACACACAGAAAGTCCTCAGTCCTTTGAGGTCCTTTCCTTTTCTTCATTGATGATGACAGTGGTAAGAATGGGACAGAGGGTGCTAAGAATAACACAATTTTTAGACTGTATATACAAGACTCTGGGCTCTTTTGACCTATACATGCACTAGCAGGTTGGGCCTCCAAGATATCTAAATGTTTTCAGGTTTTGAGGGGTACCCCCAAAGGGAAATGTGAATTGCTGGACCTCTGGTGGCTTTTCCAAACTTTTGAAGATCTCAAGGTCTCAGTCTAGTCTATTCTGTCTCTTACATTCATTCAAATAAGAGTTAGAAAGAATGAAATACAACAGACAGAAAACTAATACCAGGTGCAAACTTAACTTCATGGTAGCTCCAGAAGAAGAGATAAACACCTGAGATCCGTCCCTCACCCAAAGACTTAGAGTGGTTCTTGCTTCAGTGGCCACCAGGGAAGAGGAAGATCAAGTTTCTCCATTGGAGTCTTTCATAGGTTTTCTCAGTCATGGCTCAGCAGCCAGTTGAAATACTTCTTTACTACACAGTAAACCTATAGGAAATAGTCAGAGAGTACCTGTGCATGCTATGAATTGGTGAGAGGGCTCCTACATATGTTTTCCATACCGTCAGAAGCAGGCTCACTAAACCATGAGCTGACATCAGGCACATGCTCTGAGGGCTGGACATCCCATTGGCTAGTCCCTCACATCTTTATACTTTAATTTGACTGTTTAGTACTCTAAAAATCACACAACCATTTTGACTAGGTCCATGACAAATTTATGTTACATGATCTCCTCTGAATCCTCACAGATGCCAGGCAATCCTTCTATACCTGTACTATCAACTCATTATCCTGCTTTCCACAGGATCTCTTCCAAAGCTTTTGGCCTCTTCTCAAGCCTTCCATGGTTTCCTTCCCCACCCCCCTCTCAGTTGAGAACCTTGCTACATATTTTACAGAAAAATTTGAGGCCATTTGCTATGAGCTCCCTTTTCCCCCTTCTTCCTCATCTCCTATCACTCAGATGTCTTCTGCCACAGGTATCTCCTTCACCCCTAGTTCGCATGATGAAGTGGTCTTACTCCTTCCATCTTGTCTCCAGACAAATGTCCTCTCTGTTCTCTCTGTCCTCCAACAAATGTCCTCTCTGTCATCCCCATTCTTTTAATTATTTTAAATCTCTCTCTCTACTGGTCCATTTCCTACTGCCTACAAACATGTTCACGTCTCCCTCATCTTGAAAAACATCCCTCATTTGCTCCTTTCTCCCTGCTAACTATTGTCCCATATCTCTCCTGCCATTTATAGCTACACTTCTCAAAAAGTTTACCTACAATAGGTGCCTCCACTTTCTCTCCTCTCACTTTCTTCTTAACCCCTTACAGTCTGATTTCCAATCTTATCATTCCACTAAAACTGCTCCCTCCAAAGTTATCAGCAATCTCCTAGGTGCCAAATCCCATGTCCTTTTCTCAGTCCTCATTCTCCTTTACCTCTGCAGCCTTTGACACTGGATCACCATCTCTCTCCTCCCTGAAACTCTTTTCTTAGGTTTTCAGGACACCATTCTCTCCTGCTTCTCTTTCTACCTATCTGACCATTCCTTCTCTGTCTCCTTTGATGGATCCTCCTCCAGATTATGTCCTCGAGCCATAAGTGTCCCTCAGGGTTCTGTCCTGGGCCCTCTTTTCTTCTCCCTCTATACTGCTTCACTTGGTGATCTTATCAGCTCCCATGGATTTAATTACCAACTCTATGCTGATGATTCCCAAATCTATCTCTTCTGCCCCAATCTCTCTGCTGACCTCCCTTCTCTCATGTCCAACTGCCCTTCAGACATCTTAAACTGGTTGTCCAGTAGACATCTTAAACTCTATATGTCTAAAATGGAACTCATTATCTTTCTCCCTTAAACCTTCCCTTCCTCTTCCCTTCCTTATTACTGCTGAGGGCAGCACTATCCTCCCAGTCCCACAGGCTCACAACCTAGTAGTCGTCCTGGATTCCCTCCTATCTTTCACCCCCTCCCATATCCAATCTGTTGCCAAGACCTGCCAATTTGTAACATCTCCCCAATATGCCCCCCTTCTCTCCTCTGATGCTGCCACCACTCTGGTATTGGCCTTCATGACCTCATGCCTTGGCTACTGCAATAGCCTGCTAGTGCCTGCCTCAACTCTCTCTTCATTCCAATCTATCCCCCATTCAGCCACTAGAATGATTTTCCTGAAATGCAGGCCTGATCATGTCACCACCACCCCCAACTCAATAAACTCCAGTGGCTTCTTATTGCCTCCAGGAACAAATACAAAATACTTTGGCCTCAAAGCCCTTCATAACCTAGCCCCTTCCTACCTTTCTAGTATTCTTACACCTTACTCTCTACCATGTACTCTTCAATCTAATGTCATTGGTCTTCTGACTGTTCAAGCAAAATATTCCATCTCTCTCTGCTCTGGCATTTTCTTTGGATATCCCCCATGCCTAGAATGCTCTCCCTCCTCTGCTATGACTACTCACCTCCCTGACTTCCTTCAAATTCCAGTTAAAATCTCCCCTCCTACAGGAAACCTTCCCCAATCCTTTTTAATCCCAGTGCTTTTGCTCTGTTAAATATTTCCTATTTATCTTGTATGTAGCTTTCTTTGCAGATGTTTATTTGCAGTTGTTTCCTCTATTGAATGTGAGCTCCTTAAGGACAGGAATTGTCTTTTGCTACTTTTTTGTATCCCCAGCGCTTGTTAACACAGTGTCTGACACATCATAGGCACGTAATACATGTTTGTTGATTGATAAATGTGAGCTCCTTGTCCACAGACTGAGTGTACATATTTCTGGAGGAACCTTATCATTTCAGTGGTGACATTCTTGCCATAAAATGGAACCAAGAGGAAACTGCAATTAAATAGAAGTATTGATATCAGATATTCTTTGGAGAGGTAAAGAAGGGAGTGGGTAGAGTTGGTTTGTTGTATATTCAGATATTTGGTCTTTTCATATTGCAGTAGTGATAATAAACATTTGCAAGAAAAAGAGACCACTATGAAAATAATTACAGCTTATTATGCACTAGCATCAGTGGCTAAGAATGAAGAGTTAGAGAAATTCTACAAAGAACTTGCTAAATTAAATCAAAATACACTCTGAAAATGATATTAATTGAAAAAAATGGGATAAAGTAAAGATGGTGAGAAATGTACGAGAAAGGAAAAAAGAATGAGAAAGGTTATAGGTTTGGAGATTACCCAGAAGCTTCACTTACCGGGAGTCTTCCTTCTGAGTTCATCATATTAAGAATATTTTCTTTTGAGAAAAGAAATGGTAGGTATTACACATAATAATCAAGAAGTAACATTACAAAAATGAAATAGATTATACTTGGACTGAAAAAAAGACATAAATGTGAAAGTTATCCCTGAATCAAATATACTTGTGTCCATAGGGCATTGACTCTTCAGGGCAAGATCAGAATTAATAATAAAGGGAAAAGAAATAATGAAGAGAAAATTAAATAATGAGAAAAAAGATATAAGAATAATTGAAATAACTGAATTCTAAAATATTTAAGCAAGCAATTAGTCATGAAAATGGGAACTAGACAACAGAAATGACACTGACACAGACTAATAATTTGATATGGGAATGCAAATTAGGTAAATCTATTGCCACAGCTGACATAGCACAAGAATTTAGAAAGTATTTAGTCAATAAACCTTCAAGATGGCAGCCAAGAGGAGCACCTGTTAAGAATATGAACTCCTTGTATGAAGAAGGATGACGTTCAATTACAAGGAGCGTTGACTCTGATTAAAAGTGCCAAGGGAAGCATCAAACAGGGAGAAGATTGTCTCCACAGTTGTTGGAGATCGAGTTCAAAATCCAAATTGAAAAAGGATTCCCTATAACTAGTGAGGTTCTTCAACTGTTACTGTTTGTGGATGATATTGTGCTGGTTGTATCAAGCCCCAAACGTTTCAGAGTCTTCTGGAAGAGATCTGTAATCGCTTTAAAAAGTTTAGTCTGACCATCCAAACAGGAAAGGCCAAGTGAATGAATGTCTTTTGTCCAGATTATGACATGTATTTGGATAGGCGCCTTTTAGAGTTTGTCTATGTATGATAGTACTTAAATACCTGGCATACATGTAGATGGGGAAGGGAAAGAAATAGGTAAGGGAATACTGTGATAGATTCTTCACAAATATCTCATTTGATCCTCTCAACAGCCCTGAGGAAACTGAGGCAAACAGGTTAAGTGACTTGTCTAGTCTCACACACAGGAAAGTATCTGAAGTCACATTTGAATTCGGGCCTTCCTAAGTCCAGGCCCAGTGCTCTAACCACTACACCATCTAGCTGCTCAATCAGACCCCTACACTGCTTCCCTTCCTCTCCCTCCACTCCCCATAAGTTTGCTAAGAGGGAGTCATCAAAATGAAGGATTAGAAAGAGTTGCTCCCAAGAGAATCATGAGAACAGGAACACGTGTAAACATTCTATAATAGATTCTGGTTAACCTGCAAAAATATGGTTGAGAGGAGTGTGCCCCTTCTCCCCCCTCCACTGGCTGTGTGGTTGGAACTATTGGTGTCTTCAAAACGATGTGACTCACCAGTCATTTCTCTTATTGAATGTGGTGCTGAGGGAGTAAGGTAACTCCTTTTGGTGAGAGAACCATCCTATAAAAGGGCTCTTCCATCTTCTCCTTCCACAGCCATATGGCCCCTGGTCTTCTTGGCCTTTTTTGTCCATTCTTCTCCATTCTAGATGCAGGGAGTGAAATTTTTGACATTGAGAGTTTCAAAGGCAAGAAATGAAAAGCAAATGGAATCCAGAAATCCAGACTGAATCTTGCAGTCAGATCATTATGGACTGATCATGGGCTGTGACTTTTGGGAGTCCAACTCTGCCAAAGCCAGCAGCAATGCCGCTGCCTTTGAACTTGAATTCAGTACAAATGCTCTATCAGAAATCCTCCCCTAAGACTAAAATGGTTGGGATGAGGTTAGGGATAGGGATGGTGGGGAAGCGGGGGTTAGGGAGAGATGTCGAACATTTATTTTTATTATTATCTATGAAGTAAATATCTCTTTGTAAAAGCGACCTGATATTAAGTGGTAAGTAGTCTCTGGCCATCTAAAACGGGAGGAACCTTACTAATGGGTGCTCCTGTTTCAGCAGGAGAAAAAGACTCCTAAACCCCTCAGGGGTACCCTGAGAACCTGGAAGGGTAGAGATGTAACCAGCCTGGTCCAGAACAGGCCATTTTAGATCTGGCACTGCCAGAACAGACAGATAATAAGTTGGACCCAGAATTGAACAGGAGGAGAAAAGAAGGCTGGGGGTTGCCTTCAGGAAATTGCAAAGCTCTTTGAACAATCCATGAAAAAAAGCTTCCCATTGGCCCATCTTTTATTTATTTTTCTCCATACAAATTTAATTTTTTGTTCTGAGCTTAAACACCCCCTAAAAAGAACATTCGCGCACACACAGCAGAACATAAAAAGAGCATATAAAAGGGTTCAGCAGAGGGGATCCTGGCCCTGTCACACTGCCCTATTCAAGAACAAACACCAGAGAGAAGACTTCTAAGCTATAGGTCTGTCTCTGGGCTCTTTGCTTTCCTATTGCTCTGGGACCTCTGGCTGATTTTTTTGTGCAATTCTGGAGCTGTAATTTTTCATTGAATTTCTTGAGCATTATTTGGTCTGGTGCAAACTTCAGGGTTTTTGCTAGAGGTTAGGATTGAGATGCTGGGCAGTCTGCCTTCCATTTATCTTGGCAGGAAGTTATGGTCCATGTTTTTAACACCAATGTTTCGTTCAACGTTGTGATTTGACATTGAAACACAGTGTACATCAGTACTCAGAGAATTTTTTGAAAATATCATACAGACAGCAGCAAGAGACAGGTGCATAGCAGGTGTGAACAGCCCATTAACAAATAACCAGTTAGGAAGTCTGAAGAACAATAGTTAAAGATGCCACTTGGGCAATGTGTGAAAGGAAGAGAAGACGATTTGGTCAGAAAAGAGGTTATCCTTTTAATTAGAGGGTATGACTTGGTGTTCTTATTATCTGAACAAGAAATCATGTTTAACTTTTATAATACTTAAAGGCTGTGGGTATATCATTTGGACCCCCAAATGCCCCGCATTTACCTTTTTTTCCCTTTCCTCCAACTATGCCAAGGGTTCTTAACCTGGGATCTATTTTGGTAACTGTATTTTAACAATTCATCCTGTTCATTTTATTTTACATATTTATTTTAAAATATTCTGGGAACAGTTCCCATAGGCTTCACCAGACTACCAAAAGGGTCCATAACAACAACAACAAAAAGGTTAGGTACCCCTGATCTGTACTGACAAAAATCTTCCCTTTCAGCCAGATGAAATAGTCTTAATTCTGAAAAAACAGAGAACTGTACAGGGTAGTGGATGTGTCCTGATTGTATCTACTCTGAACAAAACTTGGTCCAGTAGAGACTTAACTCTAACAGGAAGAGGGGTGGGGAAGGAGAAAAGGAGAGAGAAAGCAGAGGAAGGAGGAACAAGAAGCTTTGGTTGCCAGATTTGAGGACGGGTGTCAAGTGTAATACTCCCCGAAATCCTGCCTGGGGGAGGCAGGAAGATAGACAAAGTTACATGGAGCCAGCAAAAGTCATGCTCGTTTCACAAACCCTGACTGCGAAGGGAGCTGTCAGGATGATGGAGAGAAAGAGGCAATGAGTATATAGGGGCAATGGTTCTCTGCAAGACAGGGCAGTTATATTCATTCTCCACTTCTCTCAGACAGAGCCAAGTTTCAGCTTGTGGCATAATGGCCAGCAGAAGAAGAAATTCTCCGCTGGTGATTTGTTGATTGAGGGTCCTTGTCCTTTTATGCCAAGACGTGTTTACTATATCATGAATGCAGGAATGACATCTGCTCAGGGTCCCAGAAACAGCAGGATTTTGCCTCCCCCTAGGAGCTTGGGAATTCCTGTCCTACATATTTCTCTGTGTGAATTTTGTCTTCTTGGGTTCTTGTGGCTCTGGGCTCATTCCTAGGACAGATTTTCCTGGCTCTGTGTTGAGGAACATGGAGTCATCTGATACAAGCTTAATTGGTTCATATTTGTCTGTGGGCAATGGATTAAGAATCAGAGGACCAGCCAGAGCTGGTCGGATCACAGTAGATATGAAGTAGTGATAAAGATTGCTGTTTGAGCTTGTTTTTAAAGCTCCTGCCGTCCCTGTTGTTGAAAAGCCTCAGCAGGAGAGCAAAAATAAGTGGTGATGACAGAGTAGGCAGTGACAAAAAATCCTTAAGGAGGATAATTGGCAAACACGGTATTTGGTTGAAAATAATTCAAAGATCTGCTTTGAGAAAAAAGTTGAGGATATCTGACTAAGAATCAAGGGACTCTCTATAGCCATGAGCTATCCTTTGGTCTATCTACCTAGATACAATGTGAACAACTTGATGAATCCAACCTGCATGAAAGAATTTTCTGGTCCATTAACTCATTTGATCTTCAAAACAAATCTTCCAGGAGAATAATACAATTATTACTATTCACATTTGACAGAAGAGGCAGAGGCTCAGAAAAATTAAGTCACATTCAATGTCAAATGGAACTTATACTGTACACAGATCTTCTGGCCGTAGAGCCAGTGTGCTTTCCACTGCTAGACACACAAGAGATAAGAATGATTTTATTTTTCTTTTGACTAGGAAGCCAGTGGAACTCTTGGGATTTATTTCCTTTGTTTCTGTCTCCTTTCTCTCTTTCCTCTTTCCCTCCTTTCCTTTTTCCTCTTTTCCTTTCCTCCCTCCCTTCCTTCTTTCCTCCTTTCCTCCCCCCCACTTCCTCCCTCCCATCCTTCCTTCCTCCTTTCTTCCCTCCCATCTCCCTCCTGCCTTTCCTTCCTCCCTCCTTTCCTTTTTCCCTTCATCTCTCTCTTCTTTCTCTCTTTCTTCTGCTCTTTTCTTTTTTCTTCCTCTCTCTTTCTTCCCCTTCCTTCCCTCACTTCCTTCTTTCTCTTTCCTCCTTTTTTCTCTCCCTCTCTCTTCCTTTTCCCTCCTTCTTTCCTTCCTTCCTTCCTTCCTTCCTTCCTTCTTTCCTTCCTTCCTCCTTGAAGAACAAGTAGAATCAGTACTTATCTTTAAAAGGTCATTTGGTGCCTTTCACCAACTGTTGTAGTTACTGTTTCTGTGAATAAAGCATACTAAAGAGTGCTAGCCAAAAGCACCTTGCTTCCCCCCCCCCACCCCCACCCCATGGGCAGTTATAATAATTATTTAAAATTCTGGTTTATATAGAACCAAGAGCAAATCCAGTATCTCCTTTCTCTAGCTCTAATTACCTAGAGTCCCCATAAATAATCCCATATGGCGGTGGGGAGAGGGGAGAGTGTTAGGTTTGCCAAACAAAGTAAGGTTGGCAGGCTCGCTTCCTGTGTTTTCTGTTTTTGCTTTCCTGTTGCAGATTGTTTGGAAGCAAACAACTCTACTTGTTTTTTTTTAACCCATCCCAAGAGCAATGCAGGATGGCTTGTCCCCCTGAAACCATCATCAGATTCATTCTTGCTGAACTTCTAAAGATTCCTTCTTCCCAACTCTATAATCTTGAAAGAGAAAATTGCTTAGTTTCCTCTTACAAACTTGTGCCCCACAATATGCAAGGCTGAAATACCTGACATTTATATAGCTCTTAAAGATTGCAGGGCATTTAATATACATCATCTCATAGAGACAGCTAGCTAGTGGTGCCAGAAAGACCCAAGTTCAAATCCAGCTTCACGTACTTGATAGCTGTGTGACCCTGGACAAATCACTTAACCTCTGTTTGCCTCAGTATCCCCAACCACAAAACAGGGGTAATAGTAGCACCTACCTTCCAGTGTTGTTATGAGAATCAAACGAGATATTATTTATAAAAATGTATTTAACAGAGTGCCTGGCACATAGGCAGATAGATAAACACTTATTTCCTCCCCTTTCTTTCATTTGAACCTTATAACAATCAACAAGTATTTATGAAGCTCTTACCATGTGCCAGACACTGTTCTAGACATTGGAGGTACAACTACAAAGAAAAAGAAACTCCCTCCTCTCAGAGAGATTATATTTTCTCACCTTGTGAGATTGAAACTAGAGGTATTATAATACCTTCTTAACGGCTTGAAGAGACAAACTGGCTTGCCAATGGTCATACAGCTAGCCAATATCAGAGGTATGATTTCAATATGGGTCTCTTCTGGCTCCAAGTGCAGGATTCTATCCACTCCATCATACTGCTGTCTAGTTTGTCATATTCCTGATTTACAATAATAATAGCTGAGATGTATCTATAAATAGCCCCATTTTACAGAGGGAGAAACTGAGGCTGAGAAAGGTTAATTGACTTGCTCAGGATCACACAGGTAATAAGTGTCTAAGGCAGGATTGGAACTCAGGTTTTCTTCACACCAAGTCTAGCATGATATTCGCTGTGCTACCTAGCTGCAAAAAGTATTAAGGAATTTTTTTTAGAAATGTGTTATGCTCAGCATTCAATTCAATAACTCAATCTGATTTAGGAATTACAGGAGCCTTAATGGTTTTGGAACAGTCTTCCAAATAAGATCTGTAATAAGCCCTTAGCCCTAGTAGATGCTATATAAAAGGTTTTTCTCTTCTTTTCCCTGATGAAAAAGAAACACTTTAATTTCCAGGTTACAAAATGTGCACCAAAGCTACATAAAGCTACATATGTATATACCCTGATGCCTCCCTTCAAAGTTCTTCTGATTGACATAAGTAATTCCTTATGTTTTTATGTTTTATAGTTTTCAAAATGTCTGCACATATACTGTTTCATTTAACGCCCTTCAGGTTGGTAACCTTCCAGTTCCTAATCCCATAAGAACTGGGTTGTGGCTTTCCAATTATAACCTGTCCTTCCTAGTTTGCAACTTTATCTAGGAATGAAAGATGCATGATCTATTCTGATGGGCATGTTTGTAAGTGATAAAGGAAGTACCATATCTGCCAGTCACCCAGCCCTCCTACTGTGACCCTGAGATAACTGCTCCCTGGGCCTCCATCCACCTATTTTAATTACACAACTATAACAACTCATGACAACCTTCCTTGCCCAGGGGTCCTTCTGGTATCAGCCTTTCTTTAATTTTGCTTGATACATGCTCTTCTCCTGTTTGTTCATCAGCAAAGAAAGTGGATACAGCCAGATGGAACCTATAAATCCTATGGAATCATAAGCATTACAGATTATTTTCCCCCATTGTGAGATGAAGGAATTCCCTCTAGTAGTAGACTTCCCTCTACCAGTAGTTAGTAGGGATTCTTAAACTTTTTTTGGTGTCATAGATCCCTTTCATTGACAGTCTGGTGAAGCCTATGTACTCCTCAGAATAATGTTTCTAAATGCATAAAATAAAATACATAGGATTATGAAACAAACTAATTACATCAGAACAAGGATGTAATTTGTTTTCCCATCCAAATTCACTGATGCCTTAGAATCTATCCACAAATTTTTGGGGATCCATAGACTTCAGGTAAAGAATTCCTGCTCAGGGGATGCCCATCAATTGGGGAATGGCTGAACCAGCTATGGTATATGAATGTAATGGAATACTATTGTGCTATAAGAAATGGGAAGGAGATGGACTTGATAATTACCTGGAGAGGCTTATACGGACTGATGCTAAGCGAGAAGAGCAGAACCAGGCA